>OY757935.1:68379743-68439743 GCA_963585895.1 Sepioteuthis lessoniana | reverse complement strand
TCATATCCTGCCCGAGCGGAAGGGTTGGGTAAATATGGTCACTTATGGGTTCGTCCTTGCTTCTCCGGCACTGTCCCGCATGTCTTGTTCGTTATATTTTGGATGGTTTTAGAGTTGGGATTAAGAGGCTGAATATATATATATATATATATATATATATATATATATATATATATATTGTCATCCACAGACAGATCTGTTTCGTTCTGTCAGAACTCATCAGTGTGGCTAGACATGCTAGATTCCCGAAGCTGGGATCGAAACCCGGTTGACTCAAACGCCAATCCAAGACTCTAATGTGTGTGTTTGTGTTTGTGTGTGTATGTGTGTGCGTGTGTGTGTTATAAGAATGCCAAATAGTTATTTTAATTTTATTAAGTTTTAAGGAATGGGGGTAATTTACAGTGGACATTATTATTTAGGCTTCTCCATTAGCCTTGAAAAATACGTCACCGCCACGTTTACGCACACGAGTAAACAGACTCAAAATGAAGAATGAAGAACAAATTCTTTGCGATGACTATCACGAAAAGAAAAATGAAAATGCTTTCTACCCAACACACAAAAAAATGTGAGAACGATCTTCATTTTCATTTCACATCCTTCAGGTTAGAATCGGTTGTGGGGCTTGTATATAAAGATATGTAACGCTTTTTTGCGTGATCGCAAATTTAAACCTCATCTTGAAAAAAATATCGCAGTGAAACGCAGGTTTTAAGGCTTCGTGGGTTAAGCCCTCTAGTGGGGGATTTGTCGACTATCACATACGCTGATATACAATATCTCTTTACATGAATTGAACCATCCAGGTAGCCGATAATATATATGTAAAAAATGTATGAGTAAAAAATTCCTTCACTTACGCTGAGAATGACGATGGTGTAGGGGAGGACGCTACTCCATTCCCTGAGTTGCTCCACTTTACCCTTGATCCTTACCTTATAATGCTGAGTGCTAAACAAAGCGGCATCAAGTACCATTTTTGAGTCTTTGGTATGACTCGACCTGGAATTGAACCCTGGTCTCCCGAACCATTGGCGAACACTCTGTTCATTAGATTATTGGCCCGATCTACCTTATCATAAATGAAGGATTAGCAAGCTAATTTCACAAATCAATTACTACTAATCTTCCTTAGATGCCCTGTTTCGTATCAGTAAGTTTCTACTAGTCATTTGGGGGTGTCTTAGTGGTGTAATGGTTAAAGCGATGGACTGCGGAATCGTAGTATGCGAGTTCGTACTCCAGTCGCGCTATTACGTTCACTTTCGGGCAAATACCATTGGGAAAGGTATGAACCCCCTTATCCTCCCAGCTATGGGTTAAATAGTACCACTACTGTTCTTCTAGGAGAATGGCTTTGGCATTAAATAACCCACGAAGGTTGATATGCCATTAAACAAAGAAACCAAACTACTTGTCATTTGTAGACGAAGTTTTTTTTATAATTGCAAATCATCTAAGATATACGCTTGTTTGGTTATAAAAAGGTACTGGGTAACATCATCAGTTATGTCTCATAGCTAGGTCTTGAGTGGGGGGTTTCAGGTCTTTCAACATAATACCCCCCTCTCCAGCTGGACCCCAGTCGGGTTGATCACACCCGGTCCGACACCCAAAAATTAAAACCACTACTAGTTCCGCTTGCTTTTTAAAGAGACTTGACATAGTAGACCCTGGTTTCCAAGCATTTTATTGGTGAATGCTTTAGCCAATCACTTTGCCGGGCGGCTGTTTTAACCAGGTCTACGCAGCTATAACACTTCTTTTTTCTTTCTTCCTTTGGCGCGAGAAGGATCCAGCGATAAAATGAACCGTAATAAAAACACCATATACACAAACACTAGCTCAAACTCCCCCTTTTCTATTCAAAATTCTATATTGAAAAGAAAATGTCGCAATAAACCGTGAGTTCTGCATCTTTATTGGGCAGTGGGTAGAGTGTTCGCCAGTGCCCTGAAAGACTGGGGTTCAATCCTAGGTTGAGTCATACCAACGACTCAAAAAATGGTACCTGGTGCCGCCTTACTTAACACTCAGCATTATAAGGTAT
Organism: Sepioteuthis lessoniana; assembly: GCA_963585895.1. Taxonomy (NCBI): domain Eukaryota; kingdom Metazoa; phylum Mollusca; class Cephalopoda; order Myopsida; family Loliginidae; genus Sepioteuthis; species Sepioteuthis lessoniana. The sequence continues at coordinate 68,437,690 of OY757935.1, read as the reverse complement.
GGATCAAGAGTAAATTGGAGCAATCTAGGGAAAGGAGTAACTCTCTCCCCTACACGTCAGTGTAGTAGCTAATGAAAAGGGGGCCTTCGAGTCGCCCTCAACTACGGTCACTAACCTTACTAATATATATATAAATACATATGTTTACACTTATGTGTGTGTGTGTGTGTGTGTGTGTGTGCCATCTAATGTACCGGTCATAGGGCTATCAAATGTACATGCTTGTATTCAATCAACCTTTTCACAACAGGCAGGATGTGACACAATGTCTATATGTTGGGAGTACAGCTTGTTTGAATTAAGAGTTTTCTTTCTTTAACCAAGTTTTAAATTTTGCTTACCAAAGTTAAAGAACCCAGAATGCTCTACTCTTTCCCATAACTGAGGAGAAGAGGAAAGGAGTGAACTAATAGATTCATGCCTTTCTCAAGGGCATTAGCGTAAAACGCAAACCGCCACTTCCGGGATTGAACTCAGATCGTCGATTAAACGTCCGTTATTCTACATATTTTAACACACACATCCGTTATTCTACACATTTTAACACACATCCGTTATTCCAAATATTTTAACAAACACGTCCGTTATTCTACATATTTTAACAAACACGTCCGTTATTCGATACATTTTAACAAATACGTCCGTTATTTTCCACATTTTAACACACATGTCCGTTATTCTACACATTCTAACACACACGTCTGTTATTCCACATATTTTAACACACACGTCTGTTAGTCCACATATATTAGCATAAACGTCCGTTATTCCACATATTTTAACACACTCACCCATTATTCACATATTTTAACACACACATCTGTTCTTCCACATATTTTTACACACGGTGCGTTTCTTAAGTTTCTTTCATCTTTCTAAAAATAATCCAATAAAAATTGAAAAAATTAAGACGAGTAGTCATCAGTTTAATTAGACCTAGAAATTTTCAGCAACCCTTGTAAGATCAAAGACATTCGTTGTCGGGTGGGGGTGCTTACCTTTCTGCAGAGATGCAGAGGTGCATTCTACAGCCCCAGCTGACTTGACTGATACATTTTTGTTTAGTTTAAGTATTTTGCAAGTGGTTATATAATTTGTACATGGTTTCAAGTATTCCTATCTAATACAAACAATTTAAACAGATCTATTTGTCCCCTAGATGAGACCCTAATAGGTACTAGCACTCTGGGTCAGAGTGGACCTGGGAATAATGACAATGAAAAGGTACTCCACACTTCTTAGAACTCCAGAAGGGGAGCCTCACGACCAGATGTAGTTCAGTCATAACCATGAATGTGTGTGTGTGTGTGTGTGTGTGTGTGGAGTTATTACCCCTCCCAAGGAGATACAGTCAGTGTATTTTCAGCCCAACCGACAGCGCAATTCGCTCAGTTGTGGCACAAGCCCGGAAGTTAGGTACACCCAGAGCGAATCGAACCCACTAACAATGGTCCACTAATTCAGCTGGCTAACTATCATAGCACGTGAAGTTCAGTCAGGTGGGGGTTAGACGAAGTGTATCAGGTGTATGGTATTCTCGCAATAGTTAAACATGAAGGAGTAGGGGGTAATGACGTGGGGTTGTATCTCTGAAAAGAGTGTTAGTCCATTCTACTGAATTAAGGGAATTAACTTTCCGGCGTTGCTTGGGAGAAAAAGAATGAACAAAGGTAAATGAATAAATCCATTTTTAAACAAAACTGTTACACTTGCTCGGAATGTTAACTGTAATAAATTCATCGTAAGTCTCCAGTCAGATATATATATATATATATATATAGAGAGAGAGAGAGAGAGAGAGTCTTACTACCTTTTTGTTAACAAATAACAATGGCGGAACGAATACTTCCGTTTTCCATACACAATGTGACTGGAGAGAAGATTTCTCCAAAATTACCCAACTAAAGAATGTACACAGATTTACAATGATGCAAGAGCGACAAAAAAGACTCACTCTCATGGCAATAGAAAACGATATTTCCAACAACTTAAATTTTTTTCACATTTTGGAGATATTTGTTTCCAATACATTATGCAAATCTTAAGTAAAAAATAAATTTCATATTTCTTCAACTTTTTCATTGGGGTCTCACTATGCCTGTAGCGGAGGGGTCTTAATCCAGTCCTGACACTGCGTACTGAATTTTCAAAAAAAAAAAAAAAAACAATTTAAAAAACGTTACTTTAAAACATTTAAATCATGATAAAATGATATGAATTCGTAAATAAAAATGATATGAATTTCGTGATTAAAAATCAGTAAATCTTCAACCTTGTTCTATCGAAACTGCATTCGAAGATTCCCCCGAGGGTAGAAATTACAGACCAGCAAACTTATGGTAGAATGAAATTCGACAATATTCTGCGCGGCAAAGGAATTCGACAATATTTGCTGACTTAAGAAATTATATTTGCACGCGACACTACTTTTAAATTCGATTATATTTGCAAATTACACAGCACTAGAAATTCAACTATATTTGCACACAGCTCTACTTCAGGAATCCAATTATATTTGCACACGACACTACTTTTTGAATTCGGTTATATTTGCACACGACACTACTTTTTGAATTCGATTATATTTGCACACGACACTACTTTTTGAATTCGGTTATATTTGCACACGACACTACTTTTTGAATTCGATTATATTTGCACACGACACTACTTTTTGAATTCGATTATATTTGCACACGACACTACTTTTTGAATTCGATTATATTTGCACACGACACTACTTTTTGAATTCGATTATATTTGCACACGACACTACTTTTTGAATTTGGTTATATCTGCAAATTACAGGGCACAGGGGATTCGATTATATTAGCACATGATACAACTTTAGGAATTTGACTATATCTACATACGTCATGGCACGGGGAATTTTACTATATTTGCACGCGACAGTGCTTTTTGCTGTGCACGCATCGTATGAAGCCAAGCTAAGGGAGGGGATTTTTTATTATTATTCCTGTCATACCTATTCTTAAGTGAGGGTGTAGTGGCTAGAGTGCTGATCTGAGCAAGTTTGAACCTTTACCATACCGTTTTTTAGTATTAGTTTGAAAGTGAACGTAAAAGATCCACTGGAGTTCGAACCCATTTATTACGACGTCGAAATACTTCACGTTAACCACAACGCTACATAGACTCACTGCATCTTGTATTCACAGCCGGACTTAGGCATACATTTTAGATATTGCAGCCTAGAAGCTTTGGGAAAAGCATGAACCTCCTATAACCCCAAGCTATGGCTTAAATTGTACTGCTGTAATATAATGGCCGAGGGATTTCGTTTTATATATCTTGCCTTTGGGTTTAGTTAGGCTGAGAACCTTTCGGCTCAGTACATGGGTTAGTTAGGTGCAAAATTGAGTGCCGATCTTGACGCGCGCGCGGGGAGGATGTTGTTCACAGATGTCAAAATAAAAATCCCAGATAGGAAGTTTGACCAGGGGATGTGAATGACGTTATTCACCGGAAGTGCGCGCGGAGGATTTGGGGGATTTTGAAAAAGTCAGTTAGTTGAGTTCTGCCTCGGAGGAAGAAGGTTGACTTTCGCTCGTTCGCCGAGGCCTTGTGGCAGGTGTCGCACGTGGTTTGGGGGAGATGGAAAAGTCAGTATAGAAAGATGGTATCTCTCTCCTTATGTCGAAAAACCTTTAAACTCAAAGGTAATAAAAAGTTTCGTACCTGAATTGAGAAGTCGTAAGTGTTTTTCGTGTTTCGGGATTCCTATGTTCTATGTATATATGTAATGAACATTCTATGTACGTTTCACATATCTGTATCATGGGTATGTTAAACTGTTACTGTTCCACAAGGACAGCTTTAGCGTTAAATAACCCAAGAAGATTGATATGCCAGTAAACAAAGAAACAAAACCTATTTTAAAACCATATTCTTTATTCTATTGCTATCGTTGGTTAAGAAGAAAATAAAAGTTTTTTAATAAAAAAATTGTTTGGGATGTACTTGTTTGCGGGCGATACTACAGATAGATTGATAAACCTTTCCCATGGATAGATAGATAGATAGAAGAAAATTAACTTTTTATAACTTGACTGTTCACATAGATAAATGTCTCTGAACATGCTTGTCTAGAAGAGTAAATACCAACAAAATGTGTGCTTTTGTATTATCAATGGTAAGTAGGTGGCTAACTTGTAAGTGGCAAATTAAAAATACTTCTTAATAACAAATTAGTCATCAAACTAATTAAATAATTCTACTGAAAAGTGGAGGTGTGATATTGGCCAAACGGTTAACACGCAAAATTAACACTTTGAACAGAGTACAGGCACCTTTGTAAAAAAGCATGAACCTGCCTCACAAAATAGGTCAAAGTATTCCTCTCACCCCCGTTGCTGGTATCTCGTAACCCTACACAACTTATCGCATCATTCACGGAGAGGTGGTCGGCAATATCACGTAATACCGCTACCTAAGGAGATGATGTAAAGGCCCCGGCCTGGTATCTTACTAGAACAGAAGAAAATCGAATTTGATTGAAGTGTTATATTTTGACCTTCGACCCGGCCCAAAAATACTATTCCAAGGTAATACACCGGAAGGAAGTGACACATTCCAACGGCCAGTAATCGAAAGAGATCGCGTGGGCGGATTAAGGCTTATGATATGGGACAAGGTGAAGGTCCTATTGTGCCATTACAGTCATGCACCGGAAGAGAGTAACCTCTGAACTGCATGACAGTTATTTCCGCTTGATGACGATTAAACATTCGATTTCAAAGATCCAGTAGGCGATCGTGTGGGCGTTGAGTTATTATTTAACGCAGTTGAGTTTTGGTCCCAAAGCAGTTGCCAGCAGAATTCCAGACAGCTAGAGACCAGATGTGGTAGGGAAAGCCACACCCGACCGAGGGGGACCTCGGAAAGCCCCGATGGAGTAGACCCCCAACATCAAGAGAACAAGAAAGACACAACGTGACGGTCATAACAGTGGGGTCAAAATATGAAGTTTATGTTCGGTCTCCAGCATCCTCTCAAACGCAAACCTTACAAATAAAGTGAGAGGTAAATATGTTGTAAAGAAGTCTTCTTGCGTCTTCCTTCCTGCGTCCTTTATTCTTGCGTCTGTTATCATTGCGTCGGTATGTATCCAGTATATATATGTATGCAACAGAAGGAAGAACGATGATCCCCCACACACATAGGTAAATAATTCAAGGGGTAGTCTCTGTGGGTTTTGTTCTACGTACTGGACTGTGACATCGTAGTTAACGAGTTCGAACTCCATTCACGCTATAACGTCTACTTTCGGGTTAATAACATTGGATAAAGGCATGAACCTTCTTTTCTCTTCAGCTATAGGTTAAATAGTACAACTACTGTTCTCCTACGACTTTGGCATGAACATTGATATGCCATTTAACAAAGAAGCCAAACAATTCAATATCTATACATATAGTTTTAAGTACAGGCCGTCTTTTTTTTTTTTTCTTTACATATAATTGTCAGTATAGACTGTAGTCGAGGACGACCCGGAGGCTCCCTTTTCAATAGCTACTACACTGAGGTATCGGGGAGGGCGCTACTCCTTTCACTGGATTGTTCCACTTTACCGTTGATCCTTACCTTATCATTTTTGAGTCTTTGGTATCACTCGACCTGGGATGGAACTCCGGTTTCCTGGGCCACTGGCGAACACTAAACATTTAAGAGCAGGATGTGACAGAAAGTCATTTTTAAGTGGATTACAGCTGTTTTAGATTTAGGGTTTTTTCTTTTAGACCGGTCACCGTACCAAGGGGGAAAAAGCTCAGTCAGACTAATACGCTTAAGAAAGGTATGAACCCCATTATCCCGCCGGTTGTGGTTTAAATAGTACCACTATTGTTTTTTCTACAAGGATGGCTTTGGCATTAAATGATCCATAAAGGTTAATATGCCATTAAAAACAAAGAATCCTTTACCAAACTTTCCGGTGAGCTAATTTTATCACTCTTTCTTCGGAAAATAAAAGACAATCATCGGATAAAACTTCATTTTATATATAAACAATGTTTCATCTGATGATTGTGTATTCTGTTTCATGGATGATACATGAAACTTATAGTTATGAAATAATAGTCATAAAGTGAGATTTTAATAACTTTTAGTTTTATAGTACTCTGCTGGCCAGCATTTGAGCACTTTTTAATTCATTAAACTCTTTTTTAAATAACTGTTTATTCTAAACTGTTATATATGAATATATGTACGTGTGTGTGTGTGTGTGTGTGTGTGTGAAGAAAATAGAAAAACAAAGTAATCTAAAAGTGAATAATCTATTATAAACGTTTTGATTCTTTTCCCAAGTTATTTATTTTCTTAAAACATCCATCGTTCTTCTAGCAACACTTATTTCCCCATCTTAAAGTCCTGAAGAAGGTTTACTAAAACCAAAACGTTTTAACGTTGTCTTTCCCTTATAATGAATCCATCACTTTGGGATTACTTTGTTTTCTATTTTCTTCATACTGTCGGATTCATTCCCATCATTTACTTTCATATATATATATATATATATATATATATATATATATATATATTGAGAATGTGTAATGGAAGAGATATTGTGTTTTGATATTTGATTTCCATTTTGTAGTGGTATATTTAATTTGCTTTTATATGTGGTGGCGTGTTCTCAAAAGTCGGAAGGTCGCCATTTATAGCGATGGGGATATTTTTTTTTTTTTTTTTTTTTTTTTTCATCATACAACGTGTGGAAGCACGTGCGATATCCTAGCCTCATCAGCCGCCATCCAGGGTGATAACACAGTTTCGGTAGCTTAAGGCGGTACTGCCACTCCTGGCGCTACCGAGCAGCTTTTGCCACCGGATAGGGTGTTTAAAAAAAAAATCTATGTATACATAAGATCAACTAAAAGCGGACATTACATTAGACGTTCGTTCATCTTCATTTTGGTGCAGTTTGTGATTTAAAAAAGCGTTTACTTACGGCCGTTAGATGTCATAGCAACCGTTTCTTGATTTTGCGTAATTACACGAGAATGGTGGTTACACGTGTATAACATTCGTGTTGAAATCCTTTCTATATCCGTTATCTTTTCGATTCGTTTTCTTTCATTTATGCGTTACTGCCCAAAAGCACTCGAGACAAACGTTATATATAATTCCGCTAAAAGATATTATTTGTTGATCAATGGGCCCTCAAGATGGGTGGTGAGTAAAAAGAAAGCTCGTGGTCTAAGTTAGTCCAGGTAGCTATCTGATTACCCTTGGGCCACTAAATTCTTGGCTTGCAAAAAATGTCTCCAGGACGCTGATGGTCAGCAATGGGCTTGTGAATACTGTGGGGGTAAACCGGACTCATAGGCCCATCAATCGATTTACATTCTCCGGCAGGAGAATTACGTTCTTCGCACCAGCGCGCCTTGTGGATTCGTGTTCCTCGCAAGCTGTTGAATTTTCTACCGCAATCACACGTTGTAGCCGGGTACATATCCAGATCGTTACCGTAGGAGCAAGTAAGATGGGTGATATATTCTCCCTCCCCGCTACAGACACCCTGAGGGCATTTTTCTTTCATTGTATTATCCATATTTGTTAAAATTCCTGTCTTTCCAGGATGTCACTCCAACTTTCTGAAGAGTCACTTTGTCTTTCCAAAGAGTCATCTTGCTTTCCAGAGAGTCTTAGTGTTCAAATTTTCATCATACAACGTGTGGAAGCACGTGCGATACCCTAGCTTCATCAGCCGCCATCCAGGGTGATAACACAGTTTCGGTAGCTTAAGGCGGTACTGCCACTCCTGGCGCTACCGAGCAGCTTTTGCTACCGGATAGGGTATTTAAAAATGTTTTTATATGTGGTTGCGTGTTCTCAAAAGTCGGAAGGTCGCCATTTATAGCGATGGGGATATTATCATTATTATTATTATTGGGTTTTTGGTTTAAGGTTTAAGTTGGTTTTGTTGGTATTACATTGGTTACGTTGGTATTACGTTGGTTGCGTTGGTATTTCGTTGGTTGTTATCCCCTCGCTAAATGTTGATGGAAAATAAAGGTGGTGGAGAAGAACGAAGACTCGTTAGGTTTTTGTATCAAGGGTTTAATGGCAGCATGAAGTAAAGGGGTTTACACTGGTATGCTGCGAGTTTCATAGGAAGAAAAGAAGATAGGAAGTTGTTAGAGTGTATCATCTAATTTGCTTTTAACTAGGATCCCTTGGTCTAGAAGAATAGACCCAAGGGGTCCATAAACTAGAGGGCTCTTCTCATAGTGTATGATGTTGCTACTGCTATTCAGGAGCAGACGAATAGACGTCCGTTTCCATTGAGGATTTCTGAGGGAGAGAGAGATTCGCGGGCTTTCTTCAATTTTTGGTGCTGATAGGAAATATGGTTCGGGCTGAATAGGACAGGTCATCCTGATTGGGTGAAAATGTTCGGCGACTTTAACGGTCAAATTAAATTACCCGCCAAACAAAAATCCATGTTTTTTTTTTCTGCTACAAAGGTAGAAAAACAGAATAATCCAAATTTGATGAATTTATTGTGATCCATGTTTACTATCATACATATATATAAAAGGATTTCAACACGAATGTTGTACACGTGTAACCACCATTCTCGTGTAATTACGCAAAATCAAGAAACGGTTGCTATGACATCTAACGGCCGTAAGTAAACGCTTTTTTAAATCACAAACTGCACCAAAATGAAGATGAACGAACGTCTAATGTAATGTCCGCTTTTAGTTGATCTTATGTATACATAGATTTTTTTTTTTAAATACCCTATCCGGTGGCAAAAGCTGCTCGGTAGCGCCAGGAGTGGCAGTACCGCCTTGAGCTACCGAAACTGTGTTATCACCCTGGATGGCGGCTGATGAGGCTAGGGTATCGCACGTGCTTCCACACGTTGTATGATGAAATATATATATATATATATATATACAGTAGACATGTTTTATTAAGGATGGCAGACATATTTAATCTATCAAACATTTTAGAAAGTTTCACCTGTTTTTTTTTAATTTGCTTGTTTGTTTTAGCTTTTTTTTTGTTGTTTGTTTCTTGCTTGTTGTTGGTCAAGTGAGAGGGCTAGGATTGCGTCGGCTGATGAACTGTTAGTTGGTTGTCGTCGTCATTGTCGGTCCAGACGGCGTCTTGAGGTTCAGTAATAGTCGGTTCCAATCCAGCGTACCAATATCGCGAGTTTGTCATGAAAAGGGCAACAGTAGTAGCGGTTTTACGAGAAGTGCGTTAAAAAGGGCAGCTGTAATAACAGACATTACCTGTTACGTGTAGGCAGGAACCACTGGATCGTGTTGTACGGCTGGAACAGACGCTACACTTTAATGCTCTTGACCCAGTCCAGGCAGTCGCTGCAAAAATTGTAAATTCTAGCATTGAATTTATACTACAGGCAGTGGTACAGTCGCCCTGACTTTAGAAATATGGTTTTAGAAAAAAAAAACCTAGAAAATAAAAATAAGACTAGCTTCAGGCGACGATGGGTTAAAGGTGTTCATACCTTTCCCGGTATTTGTCCAAAAATGAACGTAAAAGTTCTACTGAAGTTCGAACATATTTACAACGATGTCGCAATCCACGGTGACCCCCTGCGTCTTGTATTCACAGCTGGACTAAAGCATAGATTTTTGATGCTACTGCCTAGAAGCCTTCGCCAACAGTGGAGGAGGTCTCCAGAGATTAAATAAAATGTTATTTCATTTATGAATGCTCAATCAAAGTCTAAGTATTGCAAGCTTCTGATATTTACACCCTTGTAGTAAGCAATAGATTAACTTCTGCATTCCCTAATGTAGAAATAGCATTAGAAATTTATTTGTGTTGAATAGAAACTTATACGACCAGAGGAAGGTGTTTCTTTAAGATTAAACATCTAAAGAATTTACACAGATTGACAATGGCGTAAGAACGACTCAACAGACTTGCTTTGCCGAGGGTGTTGGCGTGGTCCTATAATCCAACTACTTGTTGGCTTGTTTCGGTGAGCGGTTTGAGGTCGATCGAGCGTTTGCGCTAAACCTGGTATCTATGTGGTTGGTTGGAGGAAGCTCAAGTCGACGAGATTGATCAAGGAGAGGCGACTCGGTCCAGGGCAGAAACGCAGCAAACAAAAGACCCTGTGTGAAGCAGTCGTGGGATCGTGCCCCTGAATAGTGGTCGTAAAATCGAACCCTGGACTTAGACTTTTCAAATATGTGTAAACAGATGATTAATGTTAAATAGAATTATCAGTATTAAATAGCAATACTTGAACCCATTTAACTGTGTGCAAACAAATGGGCTCTAACTCATTTTAAAATAAAGTTACCTACAAACTAATCCTTTACAAATCAATATATATATATAGAGAGAGAGGGAGGAGAGAGAGAATTTAGCATTAAATATCCCACAAGGTTTGATATACTACAAAATACCAACCAATAGACTCGCTCGCATAGAAATTGAAAACAATATTTTCAAATATATTTACAATTTTGAGAAATTTATTTCCAAGAATTTATGTGAAGTAAATGTTTTGATTTCAATTGTAAAAATAGATTTAATATTTCTTTTAAGTCTTTTTTTTTTTTTTTTTTGTTCTTTTGAAATAAACATTACTATAAGCATCGCAATACCTGTGCATTCTTGGGGCCCACAAAGTTTTAATCCGATCCTTTTATCGGAACTCGTCAGCTTTGTCGATGTTGAAAAGTACTCTTACATTATGATCGACTGATTGATTCTAACGGCTTGTCAACCCGAGTAGGGATATTTCATGTCTATAGGTTAGAAATTTAATCATAGAAATTATCATCATCATCATCATGTCGCGCCGCCAGCGCGGATATCCCTGACCCTCTCACGCCATTTCTCCCTATCATTCATCGCCTCCGGCAGGTCTTCAGGGTTACATCCTGTGTCCTCACATAGTTGCTGTATGTAGGTTCGTGCTGGTCGTCCCACTCTTGCACATCCATATGTGGGGGTCCACAGGAGTACATCGCTTATGAGCTCGTCCTTGCTTCTCCAGCAGTGTCCTGCGTGTCTGGTTCGTCGAACTTGTAGAGTTTTCGTGATGGGGGGCAAGTGTCCGTATAGTTGGAGTCTCGTGGGGTGCTGTCGCCAGGACTTGTTTAATACTGCTCTCAATGCAATTTTTAATGTCAAAGTCCTAGAGATTAGGAATTCTTAACCTCTAAGACTTCAAAGTCTGTTGAACAACGGTTATATGATATTAAATATTCCTATCTTATACAAATAATTGGCAAACAGATATATTTGAGCCATAGATGAAACCCTCACAGATCTATTTGACCCATACATTGGACCCTCACAAATCTATTTGACCCATAGATGAAACCCTAGCAAGTACTATCACTCCGAATCAGAGTGGACTTAGGAGTAATGGAAAGGAAAAGGTACTCTGTAATTCCCAGATCTAAATGCTGTTTAATGTCATTACCAGGACACTCCTTTTTGATGTGTATAGGGGTGGGGTCTAACTTTAATAATTTGATATTTTTTTCACTTTTTATCCTTTTGAAAATATTTCTGGAGGCATCATTACACCTGTATCCCAGAAGCCTTGAAAGTCTTAACCCTATTTATGTTGGGTATACAACTACTGTTTCATATTGACCCTTGACCGAGCTATCAATCAGGGATTTCTCTGAACAGGACGCACCTGTGTAAATAAGCGGAAGCAGTCATGTGGTTGATCGGAAATCGTGGACGTTATGAAATAATATATACAGATGCCCACATGAGGGTCCGAGTCAGTTGAAGTCAGTGAGGCTCTGAGTCACTCCCAGCTTGATGTCACGGAGAGCGCCCCGTTGGGGCAGCGGTCCACAGCGGGCCTCCAGTTGAGTACCCTCTAGCCGAGAAGCAGAAGAAGTGCTAAATGGGGTCTTGAAGATAACACAGTGTGGTATGGTCAAGAGAAGAAGTTATGGGTCAATAGAGCAGTCTGTCTTTGTCTCCCTGTCTCCATCTGTCTCTCACACCATATAAGTTTGACTCCAAGACTAATAAAGATGTATATATTTTTATAAAGAAATTTTAAGGCCATTTTTCCTACATGTATATCCGTTCATTGTGGTATACAACACTACGACACTTTCCATTGCCTTTTTTAAAACTTTTTTATTCTTTTGAAAATATATCGCAAAGTCTTTTGGTATCTGTTGCCAAGGAGACTACAAAATCTTAACCCAGCCCTGCTTATATTGTGTATACAAACACGACACATAGCTAAATCTGGCACCTACGTGACAAATTGTGTAATAGTGAAATACACAGAGTACAAACATAATAACATAACTGAAATATTTGTAGAAAAAATTTTGTTAAAAAAGATTATAAATTCTCATATCTGTACTTATTAAAGCTGAACAACGAAAAATACATACATAAATTTGTTGGGCCTAATTTAGAATCAGGCATTTTAAAAGGTCTTTAATATCTTTCATTGAATAGGCGCCATCTTTCTATTCATGCGACATAACTAAAATTGTTAGATTTATATTTACATACTGTCAATGTTTCCATAAATGAAACGTGACTTAACATTTTTAATTATTAATGCCAACCTTATATATTGGCCTAGCGGTTAGAGTGTTCGCCAATGGCCCGGGAGACCTGGGTTCAATCCCAGGTCGAGTCATACCAAAGACTCAAAAAATGGTACTTGATGCCTCCTTGCTTAACACTCAGCATTATAAGGTACGGATCAAGGGTAAAGTGAAGCAATCGAGGGAAGGAATAGCGCCCTCCCCTACACCTTGGTGTAGTAGCTATCGAAAAGGGAGCCTTCGGGTCACCCTCGACTATGGTCACCAACTTTTATATATATATATGTGTGTGTGTGTGTGTGTAGTTGAGCTGCAGTCCTTTATTTAAGCATGTTTGATTAAATGATAAAGACATATTTTGTCTATATAATTCTATTAGGATCCTTTCAAGTTTCCTGACAAGTGTTTTGGTTTTAGCTGGAAGTTGGTAGATGAATTTACCAAAATTGTCCCGAGCGCTTTCAGACTTTTCATAGGCCATCATAATGTTTGCAAGAGTAAAGATTTTTTTTAAGCTTTTATTTTTTTTATAACATTACAAAAATTACGTAAACATATTGTTGGATTAAACTGAGATGCTGATGACATCGAATGAATTTAAAACAGAACGCTATCAACGGAAACAGATTATTATCAAGAGAAATAGAATATTAACCAAAAGAACTGAAGGCCTTTCCAAACATTATCGCTATTTTCATAGTTAATTCTATTATGTCTAGATTTTTTTATGTAGGCCTTCATAGACGCTATGTCTTTTTTCTATAAACTTTGAAAAAGTTTACATTATATAACGTAATCTAATAATTCGAATATTTTTCTGTGTCAGTAAATCTTCATTTTGAATTCAAAATTCCCACCCCGAGGAAGACCTAAAATATTTTCTCCAGATATACTTTCCACCTTCAATTTTCATAATTTCATACCTTAGAACATTTTTATTACAGGTCGAAACACGTTGGTGAACATAGACTAATATTATGAAAATTTTCTCATCCATTCATATGTATCTTTCTTTCCGTTTCTTCTTTTTACAACATATCTGTCTGGTTCTCTTCAACTTCACATCTTACTCATATATATATATATATATATATATATATATATATATATATATATATATATAAAGTGAAAAAAGTAAAGTTGGCGACCGTAGTCGAGGGCGACCAGAAGTATAGGGGAGGGCGCTACTCCATTTCCTGGATTGCTCCACTTTACCCTCGATACGTACCTTATATTGCCGAGCGTTAAGCAAAGAGGTATCAAGTACCATTTTTAAAGTCTTTGGTATGACGCGGCCTGGAACTGAACCCAGGTCTCCCGGACCATTGGCAAACACTCTACCTACTAAGCCAATGAACCGGTAAAAAAAATTGACAGAGACCCAAGTTTATTTTTTTACAATCTCTTGATCAAGAGATTAGCGTTAAATTTGCATGAACAATGTACTTATTTTCTGGACTGGTACACATGGACATTTTTTATTAGAAAATAAAACTTCACGACTAAATTTATTAAGGGCGTTAGCTAATGATGATATAAACCTAGGGATGTCATCAGCTATGAAAATATGAAATCAAAACAGAATGTCGAACATTCAAAAGCAGAAAATGCCAAACGGATATGAAAAATGATATGATTGATCGTATCTACCCGCAAAACAAGATTTTAAAACATGACAGCCTTCTTTATTTAAACATGACTCAGTTTAACCGGATTAGTGAAGCTAATTATCGTCTTTTTTTAATTGATTGGTTTGGTTGGGTTGGGCTGGGTTTTATGGCATATCAACAATTGTAGGTTATTTAATGCCAAATCCTTTATACATATATATTAAAAATATATAGAGACGTATATATTAAAATTATATAAAGACATATATATTAAAGATATATGATTTGGTTGGGTTGGGTTTATGGCATATCAACAATTGTAGGTTATTTAATGCCAAATCCTTTTTATACATGCATATTAAATATATATATTGCCCAGTCGGCTGGGGCTTTAGAATACAATGTCTCCCACCCAACTCCTGGATTTGACATTAAACAATCTGATGGTGAGGCTCCAGTGATGCTGGAGCTTTGGGGAATGCGGAGCACCCCTTCATTGCCATCGCTCCCAGGTCTACTCTTGCCTGGAGTGGTAGCACCTGATAGGGCCCTACTTATGGGTCAAATAGAACTAAAATCCGTACTTATGCTAAACTGAATTACTTGAAATAGAACTGTTTTGACATGTAACCTGCGTACTCATGCTAAATTGAATTGTTTGAAAGAGAACTGTTTTGACATTTAACTGTGTGTAAACAAAAAACTATACTTATACTAAACAAAATTGTTTCAATTAGAACTGTTTGACAAAACTGAATAGCTTGAAATAGAAATGTTTTTACCAACTAAACTGTGTACTTATCATATTTACACTATGGGCACCTCCTGATGGCGTGACATGATGATGATGATGATGATGATGATGATCAATACATGGAACCATTTAACTGTGTACAAACGAATGTGTAATGTTGAAAAGAACTAACTGTATCAAATTGTAATACTTGAAACTCTTTTACTGCGTGTCTAAATTGAATTATTGGTATAAGATAATAATACTAGGAACCATTATCTACGTGTAAATTAATGAATAGTGTTGAGAGTAAATAGTTAGTGTTAAATCGCAATAGTTGTAACCACTTCACTGTCAATTAAACAATGATTAATATTGAATAGAATTATTAGTGTTAGATAGCAATAATTGAAACCATTTGTGTAGAAACAATAACAATACTATTATGTCAATTCATTAGTTTTAACTCATTTAAAAATGAAATCACCAACAAACGATTCATTTACAAATCACATGTATATCCATCTAACTGTGTGCAAACAAATGATTAATTGTAAATAGAATAATTTGCATTTGATAGAAATATTTGAAACCATTTAACTGCAAAAATTGCTTGAAAATGTTATCAGCAAAATGTGTTTACAAATTATATATTTAATATATATGTGTAAAGAGGATTTGGAATTAGATAACCTACAATGGTTTATATGCCATAAAATCCGACAAAACCAAATTATATATATTGAAGATATATGTAAAAAGATGATTTGGTATTTAATAACCTACAATTGTTGAAAAGTCATAAAACCCAACCAAATCAAAATCATATATATTTAATATATATGTATAAAGAGGATTTTGCATGCCATAAAACCTAACACAACCAAATCATATATATTCATTATTTGTTTGTTTGAGTTTTATGGCATATCAACCTTTGTAGGTTATTTAATACCAACCCATTTTTATACAAATAAACTGTTCTATTTCGAACAATTCAGTTTAGCATAAGTACACAGTTTAATTGGAGGTGCCCGTGGTGTAATGGTTATCGTCGTAGGAAATGGACACGAGTTCAAATCCTGGACGAGACTGATTGCATTTCACATAGCACTAATACCCTTGGGAAAGGTATGAATCCAATTATTCTCCCTCCAGCTAAGGGTAAATTATAGGACAGACTAGGTTCTTCAGCCTTGGTGAGGCAACTAGTCTAAGAGAAGGAAAACTCTGAATTCAAACCTGTTAAACTCCGCTTAAAAACTGACCGTGTATCATATTCTGGCCGATCGGAGGGGTTGGGTAAATAGGATCATGTCACGCCATCAGCACGGATATTCCTGACCCTCTCTCGCCACTCCTCCCTATCTTTCATTACTTCAGGGCTACATCCCGTATCGGCACAGAGCTGCTGTATGTAGGTTCAAGCAGGTCGTCCTGCCTTTGCTCGTCCATGTGAAGGGGTCCGTAGGAGTACATTTTAGTAATTTTTGTTTGAACTCTGTAGCTGATTTTTCGAACACTCAAGCCAGTGCTTCAACCTCAGCAGGATGCACCCCTTTTTTACCTGCGCGAAGAGAATTTATCCGCTTGCCTTTATGTCCACCATGCTGCTTCCCATGGCTTTCGAAAAAAAAATTTGTTCTTCTTACTTTCTTCCATTTTTCATTATTAAGTTTTAAGTATCACAAATAATTTAATTAAACATGTCATTGGGTAAATGATCAAATAGTTCTATTTCTAACAACTGAATTTAGCATAAGTCATTTGTTCGTAGAATTTAACTCCACATTCCCCCAATGTTCAATGCTAAAGCCTTGTCATCAGATGGTTTTAATATCATATCCAGGAGACTCATTGGGATGTGGGTTTTTATACCTCTGCAGAGATGCAGTTGGTGTATTCATTAAAAGCTAAACCCCTGCCAACAAAAGTGAGTACACCCCTTAGGGAAAGATGTCAATATTAACATACACCATGTAAACTGTCAATATTTTGTGTGGCTACCATCATTGTCCAGAAATGCCTTTACTCTCCAGGGCATGGAGTTTACCAGAGCTTCACATGTAGCCACTGAAATGCTCTTCCACTCCTCCATGACGACGTCACGGAGCTGGCGGATATTTGAGACTTTGCGCACCTTCACCTTCCGCTTGAGGATCCCCCAAAGATGTTCTATTGGGTTCAAGTCAGGAAACATGCTTGGCCAGTCAATCACCTTTACCCTCAGCCTCTTTAATAAAGCAATGGTCGTCTTGGAGGTGTGTTTGGGGTCATTGTCATGCTGAAACACTGCCTTGCGACCCAGTTTCTGGAGAGAGAGGATCATGCTCTGCTGCAGTATTTCACAGTACATGTTTGAGTTTCCCTCAACGAAATGTAACTCTTCAACAGCACTCATGCAGCCGCAGACCATGACATTCCCACCACCATGCTTGACTGTAGGCATGACATACTTATCTTTGTCCTCCTCACCTGGTTGCCGCCACACATGCTTGAAGTCATCAGAACCAAACAAATTAATCTTCATCTCATCAGACCATAGGACATGGTTCTAGTAATCCATGTGCTTTGTTGACATGTCTTCAGCAAACTGTTTGGAGGCTTTCTTGTGTATCGTCTTCAGAAGAGGCTTCCTCCTTGGGTGACAGCCATGCACACCAATTTGATTTAGAGTGCGGCGTATGGTCTGAGCACTAACAGGCCGACCCCCCACATCTCTTCAATCTCTGCAGTAATGCTGGGAGCACTCCTACGCCGATCATTCAAAGAAAGCATTTGGATGTAACGCTCAGCACATGTGCTCAGCTTTTTTGGACGATTTACCCGAGGCCTGTTCTGAGTGGACCCCGCTCTTTTAAAACGCTGGATGATCTTAGCCACTGTACTGCAGCTCAGTTTCAGGGTGTTGGCAATCTTCTTGTAGCCTTGGCCATTTTCATGTAGCGCAACAATACGTCTTCTAAGATCCTCAGAGAGTTCTTTGCCACGTGGTACCATGATGGCACTTTCAGTAACCAGTATGAGAGAGTGTGAGAGCTGCACTACAAATTTGAACACACCTTCTCCCTATGCACACATGGGCCTAGTAACATTGATGAGTCACATGACATTTTGGAGGGAAAATGACAAGCAGTACTCAATTTGGACATTTAGGGTTGTAGTTTCTTAGGGGTGTACTCACTTTTGTTGGCAGGGGTTTAGATTTTAATGGTTATATTTTGAGTTATTTTGAGGGGAAAATAAATTAACTCTGTTATATAAGCTACGCACAGACTACTTTTCATTGTGTCATTTTGTCAGTGTTGTCCCATGAAGAGATATACTTAAATATCTGCAGAAATGTGAGGGGTGTACTCACTTTTGTGATACACTATATATATATATATATATATATATAATAGCCCTTATGGTAAAAAAAAAACATCAAATGATTTGAAGATGAAAATATACAACGAATCACTGTCAAGGGAAAAAAATACATATTGGAAAAAAATATATATTGGAAAAAAAAGAAAAGGCCAACCTTGTCATACCAATTGAAAAAAATCAAAAGACACGGTTGGTCAAAAGAAAAAAAACCACCGTTAGGGCTGCTAAGCTACAATGCAAAAAGTGCTCAATACTGAGTAGAGCAAAATAGTAACGATAATTACTTTGTGAGTCAGGAACTAACCTGCTATAGTTTCGCCTAAACAGCTCATCAGGGTACTTAATCCCTGATGAGCCGTTAAGGCGAAACTATAGTAGGTTAGTTCCTGACTCACTAAGTAATTATCGTTACTATATATATAAAGCAGTAAACAGACTCAAAGTTGTAGTCTTGATGGAAATAAAAGTATAAAAACAAAACAAAAAAGAAAGAAGGTGACAAGCTAGCTGGCCGGTTTCGTCCTCGCTCAACCGAGGTAAATCGAGGAAAATATCGTGTCGAATAATAAAACAAAACATGCGAAATATCTATGATGGTGGTGAAAATAAAAACTTTTTTAAAAATTTGTATAGGAGTCAATATCAAAATAATATTAAGTCCTAGTAGACATTCCCTCGGCTTACAGAAAGATGGTCTGCCAAACAAAATATGGATAGTCTCCAACACTTTCAAATGAAATGACGAGTGTGACTTACACAGAACCGAGAAAAGTCCACACTAAACTTCTCAATACAGTCATGATTATCAATTAAGTGTTCTGCTATGTAAGACTCGTATGTATTTCTAAGATTATCAGTCAGGCATGCAATAAAATAATGTATTTTTGCTAGGACATGTTGTTTAATTCTAGCATCTAGCCTTTGGTTTGTTCTTCCTCAAACTGCAACTACACTTGAACAAGTAAATAAGAGAATTATTATGATGTGCGAGAAGAACATCCTTACGGATAGATGTTAGAATGGGTTTAGTATGAAAAACTACACGTACATTTGATGAAAAATAACACCTCTGTACATTTTGTGTGATTTGCTTAGCCAATCTCTCACTAATTCCACCCAGACAATGAAGATGTAAATAAAAAGGGCACTTTTGTGTTGATACCAGTTTAATTTTGTTAAATTCAGTTGTCTTATTAATAATAACTGTTTGTACAATACTAAATGGAAAACCGTTGTTGCAAAGAGTCTCAGAGATAAACTTGATCTCTGTATCAAGTGTAGATTCAGATCAAATCATTGTGGTTGTATGTATCAGGATCTTAATTAGATTACTTTTTTGTTTTGAGGAGCGGAAAGATTCCCACCGAGTATAAAGACCCGTAAATATAGGTTTATGATATAGCAACGTAACATTACGTAAAGGAGTACCAGTGTTCACCAATGGTCCGGGAGACCTAGGTTCAATCCCAAGTTGTGTCATACCAGACTTTAAAAATGGTACTTGATACCTCCTTGCTTAACACTCGGCAATATAATGTACGTATCAAGGGTAAAGTGGAGCAATCCTGGGACATTTGGTGGTAGCTATTGAAAAGGGAGCTTTCTGGTCGCCCTCGACTACAGTCGTCAACTTTATTTACTATGAACTAACACATCTAAAAAGGGGCAACGTATAATCAGTTTCCTTATCTAGAGTAAATTTAAGGGCTGGATGGATCTTATTAAGGGAGTTAAAGAACAAGTCTGTCTCTGTTTCGTTATTAAACAGAAAGGAGGAGTCAGTAAATTTATACACCTGTTGTAATGAACTCATGCAACTTATAAACAGAAAATTTGAAAATTTGTACCTTTGATAAGCAAAATTCAATTAGCAATAAACTCTTTCCACAATAAAATGACTCTTTCCAACGAAATATGAGTGTAAATTTCTGTCCTTTAATAAACAAATACACAGTAAGGAGGTGCCCGTGGTGTAATGGTTATTGTCGCAGGAATTGGACACGGCGACACGAGTTCAAATCCTGGACTGTTTGCATTTCACATAGCACTAATACCCTTGGGAAAGGTATGAATCCAATTATTCTCCCTCCAGCTATGGGTAAATAGTAGGACAGACTAGATTCTTCAGCCTTTGTGAGGCAACTAGTCTAGGAGAAGGAAAACTCTGAATTCAAACCTGTTAAACTCCGCTTAAAAATTGACCTTGTGTCATATCCTGCCCGAGCGGAGGGGTTTGGTAAATATGATAAACAAATACACAGAACTTTCAGCTTCTGTTGATGGGGTAAAAGAAAAATACGCATAGTATTTTTCGATATTTTTTCTTTGCAATATTTTAACAAAAATTCAATCTCAGTTTAATTTATAATTCATTACTTTCTTCTTGAAAGGTAACATCAACATAAATAATTTAAAAATGCAAATAAAAATTATCTTTGGTCAATGGTGTAAACTTCTTCGAAGTTATTAAATTTTTTTGTTTTTAACATTTACGCTCTGGGGTTAAGTATTATAAACACAAACCCTCGAAAAAAAAATCGGTTGGAATTTCAGAGTTAACGTCATACATTTAATTTAATCTTTAATTACTGTTAATTATCTAATTCCCCCCAGCAAGATCATTGCAGTGTTATTTGCTTACCCCAGCATATTTTTTCAGGACACATCATTATATATATATATATATATATATATATGATTAAAATTCATCTCTAGAAGCGTTTTTAATCTGTAAAATAAAGTGATCTATGTACAAAAATGCCTTGTAATATCACAGCATTTCAACAATGAAATAAAATAAAACTGCATCAAAACGACAAGTCGATACTGGCTCACTTGAGAATCGATCACGTGAAACTCAAAGTCGTGAGGTTTTATCCTATATTATTGCTGAAATATTATATATATATATATATATATATATATATATATATATATATATATATATATATAAAGGTATCAGCCCAGTCGGCAGAGACTGTAGAAACGCCAACTGCATCTCTGCAGAGGGGTAATACTCCTTCCTAATGAGTGTCCAAGTTATGACACTAAACTACCGGATGGTGAGGCTCCAGTCTTGGAGCTCTGGCGAATGTGGAGTACCCCTTATTTACCATTACTGCCAAGTCCACTCTGACCTGGAGTGGTAGTACCTGTTAGGGTTCCATCTGTGAGTCTGAGAGAACTGTTTAACTATTCACTGTGTGGAAACAAATGTCTGATGTTAAAATGAATTGTGTTAAATAGCGATGATTTAACTGTCTGTCAATAAAACAATTGATGTCAGATAGCAATACTTGAAACCGTTTAACTGTATGCAAACAAACGATGAATGCTAAATATAGTTATTCGTGTTAGATAGGAATACTAGAAATCATTTATCTGTGTGCAAATAAAAATATGAGTGTGAGCAATAGTTGAAACCCCTGTGTAAAAAATGATTAATATTAAATAAAATGATTAATATTAAATAGAATTATGGTCTAGTGGGTAGAGTGTTCGCCAATTGTCATACCAAAGACTTTAAAAATGATACTTGATACCGCCTTGCTTAACACTCAGCAATATAAGGAAGGTATCAAGAGTAAAGTGGAGCAATTCAGGGAAATGAGTGGCGCCCTCCTCTACACCTCGGTGTAGTAGCTATTTAAAAGGGAGCCTTCTGGTCGCCCTCGACTACGGTCGCCAACTTTACTTTTTTTTATAACTTATACTTAAAACCATTTAACTGTGTGCAAACAAATATATATACATGTGTGTGTAAACAGGATTTGGTATTAAATAACCTCAAGGGTTGATATACCATAAAACCCAACTAACCAACCTTAAGTGGCTTGAGCCCAGTCGGCTGGGCCAGTAGAATACGCTGAGTGCATCCCTGCAGCGTGGTAAGACCCTATCAATGGCTGTCCTAGATATAACACTAAACCATCTGATGGTGAGGTTCAAGCCATGGAGCTTTGGGGAATGTGGAATAACTCTTCATCGCTATTACTCCCAAGTCCACTCTGATCTGGAGTGGTAGTACGAGTTGAGGTCCCATCTATGTGTCAAATAGAACTATCTAATTATCTACTATATTTGAAACCATTTAACTAAGAACAAACAAATGATTATTTCTAAATTGTACGGACCCGACTATGGAAGACCAGATAAAGAGAACAAATAATTGGATTTATAAGACCAAAAAATCCAACCTTGATCGCCCTTCGGGGCCCGTGCCGCAGCGGATAGAGGCGTTGAGTCTTTACGGTTCCAGGTGAGTATTGTCAGAAGATAGCGGTTTCAATTCCTACCCAAGCCGACCAAAAAACGTGGTGCGATAGACAACAACTATGGAAGGCAGTAATTACTGGGGATACGGTTACAAGGCTCAGCATTCCTAGCCGAGGTCGCGGTTAATCACCAGAGGTGAAATTTGGCCGAAACGTAGTGAGAAAAAAAATATCAAGATGAGGACAAAAGTCCGCAATAAAAAATTAATTCTCAGAGTCCGGACTCGTTTAAAAACTGTTTCCAACAAATTATTCGTTTACAAATCATATATATTTAATATGTATGTATTGATAGAATTTGACATGAATAACTCACAAGGTTTGATAAGCCATCAAACTTAACCAAATAGGATATGTCCAAGAAAGAATCCGTTCTGGAGAATGAGATTTTGAGATACAAACAGATCTCCAAATTTCGGCCAGAAGACCAAATCAGGTGATAGTTAATTAAAAAAAGAAGAGTACCTGTCGAAGAGTGGACTTTGTCGTCCTGACGGACGACAGAGTGAAATTAAAGGAAACGAAAAGAGAGATAAGTACTTAAACTTGGCCAAAGAACTAAAAAAGTTATGGAACATAAAGGTTACGGTGGTACCAATTGTAATTGGAGCACTTGGAACGATCCCCAAAGTCTTGATAAGGGGGATGGAAGAGTTGGAAAGCGGAGGACGAGCAGAGACAATCCAAACAATAGCATTGCTGAGGACGGTTAGAATACTGAGACGAGTGCTTGTTGGGATTTTATCCGTTGAGAATAAGACTAAATCAATATCGGCAATGTAAGGAAAAATAAGGTTTACTGTACCTGTAGCACAAGAGGAGACGAGAGAAAAGAAATAAGACAACAATTTAGTTGAAAAAAGGGTTTATATTTAGTGAAAGAGACAAAGAAAAGAAGAATAATTGCAAAAAGATGTATTTTCTGCGGACTTAACAATAGCGTTTGTCTTGGTAACAGTTCTTTCAGTCTTATGTAGTTTTGGGAACCTATGTATGGCACTAGACCTTGTTGTCTAGTTCAAGCCATAACCCGGCATACGTGCCCGGACCCACATTTGGGTTCGTGAAACTGCTTGCCTCATCAGGCTCACATAGCACCAAGTGAGCCGATGAGCAGCATAGACCAGCAGGGTTCGAGTCTCGACTCGTTCCCGACCTTCCCTTCCTCCTTATCTCTACTTTAATCGGCCTTCGGGCTTTTGACCTTGTGTGAAGTCCTGTCTTGTGGGAGGCAGCGACAAATAGTCCTTACAGATTCAAAGATTTGAAGAAAGAGAATTTTAGGTCCCCAAGTGCGTAGAGTCTCTCATGGGATGACCTTCCTCGTATGGTAGTGAGCCACATGGACTCGCTGCCTGTTTTGTCAGCAGTCAAGATTCCGTGTTATGTCGTTGGTGTCAAAAGGAAAAAAGGGTATTAGTTTAAAGAACGCGCACACGTGTAGTGGTACGGCAGATGTGCTGATAGTGGCCCGTGATTGGTTGTTTTTCTGCCAATCGCGAGGCACGTAAAAAGTAACTCCGTAAATAATATTCTCCACCAAAACAAAATTGAAATATGAAATCATTGCAACGTAATTTGTCATACACTTCATGATAGTTCAAGGAGGAATCCATGTTCCTACTGCAGAATTAGAGTTCTGTTTTGATTTTACAAATGGAACGCAATGAGCAAATGAATTTTTTTTTTTTTTTTGTTGCGTTGTACAAGGGTTGTAAAAGGCATGAATTGGCATGAAAATGAGAAAAGTTCAACAAAATTTAAAATTTTACAAAAATGATGCATATGAAGATTTTTTTTTGTTTTTGTTTTTAAAGGCTGGAATCGCCATAAAAGGGAGAAATTTCACTCTGATTATATTGCTGTATAACCTTTGCTTTTTGCATTGCTTCTTATATATATATAAGTAAAGTTGGTGACATTAGTCGAGGGTGACCAGAAGGCTCCCTTTTCAATAGCTACTACACCGAGGTGTAGGGGATGGTGCTACTCCTTTCCCAGAATTGCTCCACTTTACTCTTAATACATACCTTATATTGCTGAGTGTTAAGCAAGTAGGTATCAAGTACCGTTTTTAAAGTCTTTGGTATGACATGACCTGGGATTGAACCCAGGTCTCCCGGATCATTGGCGAACACTCTACCCACTAGGCCAATGAGCCGGTAAATAAATATATATATGTGTGTGTGTGTGGTCCGAAGCGGAATTTAATTTGGCATCTCCTTCGCTGCAAACAATATTAGCTATAATGTATATACTTGATCATCCACACATCTATTGTGGAAAAAAATTACCTTTTATTGTATAAGCCATCATTTTTGCCGACATGGGTATTATATACTAGCCGATATAAGCCACCCCACCAAAAAAAGAAAAGAATTAGAAACTCTATGAAAGAACGTCAGAATGATAGATATAGACTAACAATGGAAAATAAGACGATTGAAGAAATCATTACACTTGCTACGTCTAAATCATCCAGTCAGAAAACCAAGCGTAGATATTAACAACGTGAGAGTCTCTGATTAAAAAAAAAAAAAAAAAAAAACAGATAATTAATTTAACGTTCAAAAAGCCACAACCTAAATGGCCTTTGGAACATGATATAAAAAATTAAAAAAACGGGACTATTGGTAAAAATTTGTCTAGCTTGCTGGAAGGTCACGGGTTCAGCAGATGTGGCAGGCGCGCCGACGGTCTTTCGGGAGACATAGGGGAGGCAAGTTTCACTCAAAATGAAAGACATTGAGCTTGACGTTTATTAGAGGGGCAAAGTATTCCTCCTTCGGTCAAGTTTCGACTTTCAAAAATACAACAGATACTCGAAAAACATCGGACGGTACAGGGGCCTAAATGGGATTTTTTTTTAAAATAGAAGGAAAATTGGCCTAAACGAGGCAATATACAATGGTTACAACTTGTGGGGACGCGCTTAACATAACCGTTATCGTTGTAGAAAATATAATCTACGATGAGAGTTCAAATCCTGGACGAAGCAGTTAGTGTTTCACTTCTCGTCAATGCCCTTGGGAATTGAAGAAATACATCTCTTCTCCCCTTCCAGCTATGGGTAAATATCACGAAAAACTGGGTGATTTAGGAAACCAGTCTAGAAGAAGGAAAAGTCCAAATTCAAACCAGCTTTACTCCACTAAAAAATCGACCTTGTGTTAAAGAGGTTGGGTTAATACAAACCAAACCAACTTAAGGGCACCTCACGTGGCGCAATAATTAACAAACTAGATTAACAGGTCATTGTTAGTGAATTCGGTATTCTCGGGTTGCTCCATACTTCTGGCATTTTGCCATAATTAAAAGCTAAGCTTAATTAATATCAATTGCTATATCGTTATCATATATTCTTCTATATTGCTAGCATTTCCAGTTCTTTCCAAGTATCCTGACCGACTTTAGTATTGCTGTGGTCTAGATAGTTTTAACTCTTCCTCTAATATTCACTTCATCGAATCTCTTTTCCAGGTTCTTGGTTTTTTTCCTAGAGCCCCGACTATGGCTAATGCCACAGTCACTTTCATGTTCCACAGCTTTTTCAGTTCTCTAGCAAGGTCATGGTATTTGTTCTCTTTTATCTTCACTCTTTGATGAGTTGACACTGTAAAATCCACTATGTCACAGATTCTATTTAATAATTGTTAGTAAATCATTTCTTTTGGCCGAGCATGAAACGATATAATTATGTTCAAACAAATGCTTATTATCAAATAGAAATAATTACTTTAAACTATCTAATTGTGTATTCCTGAGACCAGTGTATTACTTTCTGATGACATAACAGTATTTACTTTATTTCAGTTCACTTTCTCCTCCCCATTACACCCGACGATAGTTGCTGGTTTCATTTTATTATTGCCCAACAACAAATCTGAGCAAATTTTCTTTTTGAGATATTGAATAATTGGGATTTTGTTGTTGTTGTTGTTGTTGTTGTTGTTGTTGTTGTTACTACTGTAACAATTGAAGTTTGTTTACCCTTTTAAATCAAAAAAAGAAAAAAAATCTTTTTGATTTCATTTCGTGGAATCCTACAAACAACTTGCGTTTCATTTTCCAAACAAAAGTCAATTTAAATTTTTAAACAGCTTGATAGCGTGTAACTGAGTGCGAATGATTATAAACAAATTTTGAAAAAGAGAAATCTAAAAAATAAATGCAATAAAACATTGAAAATAGATTTATGATTACAACCTAAAATTTACAAATTAATCAAATTTCGGCATTGAATAACACATAAGGAGTTGATATGCCGTTAAGCAAATAAGCCAAAACGACCTTTTTCTCAACAGAAAAATTTAAACGCTGAAAGTAGGTACGCTATATTTCCAATGTACTTGTCCGAAAACGGAAATCCAAAACCCATCTCTCTCTCTCTCTCTCTCTCTCTCTCTCTCTCATATATATTAGAAAATAGTCCAAAAATGAAATTATAAATTATGAAGTTAGCCTAAAATTCGTTCCAACAAGTCAAATTTTATTTAATTTTCAATTTCTTTAAGTTTTCAAATATTGCTTCAGTTCCTACTGCGATACCTTTTTTTAAAAATCGATGTCAAAATTGATTTACTTAAATATTCATCGCTAAAATCCATTCAAAGATTTGTACTGGAGAATTTGTTTTTCGACTTTAAAGAGTTAATGAGGGGAGAATCATATCTTTAAAAAGATTTTCTTCGAAATTGTGATCCATATATATGTAGTGTACTAATGTTAATGCATAAAAAGACAATATTAACAATAGTGCTACAAAAATAAAGAAATTTATTTCTTTGTTGGGAGCTGAAATGTAGTAGGGTACACAGTGATTTGTGCATCAGGTCACGACTGCAGAAACCTGTTCTGAGTCCAGCGTGGAAAAAGATCCATATCTACGCTGGACTCAGATCAGTTTGTCAGGCCAACCCGAAAAGCTACGTACTAACTGTTTCTCAGCGGCGCCGTTTATTTGTCGCTGCCTCCCACCAGACACGACTTGACACAAGGTCAAAAGCCCGAAGGCCGATTAAAGTGGGGATAAAGGGGAGGGGAAGGTCGGGAACGAGCTGAGACTCGAACCCTGCTGGTCTGTGCTGCTCATCGGCTCACTTAGTGCAATGTGAGCCTGATGAGGCAAGCAGTTTCACGAACCCAAATGTGGATCCGGGCACGTATGCCAGTTTACGGCTTAAACTAGACGCTTGGTCTAGTGCCATACATGGGTGACAAAGGAGACAAAAGTGCAGCTCGCCCACCCGAAGGTAGCCTAGTCGAAACTAGGTGCCTAATTAAAGGCCCCAAGTCTGCCATTGTTCCTTTTGCAGAGCCACGCTCCGGACCGAAGTCCAGAACAGGCTCCGGGGCTTCGCAAAAAGCTAAAAGCCAAGAGCTAGCCCTGTTTCTCAGCGGCGCCGTGCTCATTGGATCTTCAAACAACGGTGTCATGTTACTATTTCAAGTTGGATAAAGATCTTATCCACGCTGGACTCAGAACAGGTTTCTACGGTTGTGACCTGATACACGAATCGCTGTATACCCTACTACATTTCAGCTCCCAACAAAGAAATAAATTTCTTTATTTTTGTAGCACTATTGTTAATATTGTCTTTTTATGCATTAACATTAGTACACTACATATATATCCTTGGTGGTGAATAAAATTTTCAAATGATGAATAAAAGCTTAGGGGTCCGCAAAGGGGTTACTATTTACTATGGGTCGCTATAAATTAAAATTCCTTAAAATCATAGTCTGTTGCTATAAACAAGTGTATTTGTATTATTTTGGTCGTATTTCTGATGAACTAAAGGATTAACAATTCAATTCACTAGCAGGCTCTCTCGTGTTTTTTGTTTTTTTCAACTTTTGAATGGAAGTGAGAAAACATTCTTTCGCTCTGCAACCCACCAGTGATATCTATAGTAATAACACGGACTATTTCTCCATGGGCAAGATTACAACCCCTGGGCGTAGGAATACACACACACACACACACACACACATACACACTCTGCTGATTTAGAATAAATATGCCTTAACTGAAGCACGCACTTCTTATGTTATGAAATAACCGAAACGCTGTCTAATTCTGTAATGGTGGTTCGCTTGACGAAAAAATAAACACCAATTTTAACAAAGCAATGACTGAGATTTCACTAACGTCACTTCGTCAAACAATAAATAAATTAATTAATTGATTAAACGAATTCGCTTACTCAAATGCATACTTAAATGCACGCAAAACAAAATCGCCCTTTAAAGGAAACGACTGCCTTTGTGTTCGAGACATTCTTGTCAAAACAATAAATGACAATTTGATAAATAACAAACTAGATGTCACTGGCATGATTTTAAAGATTCAAGCGTCAAAAACATAGAGGTTATCGCATTTTATAAATATCAATCTATACAGGATAAACAATGAAAAATTACTTTTTAAAGAGCACAAAAAGGGAATGAACAATTATCATTTTATTACAATAAACTAATATGGAGGTGCCCGTGGTGTAATGGTTATCGTCGGGAATGGACACAGCGACACGAGTTCAAATCCTGGACTGATTGCATTTCACATAGCACTAACACCCTTGGGAAAGGTATGAATCCAATTATTCTCACTTCAGCTATGAGTAAATAGTAGGACAGACTGGGTTCTTCAGCCTTGGTAAAGCAACTAGTCTATGAGAAGGAAAACTCCGCTTAAAAATCGACCTTGTGTCATATCCTGCTCGAGTGAAGGGGTTGGTAAATATGATAAACTAATATGCGTGTTCTGGGTATGACAATAAATGGCATCCAGAGGTGAGGCTCAATTTCTGAAGTTCTAGGTGTGAGTGGAGTAGCCCATTACTCCCGGCTCCTCTCTGAATAAGGGGATATTGTACTTACTAGGGTCCCATGAATCGGTCAAATATATATCTGTTTGAGATAATGTTTAAAATGATATTGAACAAGGTTTTTTCGTCTTGTCATTGTCGGAAATGGACACGGCGACCCGTGTTCCAACCTGAACGAGGCTGTTTTCATTTTGTATAGGAGGTGCCCGTGGTGTAGTCGTTATCGTCATAGGAAATGGACATGGCGACACGAGTTCATATCCTGGACGAGAATGATTGCATTTCACATAGCACTAATACCCTTGGGAAAGGTATGTATCCAATTATCCTCGCTCCAGCTATGGGTAAATAGTAGGGCAGACTATGTTCTTCAGCCTTGGTGAGGCAACTAGTCTAGGAGAAGGAAAACTATGAATTCAAACCTGTTAAACTCCGCTTAAAAAATTGACCTTGTGTCATATCCTGCTCGAGCGGAGAGGTTGGTAAATATGATAAATTTGGGAAAGGTATGAGTCCTCCTCCTGCTATGGATAAATAGTAGGGCAGACTGGACTCTTTAACATTGATATAGTAACCAATCTTGGAGAAGGAAAATTCTGAATTCAAACCAGTTAAAACACCGCTTAAAAATTGATGGTGTGTTGCATCCTACTCGTGCGGAGGGGTTAGGTAAACACGCACGTTTACGCTGAAAACATTGATATTGCAACTCAGTATGAAGTGTTCACCAATTAAAAATGATTTGTAGAAATAGTGACAAAAAAGACCCAAAAGTAAATTATTTGTATTAGATTGGAATACTTGAAACCTAAAAACTGTGTATTATTTGCATTGAGAATATTTACTTGAAACTATATATTCTAGGTATGACATTAAGTATGCATGTGATGGTGAAGCTCCAGTCTTGGGATTTGGGGAATGTGGAATACCTTTACTCTAACCCGGAACGGTAGCACCTGTTAGGGCGTCTTCCATGGGTCAAATAGAACTGTTCAATTAATTATTATTTCTAGTTATTTGAAACCATAAAGCAAGTTATACGTATTTGATAGGAATATTTGATAAATAGAATTACTAACTTTAAAAAATAATATTCAAAACCATTTAATTATTTGCGCCCGCGGGGTGTAATCGCTAAAATGCTCGCCTGCAACAGCATAGTCAGTAAGTAAAGTTGGCGACCGTAGTCAAGGGTGGTCCGAAGGCTCCCTTTTCGATAGCTACAACACCAGGGTGTAGGGGAGGGCGCTACTCCATTCCCTGGGTTGCTCCACTTTACCCTTTATCCTTTCCTTATAACGCTGAGTGTTAAGCAAGGCGGCATCGAGTACCATTTTTTGAGTCTTTGGTATGACACGACCAAGGATTGAACCCAAGTCTCCCGGGCCATCGGCGAACACGCTAACACTTATGCCAATGTAAATCCACTCGTCCTTTTGTGTTCACTTTCAGATTAATACCCTTGGAAAGGTATAGGCTAAATAGTATCAGTTGTTTTCCTCTTCAAAGATAGTTTTGGCATGAAATAACTCACGAAGGTTGAAATGCCATTAAACAAGCAAAGCAAACAAACGAGCTCTAACTCGTTGGAAAATAAAGTAAGTAAAGTTGGCGACCGTAGTCGAAGGCTACCCGAAAGCTCCCTTTTCAATAGCTACTACACTGACGTGTAGGGGAGGGTGCTACTCCTTTCCCTGGTTTTACCCTTGAAACGTACCTTATAATGCTGAGTGTTAAGCAAGGAGGTATCAAGTACTACTTTTTGAGTCTTTGGTATGACTCGACCTGAGATTGAACACCTGTCTTCCGGGCCATTGGCGAACACTACCACTAAGCCAATTTACAAATCATATATATGTATAAACAGTATTTAGCATTAAATGACCGTCAAGGGTTTGTATGACTTTAAATCAAATAAGTTAAATTGGAAACTTTGTTAGCATATTATCATTGAATACAAATACTTTCTAATTGTTTACAAAAAGGCTCCTTACGGTATTAAATAACCCCGCAGGTGTTATTACATGTAAAACCTATCAACAAGTGTAATTTACAGAATTGTTTCCCTTTTTCCTTATTGTTGTATACTCATAGTACATATATACGTATACATATACATGCATATGTAAGCAGAGACATAATCAAACATAATGACGGACTTCAATGAACGAACGAACACACTTCTTTAGAAAAATATACTTCTCACATTTTATCCACGAAAGGGTTGCGTAAGGGTTGATGTTAGTTATGTGTGAGAGGTGAGTTGGAGACGTGGACAGACTGCCACATATTGACCCAAAGTTCTTCTGATAGCAGTACTTCTTCCTCATTCTGGCTGGGCTGCTCAACCGTGGGTCACTAAGGGCCCCAAGCCCTCTGTCTGGAGCTGGCTCCCAACTGCCTCCAACTGCGACTGGAACTGAACTGCCTCCAACTGACCCAAGCCGTCTGTGGCAACTGGTTATATAATTGTCTGATGTCCACCTGCTTACATTATGTCCGCTTACCATACGTCCCGGTAGGACCGAAGCAGTCCCGATTGAAGAGGTTTACGCCAGGCCCCCATCAGATTTCCTTATTTGTTCCGGTTGGCCCTGAATTCTTCCTTAAGTAAAGTAAAGTAAGTTAGCGACCGTAGTCGAGGGCGACTAGAAGGTTCCCTTTTACACAGCTACTACACCGAGGTGTACGGGAGGGCGCTACTCCTTTCCTTTGATTGTTCCACTTTACCCTTGATACGTACCTTATATTGCTGAGTGTTAAGCAAGGAGGTATCAAGTACCATCT
This sequence comes from Sepioteuthis lessoniana, assembly GCA_963585895.1. Lineage (NCBI taxonomy): Eukaryota > Metazoa > Mollusca > Cephalopoda > Myopsida > Loliginidae > Sepioteuthis > Sepioteuthis lessoniana. Next base: position 68,405,527 of record OY757935.1, on the reverse strand, counting down.
TTAAAGTCTTTGGCATGACACGACCTGGGATTGAACCTAGGTCTCCTGGACCATTGGCGAAAATGTCCTGTTTTTTATGAACGCACACACACACACACACACACACACATATATATATATATATATATATTTATATATATATCATTATGAAAAAAAATTAATACTAAAACCATTTTAATCTATAAAATCTTGACTGTGCCAAAAGCCCAAAAATGCAGGGCAATATCAGAATATGTTTCAAGTATAAAATAAGATAATAAAACAGGACAAAACTCGCGATTTAGAGTTTCCCGTTGCCGATCCCCAGTTCGCTAGCATTTATCACGTCTGATAGTTAGATTCTAAGTTATGGGATTTTATCCAATTTTATACTTGAAATGTTTATATATATATATATATATATATATATATATATATATATATAAACTCTTTCTAAAACTCTCTAAAAAATACTCTTTATATTTGCAAGCAACCTCTGATGATGGCCTATGAAAGTTCCGAAAGCGCTTGGGACAATTTTGTTAATATCAGAAAACTTGAAAGGATCTTAATAAAATCATATAGAGAAAATATGTCTATTATTTAATCAAACATTGTTAAATGAAAGACTGTTGCCCAACTACACACACACACACACACATATATATATATATATATATAAGTAAATATGAGTCTAAATCCGACAGTATGAAGAAAGTAGAAAAACAGAATAATCCAAATTAGATGAATTTATTTCAATGTAAAGCCAACGTTAAACGTTTCGGTTTTAATAACCTTCATCAGGACTTTGATATCATGAGAAATGTTGTTCACACAGTGATGGATGTTTGTCGAGATAACAGGAGCAAAGAAAATGTATATAATGAAAGATTCAAAAACCTACATTTAGCGTTCTTAATTTGATATATCAGTCTTGATGAAGGTTATTAAAACCGGAACGTTTAACATTGGCTTAACATTAAAATTAATTCACCTAATTTGGAATACTCTACTTTTTTTTACTTCCTTCATGTATATATATATATATATATATATATATATGTATGTGTGTGTGTGTGTGTGTGTGTGTGTGTGTGTGGTGAAGAGTGTATATTTAGGCAGTAAGTTGTTATTAAGGCAAGTTTTATTAAAGACGATGAAACACTGTTTATTATTTCTAATTGTAATTTTTTCAAGTCTTATTTTTTTGTGTATTTGGATTCAGGTAGTAAAGAAATTGTCCCATATCATCTGCCTATATATATATATATATATATATATATAGGCAGATGATATGGGAGAATTTCAATATATATATATATATATATATATATATATATATATATATATATATATATATAGCGCGCCCGCCCGTCCGCCCGTGTGTGTGTGTGTGTGTTATTTTGTTTATTCGTATGCATCAAAATCATGAAGTACATTTTCAACATAATTTTGAAAATATGCCTGGGATATCAAATTTCTGTGGATTTTTCTTCCAAAACCGTTTCGAACAATAATATTAAATAAATATCTAACCAAGAACATTCCCTTTTTTATTGTGTTACGCATCTACAAGTGAGAACACAGTCAGTGTATTATATTGACAACAGGACTGCAATAATATATTTGACATACGTAAAAAAAAAAAAAAGGGATTTGATATATAACAATATTTACTTAATTTTATTTTTTACTTATTGAAACCTATTTGTGTAATATAGGAAATCTTCGGTTAGTTGCCAATTGGCGTTTTTTCTTTTTATGAGTAATTCTTTTTTCGACCTTCGTCTGTTTATTTAGAAGAAAGACAGCAAGATTTTTAGAGTATTTAAATTATCATTATAGCTTATAATTAGGAATTTTTTTAGAGGTGCCCGTGGTGTAGTCGTTATCGTCGTAGGAAATGGACACGGTGACGCGAGTTCAAATCCTATACGAGACTGATTGCATTTCACATAGCACTAATACCCTTGGGAAATGTATGAATCCAATTATTCTCCCTCCAGCTATGGGTAAATAGTAGGACAGACTATGTTCTTCAGCCTTGGTTAGGCAACTAGTCTAGGAGAAGGAAAACTCTGAATTCAAACCTGTTAAACTCCGCTTAAAAATTGACCTTGTGTTATATCCTGCCCGAGCGGAGGGGTTGGTAAATAGTATAAATAGTATAATTAAGATTTTTTTTTGTTCGATATACAAATCTTAGTGCGATTGAGCTTTTCAATAGACCAAATGAATTCATCAGATTTATGTCAAATGTAGGTAAAAAATTTCTTCCATTTTCGCATGTGAACGTATATTTTTAATTGAAATCTCGTAAAATCCTAATCAGATTAATTGTTGATTTCTTAATAATCTGAATCTCGGTTGTTTAAAGAAATACCTCAAGTTTTTACTTTTAGATAAAGTGTTTACTTCGTCCGTAAAACATTATCTACTTTTATATAAAACTCAATGTTTGGTTGGTAGGTTTTATGACATATCAACCCTTGTTGGGCTATTTTATGTCGAAACCAGCTAAACAATTATGGTCTGCATTAACTTTATGATTTTTATATAATATAAATAACTATATGGTCTATATATGAGATACGTGGTGAATTCAATAAGTTTCCAGACTTTTTTGTACAGGCATTTAAAATTGGCGTAGACTCTTGAAAATTCAGTATATTATTGCTATACATCTTATGAGATGACAGACCAATCTTTATGATTTCAGCTTCAAATGAACAGCTACAGCAGCAATTCGAATACACCCTACTAAAGCCTGATTGTCACAGCTGATGAATTTCAAAAATACAATCTGGACGTGAGGACACTTTAGAAGAACGATATGCCATAAAATTCTGTTTTAAACTTGGAAAAAATGTTGCCACAGAAACGTATGGAATGCTTCAGACTGCTTTTGGAGCATCTTGCATGAATCGAGCATCAGTTTTTGAGTGGCATAAGAGATTCAAGGAAGGCAGGGAGTCTCTGAGGGATGATAAGAGGTGTGGGAGGATTAAGGAAGTCAACACACCAGAGTTAGTATACTAGGTCAAAAGGTTAGGCTTAGGGTTAGGGTTACTATGTTGAGGTTTTTAGGTCGTTGAGGAAGAGATTCCGTCGGAAGAGGCCAAAACTCTTCAAATCGGCTCAATGGCGTTTCCACCAGGACAATGCACCAGTCCATAACTCCATCCTTGTCGCAGACTATTTGACCAAGATGGACATGAAGACAGTTCCTCAGCCTCTATAGTCCAGACCTTGTTCCCTGTGACTTTTGGTTATTCCCTAAACTCAGAGGCTGTCGTTATGAGACAATTGAGGAGATGAGCGAGGCTGTGACGAGAGTCATTGACTCGCTCACGTAAGAGGACTTCCATGGGACTTTCCAGAAGTTGCTGGAACGGTACAACAAGTGCATTGCAGCCGGAGGAGATTACTTCGAAGGGGACAAGAGTTTCATGTGTGTACTATCAATAAAAGTGCCCATACGAAAAAAGTCTGGAAACTTATTTAATGATCCTCGTATATAATTATATGGTCTATATATGATATACAGCACAAAAATGTATCTTCACAATCATTTTAAATGGGTAAATATTTCATATTTAGATGCAATATTCATCATCATCATATCGTGCTGGTAGCACGGATATCCCTGACCCTCTCTCGCCACTCCTCCCTATCGTTCATCGCCCTAGGTAGGTCTTCAGGACAACACCCTGTATCCTCACATAGCTGCTGAATGTACGTTCGAGCTGGTCGCCCTGCTTTTGCGCGGCCATGTGTGGGGATCCATAAGAGTACATCTCTTATGAGTTCATCTCTGCTTCTCCAGCAGTGTCCTGCATGTCTAGTTCGTCTAACTTGAATAGTTTTCGTGATAGGGGGCAGGTGGCCGTACAGTTGGTGTCTTGTGGGGTGTTGCTGCCAGGACTTGTTCAGGATTGCACGCAGCATTCTTGTGTAATTGCCATCTTGTTTCTTCTCCAGCCGTTTTGTTAGCGTCCATGTAGTGCATCCATATCGCAGTATCGATGTGACCGCTGCCTAGAAGAAACTGCGTTTCATTTTATCGGTTAGGTCTGATTTCCATATAATCGATAGCCTATTGATAGCTGTCCATGCTTTCGTTAGCCTCGTTTCGATGTCCTTTTCGGTTGATTCGACGCTGCTTCCTAGGTACGTGAATTTGTCTACTAGTTTAAGTGGGGTTCCTTCTAGAGTGGAGATGTCCCCCGTTTGGTTATAGCACATATATCCCGTTTTGTGTGCATTAACATAGAGGCCTATGCTTGCTGCTGCTCGTTCCAAACTATGCAGAACACCGAAAAAAATATTTAAACTTTTTTGAAGGATGGCGATGCTTATTCCGAAGCTACGCGGAAAATTTAATCATTTAAAATCCAAAGCGACTTCAATCGGCGAACTTTTTTTGAAACGCGGGATTATATACAAAATTGTAATTTTTGTTGTTGCTGGTGGTGCTGCTGCTGTTATTGTTATTGTCGTTTAGATAGTCATCGATTTTCTAAGAAACTTTATTTTGAAAAATACTAAATTTTAAAAAAAATCAATAACAATCCACAAATTACTGAGGTGATGAAAGTAAATATTTCGAAGATAAGAAAAATTTAATCCCATTTTTCTCCTATGTTTGCTCTTAGGGAAGTTAAAAGAAGAAACGCATTGGCCGAGACAAAATTAATTTTGTTTCATTTATTTATTTATTTATTTATTTATTTTTGAGTGTATCACAAATAAATTCTTTAAAACTTATTCTATTGGAACAGGAAACAATTTGAAAAGTAAAATTAATTAATAAGACTATATATATATATATATATATATATATATATATTCTGAAAATGTCATATTTTTAATTATCTTTTAAGAACTTTCAAAATTATTTAATTGCAAAATAATTTATGTGACTCGTTCAAATAATTACGTAACAACATTTAACTAAAGTCTCTTGGGTATGACACTAAACTACATCCGATGATAAGCTCTAGTATTGGAACTCTGGGGAGTAAAGAGTCATCACTTCATTGACAATACTCCCAGCTCCACTCCAACCAGGAGTGGTGGTACCTGTTAAGGGTCCATCAATTAATCAAACATAAAAATGATTTTTTGAAAATGATTATTATATGCATTAATACATTGGCGCTTGTTGTGTAACGGTTATTCTTGTTGGAGATGGAATGAGCAAACGAAGATCAAGTCCTGGACGAGGCTGTTTGCATTTCACATTGTGCTAATACCTTTCGGAAAGGCATGAACCCAACGATCCTCCCTCCAGCAATAGGTATAAAGCACGGCAGACTGTTCTCTTTAACCTTGGACACGGTAACCGGAGATTGATATCTTTGACGAGGCTGTTTGCATTTCACATAGTGCTAATACCTTCTGAAAAGGCATGAACCCTACGATCCTCCCTCCAGCAATAGGTATATAGCAGGGCAGACTGTTCTCTTTAACCTTGGACTCGGTGACCCGTGATTGATATTCTTGACGAGGCTGTTTGTATTTCACATTGTGCTAGTACCTTCTGAAAAGACATGAACCATATTATCCTCCCTCCAGCAATAGGTATATAGCAGGGCAGACTGTTCTCTTTAACTTTGGACACGGTGACCTGTGATTTATATTCTTGACGAGGCTGTTTGCATTTTACATAGTGCTAATACCTTCTGAAAAGGCATGAACCCTACGATCCTTCCTCCAGCAATAGGTATATAGTAGGGCAGACTGTTCTCTTTAACCTTTGACTCGGTGACCCGTGATTGATATTCTTGACGAGTCTGTTTGCATTTCACATAGTGCTAGTACCTTCTGAAAAGACATGAACCCTACGATCCTCCCTCCAGCAATAGGTATATAGCAGGGCAGACTGTTCTCTTTAACCTTGGACACGGTGACCCGTGATTGATATTCTTGACGAGGCTGTTTGCATTTTACATAGTGCTAATATCCTTGGGAAAGATATGCATGTAACTATTCTCCTTCCTATTATTGGTAAATAGTAGGGCAGATTAGGATTTTTAACCTTGGTATTGTTACTGGTCTGTGAAATTTATTAATACATTGGCTCTTAAAACATTGATAATGCATCTAAATATGAACTGTTTGCTTGTTTAAAACGATTGTGAACTTTATTAATACATTGGCTCTTAAAACATTGATATTGCAACAAAGTAGAGTGTTCGCCAATGGTCCGGGAGACCTGGCTTCAATCCCAGGTCGCGTCATACCAAAGACTGTAAAAATGGTCCTTGATACCTCCTTGCCGAACACTCAGCAATATAAGGTACGTATCAAGGGAAAAGTTGGGCAATCCAGGGAAAGGAGTGGCGCCTTCCCCTACACCTCACTGTAGTAGCTATCGAAGGGACAGCCTTCTGGTCGCCCTTGACTAAGGTCGCCAATTTTACTTATGAACTGTTTACTTGTTTAAAATGATCATACACTTTATCAATATATTGGTTTTTAAAAGTCTGGGCTTTTTAATTTTCGTATGACAAATTCAAACCTGTTAAACCCAGTGTAGCAAAAGTCGTGTTTCCTCGCTAAACCAGTTCAAAAAGTTGGCCGTTTGTCCCTTCCTGTCCGTGCGGAGAGATTGGTTCTGCAAATACTGCTACTACAGATAAGTATAGTGGACTAAAGTTAATAAAAATAAAATAATTAACAAGAGTGCTACAAAAATAGAGAAGTTTTATTCTTGGATAGATTAAAGAAATTAATAAGGATAAAAATTTCAAGGAAAGTTTAAGGGGAGATGAAATTTGTAGGAATGTGAGTAACACTAAAGCCAAGTTTAGTATTTAACTGGGGTAATGTTTTTTTAAGGAGCTTTAGTGCGCTATTAACAGTAATTCGAATAGTAAATTTAAACAGTAAATTTAAACACTAAGTTTCGCAGCTTTCTAGTTCGGATACTGATTCGAAAAGATAACACAGACAATAAAGTTTTTAAAAGGGAGTTTTATAAAAAAAAAAAAAAAAAAAAAAAAAAGAAACGAGAAAGAAAAGGTTGAAGAGATAAAGTGTTGCAAATTTTAGTGCAATTTGCGGGAAACTTATCTGATAGAGTGTCCAGGAAACAAAGTTCTTTGAATTTGAGTATTTTGTTTTGTTTTATTTTGTTTTATCGAAAAGTTTCAGAGTTCATTAAATTTCAAGTCTTCTCTAAGGTTCTTTTCCGCAGAATTCTCGGTTGAACTTTCTTCAGTTGAATTTTCTTGGTAGAACTTCAGTTGTCGACTTTCACTTATTTTTACTTTTATTTCTTAGGGAGCTCCATTCATGAAGCGAGTGACGAAACCCAACTGCTGGCTTAAGTTTTCGTGATATCAGTTCGGGTCCCCGAATTCGTACTGAGGATCAAATAGTAGTTTGACAAAAGGAGGAAGTCACTTTTTGGTACCGCACTGTCTGGAATTATTTCTCCCTTTTCCATTCAGGTCAAATCAAGTGCCGCACGTAGTCAACTTGATTTTTTTTTCTTAGAAATAAATTTTTATAAGATCTGAAAACAAAGAAATTTTCTGGTATTTTCTGGTATTGTCACCGTAGTGAATTTTAAGCCGGCATGTGGAGTTGAAAGGTTATCGTCCAAGCTGTCGGTCGTGACTTGATGCAGGTCCGAGACACAATTGTATTCGTCTTGCATGGGTCACAAGTGAATTGTTCTGATATTTGTCGGGCGCCCAACGTACGTTCGAATACGGCACATGGCCTTTTTATTGTGGGAACTAGGCGCAGGACAGTAGCCCACATACGCCCAGTCGTTCCAAAAATGCCTTGAGCCTCGTCAGCATTCCTCCCAAAAATGGGCGCCTCAGGCGCCAGGCGATAAACCTTGCTCCTCCAGAGACGGTTAGAGTCCGGGGGAGACCCCCCGAGGCTCAAGGATGCCGGTTTCAGCTGCGAGATGCGAATGCTGGGCTTCCTCGGCACCTGCGTCAGGCAGTCTCAACCGACTGCTACCAAGCGAAGACACCCCTCTCCTGTTCCGTATACGAAGTGTAACCCGACACAGTGGGTTAGGACAGGGGTGGGCTCACGCACAAGCAGGTTAGATCTGCAAGAAAGTGACCACCTATTTTCAGCATACCCGATTGGTTAAAACATGTGGTCGAGTATTTTGATTTCTTTTGTATGATTTTTCCTAAATTCTTGAATTTTCTGGAACATATGCCTGAGTGTTTTACTATTGTGCCAAGATTGATCCACTTTTCTAGAACGTTCTTTGACGAGGAAATTGCATTATTTTCTATATAAATATGAAGTTTTATTTATTTAAAATAACTGTGAAGATACATTTTTGTACTGTATACATAATCGAATAATCGTTGAACTGACTGCGGCAAAAAATAACCTAACAAGGGTTGATACACCGTAAAACCAACCAACCAACCATATTGTATTGTGCTTTGTACATAAATATAGTTTTACGGACGAAGTAACCCAATAAATTTACCCTTACTTTGCTATTATCCTTAAATTTCTTACACAACGTTGACGGCGGGGCATAGAGGAGGCCGACTGCATCTCCTACAAAAGAGTAACTCCTCCCCACTCAAAGGAAAGGAAGTCCTGAATCCGGTGGTGAGATTACAGTTCTGGAAGTCTGGGGAATGTGAAGTGACTCTTTTGTTGCTATTACTTCCATGTCCACTTTAAACGGGTTAGGGTCCTCTGTATGAGTCAAGTAGTCCTGTTTAAAAATTATAAGTGTTATATCGGAATATTTGAAGCCATAAAACTAATATAGATAATAAAAGAAACCCTATAATATATAAATATAAGTAAATTATTATTTTGCTTTTTGCGAATTTTTCATGCCAGTTTTACGAATAAGCACAAGTCTTCTCATGTCTCTGAGACTCATCTTAGTATTCTTGCTGATTTTTAACAATGCTGTGGTCTGAATGGCCCTGATTCTCCGTCTGATTTTCAGTTCCCTAAGTCTCTTTTCCAGGCCTTTGGAATTGCTCCAAGGGCTCCAACAACAATTGATGTCACCGTCATATTCAAGTTCCATATTATTATTATTATTATTATACGCCAGTTTTAACTGGTGGTCTTCCACTGAAGTCTGACAGCAAGTCTCCTCAGATCTCCAGCACACTTACAAATATTCAAACTGATTTTAACACTACTGTGGTCTGGAAGGTCTCGATTCTTTCTGTGCTCTCCAATTCCTACTGTCTCCTTTCCAAATCTATGGTATTATTATTATTATTATTGCTCACTCATTAGAACTTTTCACATCAGCAATAGCCGATGGTTTTTCACTCAAGTCTGAGAGAGAGCAAGTCTCCTCAAGTCTCCAGGACTCTTCTTAGTATTATGGCAGTTCTCAACAATGCTGTCGTTTGGATGGTCTCCACTCATTCGCCAACCTCCTAGTCCTCTAGTCCCTTTAGTAATCCCTTAGTTACTGTTCCAAACGCACCAATTACAATTGGTATAATTGTCACCTGCATGTTCCACAGTTTTTTCAGTTCCCTAGCAAGGTCGATGTACTTATCCTTCTTTTCACATTCTTTCAGTTTTATTCTGTGGTCTGCCGGGACCACAGAATTATTATTATTATTATTATTATTATTATTATTATTATTATTATTATTAAATTGGACCGTTAGTCTAAATCATATAAAATCTTACGAATCATTAATATTCATGTGAGATTCCAATCAATTTTCTCCGAGTCAATGAAATGATTTCTAACCAAAAAAAAAAAAAAAAAAGGAAATTCCAACCGCTTGTGACTTACTTATTATAACATGAGTTGCACGTGTTAGGATTAAAAGGCTTTCACGAGGATCTGTTCCCAAGCTATCATGAATAAATTGAAACAAAGAACATGGTTTTGTTTGTTTGTTTGTTTGTTTAGTGTCACAGTTGAAATGCTGAGTCGTCATCTCGAGGAACATCGACTTCATTCGTGATGGATGGTGCTTTCAACAACCTATCCTAAGTTTTGTTACAATATATGACGCATCAAAACTTATGATCAAGTCAAGCCTAAAGCGCTGGTTCCGGCAAGATTAAGCAACGATCAGCCTACTCAATACTTAGATGGGTGAACACTTAGGAACACCAAGTACCATAAGCCAGGATTTCACAAGCTTTTCGCACTCATGGAATCCCTGATTGTTTGTTTTGTTTTACGGCATATCAACCTCATCAGTCATTTAATGCCGAATCAAGTTAAAGAAAATAAGTTTGAAAAGAAATTCAAAGGAAAGGTCTTAGGAATTAATGATAAACTTTAGATAATTAGTTACTTATTTGTTGTTTTTTACGAGGAGTTTATTTGCAGGGAATCATGATCATAAAAAAACAAACAAAAAACTATGAAACCGGTTGGGGGAGGTTTGTTAGAATATGTCTCGTAAAGAAAGGGTTTATAGAAGTAATTTGGGCTTATTGTAAATTTCTTTAGATTTTTGTGTATGACTTCACTGTTTTTAGAAATTATATCAAGTTATTTATTTCAGTGTTTTGGAACAGTTCCTTCACATTGTTTGATACTATAGAATGTTTTTCTAATATAGGCTACGTCGGTACATTCGATGAGAATGTGCTTTACGTTGTATTTGGTCTGACATGCATAACACATGGGTTGTTGTTTTCCTTCGAGTAAATAATCCCTGAGATTGATCGAAAAAAATTCCAACTTATATATATATATATATATATAGTTTACTATATTTATAAGTAAAGAGTGCTCAATATCAGTAATAGAGCACATATATCTAAGTACAGCAGGGACACAGAATTGATGTCGCTTGATTCAATGATTGCATAGGCGAGAAACCAATAGTCACTATGCGCCGTTAACTCTGTGTCTACATTAAACTTACATTATATATATACGAGGGTCATTAAATAAGTTTCCAGACTTTTTCGTATGGGCACTTTTATTGATAGTACACACATAAAACTCTAGTCCCCTTCCAAGTAATCTCCTCCGGCTGATATACACTTGTTGTACCGTTCAAGCAACTTCTGGAAGACCCCATGGAAATCCTATTGTGTGAGCGTGTCAATGACCTTCGTCACAGCCTCTTTCATCTCCTCAATTGTCTCATAACGACAGCCTCTGAGCTTAGGGAATAACCAAAAGTCACAGGGAGCAAGATCTGGTCTATAGGGAGGCTCATCTTGGTCAAATAGTCTGTGACAAGGATGGAGTTATGGACTGGTGCATTGTCCTGGTGAAAACGCCACTGAGCCGATTTGAAGAGTTTTGGCCTCTTCCGACGGAATCTCTTCCTCAACGATCATAAAACCTCAACATAGTAACCCTAACCCTAACCCTTTGGCCAATCAACTCTGGTGTGTTGACTTCCTTAATCCTCCCACACCTCTTATCATCCCTCAGAGACTCCCTGCCTTCCTTGAATCTCTTATGCCACTCAAAAACTGATGCTCGATTCATGCAAGATGCTCCAAAAGCAGTCTGAAGCATTCCATACGTTTCTGTGGCAACATTTTTTCCAAGTTTAAAACAGAATTTTATGGCATATCGTTCTTCTAAAGTGTCCTCACGTCCAGATTGTATTTTTGAAATTCATCAGCTGTGACAATCAGGCTTTAGTAGGGTGTATTCGAATTGCTGCTGTAGCTGTTCATTTGAAGCTGAAATCATAAAAATTGGTCAGTCATCTCATAAGATGTATAGCAATAACATAGTGAATTTTCAAGAGTCTATGACAATTTTAAATGCCTGTAAAAAAAAGTCTGGAAACTTATTGAATTCCCCACGTATGCGTATATATATATATATATATATATATATAGAGAGAGAGAGAGAGAGAGAGAATCGCGCATGAATAAATAATCCCCTAACGATTTTTAGGGGAAAAAAAGTGATTTTCTTTTAAATCACAGATACCAGGATTTTATTAATCCTATCGGAACGTTATACACTCAGAATGGATATTATTAGATATTATTTACGATCAAATTCTACCACACTGAAACTATGTAACCAAAAATATGAATATGTAACAGTCCTGAAATAAGTCCACCCGTAATAAATATTTATACAATTGTATCTTTGGTTACAGGGGCATTCCAATTCAAATTTTGACAACGGAGTTTTAATACTGTACAGTTTAATCGTAAACTATACCTAATGATATCTGTTTTTATTGAATAATGTTCGACTAGAAATAATCAAATTCTAGTATCTTGGACATTATATAATTAAAAGTGATATTATTAGTTATTATCTATGACCAATTTCAACTGCACTGAAACTGAAACCAAAAACATTTATATTTAGCAGTACAAAAATAAGTATATTCTTTATATTTTTAATCCAACCCTTCGCACAAGCAGGATCTTTTTAGCGAGTTCATCAGGTTTGAATTCTGAGTTTTCCTTCTCCTAAACTGGTTGCCATATGAAGGCTAAAAAGCCAGTCTGCCCGACTATTTTAACCCTAGCTAAAAGGAGAATTGTCGGATTCATACTTTTCCCAAGCGTATTTGTGCTATATAAAAATGCAAAAAGCTTCGTCCAAGGGTTTGAACTCGGGTCTGCGATTCCATTTCCTATGACGATATCCATTACACCGCAAGCGCATCCTTATATACTCTTTCTATATGTTTATGTAATTTTACTTTTGGTTACTGATTTAGATACACCTTTCATTTTAAATTAACCTTATTTATAATTTTGAGCAAATCAAAACATATACATAGGAACTTGCAGTTTTATTTTCCATCAGTATATATATAGAGAGAGAGAGTATTCGCCAATGGTCCGGAAGACCGAGGTTTAATCCCAGGTCAAATCATACCAAAGACTCAAAAGTGGTACTTGATACCTCCTGGCTTAACACTCAGCATTATCATATTTACCAACCCCTCCGCTTGGACAGGATATGACACAAGGTCAGTTTTTAAGCGGAGTTTAACAGGTTTGAATTCAGAGCATTATAAGTTACAGATCAAAGGTAAGTGGGGCAATCCTGGGAAAAAAGTTGCGCCCTCCCCTACAACTTGGTGTAGTAACTATTGAAAATGAGCCTTCGGGTCACCCTCGACTACAGTCTGCCAACTAACTTACATACTTACTATATATATATATATGTGTGTGTGTGTGTGTGTTTAATTATGGTGTCTGTTCGTTTGTTTGTTTTTCCAGGTCGAGGTACTATATAAAAGAGGTGGGGTGCCAAAACAACCGCTTCTTTCAGCCTTTTGTTTTTCAAGCCCCTCCACCGTAATCAGAATCCGACACCAGATTAATTTAGTTGGCGAATACACGATCGAGAGGAGTGCTAAGAATTGCTTGGTCTCCCAAAACATCTTCCTTTTGTAGGCGCCTCAGGCAACAAGCAATGAACCTTTTAGACGAAGGGGTAGATGATTCTTTGTGGGATTGATTAAAAAAATCCAGACTTGCCAATATATTAGGACGCGAGTGTATTTATTTAACTCGCAATTAAAGTCGGTTTAATGTGGAGTGCTACGTAAGAGGTAAACCTGCCGCGTAGTGGGGTGCAAAAATTGCTTAGATTCCGTAAGCACAGATTCAGGGACGCATCAGGCACTAAACAAAAAAAAAACCCTACCCTTATTTTTTAGGCGAAGGAAACGGCCTTCTAAAGCTAAGCTCTATCAATATATAGAATATTTATCGCGCTTGGTACGTCATAACTTTTAGTTTGTCCCGAATTAAGCTATAGTTGGTTTGCTTTGCTTTATTCGTTTAATGGCACATCAACGCCTTGTGGGTTATTCATATTTACCAACCCCTCTGCTCGGGCCAGATATGACACAAGGTCAATTTCTAAGCGAAGTTTAACAGGTTTGAATTCAGAGTTTTCCTTCTTCTAGACTAGTTGCCTCACCAAGGCTGAAAAACCTAGTCTACCCTACTATTTACCCATAGCTGTAGGGAGAATAATTGGATTCATACCTTTCCCAAGGGTATTAGTGCTATGTGAAATGCAATTAGCCTGGTCCAGGATTTGAACTCGTGTCGCCGTGTCGATTTCCTACGACGATAAACATTACACCACGGGCACCTCCCTCCACGCCTTGTGGGTTATTATATGCCAAAATTTTATTAATTTGTAAATGTTTGGTTTGATTTAGTTTATTTTTTTAGTGGCATATCAACTCCATATGGGCGATTTAATGCCGAAATTTAATATATCTACAAATGTTTAATCATACTGACAATATTTTTGATGTGATATTGTAAATTTTTAAAACGCCCCCACTTTTTATTTGTCAATAATTTTTGGTTTGCACACGGATGGTTTCAACTCGTCCGAATACTAAGTTATAATTTAGTAATCCCAATATTTTTTATACACAACTATTATTGATATGAAGTATTCCTCTCTAATACAAATAATTTTTGCACAATTATATGATTTAAATAAAAATTTCTATTTAATGATAGCATTTTTTGAGCAGTTATATGATTTCAAGTATCCCTATCAAATGCCAATAGTTTGGAATCAATTAAAATGCAAATAATTTGCATATAGTTAAACCGTTTCAAGTACAAATGGTTTCCAATCTTACAATAATAATAATAATAATTAAAGAAAAGAGAACTTGCAAAACTGTAGATTTTGCTGTCACAGAATAAAACTGAAAGAAAGTGAAAAGAAGGATAAGTACCTCGACCTTGCTAGGGAATTAAAAAACTATGGAATATGAAGGTGACGATTATACTAATCGTGATTGATGCATTCCGTACTGTAACTAAAGGACTATTAAAGGGACTGGAGGACTTGGAAATTGGAGGACGAGTGGAGACCATCCAAACTACAGAGTTGTCGAGAACGACCGGAATACAGAGAAGAGTCATGGAGACTTGAGGAGACTTGCTGTTACTCAAACTCCAGTGAAAGACCATCCACTAACGCTGATGTGAAAAACTCTAAAGGAGTAAATAATAATAATAATAATAATAATAATAATAATAATAATAATAAAGAAAATTTGCAAAATTGTCGACTTTGCTTTCCCGGCTGACCACAGAATAAAACTGAAAGTGAAAAAAAGGATAAATACCTCGACCTTGCTAGAGAATTCAAAAAACTATGGAACATGAAGGTGACAATTATACCAATCGTGATTGGTGGTTTTGGTACAGTAACTAAAGGATTATTAAAGGGACTGGAGGACTTGGAAGTTGGCGGCCAAGTGGAGTCCATCCAAACGACAGCATTATTGAGAACGGACAGAATACTGAGAAGAGTCCTGGAGACTTGAGGAGACTTGCTGTCACTTAAACTCCAGTGAAAGACCATCCGCTAACGCTGATGTGAAAAACTTTAAAGGAGTAAAAATAATAACACTGGTTTACAAAGAAATTGAGGCAAGCACAAAAATACCCGTTTTTACCTAATTTGAGGGTGCTGAATTCAAATTTGAAATCCGTTTTTACTCATCAATTCTAGTTTTTTAGATATGCATACTGTGCATCTTGTGCATATACGGTACATAAAGGCGTATTTGAATTCAGGGTTAATTCTAATATTGTGAGACTTATGGCTTATTTTTTAGTTATTATGCACTAAATGTAAGTGATAGCATTACATTATATATATATATACCAAGACGGATTTTGAAACTTAAGGCAGCAGGTCTCAATCCACACTCTAGCAGTTGTCTCGCAGGCGGCGCAGGAGGTTGATGTCCCTCAACTATCGTGTTACTAAATATTAGTATTACATTTTCAAATGCACATTTAGTTTTACTTTGTTATATTTTCAGATTCTCCAATGGCTTCAAGCACGTCAAAATGTCGAGGATGCCTCAACGAGGCCAATTCTTTCTGCTACGTGTGTGGGGACTTCACAACAGTTGCACAGCGTCGAACCATCACTTACCTCCTCAGAACCGCCTACTTTCACTATTTTGACAGCAGAATTGGTGATCAGGACAAGTCTTGGGTTCCACACATCTGTTGTAAACCCTGCTACAATGGACGAACTGCATGGTTTAATGGCAAGAAAGCGGCTTTCAACTTTGCTGTCCCGATGGTTTGGAGAGAGCCGCGAAACAACGCAGATGATTGTTATTTTTGTTTAACTAATATAACTGGTTTCAATGCATCTTCTAGAAAAAAGATCAAATATCCCAACCTTCGATCTGCTATGAGACTCGTTCCCCATTCAGATGATCTTCCTGTACCCACACCTCCAGTAAATAAGGATCTTCTTTCCTCATCAGATGAAGAAATGCCTTCAAGGGAGGATTCTGCCGAGTCAATATCTTTGGAAGATATTGAGTCTACACATTCAGCAACAAGTGGCAATGAGCCACACTGGATCACGCAAAAAGACCTGAATGATCTTGCTCGTGATTTTTATCTGTCAAAACAACAGTCAGAGCTCTTAGCTTCTCGGCTTAAACAGTGGAACCTAGTACAGGAAGATGTAAGGATCACCAGTTTCAGGAATCGGAACAAATAAAGTCATTGGTCTTCTTATGGGTATGCAAGCGGGCTTCACAAAGTACTGTTGTTTTCTCTGTCTCTGGGATAGTCGAGCTGTATCCCAGCATTACAAGCAGAAACACTGGGGGTCTAGAAGCACTTTTGTTCCTGGCGAACACAGCCTCAAGGAGAATCCTCTGGTGGACATGAATAAGGTGCTTCTTCCTCCTCTTCACATCAAGCTTGGTTTGATGAAGAATTTCGTGAAGGCGTTGCACAAAAATGGTGCTGCCTTCCAACACTTGTCTACTGTGTTCCAGGTTTTAGTGCTGCTAAGCTCAAAGAGGGCATCTTTGTCGGACCTCAGATCCGAGAAGTGCTGAAGGATACTGATTTTGAGGAGCTTCTTAATTTAAAGGAACTGAGAGCATGGGAAACATTCAAGTCAATCTGTAGTGACTTCCTTGCTAACACACGCGTACCAGATTACCAAGCCTGTATTGAGAAGTTGCTAAAGTCTTACGAGGATATGGGGTACCGAATGTCACTCAAGATTCATTTTCTCCATTCCCACCTCAACTTCTTCCCGCCAAACCTTGGAGCAGTGAGTGATGAGCATGGAGAAAGATTCCACCAAGACATTACAAAGATGGAGAGCAACTATCAAGGCAAATGGAACCCCGGCATGATGGGAGACTTCTGCTGGATGCTCTTGTGTGACATCCCGGAGGCAAAATACACCAGATCTTCTAAGAAAACACACTTTTGACTGTCTGTGGTACTATGAATTGTGTAATTGTGTCATCCAAGTATATTGATTCAATCAGTGTTATTTATCTATCCTGTTTTATCTGTTATAAGCTGCTGCAACTCTTGAAATATGCACATATATTCTCTGTTTATACTAAGATAAGACCATTTAAAAGCCAGAAAACTAGAGGTGATAGATCAAAACTATTTATAAATTTGAATTCAGCACACCCAAATTAACAAAAAACACCTATCCCCCATTCTTGCCTCAGACCAAAAATTTATTTTTGTAAACCAGTGTAATCATTTGTTTACACACAGTTTCATGGTTTCACCTATTCCTATGCAATAGTAATAATTTAGAAACAGATCTATTTTACTCTCTGTTGGGATCCTAAGAATTCTACCACTCCGGGTCAGAGTGGACCTGTGAGTAATGGCAATAAAGGGGTACTCCACTCTCTTCAGAATGCCAGAACTAAAGCCTTGTTGTTGTATTGTATCATACTCAGGACATCCCTTTTGGGGTACGTGGGGGGTTACCCCACTGCAGGTGATGCAGTTGGCGTATTCTATGCCCCGCCAATGGAGTTCTTTAGTGGTGTTCATGACAATATTGTTGATTACTTTATGGGTCTCGGTTTCTTTAATGGCATATTAACATTCATGGGTTATTAAATGCCAAAGCTATCTTTGTAGAAGAACAGTAGTTGTTTCATTTAACCCACATCTGTGGAGGATAATGGGGTTCATGCCTTTCCAAAGAGTATTAGCCTGAAATTGAACGTAATAGCTCACCTGAAGTTCGAACTCGTTTATTTCGATGTCGAAGTCCAGTACGTTAACCACAACACCGCAGGAACTCTCACATCGATATCTTTGGATGAATAACTACAGATTGGACCCTAATACCACTCCAGGTCAGTGTTGACCTTGGAGTAATGACAATGAGTGGCAACTCCACACTCCCCAGAGCTCCAGAACAGGAACATCACCACCCTGTTATAGCAAAATACACCAAATCTCTTCTGATTTACCCACTTAATTCGTCACACACCTAACTATTAAAAGACACAAAACACAGACCCACAGACATCGACACTGTAGAAGAAAATAACAGCTACCGGATGTTGACCCAACAACGGCCAGTGTCAGACTGAGAAAATCATAGCTTCTGCACATAGGCTCCGCGCCCAGAAAATTCTCAGTATAAAGAAAAGGTTTATTTTTCGACCAATCATTTTTTTCCCCAAGTAGTATTTTCTGGAGCCGGTGTTTGAAGTTTGGAAGATATAAATAGGCCAAGCAGAGGTCACACGCCAGTTGAATCGTCGACCGTCCCGAGAGCGTCACCCGACAACACCGTCCGATCAAATCAAAGGAACCGCTCGTCCCCGAATAGACACCCACCCGCCAGCCGGCCTGATATTTCATCCGCTTGTTTATTTCATTTATTCAATAAACAAAATAAACTAAATCTCCTCGTCAGTCTTATTTTTCTTGCAACCACACGCTTGTATATAACAACCCGATGCAGTTTAATGTCAAACTCAGGATACCCCCTTTTTGTGGGGTTGGATACCGTCGAGATATTTCTCGCAAGGGGTACAACCATCGAATTCTAAACCCCAACGACAGGGCGATCAGTCTATGAATATTATGAGCACTATATAAAATAAATTATTTTTTTTTTTTACAAGTTCAATAAATGACCGTAAAGCAACTTAAGCAACAGTTGGTACTGTAAGCAACCTGAGGCCTGTGTGAATCTTTTTATACATAATTATATATACCCCGATAAATATAGACGTTAGCATTTCTTTTATTAAAAAAAAGTGGATATTCTTCGAAACTAAACATAGCAAGATTTTATTATTTCTTGTAGTAGGATTTGGCATTAAATAACCTACAATGGTTGATATGCCATAAAACCCAGCCTAACCAAATCATATATATATATATATATATAAAGAGGATTTGGCATTAAATTACCTACAATGGTTGATATTCCATGAAATCCAACCAAACCAAATCATATACTATTTAATATATATGTATAAATAAGACTTGGCATTAAATAACCTACAATGGTTGATATGCCATAAAACCCAGCCTAACCAAATCATATATATATATATATAAAGAGGATTTGGCATTAAATTACCTACAATGGTTGATATTCCATGAAATCCAACCAAACCAAATCATATACTATTTAATATATATGTATAAATAAGACTTGGCATTAAATAACCTACAATGGTTGATATGCCATAAAACCCAGCCTAACCAAATCATATATATATATATATATATATATATATATATATATATATATATATATATATATAAAGAGGATTTGGCATTAAATTACCTACAATGGTTGATATGCCATGAAATCCAACCAAACCAAATTCGATAACCAAAAATAAAATTGTAACACTTCTGTAACTAAAAATAAAATTGCACACACACACACACACACACATACACACACACACATATATACATATATATATATATGAAAAATATACAAAACCAAATTTTTAGCTAAGTTTGACGAGTTTTAATTCAAATTTTTACTTCCCTAAGGTTAAAGCGCCCAATCTGCCCTACTATTTACCCATGAGGTGAAAAGAAATATAGTAGTTTTTAACCTACTCAACAGACCAGCATCTGAGCACTCTTCTAATTTCAGAAAAGCATCATTATAACGATATATATATATATATATATATACATCGTTATAATGATGCTTTTCTAAAATTTTGCTTTCGCACCCTTTATATATATATATATATATATATATATATATATAGGGTGCGGAAGCAAAATTAGGAATGTTCTAGTATAATAATAAACGACTCTATTATGAGACAAGATTAATTTTGATTTTGAAAAATAAACAACAAAATGAGAAAATAGACACAAAATAGTAAATTTACTCCAAATGGCCGCCATTTTTTTTTTCAATTATAGTATCAACACGCCTTCAAAACGATTTGCATGCTTTCAAAATAAATTCTTCAGGCATTCTATACCATTTCTCCTCAATAGCAGACTTAAGGGAATCAATATTTGGATGGGAAATTACATTTGTTTTGTTTTCTAAAACCCCCCATATAGCGTAATCAAGGGGGTTAAGGTCTGGACTTAATGGAAGCAATAAAGAAACTTCAATTATTTCGGAAATTTTTTCTAGCTTCAAAGATTCTTTGACATTTTTTTTTTTTTTTTTTTTGCTTTTTGTTTTTTACTCACTCATACTGGGCTGAATTTTAATGAAAAATTGCTTGAATAATAAAGGTAATCTTGAAAATTTAGATTAATCCCATTTAAAATTGGACTAATCAGACTAAAAAGATGTTTTAAAAATTATTCCATATTTTGCTTCCGGATAGAGAGGTAGAGTCAGGAAATCCGTGCTGTCTGTGTGACTTGATAATGATGATGATGATTTAATGTAATTATTTAGCAAACATAACAACGATCATTTGGTTTGGTTTGGTTTTATGGCACGTCAACCATTGTATGTTATTTAATGCCAAATCCATTTTTATACATATAAACAGCTCTATTTCAAGCAATTCAGTTTAGCATAAGTACACAGTTTCAATATCAAAAAACAATTCCATTTCCAACAATTCAGTTTAGCATAAATACACAGGTTAGTTCTATTTAACCCATAGTTCGGACCCAATTAGGTGCTACCACTCCGGTCCAGAGTGAACCTGGGAGCGATGGCGATGAAGGGGTACTCCGCATTCCCCAAAGCTCCAGTATTACTTGAACTTCACCATCAGATTGTTTAGTGTCATATCCAGGACACTCATTAGGAGTGGGGGTCTTACCCTTCTGCAGAGGTGCAGTCGGTGAATTTTACAGCCCCAGCCGACTGGACAAACGTTCGTTGATATTATTTACTAACCACCTTTGCTTACAGCCCTGTAATCGGGGTTTAGAATACTTTCACTCTATCCCATGACGGACAAGACGAACCCCTATAAAAAGCGGGTAACCTGGTTTCGTTTCGTTTGGTTTGGTTTTATGGCATATCAACAATTGTAGTTTAATTAATGACAAATCCATATATATATATATATATATATATATATATATATATATATATATATATATATATATATATATATATATATATTAAACAGTTCTATTTTAAACGATTCAATTATGCAATAATACACTGTTTAATTCTATTTAAACCATGGATAGGGCCCTACCATGTGCTACCTTTCCGGATCAGAGTGAACCTGTGAGCAATGGCTACAAAGGGGTACTCTGCATTCCCCAAAGCTCCAGCATTACTGGAATCTCACCATCAGATTGTTTAGTATCATATTCAGGACATTCTGTAGAGAAGCATTCGGTGTATTCTACAGCCCCAGCCGACTCGGCAAGAGTTACCCAGGTTGATACTGAACTGCATCTTATGGTTTGATTTTATAGGTTTCTTTGTTTGATGATATATCAACCTTCGTGGGTTAGTTAATGCAAAAGCCATCCTCGTAAAGAACAGTTCCGGTGCTGTTCGATTCCTAGCTGGGGGATAGCGGGGTCTATACTTTTCACAAAGGTATAAATCCGAAAGGGAACATGATTAAGCGACTGAAGTTCTAACTCGTATATTGCAATGTCGTGGTCCAGCACGTTAGCCACTGTGCCATGGAGAACCCCCTGGATCTAATGCTGAGGTTCCAGTTCTGGAGTTCCGGTCATCGATCAGGTTTTCCAAACTACATTCCGTGTCCGCACAGAGCTAATGTAAATAAATTCTTACTGGTCGGCCAACACTGGCACGTCCTTGTGTAGAAGTCTATACAAGAACCAAGATTACCAACATTACTCCTTCGTTGCCATTATTCCCAGGTCCACCTTGACTCGTAGTGGAAGAATCTATTGATCAAATAGATTTGTTTAAAAGTTAATAGGACCAAGGAAAAAATCCTTAAGAACACAAAATAACCCAAGACAGGTTGACAGGCCGTTAAAATCAATCAATCAATCAATCATAGCTTTTGCTTAGTCCTGAACACAAGGAATAGGTTGCTTATAGTACTTGCCATTTACTAAGCGACAGCCTAAATAATGAGGGCCCAGTCGGCTGGAGCCGTAGAATACACCGACTGCACCTCTGCAGAGGGGTAAGACCCCCCACCACCACGAGTGTCTTGGTTATGACACTAAACAATCTGATGGTGAGGTTCCAGTGATGCTGGGGCTTTGGGGAATGCGGAGCACCCCTTTATTGCCATTGCTCAAAGGTCCACTCAGGCCCGGAGTGGTAGCACCTGATAAGGTTCCTTTCTATGGGTTAAATAGAACTAAACCGTGCTTCCTTCACTATACTGATTTTTGCATTTAAACAGCGTATTTATGCTAAACTGAATGATTTAAAATAGAACTGTTTTGACATTTAAACTCCGTACTTATGCTGTTGACGTCTAAACTGTGTACTTACGCTAAACTGAATTATCTTAAATAAAACTGTTTTGACATTTAACTCTGTGTATTGCCCAGTCGGCTGGGGCTGAAGAATTCACCGACTGCACCTCTGCAGAAGGGTAAGACCCCCACTCCTAATGACTGTCCTGGATATGACACTAAACAATCTGATGGTGAGGTTCCAGTAATGCTGGAGCTTTGGGGAATGCGGAGTACCCCTTCATTGCCATTGCTCCCAGGTCCACTCTGGCCCGGAGTGGTAGCACCTGATAGGGTCCTATCTAGGGGTTAAATAGAGCTAACAGCATGCTTATGCTAAACCGAATTGTTTGACAAAACTGAATAGCTTGGAATCGAAATGTTTTTCACAATTAAACCGTAATTACACTTAAACTGCGTGCTTATGCTAAACTGAATTATTTGAATTGGAACTGTTTTTTGACATTGAAACTGTACTTACACTAAACTGAATTGTTTAATATAGAACTGTTTTGACATTTAACTGTGTGTAAATCAAATCTGTACTTATGCTAAACTGAATTAGCTGAATTAGAACTGCTTGACTAAACTGAATAGCTGTTTTTCACAATTAAACTGTACTT
Source organism: Sepioteuthis lessoniana (assembly GCA_963585895.1). Classification (NCBI taxonomy): domain Eukaryota; kingdom Metazoa; phylum Mollusca; class Cephalopoda; order Myopsida; family Loliginidae; genus Sepioteuthis; species Sepioteuthis lessoniana. Next base: position 68,382,317 of record OY757935.1, on the reverse strand, counting down.
ACATTTAAACTGCAAACTTATCCTAAACTGAATTGTTTGAAATGGAACTATTTTCATAAAAGTGGATTTGGCATTAAATAACCTACAAAGTTTGATATACCATAAAACCCAACCAACCAACCTAAATAATGAATTGGCTTATCATGTCTTAACTTTAGTGGTCAGTAGTTTATTATCGTTTTTTGCAACGCTTTTAAGCGTTAAATAGACTCAGGACACCTCCGGTGATGTAATGGTTGGCAAACTACGCTAGCAAACCTTTATGGGTGAATTCGGATTTTATGGGTGCTCCCTTGTGCCATATCTGAGGCTTTGTAAATTACTAAGTATTAAACAGGCTCATCGCTACTTGATTTCTATGATCCGGCGGTAATAGATGTTTTCAATGTGCTTTGATCGTAAATCATAAGAAAAAAGTAAGACAGATTTAGACCTTGTACAAGCATGAGGCATCCGGTGAGAAACTAACTCATTATTCATTAAAAACAGATCTACTAGACTAGCCTGTTGACCAGTATACCACGTGAGGTGACTACAACGTTCGTTGTTGTGGGGTTAACTCGAAAAAACAGGTTGATGGTTATTCGTTAAAAAAATAAAACAAAACAAAACAAAAGCAGTAACCCTTCCTCAAAAAAAAAGGGGGAAAGAAAAAAGAAAATACAACTCATAAAATTGCAAAAAAGATTATGAATTTTTACGTAAGAATATTCCCAAAATTACTTTTGTTTGTATATTAATTTTGTAGTAAATAAGTAAAGTTGGCGACTAGAAGGCTCCCTTTTCGATAGCGACTACACCGAGGTGTAAGGGAGGGAGCTACTCCTTTCCCTGGATTGCTCCACTTTACCATTGATACGTACCTTATATTGCTGAGTGTTAAGCAAGGAGGTATCAAGTACCATTTTTAAAGTCTTTGGTATGACGCGACCTGGGATTGAACCCAGGTCTCCCGGACCATTGGCGAACACTCTACCCACTTGGTCAATGAGCCGGTTCTTTGTTGTAAATACATTCAGTTTAAATTAATTGAATAATTTAATCGGCTTTAACGGCATGTCAAGCTGTATAAGGTTATTTTATGCATAGAAGTAGGGGAATCGCATTCATTGTACATTTTTTGTGTTGTTGTTTCTTTAAGATTTGTTTTATTTTTTATTTCTTTGTTTTTTGTACGAATCCTAGTAATTTTCAAACGGGTTGACCTGACCCATAGATGAGACTAACAGGTGCCTCCACTACGGGACCTGGAATAATGGTAACGAATTGGCTTATCATGTCTCCTTAAGTGGAGCCTCACCATCAGATGCAGTTTAGTATTATACGCAAGACACCCCCCTTTTTTTGTGAGGTCTTAACCATATGAAGTGGATATAGTCCACGTGTTCTAAGCCCCCATGATAGAGGGCGTATTAAGATTGACAAGATATTAAAAATCTTTATTATATTTCATTTATTAGTTGTTTTTTTGTTTGTTTGTTTTTTGTTGTCGTTTTTTTGTTTGTTTGTTTGTTTTGTTTTGTTTTTGTCACTTTAAAAAAATCTCTATATATTTTATCACTGAAAACATTCAAATTAGTAATTCAAAATGTTTTTTTTTGGTGCGGGGTATTTTTTTTTTTTTTTTTTTTTTGCTTTTTGTTTGTTCTTTTTCTTTTTGTTAACAGACGTAAACACAAATTTTTAAAATCAAATTATTCGGTCGCTATATAATGGAAGAAAATAATTTGAATACCAAATTTTTCCCTTCTTCTTCTTCTTCTTCTTCTTCTTCTTCTTCTTCTTCTTCTTCTTCTTCTTCTTCTTCATGATATAGATGGTGGGAAAATTGATTAAACCCTTTTGGAGAATCACCCTCTCAGCGAGGCTTGTAATTCGCTAACTGTACTCCATACAGAGAGATAAGACCTCCTTCAAAAAAGTGCGCCCTACTCTGCATCTGATAGCGAGTCTCCATTTCTGGAGATTTAGGGAGTGTGAAGTACTCCTTCATTGCCATTACTCCCAGGTCCACTCTCATCCGGAAATTAGAGTCCCATATATGGGTCAAATAGATCTCTTTAAAAATGATTCGTATTCATTTGTATTCAACAAGACCGAATATACAAAATAGATAGATAGATAGATAGATAGATAGATAGATAGATAGATAGATTTCTTTAAAAAAATATACAATGAATGCGATTTCCAAATCTCTTGGCATAAAATAAGCTTAGACATATTGATTAATTAATCAATCAATCATTTTGGGAATTAATGCATCCAATTTATTTATCTATTTTTAATTTTTGTCAGTGTGTGTCAATTTTTCGATGTTCATGTGGTCATGCAATTAAAAAGTACACACACACACACACACACACACACACACACACACACACACACACACGTGCGATATAAAACTTGCTCTCAGAAAAAAAAAGTGAAGTGGGGATGATTAATATTTTGCTTTTTATCCCCCACTTTTTGTTTGTTTACATCCGAGGTGTTGACAAATAGTAACATGCTTTCGACATTATAAAACAAAAATAAAGAGTGGAAAATTTTTTTCCAAAAATTTTTCGCGGCTATTTC
>OY757935.1:68354743-68374743 GCA_963585895.1 Sepioteuthis lessoniana | reverse complement strand
ACTTTGGCGTAATAGCAATGAAGAGGTACTCCACATACCTCAGATTTTGAATTTTTATATCAAGAATATTAATTATCCTTCGTAAGCAAATATAGCTTCGACTAAAAATTCCTAAAACAAATAATTTGCACACAGGTATATGGTATCAAGTATTCCTATTCAATACAAAAATCTTTTGAACAGATCTATTATAACAGACTTGACCAGTGGCTGCTGCTGGGCACTGTGGCAGAAGTGAATGGTTTTTCTTTACTTCCGATAACCTCATTCTTTATCTATCTATCTATCTATCTATCTATCTATCTATCTATAAATGATTAGATTGATGGATAGAAGGAAATTTACTTTTCATAAGAATTGTTTGGAGTTTAATTATTTATGGGTGATAGATAGATAGATAGATAGATAGATAGATAGATAGATAGAAGGAAATTAACTTTTTATTAAAATTGTCTGGAGTTTATCTATCTATCTATCTATCTATCATAGAAAATTAAACTCCTAACATTTTTCTTCTATCTATCTATCTATCTATCTATATATATATATATATATATATATATATATATATATATATATATATATATCACCCATAGATAGATAGATAGATAGAAGAAAATTGTTTGGAGTTTAATTTTTATGATAGATAGATAGATAGATAGATAGATAGATGAAAATTTACTTTTTATTAGAATTGTCAGGAGTTTATCTATCTATCTATCATAGAAAATTAAACTCCAAACAATTTTCTTCCATCTATCTATCTATCTATCTCTCTCTCTCTCTCTCTCTCTCTCTCTCTCTCTATATATATATATATATATATATATATATATATATATATATATATATATATATATATATATATATATATATCACCCATAGATAGATAGAAGAAAATTGTTTGGAGTTTGATTATTTTTGGGTGATAGATAGATAGATAGATATATAGATAGATAGAAGAAAATTTATTTTTTTAAAAACTTTTTCGGGATGACTTCAATTTATATGAATTGTTTACTCTTCCAATTTATTTGAGGAATTGTTGTTGTTGTTGTTGCCTCTGATTGTTTGGTTCGGTTGGTTTTATGGCATATCAACCTTTGTAGGTTATTTTACGCCAAATCCATTTTTATGTAAATAATCTGTTCTATTGAAAACAGTACACAGTTTAATTGTAAAAAACATTTCCATTTCAAACTATTTAAGCAGTTATATGTAATAATTCAGTTAAGTGTAAATACAGTTTTAATGTCGAAAAACAGTTCTATTTGAAATAATTCAGTTAAGCATAAGCACGCAGTTTAAGTGTAAGTACGGTTTAATTGTCAAAAACGTTTCTATTTTAAGCTATTCAGTTTACTCAATTCAGTTTAGCATAAGTATGCTGTTAGTTCTATTTAACCCATAGATAGGGCCCTTATCAGGTGCTACCTCGCCGGGCCAGAGTGGACCTGGGAGCGATGGCAATGAAGGGGTACTCCGCATTCCCCAAAGCTCCAGCACTGCTGGAACCTCACCATCAGATTGTTTAGTGTCATATCCAGGACACTCGTTGGGGGGGGGGGTCTTACCCCTCTGCAGAGAAGCAGTCGGTGTATTCTACAGCCCCAGCCGACTGGGCAATGTTGCCTCTGAAATGATCTAAAAAAACAGATGATTTGATCTTCCAAACAAAATCTATCAAACAGACTAATTTGTTAGACTTTTAAATCTTTCAAAAAAATCCAATCTATAGTAATGGTTTACAAATAATTTTTCATGTTGGCCACCCTGACTGAAAATCACAAGACCAATGTTGAGCTTGAACACATGTGAAAACATTCTGTTTGAGTTTGACAGAAATCTCGTTCAACCGAGTCATCTTGCTTGATCATTAAGTGTGTCACAAGAAATGGAACACGTAATCAAATTCTGTGTCAAAATTTAAGACAGTGTGACAGAAACATTTGACAAGTAAAAAGCGGGTCTTTAAATGGTGCAAGGTATTTTTGGATGACTGAGAGATTCGAAGATGAACTTCGTTCAAAGATTGATTAATTCTAGCGGTATTAGACGTTTAGTGTTTCGGGAAATTGTTAATTTCGCTAACACTATGAATTATTTGGCAACACAAATAAATAACGAAACCTCTTTTAAACAACACAACAAAGAAATATTTATTATCGTTGCAGGCGTAAAGGAGTGAGAGTGAGAAAGTGTCCCTGGTTAGTATGTTGGTCCTTGGTTTGTATGTAGCGTGTGTGAAGCTAGCAGCAGCGTGTTCTTCAGCGATGGGGTTCCAAGTGGAATCAGTAGCAGTGGATGTGAGAGATGTCTGTTCGAGCTGCTGGCTAATTGCTCTCTGTCCCTTGACTCACTACCCAAAAAAGGACTAGAAAAAATAGTTCTTGAGAGGAAGAAGGAATCAATGGTTTTTGTTTGGTTCGGTGGGTTTTATGGCATATCAACCTTTGTAGGTTATTTAACGTCAAATCCATTTTTATGTAAATAATCTGTTCTGTTTAAAACAATTCAGTTTAGCATAAGTACACAGTTTAATGGTCAAAAACATTTCCATTTCTAACTATTCAAGCAGTTGTATGTAACAATTCGGTTGAGTGTAAATACAGTTTTAATGTCAAAAAACAGTTCTATTTCAAATAATTCAGTTAAGCATAAGCACGCAGTTTAAATGTAATTACGGTTTAATTGTAAAAGTCATTTCTATTTCAAACTATTCATTTTTATTCAAACAATTCATTCTAGCATAAGTATGCTGTTAATTCTATTTAACCCATAGATAGGACCCTTATCAGGTGCTACCACTCCGGGCCAGAGTGGACCTGGGAGCAATGGCAATGAAGGGGTACTCCGCATTCCCCAAAGCTCCAGCATTGCTGGAACCTCACCATCAGATTGTTTAGTGTCATATCCAGGACACTCGTTAGGGGGGGTGTCTTACCCCTCTGCAGAGGTGCAGTCAGTGTATTCTACAGCCCCAGCCGACTGGGCAATACACAGAGTTAAATGTCAAACAGTTTTATTTCAGATAATTCAGTTCAGCATAAGTACACAGTTTAGACGTCAAAAACAGTTCTATTTCGAGCAATTCAGTTCAGCACTAGTACGCAGTCTCAATGTCAAAACAGTTCTATTTTAAATCATTCAGTTTAGCATAAATATGCAGTTTAAATGCAAACATCAGTATAGTGAAAGAAGCACGTAGTTCTATTTAACCCATAGATAGGACCCTTATCAGGTGCTACCACTCCAGGCCAGAGTGGACCTGGGAGCAATGGCAATGAAGGAGTACTCCGCATTCCCCAAAGCTCCAGCATTGCTGGAACCTTACCATCAGATTGTTTAGTGTCATACCCAGGACACTCGTTGGCGGGGTCTTACTCCACTGCAGAGAAGCAGTCGGTGTATTCTACAGCCCCAGCCGACTGGGCAAAAGGAATCAATGCGCTCTGCCTTGGTTGGTCAATTAGTGGCCGAATCACTAGGCGGGGGCATTGATTCGCGAAAGATCTGTGGCTGCTACAGCCGCATTTCTGGGCTAGAGGTTAGGGAACCGCTTTAATTGTTCATTCATATCTTCATTTTTTGTATTGCTGTTTCTTAAGGGTTTTTTCTTTTTTTTTTTTTTAGTTAATGGAGTTAAATGCAACAAAATGAGGTTTCTCGTTAAATCTGAATGACGTTTGATAGAGAGAACGATTGGCGAGAATTGATATTGATCAGTCAATTTTCAATTAGAATTGCCAACCTGAAAAATAAAGAAAAGTTTATCTTTTTACTTTTTGAACATTCTCACTACATATTTGAAACATGCAAACGACACTTAACAGAATTAATTTTCAAACCAGTGCTAATGTACTTAAATGTCTTGAGCAACTGACACTATTTATAGAAACACATTTAAAAGCAAACGCCACACACTCCAACGGTAAAAACGCTCTTACATAGTAGTAATGCAAAAACAAAAGTTGCATCACTTTTGTAATAGATCCTCCCTTGATGATGGCCCAAAGTCGGGCAGAAAGTACTTGGGATACATACAATTATGGAAAATACATCAATCAATTCCCACCGAATATGATAAAAGTAATACTGCAATATGAACAGATCAAGGAGAAAATATGTAGACAGAAAATGTCTATTATGTTCAACGAAATTTGTATTAATATATAATTATATAGGGTCCGACAGGAATTGGGATGGTAAAAAAAAGAGAATTTAGATCCTATTCAAAATTTGATTTTACAATAAAATATTTGCCATTTATTATTGTCTAAATGCTTACCCTCACGAGCTATACATTCCTGAAACCTCACCCTGAAATTCTGCGGCGATCACTTAGTCATTGGCTCTGGTATCTCAGTGATTTCATGACGATTAGAATCTTTCAACTCGTCTATTTCCTACAGCCTACGTTAAAAAACATGAGCCTTCAGGTATCCCCAGAGAAAAAAATCACAATGGGGATAGATCTGGTCGTGTCGACTTACTGCAAAATGTATCCGAATTAACCACAGTGTAGTACTGACAATCATCATTCTTTTGTTTCATTTGCTTTACATTTGGTTACTTTCATTGGTTATTTTAATGCCAAAGCCATCCTTGTAGAAAGACCGCAATGGTACTTTTTAATCCATTGCTGATGGGGGAATAAGGGCGTTCACACCTTTCTCAAGGGTATTGGTCTGAAAGTGACTGGAATAGTGTGACTGGACTCGCCTACTTTGATATCGTAGTCCAGGGTCCTGCCCATCTATTTGAAAATTATTAGTATTACATACAAATACGTAGACAATAAATTATTATTAATAATAATGTGAGATAGGAATACTTGAAACTATATAACTGTGTGCAAATTATTTGTATTAGATAGGAATACTTGAAACCATATAGCAGTGTGCAAATTGGTAATATTAGATAGGAATACTTTCAACTATATAACTGTGTGCAAATTATTAGTATTAGAGGAATACTTGAAACCATATAATTGCACACAATTGTGTGCAAATTATTTGTATTAGATAGGAATACTTGAAACCATATAATTGTGTGCAAATTATTTGTATTAGATAGGAATATTTGAAACCATATAACTATGTACAAATTACTTGGATTTGTTGGGAATACTTGAAACTATATAACTGTGTGCAAATTATTTGTATTAGATAAGAATACTTGAAACCGTATAACTGTGAGCAAATTATTAGTATTAAATAAGAATCCTTGAAATTATATAATTGTGTGCAAATCATTAGTATTAGATAGGAATACTTGAAACCATATAATTGTGTGCAAATTATTTGTATTAGATAGGAATACTTGAAACCATATAGCTGTGTGCAAATTGTTAATATTAGATAAGAATACTTTCAACTATATAACTTGTGCAAATTACTAGTATTAGAAGAATACTTGAAACCATATAATTGTGTGCAAATTAGTTGTATTAGATAGGAATACTTGAAACCATATAATTGTGTGCAAATTATTTGTATTAGATAGGAATACTTGAAACCATATAACTGTTCTAACCCCAATCGTACTATTATGTTCACTTTTGGATTAATACTCTTAGGAAATATATTTAAGTTAAATAGTATCACAGCAGTTCTTCTACAAGTGTGGCTTTGGCATTAAATAACCCACAAAGATTGATATGCCATTAAGCAAAGAAACTAAACCATACCAATTTGACTTCTTTAAAAACAAATAATTATCTAAAACTCTAATAAAAGCAACTTAGTCTCCATTACTTTTAATAATGATCATCTTATAAACTGTATGTAACATGGGTAACTATTGGTGGCTGTATAAATTAGCTGATTTTTTAAAATCATTTGATTTTTAAAATGGAAATGTTTATTAAAAAAGGTTAGATGAATTTCTGGGCAGTTAACGTAACTTAAAATCCATCCCTGAAACGGATTTTCAACACATAGTCTAAACGACTGAATTATCTATTAAATGAAACTATTTTCAAAACATAAAAATTCCATGATAAATTACACTTCTACTAATTACATGTCAACGTATTTATATTAGCAAATTGATTTCTTAATATATATATATATATATATATATATATATATATATATATATATATATATGCATGTGTGTGTGTGTGTGTGTGTGTGTGTGTGTGTGTGTGTGTGTGTTAGGCGGAGCTCTGTTTCCTTTTAAAAAATTAAACAATAGCCTATGACAGGGTGTGGCTATTTAATTAGTCGTAAAAATCACTTTTACAAAATAGCGACAAACTTTGCGTCACAGTCGTAAAAATAAATATCCTATTTATTTTATCTAGTTATTTATTCATTTAATGGATTTTTTAAATGCAAACTTGTCCCGAGGCTTTTCATACGTACTGCTTGCTTCTACTGGGGTAAAAAAAAGTTTGTTCCAGTTTTATGGTTGGATGACATTAGGAACATTTAGTTTTAACTAACACCGTTCAAAAAAGTCACTTTTAAATTTATTGTGACAGTTCTTTGGCTTATTTTTAGTTACATCATACAGACATTGAAAAAGGTATCAGGTCGATAGAGAAACTGAGAAGACATTTTGGGGTTTTTTCTTTTTCGTTTTTGTTTTTCGGGGTTTTTTTTTATTTATCTATTTTAAGGACCCATCTAGGGGTTGAATAGAACTATTTAATCATTTATATGGGATTATTATTTATTTGTAAACATACAGCTGTATGTGAGTTGTTTATATTAGATAGGAATACTTGATAAATAGAATTGAAGTGAAATTGGCGACCTAAGTCCAGAGTGACCAGAAGGCTCCCTTTTCAATAGCTACTACACCGAGATGTAGCAGAGGGTGACCCGAAGGCTCCCTTTTCAATAGCTACTACACCAAGATGTAGGAGAGGGTGACCCGAAGGCTCCCTTTTCAATAGCTACTACACCAAGGTGTAGGAGAGGGTGACCCGAAGGCTCCCTTTTCAATAGCTACTACACCAAGGTGTAGGAGAGGGTGACCCGAAGGCTGCCTTTTCAATAGCTACTACACCAAGGTGTAGGGGAGGGCGCTACTCTTTTCCCTGGATTGCTCCACTTTACCCTTGATTCCTACCTTATATTGCTGGGTGTTAAGCAAGGAGGTATCTAGTACCATTTTTTGAGTCTTTGGTATGACTCGACCAGGGATTGAACCCAGGTCCCCCGCACCATTAGTGAACACTCTAACCATCATGCCAAAATAGTTATTTATCAAGTATTTCTATTTATGAGCAAACAATAAATAGTAATACTTGAAACAATTTAACTGTGTGCAAACAATAAATAGCAATACTTGAAACAATTTAACTGTGTGCAAACAATAAATAGCAATATTGGAAACCATTCAACGGTGTGTAAACAATAAATAGCAATATTTGAAACCATTTAACTATGTGCAAACAATAAATAGCAATATTTAAACCATTTAACTGTGTGAAAATGAAATATATCAATATTAAAACCTTTTAAATGTGTGCAAACAATAAATAGCAAAGCTTAAAATCATTTCACTTTGTGCGAACAATAAATAGTAATGTTTGAATCCATTTCACTGCGTGCAAACAATAAATAGCAATATTAAAACTATTTAACCATGTGCAAACAATAAATATCAATATTAAACCATTTAATTGTGTGCAAACAATAAATTGCAATACATGAAATCATTTAACTGTGTGCAAACAATGCATGGCAATATTAAAACCATTTATCTATGTGCAAATAATAAATAGCAATACTTGAAACCATTTAACTGTGTGCAAACAATAAATGAACACATTTAAAACCATATAACAGTGCACAAATAATAAAAATCAATACTTGAAACCATTTAACTATATGCAAACAAAATATAGCAATATTAAAATCATTTAACTGTGTGCAAACAATAAATAGCAATATTTGAAACTATCTAACTGTGTGCAAACAATGAACTTTGAATTGAAACCTGTCAACCTTCGCATAAAAATTTACCTTTTGTCGCATCCTGACTGCACGGAGGGGCTGGGAAAATATGTCCTCTGCAAAACACGAATTAATCAACTGGAACTTTACTGTGATTGTTTAATAGGCCCTTTAAACCATCAAAGGTTGAGTGTCTGTGCTGTTATGGCTAACCTTCCGGAGTTCGATATGGTGTTAAGTGAATTTATGCGTTTACTTTCGGCCTGATATCCACGGGAAAGATTTCAAACCCTTTATTCACCGAGCTAAGAGTTAAATTGTACCACTACTGGGTGGCTTTGGCATTAATTAACCCATGATGGTTGATATGCCATTTGATGGTGTTTCAATCATACATCCTAGATGCGTCAAGGTAGGTCTTCAGTGATGCACTGTCTTCATCGCCGATTTCGGGGTTTTTTTTGCATCATATCAGCTCCGACAGAAACCCTGTCATGACTCTGGAAGAGCCAAGCCGCCTCCTTGATCGCGACGTGTTACGCTCGGGCCTCTACCAAAGCAAACAAAGAAATAATAAGGCCGGACTTCGGCCGTTCTTATACACATCTGTCCTTCAGTAACAGCCAATGAAAAACAGGGCATTCCACACACTTCTACTATATATAATACCATCTTTACCCCATCCGGTTTCGGTTAACTACTTCCGGATTCGGTACCGAGGTAAGATGGTATTTTTAATACTCGTCCACGTCCATTATTTATACTTAACAAGACTAATTAATTAACCCATGATGGTGTAATATAATGGCCGAGGGATTTCGTTTTATATATCTTACCTTTGGGTTTAGTTAGGCTGAGAACCTTTCGGCTCAGCACATGGGTTAGTTAGATGCACACATTGAGCGCAGGTGTTAACGCGCGTGCGGGGAGGATGTGTCGTTCACAGATGTCAAAATAAAGACCCCAGGACCAGGGGATATGAATGACGTCATGCACCGGAAGCGCGAGGGGAGGATTTGGGGGATTTTGGAAAAGTCAGTTAGTTGAGTCTTGCGGTCCGAAGAAGAAGGGTGATTTTCGCTAGCTCGCAGTGGCCTTGTGGCGGGTGCCACACGTGAGGGGGTGGCAGATGGAAAAGTCATCATAGAAAGATTATTCATCTCTCTTCCTTATGTCGAAACCTTTAACTCAAAGGTAATAAAATGTTTCGTACCTGAACTAAGAAGTCGTTACGTGTTTTTCGTGTTTCGGGATTCCTATGTTCTATGTATATATGTTATGAACATTCTATGTACGTTTCACATATCCGGATATCTGGCTATGTTACAGATGGTTGATATGCCATTAAACAAAGAAACCTAAATCACCAAGTGTGGCCTTGTCGAGAGACTAATTAAAATTCCTCACCTTCATTTTTCAATACTTTCTAGCAAAAAGTAATCTAAGTCCTTAAAATGCTAGTAAAGTGTTTCATTTCTTTTAAGTAGTATATACAGTCAATTTACTTCTAAATAAAAAAAATCTGGCGATTTCCTTATTTCTAGTGGAACAATGTATAATAAAAGCAGAATTATCAGCAATATTTACAATATCACCCATAAATAACTATATCTCTGACAATGTTTTATAACAGGTTAATTTTCTTCAAAACCAAAAATGACACGATTTGATTATCTCTAGTGGATAATAAAAACAGATATTTTAAGTTGGTTGGTTGGTTGGTTGGGGGTATTTTTGCATATCAACCTTTGCAGGTTATTTAACGCCAAATCCATTTTTATGTAAATAATCTGTTCTATTTAAAACAATTCAGTTCAGCATGAGTACACTGTTTAATTGTCAAAAACATTTCCATTTCAAACTATTCAGTTTATTCAAACAGTTATATATAACAATTCAGTTTAGTGTAAGTACAGTTTCAATGTCAAAAACAGTTCAATTTCAAACAGTTCAGTTTAGTATGAGTACGCAGTTTAAACGTAAGTACAGTTTAATTGTGAAAAACATTTTTATTTCTAGCGATTCAGTTTAGTCAAGCAGTTCTAATTCAGTTTAGTATAAGTAAATATTTTGTTTACACAGAGTTAAATGTCAAAACAGTTCTATGTTAAACAATTCAGTTTAGTGTAAATACAGTTTCAATGTCAAAAAACAGTTCCATTTCAAATAATTCAGTTTAACATAAGCACGCAATTTAAATGTAAGTACGGTTTAATTGTCAAAAACATTTCGATTTCAAGCTATTCAGTTAAATCAAACAATTCAGTTTAGCATAATTATGCTGTTAGTTCTATTTAACCCATAGATAGGGCCCTGTCAGGTGCTACCTCGCCGGGCCTGAGTGGACTTGGGAGCGATGGCAATGAAGGGATACTCTGCATTCTCCAAAGCTCCAGCATTGCTGGAACCTCACCATCAGATTGTTTAGTGTCATATCCAGGAAACTCGTGGGGGGTCTTACCCCTTTGCAGAGAAGCAGTCGGTGTATTCTACAGCCCCTGCCGACTGGGCAACAGATATTTTTAGATATTATTTACTGTATCAGGAATAGATAAGAACACGCATAACAATTTTTTAAACGTTAATTTTCTTCTAAACCAAAAATATCTGAATTTCATAATTTTTTATGGAACTTTAGATAATAAAAACCGTAAAACTTTTTAATGTAAAAACCGAAACATTTGACGTTGGCAACTGATTTTTAATGTAAAATCTGAAACATTTGACGTTGGCTGGCCTAGCGATTAGAGTGTTCGCCAATGGCCCGGGAGACCGGGATTCAATCCCAGGTTGAGTCATACCAAAGACTCAAAAAATGGTACTTGATCCCTCCTTGCTTAACACTCAGCATTATAAAGTAGGGGTAAAGTGGAACAATCCAGGGAAAGGAATTGTGCTCTTCCCTACACCTTGGTGTCGTACCTATTGAAAAGTGAGCCTTCTGGTCACCTCGACTATAGTCGCCAACTTATCTTATATTTACATACCGTCGGATTTACTTCCATTTCTTTGGGTCACCGTGTCCCTTTCCATACGACATTGACCATTACACCACATGCGCCTTCACTGGCTTAGACAAACATGAGATTTTTTTTTCTTGATTATTGTAAAATTTCTCTTAGTTGTAACAGAAAGTTATAATTTTCTAACAAGAACGTTTTCAGAAATACTAAAAAATAGGAAATTTCTTGGTATTTTCTTTTCCTTGATTTTGATAGCCTAATTTGCAATTTGTCCTTTGATAATGACTAGTAAGCAATTATCTGAGTTGGAAAAGAGATAAATTGTAGCACACAATCATTATGGACTGTCACTTCGCGATACTGCCATGAAATTTAATCGCCATCATTCATCCGTTGATGTTTCCTTAAAGTTTTATGAGAAAACAGGAAATTATCACCAAAAAAAAAAAAGGTCCATTGTCATCAATTGTTTTAATAAATAATTTTATGCAAGGCGAACTGGTCCTTAAAAACCCTTTTTATTCATTTTTTTTAAAATCTAACTTTTGGGTGTATTTACTCAACTTCGCTGCTATGGACAGGAGGCAATAAAAGGCCAGTTTTAAAGCAGAGTACAGCCGATTTGAATTTTCAGACTCATTCCTTCTCTTCCCTTGCCAAAACAATACTAAAAAGCTGTTTGGTAGAGAATGGACGGATTCATGCCTTTCCCAAGGACATTAGCGCGAAAGGAAACGTAAACAGTCTCGTCTAGGATTTGAACTCAGGTGACTAAATCCATTTCTGACGACAATAAACTAATTACTCATATCCCATAACCTTTTCTGTGACTAATCGGGGTGCTATATCCGACTAAATCTCTTTCATAATACATCTTTGAGCAATGGTAGGATTATTTGACGGTACTCATCTCTTCTCAAAGTTAGACGCGACAGCTTTTACTGGATTACATGGTATCAGTAGCAAAGAACAATCCTTAACCTGACTTTGATGGTTTTGAATTCAAGAGTTTTCCTTCTCCTCAACCGGTTATCTTATCAAGGCTAAAGTACCCAGCCTGCCCTACTATTTACCCATAGGTTGGCGGTAGGGGAAGTGATAGATTCAAGCTTAAGATGTTTGCGAAAAGTGAAATGCAAACTGCATCTTTCAGAATTTGAACTTGCGTCATCGAGTTTATTTTTAACGACGATCCCTGTTATGCCATAAACGCTTTCGTGGGCGCTAATTACACGAGCTAAACGTCGGCATCCTGGTTACCCATATCTTTATGCTCTTTCGACAGTGCAAGTCTTCCCGTTTAATCGTATCATTCGTAAACGGGTCAGATTAGAATGAAAATTACTGAAATTTTACTATTTACGAAATTGTGTAATCTTTTTATTCTGCTTCTAAGAATTCTTTCATCTATAATAACTTGTCGGTTGACTCAAAGTAGTGTAGCAGCTGTTATGTAGGACAAGTAAATCCAGCCAATTTTCAAATTCGTAAAATAAATTGCTACCGATTGTCTGGTCAAGAAAATTGCTGCGTAAAATTCCAAGACAATCAACGAACAAATGAACCCCTAAGATTCAATATTAAGCGTTCAAAACTAAAACGGAAATATAGAGAATTGGCCATGAATAAATTTTAAGAGTTTACAGATAAAATGTAAATATACAAATACAGACTCAATCATAAATAAATTTTAAGTGTTAATAGATAAAAAGTAAATACAGAAATAGAGAATTGGCCTTTAATAAGTACACCCCAAACGACTTGTTTTTAAATAAAAAGTTAATTTATCATTTCTAGTGTAATGTCACACAATCAAAATGGATATTATTAGGTATTATTTATTACCAAACAACACCGCATTGAAACTCGATGTTTTTTATCAACTTCCCCATGCAAAATTGAGATCACGATTCTAAAGACATATACAACAACCAAATCAAGTCGGAGACAAAATTTACCAATAAATGAATTAAGCTTTATACATTGATTTCCATTCAATAGCAATATTGTCTACATACATACATACATAATTATCACAGTCAGAAATATCTATCTTATGTAAAGGACTGCCAACAAATAAGTACACCCCTTTTGAAAGAAAATACTTTTAACATTAAATCCTTTTCCTGGGTCCAACACGTATGTACACCAAATTCGGTAACTTTACATCAAATTGTTTTTTATTCCTGATAGGGTCCTATCAATGGCTCAAATGGAACTGTTTGACTATTTAACTATGTGCAAACAAATAACTTATGTTTAATTGAATTGTGTTACAATTGCAATCCTCGGAGGAATTTGAATTAAAAAAAGTGCAAATTTGGCGTTAAATAGCAATACCTGAAGCCATTTAACTATGTGCAAACAAATGATTTAATTCTAAATAAAATTATTTGTGTAAGATTGAAATACTTGGAACCCGTTAACTGTATGCAAATGAATGAATTACGTTAAATAGAATTGTTAGGGTTGAATAACAATACTTGAAAACATCTGTATGCAAACAATACCAATACTTATGTGCCAACAAATTAGAACTTATTCATTTAAAATGAAGATTACCAACAAACTATTCACTTACAAATCATATGCATAACCATTTAACTGTGTGCAAACAAATTACTGATGTTAAATCAAATTGTTACAGTCTTATAGCAACATTTGTAACTATTTAACCGTGGGCGAATAAATGAGGTCTAGTGCGTTTAAAAATATTACCAACTAAGTACTTTTTTACAAATCATATAGGGTGTCTCAATATACATGGTATCCATGTGACTGCTAATATAGGGTGTCTCAATATACATGGGACCC
Organism: Sepioteuthis lessoniana; assembly: GCA_963585895.1. Classification (NCBI taxonomy): domain Eukaryota; kingdom Metazoa; phylum Mollusca; class Cephalopoda; order Myopsida; family Loliginidae; genus Sepioteuthis; species Sepioteuthis lessoniana. The sequence continues at coordinate 68,361,056 of OY757935.1, read as the reverse complement.
ATGTGACTGCTAATAACTCTACTAATAATAATGCTGTGTTCTTTTTTGTTTCAGATTTGAAAATAGTATACTATAACAACTATTAATTTTTGATCACAATACCTTGGACAAGAGAGGAAAAATATTTTGTGTCACTGCTTATTTGGAGACAAAATCATTCAAAACTGTCTCAAAATAGATGCAACTCATTGATATGATAATGATTTATTACTGAGATAAGATATTCAAAAAAAGATTGCATGTCCTGGAAGCTGATATAACAACAATTTAAAAAAAAGAAAATGTTGATTTGATGTCTTTAGCTCAAAGGATGTATTTTTTTACAGGGCGTGTTCCAAAAGACTGCCATTGCGCTTTTCTCAGTAATAAATCATTTTCATATTAATGGGTTGCATCTATTTGGAAATATCCTATATATAATTACAATATAGAAAATAGGATTTGGCATTAGATAACCTACAAGGATTGATATCCCATAAAAAAACCCAACCAACCATATATCACCTTATTCTTCATTGGCATTAAAAATGTGAATGGTCTGACTATAAGGAAATATAAGGTGCCCGTGGTGTAATGCTTATCGTCGCAGGAATTGGACACGGCGACACGAGTTCAAATCCTGGACTGATTACATTTCACATAGCACTAATACCCTTGGGAAAGGTATGAATCCAATTATTCTACCTCCAGCTATGGGTAAATAGTAGGGAAGACTAAGTTCTTCAGCCTTGGTGAGGCAACTAGTCAAGCAGAAGGAAAACTCTGAATTCAAACCTGTTAAACTCCGCTTAAAAATTGACCTTGTGTCATATCCTGCCCGAGCGGAGGGGTTGGTAAATATGATAAGGAAATATAAGTTTTTTAAGTTATAAGGGTGAATCCTTGTCGTATAGGTGCTAATGTGCTTGACTGTAGCATTGTTGTGAGTGAGTTTGAACAACAGTCACGCTATTGCGTTCATTTTTGGACCAATGCCCTTGAGAAAGGCATGAGTGCTCGTTGTGTAAATGGGAAGTGCCCGTGGTGTAATGGTTATCGTCGTAGGAATTGGACACGACGATACAATTTCAAATCCTGGACGAGACTGATTGCATTTCACATAGCACTAATACCCTTGGGAAAGGTATGAATCCAATTATTCTCCCTCCGGCTATAGGTAAATAGTAGGACAGACTGAATTCTTCAGCCTTGGTGAGGTAACTAGTCTACAAGAAGGAAAACTCTGAATTGAAACCTGTTAAACTCCGCTTAAAAAAAGATTGACCTTGTGTCATATCTGGCCCGAGCGGAGGGGTTGGGTAAATATGATGAATTCCCTTATCCCTACAACAATGGGTTAAATAGTACGACTACTGTTCTTCTGCATGGATAACATTGGCATTAAATAAGTCACGAAAGTTCATATGCCATTAAACAAAGAAACTGAAATTAGAATAAATAGAATGTAAGAAAAGGCAGTACATACAGTATTACCTGTAAATTGTTATACCCTCTCACAATTTTTTAAAGTTTTTTTTTCCTAAGCCAAACAAACCAGGAATTCATTATTTCTCATTATCATCATCATCATCATCAAAATATCTTGACATTATGGCTTCCTGTGACTCACTAGTCGTCCGTATCTATCGGTCATCGCTCTTGGCAAGTTAGCTAGACGGCATCCGGTGTCCGCACAAAACTGATTAATGTAAGTTTTTGCTGGTCGGCCAACACTGGTGTGTCCATGTGTAGCTGTCCATTGGAGAACGTCACTAATGAGTTCGTCCTTATTTCTTCAGCAGTAGCCAGTATGTCTTGTTTCTCATGAATGTTTTGTGAGATGGGAGGTAAGTGGCCGTATAGCAACTGTTCTGTGGAATGCTACTTCCAGGGTTTAAACAGTAGTCCTCATCTAACTTTTTTCCGGATGTTACGTTAAAGTCTAGGTTTTGCAACCATACAGTAGTACTGACATAGCTACTGCTCGGAAGGATTCACGTTTTATTTTATCAGAAAGATCAGATTTCTATATGATCGTTAACCTGTCAATAGCAGCAGTCCAAGTATACCAATGCTATTTCAGTAGATGAGATATTGTGAACTAGTCTACTAATTTCAGAGGCTTGCTCTTTTATGAGGATATGGCACCAGATTAATTAAAACGCATGAACTCTGTTTTATATGAGTTTACATAGAGACTAATGTTTCTTGCTGGCTGCTCCAAGCTATGCTGCAGAAGTTCAGCTATAGCAGGTGTATTCGCAAGAAACGCCATATCATCAGTAATAATTTCTGCTGGATATCGTCTGCTTCTTGCTTTTTTTAGTCTGAAACCATTTTCTTTCATTGGATCTATCGATGTTCACAGTACGTAATCTAGGCAGATTATGAACTGAAATGGTGTCGATGTTTCTCCTTACAAGACACCAGCGAAAACGTTATAAAAAAAAATCAGTATCACTATCAAACGAACAAATCGTTGCTTTCGTGTTTTTGTAAAGCATCATTATAACAGTAAGAGTTTCTTTGAGGTGACCATAAGCTCGAAGTATTTGCTCCGTTTCTCCTCTGTGCATAAAATCAAATGGCTTGGAGATATCAACAAACAATAGTAATACCTATTACAGTCACATCTATGAGTCAGATGAAAATCTTCTATCATTCACTATAAACCGTATTCCTTCGATGATTCGACGTATAGTCGGAATCTAGGAAATTGTAGATTGATTTCCATGAAAACCGTTCAGATTTTTCCATAGAATTTTCTCAATTTCTGGTCGGATACCATTGAGAAGCAGGGCATTATAAACCGATCAACAATTAAAGTTATGCCTCTGTAGTTCTTAGAGACTCGAAAGTCGCTTTTCTTCGAGAAGTGGCGATGCAGTCATTCATCCATTTCTCTATGGTGTTTTAAGTTTAATCAATGTTGCATAATCGAGGAAATAAGTTGTTGTCGACTGTAGTCGAGGGTGACCCCACGTCTCCCTTTTCGATAGCTACTACACCAAGGTGTAGGGGAGAGGGCGCTTCTCCTTTCCCTGGAGTGCTCTACTTGACCCATGATCTGTACCTTATAATGCTGAGTGTTAAGCAAGGAGGCATCAAGTACCATTTTTTGAATCTTTGGTATGAGTCGACCTGGGATTGAGCCAGTAATAATATTAAGTATACTCGTAATTATTAGTGTTTGATAGCAATACTTGAAACCATTTAACAGGGAGCAAGTGAATGAATAACAATGAATAGAATTATTAGTGTTTGATAGCAATACTTGAAATCATTTAGTGCCCTGTGTATGACATTAAACGGCATCTGATGGCGAAGCTTCAGCCTTGGGGTTCGGGAAATGTGGAGTAACCCTTCGTTACCATGACTCACAGGTTCACGCTAACTCAGAGTGGTAGTACGTGTCAGGGTCTCACCCATGAATCAAATAGAACCGTTCAATTTTGTTTTTTTACTGGGAATTATTATTATTATTAGTGATTAGAAACCATATAGTTTGTGGTAGTTGTTCGTATTGGACTGGAATATTCGATAAATAGAAATACTATGGTTAAATATCGATACTTAAAACCATTATATCTGGAGGATGTCCTCGTGGTGTAATGGTTAAAGCGGTGGACTGCGGAATTGTAGTACGCGAGTTCGTACTCCAATCGCGCTATAAAATTCACTTTCGGGCAAATACCCTTAGGAAAGGTATGAACCCCCTTATCCTACCACCTAGGGGTTAAATAGTACCACTACTGTTCTTCTAGGAGAATGGCTTTGACATTAAATAACCTGCAAAGGTTGATATGCTATTAAACAAAGAAACCCACCATTATATATGTGCAAACAAATGATTAATATTAAATAGAATTATAAGTATTAGATATACTTGAAGCCATTTAACTATGAATAAATGAATTATTTGTATTAAATAGATTCATCAATCTTGGATAAAAATGTTTGAAACCATTTTAATGTTACCTACAAAGGATTCACCTACAAATTATATATATATACTTTTAAATAAATAGGTCCACTAGGGGATTGATTTTTTTAAAGACATTTATTTTTCTTCCCTGTCGATACTGCTATATGGATGCACTACATGGACGCTAACAAAACGTATGGAGAAAAAGCTTGACGGCAACTACACAAGAATGCTGCGACCAATATTGAACAAGTCCTGGAGGCAGCACCCCACAAAGCAGCAGCTCTACGGCGACCAACCACACATCACGAAAACAATCAAAACTAGACGAACCAGACATGCGGGACACTGCTGGAGAAGTAAAGACGAGCTCATAAGTAATGTACTCCTGTGGAACCCTTCACATGGACGAACAAAGGCAGGACGACAAGCTCGAACCTACATACTGCAGTTCTGTGACGATACGGGATGTAGCCCTGAAGACCAACCGGAAGCCATGGATGATAGGGAGGGGGCGATAGAGGGTCAGGGATATCTGTGCTGATAGCACGACATGATAATGATGATGATTTCTCTTCGACGTGTGTTTCTCGTGTTTTACACAGTCTTCAGGAAGTGTTGAAGAGAAATAAATAATTCAAAAATAAATCCCCTTGTGGACCTATTCATTCTAAAGTATTTACTTTTTTCTCTCATTGGACTAACAATATATATATATATATATATATATATATATATATATATATATATATAAACAGGATTTGACATTGAATAACTGTTGTGGTCTTGAAGGGCCAAAAATGAATAACACAAAGAGATGTAAGGTTTACAGCAGTATATATTTATGGAAATATAGACTGTAACGGTTACCAGTAGCTGACTAGACTCGCTTCACTTATTTATCGAGTCAGTCACTATAGTCGGGAAGGGTCCATGCACTGACGTCATGAGGTATATCACCATAACAATAACCCACAAGGGTTGATATGCCATAAAACACAAACTAAACCAAACCAACTACATTTTAACAGCATGTGTCGAAATAATCCAAAATTGAATGTCTAATATTTCATTTTTTTTCTGTTCAGGTATAGAAATCCCATTCACTGGAAACGAAAAGATATAGAAACATAGAATTTTGGGTTATTTCTCCACATGCTGTTAAATTTTGGTTGGTTTACTTTAGTTTAGTTGTTTTATGGCATATCAATCCTTGTGGGTTATTGAATGCCAAATCCTGGTTATATATATATATACATCTATATAATTTGTAAGTAGATCGTTTGTAGGTTACATTATTTTTAAACGAGTTAGAAATGGATTCAAGTCTTGTTATCCAAGATTGATAATTCTATTCAAAATTCAGTTTCAGTTTCTTTATTTATCAATCTTCGAGGGTTATTTATTTTACACACAAATGGTTTCAAGTAAATAAGGATTTGAATCCTTAGCAAACAATTACAGCTTCAAGTAACTATTTTTGATACTAATAATTTACATTAAATTTGATGGTTTCAAATAAATAAGGATTTAAACACTTAGCAAACAATTACAGCTTCAAGTAACTATTTTTGATACTAATAATTTACATAAAATTTGATGGTTTCAAGTAAATAAGGATTTGAATCCTTAGCAAACAATAACTGCTTCTAGTAACTATTTTTAATGTTGATAATTTTCACACTTATATGTTTTCGTTTTAACTTGTTTTAGTTTATTTAAGACCATATTAACACCTGGGGGCATTCCTGTGGCGTTATGGCTAATGTGCTCGACTACGGCCTTGGAGTAAGCAAGTTCGAACTCCAGTCGTGTTATTATGTTTACTTTCAGACCTTTCGATCACGTATGAATACTTTTAACTCTACCCACGCCAGCAATATGTTATATAGCCCCACTTCTATTCTTCTACAATGATGGCTTTGGCATTATATAACCTGCGAAAGTTGACATGCCAAGACTCCCTCTTAATGCGACAACAGGGTGTGACTTCAGAGTGCGACATCAGAGTGTGACAAAGATGGTGAAAATGAATACAGGGGGAAGAAGATAGCCATATACTTCTAGTAAAGATTACCAAGAGAATGGATTGCTGAGGTCTGGGCCTGACACAAACGCCTTTTTTTACAGAGAGTAAAACATAAAGACAGGTCTCAGCTCAAAATCAATTTGAATCGGATCTCTTAATACATATCAATACTTTCTCCAGGCAGGATTCTAATAATTTCTTGAAGTTTAATTGAAATCAGACATAAAATAGTTGAGCCTTAGATGTACGGACGGACGGACGGACGGGGGTTTGGTGAATTATAAGATTTAATAAATTTTGGAATATTTCTTCTTTTTTCCAATTCTTCTGCTTTTAATGATATAAACCTTATGAAAAGCAATTGAAATGTTCTTTATTAA
>OY757935.1:68274743-68349743 GCA_963585895.1 Sepioteuthis lessoniana | reverse complement strand
AAATATGTAAAGAATATCTATTCAAACCAGTTTATTTAGCCTTGTGTTCAGCAGGTCAGACTCTGTCCGGTATTTTTTCTCTGCTGTAAATCTATTCGTTATTTTAGTTCTTTTCTTTCAACTGCAAGCGAATTCCAATGGCATAAAGTGCTGCTGTAATGACATACTGTTCAGTCATAAATATGACTAAAAAAAAACCCTTTTCAATCTATTTCTATAGTAAAACATTTACCAACACTTTCTTATAGAAAGATCCTTTCCAATACTTTTGTATGGTAAAACACTTTTTCATGCATTACTATAAGACATTTACCAACACTTTCTTATAGAAAGATCCTTTCCAATATATTTCTATAATAAAATATTTTCCATGCATTACTATAGTAAAACATTTACCAACACTTTCTTATAGAATGATCCTTTCCAATATATTTCTATAGTAAAATACTTTTCCATGCATTACTATAGTAAAATATTTATCAACACTTTCTTATAGAATGATCCTTTCCAATACTTTTGTATGGGAAAACACTTTTTCATGCATTACTATAATAAAACATTTACCAACACTTTCTTATAGAAAGATTCTTTCCAATATATTTCCATAATAAAATATTTTCCATGCATTACTATAGTAAAACATTTACCAACACTTTCTTATGGAAAGATCCTTTCCAATATATTTCTATAGTAAAACACTTTTCCATGCATTACTATAGTAAAATATTTACCAACACTTTCTTATAGAAAGATCCTTTCCAATATATTTCTATAATAAAATACTTTTCCATGCATTACTATAGTAAAATATTTACCAACACTTTCTTATAGAATGATCCTTTCCAATATACTTGTATAGTAAAATACTTTTCCATGCATTACTATAGTAAAACATTTACCAACACTTTCTTATAGAATGATCCTTTCTAATATACTTGTATAGTAAAATACTTTTCCATGCATTACTATAGTAAAACATTTACCAACACTTTCTTATAGAAAGATCCTTTCCCATATTTTGTATGGTAAAACACTTTTCCATGCTTTACTATAGTAAAACATTTACCAACCCATTCTCGTAGAAAGATGCTTTCCAATACATTTCTATAGTAAAACACTTTTCAATGCATTACTATAGTAAAACACATACCAACACTTTCTTATTAAAATATCCCTCCCAATACATTTCTATAGTAAAACATTTTCTCATGCATTTATATAGTAAAATATTTCCAAAGAACTCTTATTGTTAAAAAAAAGCAATTGTCCTTTACATTTCTATAGTAAAACCTTTTACCTCGTATTTCTATAGTAATTGTTATTAACTGTTGTTAATGAAACCTATTCAATGCATTTATATAATAAAACGCCTTGCTATACATTTCTATAGTAAAACCCTTATCATACATACTATAGCAGAATTCTTTACAATATATTTCCAACGTATTTTTAGAGTAAAACATGTTCCCATGCATTTATATTGTGAAGTCCTTTCCGACTGAAAAAAAAAAAGAATTTCCAATATGTTCCTGTGGTAAAGTCATTTCCCGTGCTTTTCTATAATAAATCTTTTTCAATGATTTTCTACAATGAAATCCTTTCCAATGCATTTCTGCAATTAAATCCTTTCCAATGCATTTCCATAGGAAACGCTTTTATGAAGTATTCCTATAATAAAACACATTCCCATGCATTTCAATAGTAAAACTCTTTAATGTGAATTTTTATTGTAAAACCCTTTTCAATGCATTCCTATCATGAAACACATTTACAATACATTTTTATAGAAAAAAACATTTCCCAAAAAAAAACTATTTCTAATGCATTCCTGAGGTAAAACTTATATATATATATATATATATATATATATATATATATATATATATATTCAGCCTCTCCGCACGAGCAGGATGAGACACAAGGTTGATTTTTTTAGCCAGAGTTTAACAGATTTTAATTCAGAGTTTTCCTTCTCCTAGACTGGTGGCCATACAAATGTTAAAGAGCCCAGTTTGCTCTTTTATTTAACCGTTGCTGGAGGGAGAACAGTTGGATTAATACCTTTTCAAAATGTATTAGCGCTATGTGAAGTTCAAACAGCCTCGTTCAGGTTTTGAACTCGTTTCTCCGTGTCAATTTCCTAAAACGATAACCATTGCACCATGAGTGCCTCCTCAAGGAACGTCATATACAATGGGTTGACTAGACTACTTTTTATCTTTCAAACAGCCTGAAAAAACTTTTTATATTCATTTATTATATAAGGATATATTCTACTAATATGTGCATGTAAACTTAGGTCACAATTGATTCAACAGAAAAATAATGTCATTTATTCATTTTCACATATACAAAACTTTTTTTGTGGGGGGGGATCACGCAGTTAAATGGAAAAGAAGTTAATTTTAGATAATTCAGTTTAGCTTGATTACAGTTTAGTTCTATTTGACTAATAGATGGTACCCAATATGTGCTACCACTCCGGACCAGAGTGGACCTGGGAGTGATGGCAATAAAATAGTTTTCTGCATTCACCAAAGCTCCAGATTTACTGAAGCCCCACAATCAGATTATTTAGTGTCATATCCAAGATACTTGTGGGGGAAGTCGTACCCCTCCGCAGAGATGCAGTCGGTGTATTCTACAGCCCCAGCCGACTGGGCCAGCACTCATTATATATATATATATATATATATATATATATATATATATATATATATATATCTGACGGTATTCTTCAACTTGTCTTTCGTCAACCAAGACGTTTTCAACATCCTAATGTCAATAAATCGGCATCATAACAACAAAAAATACTATTTCATGGGAACAAATTTATCTCTAAGTGATACTATATAAGAAGGTACTTATTTATTTATATAATTATTAATAAGCTCAATAAAATCTTGAAAAAAACATTGTTCGTCTTTGAACCAACAAACTGTCTGTGTCTCATTATTTTACACTCGATGGGAAATACATAAAATGTAAAATATATATATATATATATATATATATATATATATATATATATATATATATATATATATATATATATATAAAGAAAATCCCGTCAAGCTCAAAAGGTGAACTACTAGACTGATCACAAAAGGGATTTTCCTTTTGGTTGTTTTTTTTTTTTTTTTTTTTTTTTTTTTTTTTTTTGCATATCAATCATTATGAGTTATTTACTGCCAAATCCTCTTTATACATATATGCTAAATATATATATATATATATATATATATATATATATATATATATATATATATATATATATATATATATAATTCATGGAATTTAGAGTGCGACCCCAAGGTTTCATGGAGTTTTTTGCAAAATAACAATCATCAGGCAGTTAAGAAAATGAAACTTTCATTTTCTTAACTGCCTGATGATTGTTGTTTTGCAAAAAACTCCATGAAACCCAGGGGTTGTTGTCTAAATTCCATGAATTATATATATATATATATATATATATATATATATATATATATATATATATATATATTTATTATAATTATATAAGAGCTCTATCCTAGGTATTGAGCACTCTCCATATTATATTGCACTTGGTTCGTCACAAACCCACAAAGTGATTTAGTGACAACCAACACTGTTATAATATATATATATATATATATATATATATATATATATATATATATATATATATCATTTGGTTTGGTTTTATAGTATATCAATCGTTATGGGTTATTTAAGGCCAAATCCTCTTTATATATATATATATATATATATATATATATATTATTTGGTTTGGTCTGGTTTGGTTTTATGGCATATCAATCATTATGGGTTATTTAATGCCAAATCTTGTTTATACATATATCTCACACTAATAATTCTATTCAATATCATTTGTTTGTTTGACAGTGAAATGGTTACAATTATTGCTATTTAACATTAATTACACACAGTTTAAATGTTGAGCAGTTTTATTTGACCTATAGACAGGACTCTGTCAGATGTTACCATTCTGAGTCAGAGTGAACCTGAGAGTAATGGCAATGAATGGGTATTCCATATTCCCCAAAGCTCCAGGACTGGAGCCGCAACATTAGATTGTTTAGTATCATATTCAGGACGCTAGTTGGAGAGGCCTTACCCCTCTGCAAGGATACAATCGGTGTATTCTGTAGCCCTTATCGGCGGGGCTGAAGTGATTGTATTTATAGTGATGAAGGCTTGTGTAGAAGTAGCCACACTTTTTGGATGAGTTGATAACAGAAGAATGGTGCTCTAATATGCCATAGATTCTTCCGAACAATACTCCTCTTGTTTTGAATGTAGAGTTTCCTTTTCTCCAAGACTTATTACTTTACCAAGGCCAGAGAACCAAGTCTGCCCTACTAATTACCCGTAGGTGGAAATAGAAGAGATGCAATTATATATTTTCCACTGGCAATTGTGCAAAATGAAATGCTAACAGGATTTGAACTCGTCTCGTCAGATCCATTTCCTTCGATAATAATCATTACACTATGCTTCTCTAAGATTAGATCTCCTCATCACAGCATTTGAAGTCAGCACATGTTAGGAGGTCCCTAGAGAGCAAGCAAAGTGGGAGTGAAATGAATCCTTAAAGTTAAAGAAAAATAACCGCGACCAAATCGCCACAAATACTCGACAGTGAAGAAAAGAAAAAAATTGAAATTTTTTCGAACTAGTAAAGAGAGATTCGTTATATTCCGTTTCTGACTTTCCTTCTACACAGACGATCGCACCACCAACGAAGAAGCAAGCGGTCTATCCTCAAAATGATTATAAATTTGCCTCTTCGAGGAACAGCAATCTGATAATATTTTGCCAGGCAATAGAAATTAAACCAGCTGTCTCAAGTACCCTCGTCGAAGTTCCAAAAATAAGAAGAAGACATAAGCAATAAAAAAAATTCTGCCTTCTATTTCTGACTCTGCTTTCACGCCACGACAAAAGAAACAAGCGGCCATTCTCTGTGATGGACGTGGATTATATCTTCGCCGAAAAGCAATGTATCCTGATAATATCTCTCGGCAATTTCGCTAACTACCCAAGTTAGACATATGAAGCTTCTGAGACGAAGTCTCAACTGTGAAAGGTTAAGTCTCCCCAAGGTCAAATTCATTTCTCCCAACAAAATCTCAATAGCAACGGCACACCAGATAACGTGTAGCTTCTCCATTTATCTAAATAATAGTGACTTCTAGATGTGACATGGAGTCTACGCGATTCTAGGGTTGCTGTATAGGAATATATCTCCTGGTACAATACAGAGATGTATATAACAGAATAGTATTTGTTGGTAGTGGCTGTAACACTTCATTTCCTGTTCAATCTAAATCATGTACTCTCCCTCACACACGAACTCGGCCGTCGGTCTAAAAGAGAAGGAAACATTCCTAATTCTGACTCTGATGTCTTCCACGGCTCAATAGCAATGCTCTCAAATGCATGGGAGATACTGGTACGTATGTCCTGGGGTCAACATAAATACCCATGTTCATCGAGTATTAAGAAACTTCATGATGTTCAGTGTATGCTGGCATCATCATCATCATCATGTCGTGCCGCCAGCACGGATATCTTTTACCCTCTTTCGCCACTTCTCCCTATCGTTCATCGCCTCCGGCAGGTCTTCAGGGCTACATCCCGTATCCTCACAGAGCTGCTGAATGTATGTTCGAGCTGGTCGTCCTGCTTTTACCCGGCCATATGTTGGAGTCCATAAGAGTACATCACTTATGAGCTCGTCCCTGCTTCTCCAGCAGTGTCCTGCATGTCTGGTTTGTCTAACTTGGATAGTTTTCGTAATGGGAAGCTGGTGGCCATATAGTTGGTGCCTTGTGGGGTGTTGCCGCCAAGATTTGTTCAATATTGCTCGCAGCATTCTTGTGTAATTGCCGTCTAGCTTCTTCTCCAGCCGTTTAGTTAGCGTCCAAGTAGTGCATCCATACAGCAGTATCGATACGACCACTGCCTGGAAGAAACAGCGTTTCATTTTATCGGTCAGGTCTGATTTCCTTATGATCGATAGCTTATCGATAGCTGCCCATGCCATCGTTAGCCGTCCATGCTGTACTGTGCGTTAAATGATAGGTTGAGTGATACCAGCGGTACATTGTGGTATAGTTAGGTGCAATGATCCACTTTGTTGTGTGTTTACTGCTCTCATCAGTTACCAGCGAGCGCAATCACATCTACTGTGACCTCTCTCCAATGTATGTCCGGAATTTGCAAATTCGTGGTATACTCTTTACTTTTGTTATGTTTTGAACTTTTGACCCGGCCAAAAATGCCATTCAAGGTGATGCACCGGAAGGAAGTGATACATTCTAATGGCAGTTATGAGAAGAAATCGCGTGGGCGGAAATTGGCTGATGAAATGGGACGAGGTAAAAATATCCCATGGTACTCTCATAGACTGACGCACCGGAAGAGAGTGACCTCTGAACTGTATGACAGTTATTTCCGCTTGATGACGATTAAACATTCGATTTTAAAGATCGAGTGGGCGTCGAACGATTATATAATTCAGTTGAGTTCGACGAGCCAGTGTAGTTGCCAGTAGAGTTCCAGACAGCTAGAGACGAGATGTGGTAGGGAAAGCCACACCCGACCGAGGGGGCCCTCGGATACCCCAACGGAGTTTGGGGTCCAGAGAAGATGCTGATAAGATGCAATAAAGAAAGCCAGCAACCAGCAGTGGGCCCTAGGCCTCCGGTTGAGCATCAAGAGAACAAGAAAGACACAACGTAACGGTCATAACAGTGGGGTCAGAATATTTCAGTTATGTTCGATCTCCAGCTCCCTCTCACAGTAAAAACCCACACAACCTTTTCGAACCCTTGCAATAAGGTGAGAGGTAAATATTGTTAAAGAAGTCTTCTTGCGTCGTTTATTACTGCGTCTGTTATTCATTGTGTCGGTATGTATCCAGCATATATATGTATATTTTTGCATGAACATGTATATATAAGAATGCAACACTTTTGCCCACTTTGTTTAATGTCATAAAAACATTCCTGGGTTATTTAAAAATCTTTTTCTTTTCAATAACTAATAATAAAGATCATTTGCTTTCATGTAACTAATAATCAAGTAATTGATTATCCTTTGCTTTCATGAAAATTAATTTTTTTTTATTTATTGCAGACTTTTTGTCCTCATCTTGGTAGTTTTTGTGTTGTTTCTTCTTCACTACGTTTCGGTCAAATTTCACCTCTGGCCTTCTTCAGGTAATTAACTGCGACCTCGGATAGGAATGCTGAGCCTTGTAACCATATCCCCAGTAATTACTGCCTTCCATAGTTGTTGTCTATCACCTGAATAAGGCCAGAGGTAAAATTTGGCCGAAACGTAGTGAAGAAGAAAATAAACAAAAACTACCAAGATAAGGACAAAAAGTCTGCAATAAATAAAAAATTATTTCTCAGATTAAGAAGCCTCATCTCAAAATGATTTCAATTAAAAGACAAATACTTTGCTTTCATGTAACTAATAATCAAGTAATTGATTATCCTTTGCTTTCATGAAAATTAATTTTTTTTTATTTATTGCGGACTTTTTGTCCTCATCTTGGTAGTTTTTGTGTTGTTTCTTCTTCACTACATTTCGGTCAAATTTAACCTCTGGCCTTCTTCAGGTGATTAACCGCAACCCCGGATAGGAATGCTGAGTCTTGTAACCGTATCCCCAGTAATTACTGCCATCCATAGTTGTTGTCTATCACCTAAAGAACGCCAGAGGTAAAATTTGGCCGAAACGTAGTTAAGAAGTAACAACACAAAAAACTACCAAGATGAGGACAAAAAGTCTGCAATAAATAAAAAATTATTTCTCAGATTAAGAAGCCTCATCTCAAAATGATTTCAATTAAAAGACAAATATTTTGCATTCATGACTTCAAGTAACTAATATAACTAAGTGTAATAATTTGGTTTAGAGTTACTAATAATCAAGAAATTATAAGGTAATTAATTATCATTTGGTTTCAAGTAAGTAATATAAATAATCATTTGTGAAAAATTATAAATAATTATTATTAACAGTAATACTTAATACACATTTTTATGATTTCAAGTAACTATTTCGATTATTTAATAATGATCCATTGTTTTAACACAATAATATGATTTCATGCATTGATACCTAATACTAATAATTTCAACACTGTGATATGGCTTCAAGTATTCCTATTTAATATTAATAATTTCCACACAGTCATACGGCTTCGAGTATTTCTATTTAATACTAATAATTTCCACACAGATATATGACTTCAAATATTTCTATTTAATACGAATAATTTCCACACAGTTATACGGCCTCAAGTATTTCTATTTAATACTAATAATTTCCACACAGTTATACAGTTCAAGTATTTTTATTTAATACTAACAATGTCCTCACAGTTATACGGCTTCAAGTATTTCTATTTAATACTGATGATTTCACACAGTTATACCGCTTCTAATATTTCAACTAATTACTAATAATTTCAACACGGCTATACGACCTCAAGTATTTCTATTTAATACTAATAATTTCCAAACATTTATACGACTTCAAGTATTTCTATTTAATACCAATAATTTCCACCTATTTTCACGTCTTCAATTATTTTAATTTAATACTAATAATTTCCTCACAGTTATACGGCTTCAAGTATTTCTCTTAAATACTAATAATTTCCACACATCTATACAGATTTAAGTATTCCTATTTAATACTAATAATTTCCACACAGTTATACACCCTCAAGTATTTCTATTTAATATTAATAATTTCCACACGGTTATACGGCTTCAAGTATTTCTGTTTCATACAAATAATTTCCACACATTTATACGGCTTCTAGTATTTCTATTTAATACTAATAAAGTCCACGCAGTTATACAGCTTCAAGTATTTCTATTTAAAACTATTAATTTCCACACATTTATACGGCTTCGAGTATTTCTATTTAATACAAATAATTTTCACACAGTTATACGGCCTCAAATATTCTATTTAATACTAATAATTTCCACACATTCGTACGGCTTCAAGTATTACTATTTAATACTCATAATTTTCGCACAGTTCTAAGGCTTCAAGTATTTCTATTTAATACTAATAATTTCACACAGTTATATGGCAACAAGTATTTCTATTTAATACTAATAATTTCCACACATTTTCACGGCTTCAAGTATTTTCATTTAATATTATTAATTTCCTCACAGTTATACGGTTTCATGTATTTCTCTTTAATACTAATAATTTCCACATATTTATACAGCTTTAAATATTCCTATTTAATACTAATACTTTCCATATATTTATACAGCTTCAAGTATTTCTATTTAATAC
Source organism: Sepioteuthis lessoniana (assembly GCA_963585895.1). Classification (NCBI taxonomy): domain Eukaryota; kingdom Metazoa; phylum Mollusca; class Cephalopoda; order Myopsida; family Loliginidae; genus Sepioteuthis; species Sepioteuthis lessoniana. Next base: position 68,340,395 of record OY757935.1, on the reverse strand, counting down.
AAATAATTTCCACACAGATATACGGCTTCAAGTATTTCTATTTAATACAAATAATTTACTCACACTGATGCAGCTTCAAGTATTTCTATTTAATACTAATAATTTCTACACAGTTGTACGGCTTCAAATATTTCTATTTAATACTAATATTTTCTACACAGTTGTACGGCTTTAAGTATTTCTATTTAATACGAATAATTTCCACACATTCATACGGCTTCAAGTATTTCTATTTCATATTAATATTTTCCACACAATTATACGGCATCAAGTATTTCTATTTAATACTAATAATTTCCTCACATTTATATGGCTTCAAGTTTTTCTGTTTAATACAAATAATTTCCACACATTTATACGGCTTCATGTATTTTTACTTAATACTAATAATTTCCACAGAATTATACAGCTTCACGTATTTCTATTTAAAACTAATACTTTCCATAGATTTATACGGCTTCAAGTATTTCTATTTAATACAAATAATTTCCTCACACTGATGCAGCTTCAACTATTTCAATTTAATACTAATAATTTTTACACATTCATACGGCTTCAAATATTTCTATTTAATACTAATAATTTCCACACAGTTACACAGCTTCAAATATTTCTATTTAATACTAATAATTTCCTCACAGTTATATGGCTGCAAGTATTTCTATTTAATACTAATAATTTACACACAGTTATATGGCAACAAGTATTTCTATTTAATACTAATAATTTCTACACATTTTTATGGCAACAAGTATTTCTATTTAATGCTAATAATTTCCGTAAATTTATACGGCTTTTAATATTTCTATTACTTACAAATAATTTCCACACATTTATACGCATTTAAGTATTTCTATTTAATACTAATAATTTCCACACATTTATACTTCTTCAAGTATTTCTATTTAATACGAATAGTTTTTACACAGTTTTATGGCAGCAAGTATTTCTATTTAATGCTAATAATTTCCACACAGTTATGTGGCCGCAACTTTTTCTATTTAATACTAATGATTACCACAGTGATATACGGCCTCAAATATTTGTATTTAATACTAATAATTTCCACACAGTTATACGGCTTCAAGTTTTTCTATTTAATACTAATAATTTCCACACTGTTATACAGCTTTAATTATTTCTATTTAATACTAATAATTAACACACATTCATACGGCTACAAGTATTTCTATTTGATACTAATAATTTCCATACAATTTTACGGCTTCAATTATTTCTATTTAATGCTAGTAATTTCACACATTTGTAAGGCTTCAAGTATTTCTATTTGATACTAAAAGTTTCCACGATGTTATATAGCTTCAAGTATTTCTATTTAATACTAATAATTTCCAGACAGTTATACGGCTTCAAGTATTTCTATTTAACACTAATAATTCAACACATTCATAGGGCTTCAAGTATTCCTATTTAATACTAATAATTCCACACAGTTATACGGCTTCAAGTATTTCTATTTAATACTAATAATTTCCTCACAATTATATGACTTCAGGTATTTCTATTTAATACCAATTATTTCCACACAGTTATACTGCTTCAAGTATTTCTATTTAATACTAATAATTTCCACACAGTTATACGGCTTCAAGTATTTCTTTTTAATACTAATAATTTCCACACATTTATACAGCTTCAAGTATTTCTATTTAATACTTATAATTTCCACACAATTATATGGATTCAACTTTTTCTATTTAATACAAATGATTGCCACACACATATACAGCCTCAAGTATTTGTATTTAATACTAATAATTTTCACACAGTTATTCGGCTTTAATTATTTCTATTTAATACTAATAATTTCCACACAATTTTACCGCTTCAAGTATTTATATTTAATGCTAATAAATTCACACATTTTTAGGGCTTCAAGTATTTCTGTTTAATAATGATAATTTCCACACAGTTATAAGGTTTCAAGTATTTCTATTTAATACTAATAATTTCACACAGTTATACGGCTTCTAATATTTCTACTACTTACTAATAATTTCGACATGATTATACGATCTCAAGTATTTCTAGTTAATACTAATAATTTCCACACATTTATACGGCTTCAAGTATTTCTATTTAATACAAATAATTTCCACACGGTTGTTCGGCTTCAGGTATCTCTTTTTAATACGAATTATTTCCTCACAGTGATACGGTTGCAAGTATTTCTATTTAATACTAATAATATCCACACATTCATACGGCTTCAAGTATTTCTATTTATTATTAATAATTCTACACAGTTATTCGACATCAAGCATTTATAATTAATACTAATAATTTCCTCGCAGTTATATGGCTTCAAGTATTTCAATTTAATACTAATAATTTCCTAGGGCTTCAAGTATTTCTGTTTATTACTAATAATTTCCACAAAGTTATACGGCTTTAATTATTTCTGTTTAATACTAAAAATTAACACACATTCATACTGATTCAAGTATTTTTATTTAATACAAAAAATTTCAACACAATTTTACGGCTTCATGTATTTCTATTTAATGCTAGTAATTTCACACATTTGTAAGGCTTCAAGTATTTCCGTTGAATACTACAAATTTCTACACAGTTATATGGTTTCAAGTATCTCTATTTAATACTAATAATTTTCACACAGTTATACGGTTTCGAGTATTTCTATTAAATACTAATAATTTCCACAGAGTTATATGGCTTCAAGTATTTTCATATAATACTTATAATTTCCTCACATTTATACGGCTTCAAGTATTTCTATTTATTACTAATAATTTCGCAGTTAGACGGTTCCTAATATTTCTACTAATTACTAATAGTTCCCACACAGTTATACGACCTCAAGTATTTCTATTTAATACTAATAATTTCCACACAGTTGTTCGGCTTCAAATATTTCTATTTTATACGATTACTTTGCTCACAGTGATACGGCTTCAAGTATTTCTATTTAATTCTAATAATTTCCACACAGTTATACTGCATAAAGTATTTCTGTTTAACACTAATAATTTTCAGACATTTATACGACTTCAAGTATTTCTATTTAACACAAATAATTTCCACCGAGTTATACGGCTTCAAGTATTTCTATTTAATAAGAATAATTTCAAAACATTCATAGGCTTCAAGTATTTCTATTTAATACTAATAATTTCCACACAGTTACACGGCTCCAAGTATATCTATTTAATAATAATAATTTCTTCGCAGTTATATGGCTTCAAATATTTCTATTTAATACAAATAATTTACACACATTTATACGGCTTCAAGTATTTCTTTTTAATACTAATAATTTCCACACAGTTATATGGCAATAAGTATTTCTATTTAGTACTAATAATTTCCACACAGTTATACGGCTTTTTATATTTCTATTACTTACTAATAATTTCCACACATTTATACGCCCTCAATATTTCTATTTAATACCAATAATTTCCAGACATATATACAGCTTCAAGTATTTCTATTTAATATTAATAATTTCCAGAAACTTTTACGGCTTCAAGTATTTCTATTTAATGCTTGTAATTTCACACATTTTTACGGCATCAAGTATTTCCTTTTACTACTAATAATTTCCCCATAATTATACTACTTCAAGTATTTCTATTTAATACTAATAATTTCCACAAAGTTGTATGGCTTCAAGTATTTCTATTTTATACGAATAATTTCCACACAGTTATACGGCCTCAAGTATTTCTATTTAATACTAATAATTTCTACGCATTTATATGGCAGCAAGTATTTCTTTTTAATAATTATAATTTCCACACAGTTATATGGCAAAAAGTATTCCTATTTAATACTAATAATTTCCATACAGTTATATGGCTTCAAGTATTTCTATTTAATACTTTTAATTTCCAAAAGGTTATATGGCCTCAACTATTTCTAATTAATACTAATAATTTCCGCACAGTTATCAGGCTTTTAATATTTCTATATAATACTATTAATTTCCACACATATATACGGCTTCAAGAATTTCTATTTAATACTAATAATTTCCAGAGTGTTATACGGCTTCATGTATTCTATTTGATACTAATAAATTCAACACAGTTGTACGACCTCAAATATTTCTGTTTACTACTAATAATTTCAATACTGTTATATTGCTTCGACTATTTCAATTTATAATAATAATTTCCACAAAATTATATGGCCTCAAATTTTTCTATTTAAAACTAATGTATGCCACACAGATATTTGTATTTAATACGAATAATTTTCACACAGTTATACGGCTTTATTTATTTATATCTAATACTAGTAATTAACAAACATTTATACGGCTTCAAGTATTTCTATTTAATACTAATAATTTCCAGAAACTTTTACGGCTTCAAGTATTTCTATTTAATGCTAGTAATTTCACACATTTTTACGGCTACAAGTATTTCTGTTTAATACTAATAATTTCCTCACAGTTATATGGCTTCAAGTATTTCTATTAAATACTAACAATTTCCACACCGTTATACAACCTCAAGTATTTCTATTTAATAGTAATAATTTCCAAACATTTATACGGTTTCAAGTATTTCTATTTAGTACTAATAATTTCCACAAAGTTATACGGCTTCAAGTATTTTTATTTAATACTAATAATTTCCTTAGTTATACGGCTTCAAGTATTTCTATTTAATACTAATAATTTCCACACAGTTACACAGCTTCAAGTATTTCTATTTAATACTAAAAATTTCCTCACAGTTATATGGCTTCAAGTATTTCTATTTAATAAAAATATTTTCCAAACAGTTATACGGTTTCAAGTATTTCTATTTAATACAAATAATTTCCTCACACTGAGGCGGCATCAAATATTTCTATTTAATACTAATAATTTCCACACAGTTACACGGCTTCAAGTAATTCTATTTAATAATAATAATTTCCTCAGTTATATGGCTTCAAATATTTCTGTTTCATACTGATAATTTCCAAACAGTTATTCGGCTTTCAGTATTTCTATTTAATACAAATAATTTCCACACAGTTATAAGGCTTCAAGTATTTCTATTTAATACTAATAATTTCCACACAATTATATAGCAACAATTATTTCTATTTAATACTAATAATTTCCACACTGTTATATGGCCTCAAGTATTTCTATTCAATACTAATAATATCCACACAGTTATATGGCCTCAAGTATTTCTATTTAATACTAATAATTTCCACACAGTTATATGGCTTCAAGTATTTCTATTTAATACTAATAATTTCCACACAGTTATATGCCTCAAGTATTTCTATTTAATACTAATAATTTCCACACAGTTACACGGCTTCTAATATTTCCATTACTTACTAATAATTTCCACACATTTATATGCCCTCAAGTATTTCTATTTAATACTATATAACTTCCACACATATATTTTCGGTTTCAAGAATTTCTATTTAATACTAATAATTTCCACATATTTATACGGATTCAAGTATTTCTATTTAATACTAATAATTTTCAGACTCTTTTAAGGCAATAAGTATTTCTATTTAATACTAATAATTTCCTTAAAATTATATGGCCTCAACCTTTTCTATCTAATACTAATGTTTACCACACAGATATACGGCCTCAAGTATTTGTATTTAATCCTAATAATTTCCACACAGTTATACGTCTTTAAGTATTTCTATTTAATAGTAATAATTTCCACACAATTATACCGCTTAAAGTACTTCTTTTTAATGCTAATATTTTTCACACATTTATAGGGCTTCAAGTCTTTCTATTTACTACAATTAATTTCTACACACTGATGCGGCTTCAAGTTATTCTATTTAATACTAATGATTTCCACACATTCATACGGCTTCAAGTATTTCTATTTAATACTAATAATTTCCACAAAGTTACATGGCTTCAAGTTTTTCTATTTAATTATAAAAATTTCCTCATAGTTATATGGCTTCAAGTATTTCTGTTTAATACTAATAATGTCCACACAGTTATTCGGCTTCAAGTATTTCTATCTAATACAAATAACGTCCACACAGTTATATGACTTCAAGTATTTCCATGTAATACTAATAACTTCCAGACAGTTATATGACAACAAGTATTTCTATTTAATACTAATAATTTCCACACTGTTATATGGCCTCAAGTATTTCTGTTTAATACTAATAATTTCCACACAGTTATATGGCCTCAAGTATTCTATTTAATACTAATAATTTCCACACAGTTATACGGCTTCTAATGTTTCTATTATTTACTAATAATTTCCACACATTTATAAACCCCCAAGTATTTCCATTTAATACTAATAATTTCCACACATTTATACGGCTTCAAGAATTTCTATTTAATACTAATAATTTCCATACATTTATACGGCTACAAGTATTTCTATTTAATACAAATAATTTTCACACACTTTTATGGCAACAAATATTTCTATTTAATACAAATAATTTCCACACATTTATACGGCTTCAAGAATTTCTATTTAATACTCATAATTTCCACACAGTTATACGGCTCTAAGTATATCTATTTAATACTAAAATTTATCACACAATTATACGGCTTTAATTATTTCTATTTAATACTAATAATTTCCTCACAATTTAGCGGATTCAAGTATTTCTATTTAATGCTTGCAATTTGACACATTTTTACGGCTTCAAGTATTTCTGTTTAATACTCATAATTTCCACACATTTATATGGCTTCAAGTATTTCTCTTTAATAATAATAATTTCCACACTGGTATATGGTTTCAATTATTTCTATTTAATACTAATAATTTCCACACATTTACATCACTTCAAGTATTTCTATTTTATACTAATAATTTCCACACTGTTATACGGCCTCAAGTATTTCTATTTAATACTAATAATTTCCACATAATTATATGAATTGAAATATTTCTATTTAATACTAATAATCTCCACACAGTTATGCGGCTTTAAGTATTTTCTTTTAATACTAATAATTTCCTCACAGTTATACGGCTTCAAGTATTTCTATTTAATACTAAAATCTTCACACAGTTATACGGCTTCTAATATTTCTACTAATTACTAATAATTTCCACACGGTTATACGACCTCAAGTATTTCTATTTAATACTAATAATTTCCACACATTTATACGGCTTCAAGTATTTCTATTTAATACACATAATTTCCACACAGTTGTACGGCTTCAAGTATTTTTATTTAATACGAAAAATTTCCTCACTGTGATACAGTTTCAAATATTTCTATTTAATACTAATAATATCCACACATTTATACGGCTACAATTATTTCTCTTTAATACTAATAATTCCACACAGTTATATGGCTTCAAGTATTTCTATTTAATACTAATAATTTCCACACAGTTATATGGCTTCAAGTATTTCTATTTAATACTAATAATTTCCACACAGTTATATGGCTTCAAGTATTTCTATTTAATACTAATAATTTCCACACAGTTATATGGCTTCAAGTATTTCTATTTAATACTAATAATTTCCACACAGTTATATGGCATCAAGTATTGCTATTTAATACTAATAATTTCCACACAGTTATATGGCTTCAAGTATTTCTATTTAATACTAATAATTTCCATACAGTTATATGGATTCAAATATTCCTATTTAATACTAATAATTTCCACACAGTTATACGGCTTCAATTATTTCTATTTAATACTAACGATTCCACACAGTTATACGGTTTCAAGTATTTCTTTTTAATACTAATAATTTCCACACGGTTATATGGCCTCAAGTATTTCTATTTAATACTAATAATTTCCTCACAGTTATATGGCTTAAAGTATTTCTGTTTAATACTGATAATTTCCACACTTTTATACGGCTTCAAGTATTTGTTCTTAACACGAATAATTTCCTCACAGTGATACGGCTTCGAGTATTTCTATTTAATACTAATAATTCACACATTCATACGGCTTCAATTATTTCTATTTAATACTAATAATTTCCTCACAGTTATATGGCTTCAAATATTTCTGTTTAATACAAATAATGTCCACACAGTTATATGGCTTTAAGTATTTCTCCTTAATACTAATAATTTCCACACATTTACACGGCTTCAAGTATTTCTATTTATTACACATAATTTCCCCACAGTTATATGGCTTCAAGTATTTCCATTAATACAAATAATTTCCTCACACTGATGCGGCTTCAAGTATTCCTTTTTAATACTAATAATTTCCACACAGTTACACGGCATCAATTATTCCTATTTAATACAAATAATTTCCTCACAGTTATATGGCTTCAAGTATTTCTGTTTAATACTAATAATTTCCACACAATTTTACGGCTTCAAGTATTTCTATTTAATACTAATAATTTCCACACAGTTATATGGCTTCATGTATTTCTATTTAATACTAATATTTTCCACACAGTTATATGGCTTCAAGTATTTCTATTTAATTCTAATAATTTACACACAGTTATATGGCTTCATGTATTTCTATTTAATACTAATAATTTCCACATAGTTATATGGCTTCATGTATTTCTATTTAATACTAATATTTTCCACACAGTTATATGGCTTCAAGTATTTCTATTTAATACTAATAATTTCCACACAGTTATATAGCTTCATGTATTTCTTTTTAATACTAATAATTTCCACACAGTTATATGGCTTCATGTATTTCTATTTAATACTAGTATTTTCCACACTTTTTGGGGGGTTCGAGTATTTCTATTTAATACTAATAATTTCCACACAATTATACGGCTTCAAGTATTTCTATTTAATACTAATAATTTTACACACAGTTATATGTATTCATGTATTTCTATTTAATACTAATAATTTCCACACAATTATATGACTTCAAGCATTTCTTCTTAATACTATTAATTTCAGCACACTTATGTGGCCTCCGGTTTTTCTATTTTATACTCATATCTACGAAGAGTCATATGGTTTCAATTATTCCCATCTGATACAAATAATTTCCCCATAGTATTATGGTTTTAAGTGTATCTATTTAATTCTAATAATTTGCACCCAGTTATATAGTTTCAAGTATTCCTACGTAATACCATTAATTTTTACACTGCTATATGATTTCAGCTATTTCTATTTAATACTGATATTTACGAAAAGTCCTATTGTTTCAAGTATTCCTCTGTAATACTAATAATTTCCACACAGTTATATGATTTCAAGTATACCTATCTAATACTAATAATTTGCACACAGTTATATATTTTCAAGTATTCCTGTCTAATATTTATAATTTGCACACAATTATATGGTCTCAGGTATTCCTATCTAACACTCTTTGTTTGCACACAGTTATATGGCGTCAAGTATTCCCTATTTAATACTATTTAATTTATATGCATACCAAGTTAATCCAAGGACGGGACCTTAACAAGCTCTGTCGGCGAGGCCAAAAATACGCTGTGTCCTCTTCTTTTGCAGAATGGTAAGACCATTAAAAGAAAGGAGGAGTCTAGGTGTAAGACTAAGCTGGATCTGGTAGTGAGACTCCAGTTCTGTGAGCAATGAGGAATATGGAATCACCCATTCATTGCCATTACTTCCATATCCTCTCTATTTCTGAATTGCAGTACCTGTTAGAATCCCATCTTTGGGTCAAAGAGTGTTTGGCAGGAATATTCGAAAGCATAAAACTGTCATACACTCCCTTTTTATTTTGGCGGAGTTGGAGGGCGCTTATCTTTCTGCGTTGGATGCAGTCGGCGTATTTTAAACTCAGCAGGACTGGTATGTCTGTTAAGTCATCTATTGCTACTATATCCTTGCTGGTGTTGCTCGAGTCAAATTTGAAACAGTTACCTCCTCAGAAATAAAGAGCTTCATTTTTCAGCACCCCCCAACACACACACACACAAAATATCATTCCACGGTGGAAGGGTGTTAAACGCAGTTTGTACCCTATGGTTGCCACAGTTACAATTCCTTTTAACTTATCACGTCATACATAGGTCATTCAACTGATTCCATTTCTACAAGTTGTAAGGGAGAAACCATCCAATGTACTGTTGTCTCTGTTTTTTGTTTTTTTTGTTTTGTTTTTTTCGCATTCCAGTTGACAAACGATTTGCGTTCGCAGACATTCACACACACACACACACACACATATATATATATATATATATATATATATATATATATATATATATATATGCGTGTGTGTGTGTTGTCGTGTACGTACACTCACACACAAATAACTTAAACAGAAAAAAAGTTCAACTCGTAATTAATATCTACAAAAAATGGGGAAAAAATTAATATACTGTAAGAAAAAAAAAGGAAGAAATTCATAAAACATTAAAAATATTTCCCATAATCCTTGAGGAGCATTTTGGTTTTGGGTGTGTTGGGAAAATGCCGTTGAGAACGAAGCTACTGCATATTGCTTGAGGCGTATAGTTCAGAGAGTAGGCTTGGTAGGTGTTTTTTGTATTTGTCATTGTAAAGCAAATATTCATGCAAAGCCCGGTCAGTCGCTCCGAGGTTTCAAATTTCACTACGGCAATGTACAGTGAATTAGGATGGAATTCGTAGCAGTACTTTTTTGTTACCATTAATTCTAGCCAGGTTCACTGACAAAAAATAAATGATATTTTCCGGCTTAAGATTCTATTTAGCAAACTAGTGCATTTTTTTTTTTGTAGGAAAGAAATAGTTCTCCTGTGTGGGCTTGATTTGGAGGTGCCACTGCCGTAACGGTTAACGGTGCAGAAAATGGAATTGGCGAGACGAATTCAAATTCCAACCGGGGCAGTTTGCGTTCACTTTGGACCAATACCTTTGAGAAAGGCATGAATCCACTTCTTTGCCTAACTATGAATAAAATTGTAGTGCTGATTGGTCTCTGTGTTGGTAGTCGCCAAGCAACTTAAAAGGATAAATCTGAATGCGAACTGTCGAGAAGACAACAGAAAATCACACCACCACAATTATGATTATAAACTGATTACTGATTTAAAAAGTGTAGCAGAAAGAATTTCGCATTTTTGTTTGGCGCGTTAATTAATTTGACCGTTAGGGTTGACGCATATTTTCACCCAATCAGGATGACTTATCCTATTCATCCTGGACAATCTTTCCGGGCAACACCAAATTGGGGAAAGCCGCCGAACACTCTCTCTTCTTTAGAACTTCTTCGTACAGGACAGACGTAATGAATGTCCACTCTCTTCAATAACAGCAGCAGCACCACCACCATGAGGAAAGCCATCTAATTCATGGACTCCTTGCGTCTATTCTCTTAGACCAAGGGTTCCCAGTTGAATATGAATTAGATTAATTCAATACGCCACACACAGAAACAACTTTACGTCACCCCCAAAATTGGCTATGTCGACTGCGATGCAAAATACCGCTCCGACATGCAGCTACTTCATCCCTTGGGCAACATTTTCTGGAGACATTCATGCTTCTCCCCGAAACAACCAGAACCATAAACTCATGGGTGACTACATCGTTCCTGCCCTTAACCAGCAAACACGACTTTTGCTACACTTATGGTGACATATCTCGCTCACACATTCAACAATGCCTTAACCTAACGATGCACATCTTCGCTCAGGCATCTAGCTGCTAAAATGCTTTCTCAACTCTATAACCCTATTTACCAACCCCTCCGCTCGGGCAGGATATGACACAAGGTCAATTTTTAAGCGGAGTTTAATAGGTTTGAATTCAGAATTTTCCTTCTCCTAGAATAGTTGCCTCACCAAGGCTGAAGAATCAGCTGGAGGAAGAATAATTGGATTCATACTTTTCCCAAGAGTATTAATGCTATGTGAAATGCAATCATTCTCGTCTAGGATTTGAACTCGAGTTGCCGTGTCCATTTCCTACGACGATAACCATTACACCACGGGCACCTCCTTTCTCAACTCTATAACAACTTCATTTCGCTTCCTTAACTTCTTTCCTTCCTACGAGACTTGCAGCATAAACGTAAACCCTTTATTCCATGCTGCCATTAAAAACCATCATAAAAACCTTACAGCATCTTCGTCTTTCATTTTACCTTTAAAACTTCGCGAGGAAATACCTAACAACGTAACACACGTAACAAATATTTCTTCGCTAAAAAAGCTACAATGAGGCACACTCACGTGGAAGGTATATGACACTTTCCGGTTTGATCTACTTTGTCTGTTAAAAGATTTTTTTTTCTTTTTCTTTTTTTTTCTTTTTTTTTTTTGTTTAATTAAAAAGAGGCATTTAAAGTTGAAGTAAGAGACATGCTTCTAGAGTGGGAGTAACATTTATAATATGTATACAAAGTCAAACGAGATCCTGACATTTTTTCAGCCTTTATGAAAAGCAAACGAATTTCATAATGTCTATCTGATAGGTTCGTCGCAGCACAATTCACTGCTGAAACATACGGAACTATCAGCCTACGCACGACGCAGAATATTGACAGAAGAGTCTTCTCGCTTAAAGAAACACCATTTTGAGATGGACAGGCTGATCTAACGCATCTTGATAGCCATAGTTTACAATAACTCTATTGTTACCCCATCAACAGGACTGATCAATGCCAATATTGATAATGACTCAAATCAATGAATCAATAAATATACTTGTTTTTATTTTTTATAAAGAATTGTAATCAATAAAACACTGAAAAGTTGCTCGTGGTGTAATGGTTATCGTCGCAGGAATTGGACACGGCGACACGAGTTCAAATTCTGGATTTCACATAGCACTAATACCCTTGGGAAAGGTATGAATCCAATTATTCTCCCTCCAGCTATGGGTAAATAGTAGGTTCTTCAGCCTTGGTGAGGCAACTAGTCTAGGAGAAGGAAAACTCTGAATTCAAACCTGTTAATCTCCGTTTAAAAAATTGACCTTGTGTCATATCCTGCCCGAGCGGAGGGGTTGGGTAAATATGATAAAACACTGAAAAGAACTTCTTTATAAATTCACAAATTAATTAGATGAATGCATATATGCTTCCCCCATGTGGGTTGAGTTTTTTAGTGGGGAAATTTGCTGGCTATCTCATAAGCTGAAACGCAATAGTCTTTCTCAAGAATTGAGTACTCCCGGTAGCCGATAAAATATATGTAAAAAGATATACGTAGAAATTTCCTCCATTAATGCCGAGAATGGCTCTGGGATAAGATATCCGACTGACGTAAAGTCAGCCAGGTTTCGATCCTATCTCGCGTGTCTAGCCACACTGAAAAGTTAGGATACAACGATACAGTCTGTCAGTGGATAACGAGACTATATATATATATATATATATATATATATATATATATATATATTCTTTATATGATCCAAGGAAGAAATCCAAGGTATAGGAGTATCCAATAGGAGTGCTCAATACTAACGGCTATTGATATCCTTTAGGATACCGCAGAGACAGAGTCACGGTTCCTGGTAAGGGTCAGTTAATCGCCAATGCGTTCATCAAGCCAAAAAACTGACATCGTTGGTTCTGTGTTCACGCTAGCCTTACTGAAATATATATGCTCTATCAATGATATCGAGCACTTCTATTGATATAACAAATTACATTATATATATATATATGTGAGTGTGTGTGTGTGTGTGTGTGTGTGTGTGTGTGTGTGTGTGTGTGGAAGCGAACGTGTTGTGATGGTTATCATCGTAGGAAATAGATTCGGCTGGGTTCAAAACCTGGGCGAATCTGTTTGTATTTCACATAGTGCTAATACCCTTGGGAAAAGGTACGAAAGGTATGTATTTCAGCATTTAATCATTCCATAAGAGTTGACAAGTTGTAAAGCCAGCCAACCATAATTATGGTGAAATGTTAAGTGATCTTATCTACTATCAAATAAAGTGGTGGAGTCCTCGTGCTGCAGTGGTTAATGTGCAGGAGTGCAACATCGTAGTAAGCGAGTTCGAACTCCAGTCACGCAATTACGTTCACTTTTGAACTAATACCCTTTGGAAAGGTATGAATTCCCATTATCCCTCCAGCTCCCACTACTGATCTCCTACGATAATGACTTTGGCAATAAATAAAGCACGAAGGTTGATATACGATTCATCATCATCATCATCATTGTGCCGCCAGCACGAATATCCCTGACCCTCTCTCGCCACTTCTCCCTATCGTTCATCGCCTCTGGCAGGTCTTCAGGACTACATCCCGTATCCTCACAGAGCTGCTGTATGTATGTTCGAGCTGGTCGTCCTGCTTTTGCTCGGCCATATGTGCGGGTCCATAGGAGTACATCACTTATGAGCTCGTCCCTGCTTCTCCAGCAGTGTCCTGCATATCTGGTTCGTCTAACTTGAATAGTTTTCGTGATGGGAGGTAGGTGGCCGTATAGATGGTGCTTTGTGGGATGTTGATTCCAGGACTTGTTCAGTATTGCTCGCAACATTCTTGTGTAATTGCCGTCTAGCTTCTTCTCCAGCCGTTTTGTTAGCGTCCATGTAGTGCATCCATATAGCAGTATCGATACGACCGCTACTTGGAAGAAACTGTGTTTCCTTTTATCGGTCAGGTCTGACTTCCATATGATCGATAGCCTATCGATAGCTGTCCATGCCTTCGTTAGCCGTGTGTCGATGTCTTTTTCGGTTGATGAGATACTGCTTCCCAGGTAGGTGAACTTGTCTACCAGTTTCAGAGAGCTTCCGTCTAGTGTGGAGATGTCGCCTGTTTGATTAAAGTACATGTATTTAGTTTTGTGTGCATTGACATGGAGGCTCATGCCTGCGGCGGCTTGTTCCAAACTATGCAGTAGTGTTTCGGCTTGGTTGGGTGTATTTGCCAGAATTGCTCTGTTATCGGCGTAGTTGGCGTCGATAATTGTTTTTGCGGGGTACCTTCTGCTTCTTTTCTTTGTCAGCTCGAAGCCGCTACCAAAAGAGAACCAAAACATCAGGATATATGGACATTAGAAGAAAAAAAAAGAAAGAAAAAGAATGAAATTAATTAATTCAAAAAGTAAGTTTACCAGAAAGTCTTTGACAGGAAGCGAAATCCGCACATGCCTGAAAGATAGACTTCCTGATAATAAAAAAAATTCTCTCTCGCTAAGCGTTCACTGCTGCTACTGGACGGACCTCTTTTTCTTGGCTGCTGGCAGTGAGCTCATATGCTGATTGGGTCCTGGAGCTTGATGGTCAGCCATGTCACTGGGTAGCAAACCGCCTCTGCCAAATATACCTCACTAAAAATACCCACTGGACAAACAATAAACTTTAAACTCATAACCCACCATAAAATGACTCTAATATATTTCAGCAACTTGTCTGGGCAATGCGACTACTTCTGTTGGTTCAGGAAAACGTTCCACACCACAGAAGAGTCGTGAAACCCAAAATAAAGTTTTGAATTAAAAGGTATCCTCGTCTCTTTCCTTCCGTCCTTAATTCTTTTGCAGCCTTCAACAGACAAAGAAGACGACAAGTTAATAGGGTAAGAAGAAGATAAAGGAGTCAGATACAAAAATTCAAAATCATTCCTATAGACACCAACAACAACGACTTCGACCACAGCTACAAATAAATAACCAAACCTTCCTATACCCCATAGAAACATAAGCAAATGAAATCAGCGAAGATATTGGAAGTATATTTTTATTGACGTTAATATACAAAATACACCTCAAAATTAAACACAGTATCACACGTAATTAAAAAAATATATATAAATGTTACTGACAAAAGATAGAAGTACAAAACGATATCACCTATGAATAAGTATACCCCAAACAATTTTTCATAAAATAGTTTTTTTTTAAACAATGATACCAGGATTTCATTTCTAAAACAACGAAATATTAAATTTTCAAAATGGATACTATTAGGTATTATTTATTACCAAACTCTACAGCGATGAAATTTCGTAACCAAAAATATGAATATGTAGCAGAACTAAAAATTAATACAAACGTTATATATATATATATATATATACATATATATATATATATATATATATATGGAAGTAGATAGCATTTTAGTTCTAATGAAGCATCATTAGGAATGTGAGGTGTGGTATTAGTGAGTTTAAATCAACGATGGATGTTTAAACCATCATCAGGGCTGGGAGGGATGATATTAGTGATGATGGTTCATTAGAACCGAAACGTTATAGTGTCAACTTTATTTCTAAATAAATCTCTCCTTCTGCTTGGATTACCTTGTTATTAATCTCTCTCTCTCTCTCTCTCTCTCTCTCTCTTTCTATATATATATATATATATATGTGTGTGTGTGTGTGTGTGTGTGTGTGTGTGTGTGTTTGTGTGTGTGTGTGCAATTGTATTTTTTGTAACAAAAGTGTTGCAAATTTATTTTCAGTTTTTGAAACTACAAATTTTTATCTAATATTTATCGCATAATTATTGTTACATTTAGCATATGATATTTATATGGAAATGCACTGATTATTATGGGACATTAATATTTAGTCACACTCATAAATAAGTAGACCTCTAACAATTTTTTCTTTTATTAAGAGTTAATTTTCTTCTAAACTAAATATACCAGATTTGTATAATTACAAATGAAATATTATACGAAATGAATCTCATTAGCTATTATTTATAACCAAATACAACAGCTTTGAAACTCTGTAGCAACAAATATGAATATGAAACAATCTAAAAATAATACCACCACTCATATATATATATATGTAGTCATCTACAGACAGACTGTTTCGTTGTACCACAAGTCTTCAGTGTGGCTAGACAGGCTAGCTTCCAGAAGCTAGGATCGAAACTCGGCTGACTCAAACGCCAATCCAAGATCCTACCACTCAGCCACGAGGAAACTAGTGCAAGCGAAGGAAATTTAAACGCTTATTTATTACATTTGTTTTGTTTACATATTTCCACTTAACGGCTAGGCGCCTCTGGTTGTGTAATGGTTAGCAAGCTCGGCTAGCAAACCTACACGAGTGAGTTCGAGTCTCATTGGGTGCCCCTTTCATATGGCCTTGTGCCACATCTAAGCAAAAAGCTTAGTAAATTTCCACTTAACGGCTACCGAGAGCTCAATTCATTTGAAGAGCCTAACTTTCTTTTTGATTTGTGCAGTTTAGTAATAAATAATATTCAATAATAAACAATTTAATTGCATAATATCCCAATACAAATAGTAAAATTCTTAATATCTTTGGTTTATTACTGCACCACCGTGATATATATATATATATATATATATATATATATATATATATATATGCAAATTTCATTAAACATAATAGACATTTAATGCCTACATATTTTCTTCTGGATCCGTTCGAATTCCCGTATTACTTTTATCGTATTCGAGGGGAATTGATTTAGGTATTGTCCATAGTTGTATGTATCCGTAGTACTTTCTGCCCGACTTTGGGCCATCATCAGGGGAGAATCCATTACAAAAGTGATGTAACTTTTGTTTTAGCAAATTACTACTGTGTAAGGACGTCTTTGCTGTTGGAGATTATGGCGTTTGCTTTTAAATGTAATTCTGTAAATAGTGCCAGTAGCTAACTATGGACAATACCTAAATCAATTCCCCCCAAATACGATAAAAGTAATACGGGAATTCGAACGGATCCAGAAGAAAATATGTAGACATAAAATGTCTATTATGTTTAATGAAATTTGCATTAACGAAGAAAAGCTGCCTAAATATACATATTTCAAATATATATATGTATATATATAATTTTCCAGAGAATCCTAGCCGGGGAAACCCAGGTAGTAAATTTGTTACCCATTCAGCTCTACATATGTATTGAGCACTTTTTCAATATTTATTGTATTGCAATTCAGTAGGTTTTCTTTTTCTTTTCCCAATTTGTCATTTTATATATATATATATATATATATATATATATATATATATATATATATATATATCATTATTATTATTAATACTGTGTCCGACAGAATTATCTCTTAGGTTTCGAATGTAAATTTTAAAAAAAGTAAAAATAACAACGCAAAGAGAAAAAAGCTTGATGGGAACTACACAAGAAAGCAACGTGCCATTTTTCAACAAATCCTGGAAACAACACCCCCCACAAAACAGCAGCTGTACGTCCACTTACCTCCCATCTCTAAAACTATTCAAGTAAGACAGACGAACAAGACACTGCTGGAGAAAGAAGGATAAACTCATAAGCGACGTTCTTCTATGGACTCCTACACGTGGACATGCAAGTGTTGGTCAACTAGCAAAGACTTATTTACATCTGCTCTTTGCGGACACTGGATGCAGTTTGGAAGACCTGCCTGTAGCAATGGATAATAGAGACGGGTAGAGAGAGTGAGTCAGGGAAATCTGTGATGTCAGCGTCACTTGATGATGACGACGATCTCCTAATCAAAATTTCATTTTACTCAAATAAAGAGCAATATTTGCCATTTTTTTATCATTGTCATTACATTATTTCAAAGATTATCCCGTTCAAATCCTCACCCACCTCTCACGTTTGTGTGTGTGTGTGTGTGTGTGTGGAATATATTACGGTTAATATCATCAAATTTGAACTTATTCATATCAGCTAAAAGTTTAATTTACATTTTAATGTAAAACTACTAAAGATTTTTTTGAGTGTGACTTTATTTGTAGACAATGAATTTCAATGTGGCCTTTAAACAAGAAAAGGTTACCCACCTCTAGCCGGGCCATTTTCATTTATCTATTTATTTATTTATTTGTTTGTTTTTCTGTCTACTACTGATCCCTACTTGTGAAAACAAAGTCGTCCTTCGTATAAGATACCGATGTGTACTTCTCATGGCACCAGTTGGGGTGTGTCTTTTCAAAAAATTCTGCCTCTTGAATTGCAGAAATCAGGGAGTTCCCATCCGGTGAGGAGTAAATGTGTTCTGAAATACGCGGTACGTCGATGTCGTCTATGAAACGAAGGTCGAGGTTCTGCATGTAACACACGAGAGACGTCATACTGTCTGTTATTCTGAAAAGTTCACACCCACCAAACTCGGAGGGCAAGTAACTGTCGTCCGTGTAATCCATTGCGCACATGAGATATTCGCAGGAACCTGAAGCGGGAGGCGACTCTTTGACGTTCCGAAGAATTTTCTCGAACATCACCTGACTCGTCACGGTTGTGTGAATCTCTTTGCACTTCCATGCATAGAACTCTCTGTAAAAAGCCTGGGAAATTATAACAAGTACAAAATCCGAATATTTCTCCATGTCGTACGCTGGGACATAACTGTATTCGGGAAAGGTATTAAGCACATCACAGAAGCAGTGTTCGTTGAGGTAATGAATAAATGAGCGACAGGCTTCCATGTGAAACAGGTGATCTTCGGCATATACAACGAATACTTTTACTTTACCGGAAGGTGTCAGTCTATTGGTCATTAAATCTAAAAAATAAAATGTATAAAAATATATGTGTTAGTATTTTGCGCGACCTTTTCAGTCAAGATAGCTAAACGACTTGTGGGGGTACTGTTTGGTTGATAGTTTGTTCCCCCACAATATATGTTGGTTTATTATTGAAAATCAAATCAAGTACACGATGTGAAAGACGCAGACAAAAGAACATTCAAAACAAAGCAGCACAAATAAAATGAAATTTATATATCAAGAAATACATGAAAAAGGGAACATTACAAATATTCTAATATAGTCTGTTGAATATTCCTCTGTGTGTGCGTGTGTGTGTATGTAACTAACACAGATATTATGGAAAAAGACTAAACATGGAAAGTGTCCTGTCGACTATAAAATGTATGTGGACTAAATATTTCATGTAAGGTATCGATATATAGAAATATAGCAACGTGTCCTAGGAGGAACGTGTCTTCTCCCATGTTGGTTGTTTGTCTCTTTCGAGGGTTTGACGAAATTTCTGAGGTTATGTTCGAGGCTGGAGCAAGTCTAACCGAAAAGGCAGAACAAGAAAGAAAAAGGTTACAAAATGTATACATTTTCGTGTGGTTGACTGTTAGAAGTCAAAATGTTAGAAAGAGAGAGTGTGCTGTCTCTGTAAGCGAAAATGTGAACGAGAATGTGTTGTCTCTGTAAGTCGCAATGGAGAGAGTGAGTTCTTGGAAGACGAGAGTATATATAGGCAATCCTTGTCATGCAGTTGGCTCCAAATGTGCGGGACCAGATCAAAGTTGTGGACGTAGTTGTGAGCACAAATCACATGACTTTCCTGACCAATTGGTTCCCGAGACTGATTAGGTTACCGACGTCCACTATCATTATTTCTGGAAAAAGTGGTATCACGACCATTTTAAAATATAGGAGTGTAAATCCTATAGACTCAAACTCACGTAGCAACCGATTAATCTTTACTTAAGATTAGTTGATCAGTGGTTTTGATCGAAACTATACAAGCCATAGGTTATCTTTACAAACAAGAATAAGGAATTTCAGAATACAGTTATGTATATACATCAGATCTCTTCTTATTCACCCACTTAACTCTTCACACACCTTACTACTAAAACACACAAAACACAAACCGACAGACATCGACATGGCTGAAGAAAATAACATCTACCGGATGTTGACCCAACAACGGCCAGTGTCAAACTGAGAAAATCATGGCTTCTGCGCATAGGCTCCGCGCATAATCTATTCAAAATCCCCAGAAAATTCTCAATTATAAAAAAGGTCTATTTTTCAACCAATCATTTTTTTCCACAATAGTGTTTTCTGGAGCCGGTGTTTGAAGTCGGGAATATATAAATAGGGCAGGCGGAGGTCACACGAACAGTTGAATTGTCAACCGTCGCTGAGAGCATCACCCGTCAACATCGTCAGACCAGATCAAAGCAACCGCTTGCCATCGACCAGATAACCGCCCGTCAGCCGGCTTAAATATTCCATTCGCTTGTTTATTTTCTTTATTTCAATAACCGAAATAAAACTAAATCTTCTTGTCAGTCTTATTTTTCTTGCAACCACACGCTTGTATATAACAATACCCACCTTAACCATCATTATGAATGATAATTTTTCTGGCCTTTCCTGGTTGAAGTGTACGTGTGACACTTCGTGATATAGACTTGGACATTGGACAATTTTTTATCCTACTTTGTGTCTTAACAGCCGACAGCCAACTTCTTTTGCTGGTGACCCACGGCTATTTAATAACCAAGGCTCGAGTTCCTTCTGGTTTGTACCGCAATTTCTCTATCTCTCACAACTAATGTCTATATCTCTTGATTACTTTCTTGAATATATACGGTCGGGGTTGTTACGGTACTCAGACTAATATAACCAAAGTAATTCATAAAATAACATTATGCAAAATAAAAACAAAAGATAGCGAAGAGACTTTTTAAAATCATTTTATGTTATAAGGTTTTAAACCAGGTCTAAGGGAGATAAGTCAGTAAGTAAATTAGAATTAAAATACCTATCACCATAAAAATTAATGAATTCTTAAAACCCCTTTTAACAGCAACAAATTGAGTTCTGATCTAAGGTTATTTATTTTATCGTGTTTTTTAAAAAAAATTTTATTTACTGTGATATCAATAAATCGTGGAGGAGTTGTCGGGTGAATAATTACTTTTTCTCTATCATAAATCTTTATTTTTTTTTAATTCTCGTTGCGACCTTTGGTGTTTTGAGTTATATTATGAATTACTTTGGATATACTACTATTTGAGAAGAAATTTGATCTAAAATATTTCCTATTATTCAGTTAAAATTAAATATGACTCAAATAACGTTTGTGGCGTAGCTTTCTTTGACAATAAAACCATAAGCTTTTTTGATGACACAGAATACAACACACATACACGCACATACATTCATCGACACATAAACACACAGATATATGTTTGACTTACTTGGCAAAGCAGCTGTAAAAATTAAGAAATTAGAAAAAATTTCAACAATGTAATAGATTATAGGAGAGGAGATGGGCGCTGCCAACTCCCATCACCTTGAAAAATGCCATGGACTGATATTACTCAGCATGGTACCTCAATAATCTTATAACAAGAGAGGAGATGGGCACTGCCAACTCCCATTGATTTGAAAAATGCTGTGAACTGATATTACTCAGTATGGTACCTCAATAATCTAATTACAAGAGAGAAGATGGGCACTGCCGAGCAACTTCCATTGCCTTGAAAGATGCCATGATGGAGAAATATTTGGCATGGCACCTCAATAATCTAATAGATTATCAAAAAGGAGATAGGCAATACCAAGCAATTTCCAGATAACCTGAAGTAGAAATATTGTTCATTGTCGCATATTGACCTTTCACAGATCGTTCAAATAGGGATCTCTAAACAGGATATTCCAGCTGTGTGAACATGATGACAGCTCATGTGGGTTGACTGCTGGAAGTAGATCATATGAATTATGAACCAAAAGCAATATGAAGGAATTATGAAATTATTTATACACAGGTACACATATATAGAGCAAGCAGTCGTGGTCAGTTCTTCATCAGTTAGGCAGACAGAAGGAAGTTGGATTCAGAGAGCAGCCGGTGAATGCCCAGAAAGGGAGGGGGCCAGGTGGCCCCCTGTAGAACCCAGTTGAGAATCTCCTGTCAAAGAAGCAAACTAAGACCCTGAATATGGAATCAGAATGTAGTTTAAGAAAAGTGTCAATATAGCAGTCCTCTGTCAGTCTGTTTCTGAGTCCTTTGTCTCTGTCTCTCCCTCTCACACTCACAGCCAACTTCAACCTTCCAAGGAATAAATAGAGATTTATATATTTATTAAGAAATGCGTTACACTCCTTCATTCCTTCTTCATGCTATACAACAAGATGATATCTTAACAATCTAATAGGTTATAGCAAGCACTCCTCAATCAATTGATGCAATGTTAAATAAATTGGTCTACAGTTTAATTTGGTTGGTTGGTTGGTTGGTTGGTTGGTTGGATTTTATGGCATATCAACTTTTGTAGGTTATTTAAAGCCAAATACATTTTTATGTAAATAATCAGTTCTATTTCAAACAATTTAGTTTAGCATGAGTACACAGTTTGTCAAAAACATTTCTATTTCAAACTATTCAGTTTATTCAAGCAGTTATATATAACAATTCAGTTTAGTGTAAGTACAGTTTTATTGTCGAAAACAGTTCAATTCCAAATAATTCAGTTTAGCATAAGCATGCAGTTAAAATGTAAGTACAGTTTAATTGTCAAAAACATTTCTATTTTAAGCTATTCAGTTTAGTCAAGCAGTTCTAATTCAGCTAATTCAGTTTAGTATAAGTACAGATTTCATTTACACACAGTTAAATGTCAAAACAATTTTATGTTAAACAATTCAGTTTTGTGAAAATACAGTTTCAATCTCAAAAAACAGTTCTATTTAAAATAATTTAGTTTAGCATAAGCACACAGTTTAAATGTAAGTACGATTTAATTGTCAAAAACACTTCCACTTCAAGCTATTCAGTTCAGTCAAACAGTTCAGTTTTAGCATAAGTATGCCATTAGTTCTATTTAACCCATAGATAGGGTCCTATCAGGTGCTTCCACTCCAGGCCAGAGTGAACCTGGAAGCAATGGCAATGAAGGGGTACTCCGCATTCCCCAAAGCTCCAGCATTGCTGGAACCTCACCATCAGATTGTTTAGTGTCATATCAAGGACACTCATTAGGGTTTTTTTACCCCTCTGCAGAGGTGCAGTCAGTGTATTCTACAGCCCCAGCCGACTGGGCAATACACAGAGTTAAATGTCAAACAGTTTTATTTCAGATAATTCAGTTCAGCCTAAGTACGCAGTTTAGATGTCAAAACAGTTCTATTTTGAGCAATTCAGTTCAGCAGTAGTACACAGTCCCAATGTCAAAACAGTTCTATTTTAAACAATTCAGTTTAGCATGAATACGCAGTTTAAATGCAAAAATCAGTATAGTGAAAGAGGCACGATTTAGTTCTATTTAACCCATAGATAGGACCCTTATCAGGTGCTACCACTCCAGGCCAGAGTGGACCTGGGAGCGATGACAATGAAGGGGTACTCCATATTCACCAAAGCTCCAGCATTGCTGGAACCTTACCATCAGATTGTTTAGTGTCATATCCAGGACACTCGTTGTTGGGGTGGGGGAGCTGTCTTACCCCTCTGCAGAGGTACAATCGGCGTATTCTACAGCCCCAGCCGACTGGGTAAGAATAATTTGGAGATAATTTCATATTTAAATGAGTTAGAATTAATTTGTTTGCACACTAGTATTGCTATAGTTCCTACACAGTCAAATAGTTTAAATTATTGCTATCTAACACTAATAATTCTACTTGATATTAATCATTTGTTTGCAGACAGTGAAGTGGTTACAAGTATTGCTGTTTATTACAGATTATTCTATTGAACACTATTCATCCATTTATGCAGTCAAATGGTTCCAATTATTGCTATGTAATACCAATAATTCAATGTATGCACACAGTTAAAGAGTTTCAAGTATTGCTATTTAATATTGATAATTCTATTCAACATTATTCATTCGTTTGCACACAGTTAAATGGTTCCATATATTACTATATATCACAAACAATTCAATTAATTGTTTGGTTTGATGACATATCAACCATTGAAGATTATTGAATACCAAATCCTCTTTATACATATATATTACATATGGTTTGGTTTGGTTTGATGGCATATCAACCATTGTAGATTATTTAACATCAAATCCTCTTTGTTCATACATATTAAATATATATATTATTTGTAAACAAATTTTATTGCTAACATTTTTAAATGAGCTTGAGCTTTTTTTTTTCTGCACAGTTAAATGGTTTCAAGTATTTCTATCAAATACAGGGTGACCAAAAAAAACAAAAAAAAAAAAAAAAACAGAACCCATATATTTTTGTAGAAGTAATAATGGGTTCTGTTTTTTTTTTTGTCACCCTGTACAAATAATTTACTATTAATCATTTGTTTACACATAGTTAAATGGTACCAAGTATTGCTTTGTACCACTAACAATTCAATTAAACATCAGTCATTTGTTTACACACAGTTAAACAATCAAACAGTTCTATTTCTAACAATTTAATTTAGATTAAGTCATTTATTTGGACACAATTTAAATGTCAAACAGTTCTATTTGACCCATAGATTGGACCCTTTCAGGTGCTACCACTCTGGACCAGAGTGGACCTGAGAGCAATGGCAATGAAGGGGTACTCTGCTTTTCCCAAATCCCCAAGACTGGAGCCTCACCATTAGATGGTTCAATGTCATATCTTGGACACTCCTATGGGTTAGTCTTTCTTCTCATATATATTCTACTGCCCTATCTGACTAGGCTGCATAATGTTGAAGATGTCAGAAGTAGAATAAAAAAATGTTTGTATACAAAAAAAAAACTTCATGTTGGTTCTTCTCTGTGAAGAAGATAAAGCATCTGGGAAGAAGATAGATTGATGGGGCTGTGGAATACACCAATTGCACCTCTGCAGAGGGGTAAGACAGCCCCCCCCCAAACGAGTGACCTGGATATGACACTAAACAATCTGATGGTGAGCTTCCAGTTATGCTGGAGCTTTGGGGAATGCAGAGTACTCCTTCATTGCCATCGCTCCCAGGTCCACTCTAGCCCTGAGTGGAAGTACCTGATAGGGTCCTATCTATGGGTCAAATAGAACTAAACTGTGTATTTATGCTAAACTGAATTGCTTGAAATAGAACTGTTTTTGACATTGAACCTGTACTAACACTAAAATGAATTCTTTGAATTAGAACTGTTTGACTTAACTGAATTGCTTGAAATAGAAATGTTTTTAACCATAAAACTGTTTACTAATGCTAAACTGAATTTTTTGATATAGAACTATTTATTTGTATAAAAATGGATTTGGCATTAAATAACCTACAAAGGTTGATATACCATTAAACCCAAACAAACCAAACCAAACAAGTGAAGAAGATAGAGCCTTTAAAAGAATTAAACTCCTGTTTGAAGATGAGTCGAATTAAGTATCCAATAAGAGTTACTGAAGCCTAGTTTAAAATGTCTCAAAATTATCAATACTTGTATTTACCATTATAACATCTGAAAAAGGCATAACTGAATACTATTAATAATGCATTTTACAAATTAAACCTTGCCCAGTTGGCTGGGGCTGTAGAATACACCAACTGCTTCTCTGTAGAGGGATAAGACCCCCCCCTGGGCCCCCTCCCTTTCTGGGCATTCACCAGCTGCTCTCTGAATCCAACTTCCTTCTGTCTGCCTAACTGATGAAGAACTGACCACGACTGCTTGCTCTATATATGTGTACCTGTGTATAAATAATTTCATAATTCCTTCATGTTGCTTATGGAAGCAAATGATTGATGTTAAATTGTTACTGTTACATAGCAATGATTAATAGTAAAGAGAATTATTTGTATAAGATAGAAATACTTGAAACCATTTAACTGTGTGCAAAAAAATGAGCTTAGGCTCGTTTAAAAATGTTATTAACAAATGTGTTTATTAATCATATATATTTGATATATATTTATTAACTGGATTTGGCATTAAATAAACATTTAACTGTGTGCAAACAAATGAGCTCTGCCTCATTTAAAATTGATACCTACAAACTATTTGTTTACAAATCATATATATATATATCATATAAACATATAAACAGGATTTGGTACTAAATAACCAACAATGGTTGATATGCAATAAAACCCAATGAACCAACAATAAATAGAATTATTAGTGTTAGATAGCAATACTTGAAACCATTTATGGTGAGCAAGCAACTGAGCTCTGCCTCACTTAAAACAGTTACATACAAAGTATTTGTTTACAAATCATATATATATATATATATATATATATATATATATTTCGGCAGCATTTCTTCGTTAATACAAATTTCATTAAACATAATAGACATTTTCTGTCTACATATTTTCTTCTGGATCCATTCGTATTCCCGTATAGCTTTTATCATATTCGGCGGGAATTGATTTATGTATTGTCCATAGTTGTATGTATCCCAAGTACTTTCTGCCCGACTTTGGGCCATCATCAGGGGAGGATCTATAACAAAAGTGATGTAACTTTTGTCTTAGCATATTACTACTATGTAAGAGCGTCTTTATCATTGAAGATTATAGCGTTTGCTTTTAAATGGGTTTCTATAATTAGTGTCAGTAGCCAAAGACATTTAAGTACATTAGCACTGGTTTGAAAATTAATTCTACTAAGTGTCGGTTGCATGTTTCTAATATGTAGTGCTTTGAGAATCTGTAGTTTTTGTTTATTATTTTGATGTTCTAATATTGTTGTGTTGTCAGTGATAATTTTCTGTAATTGTGTTTTTGGGCATGAATTTAAAAGCAAACGCTATAATCTTCAACGGTAAAGACACTCTTACATAGTAGTAATATGCTAAGACAAAAGTTACATCCCTTTTGTTATAGATCCTCCCCTGATGATGGCCCAAAGTCGGGCAGAAAGTACTTGGGATACATACAACTATGGACAATACATAAATCAATTCTCCCTGAATACGATAAAAGCAATACGGGAATACGAATGGATCCAGAAGAAAATATGTAGACATAAAATGTCTGTTATGTTTAATGAAATTTGTATATATATATATATATATATATATATAAACAGGAGTTGGCATTGAATAAACTACAAGGGTTGATATGCCATAAAATCAAACCAACCAAACAACCACACATGTGACATTTTTTATGAAGTAAGTTTTTGTAATTTGTGAAAGAAATAAAAACTCACTGTCGTTATTTGAGTCATTTTCTGGGATCAGCCGCTGTCTGCATTTATCTGAAAAAAATAAATAAATAAAAAATAAAAATAGAAATGAAAATAAGTCAGTAAAAATTTTGTTCTCTCCAAAAAAATGTTAAAAATTTGATGTTAAATACGCAAATGAGGCTATATACAATGTCGCAATGGCTAACGAGCCTATCCACTTTTTGCTCACTGAGAGGGGCTGGGGCTGTAGAATATACGACTCCATCTTTGCAGAGGGGTATGATCCCACCCCCATATGAGTGTCCTGGTATATGACACTAAACAATCAGATGGTGAGGCTCTTGTAATACTGGAGCTTTGGGGAATGCAGAGTACTTACTTTTCAGACATCTCTTGTCTATAAAAGAGTAGGCTGAAAAGTTCATATAATGACATCATCGCTACCGAAATTTTTTGACCAATGGAATCCAAGCACTGTAACACCAATGGAAGAAGTTTATTTCTTTAGTTTCTTTAGTTTTAAAGGCATATCAACTTTCATGGGATATTTAATGCCAAAACCATCCTTGTAGAAGAACAGTAGTGGTACTATTTAACCCATGGCTGGGAATAAAGAGATTCATACCTTTCCCAAGGGTATTAGTCCAAAAGGGAATGTAATACCATGACTGGAGTTTGAACTCACCACCTATGATATTGCAGTTCAGCACATTAACCACTATGTCATGATGACTGCCCCAAAATTTCTAGTTATGAGTTATGAGTTATAAAAAGAGGAGAGATTTGATTTTTTTGGTTTTGTTCTGTTCTGCTGGCCAATATTTGAGGCCTTTTTGGATTTATCAAAGGTTTTTAAACAATTTGTTTATTCTCATTTGTTCACTATATATAATAAGTTTCCAGACTTTTTTTTGTACAGGCATTTAAAATTGTTGTAGACTCTTGAAAATTCACTATGTTATTGCTATACATCTTATGAGATGACTGACCAATTTTTATGATTTCAGCTTCAAATGAACAGCTACAGCAGGAATTTGAATACACCCAATTAAAGCCTGATTCTCACAGCTGGTCAATTTCAAAAATGCAATCTAACACTTTAGAAGAACGATATACAATAAAATTCTGTTTTAAACTTAGAAAAAATGCCATAGAAACATATGGAATGCTTCAGACTGCTTTTCGAATATCTTGCATGAATTGAGCATCAGTTTTTGAGAGGCATAAGAGATTCAAGGAAGGCAGGGAGTCAGTGAGGAATGATGAGAGGTGTGGGAGGAGTAAGGAAATCAATACACCAGAGTTGATTGGCCAAAGTGTTAGGGTTAGGGTTACTATGTTGAGGTTTTAAGGGAGGTCGGGAAGAGGCTAGCACTCTTCAAATCGGGCCAGTGGCATTTCCACCAGGACAATGTACCAGTCCACAACTCCATCCTTGTTGCAGACTATTTGAGCAAGATGGGCATCAAGACAGTTCCTCAGCCTCTCTATAGTCCAGACCTTGCTCTCTGTGACTTTTGGTTATTCCCTAAGCTCAGAGGCTGTCGTTATGGGACAATTGAGGTGATGAAAGAGCCTTTGATGAAGGTCATTGACATGCTCACACAAGAGGACTTCCATGGGGCCTTCCAGAAGTTGTTGGAACGGTACAACAAGTGCATTGCAGCCAGAGGAGATTACTTCGAAGGGGACTTGAGTTTCATGTGTGTACTATGAATAAAAGTGCCCATATGAAAAAAGTCTGGAAACCTATTTAATGATCCTCATAAATATATATATATATATATATTGTCATCCACAGACAGACTGTTTCGTTCTATCAGAACTCTTCAGTGTGGCTAGACCCGCAGGACGCTCGAAGCCGGGATCGAAACCCGTCTAACTTTACGATAGATTAAGGTTTCAGACCACACAGCTACAAGCGGACTACGTTGGCTAAGGGAATTTTAAGGTATTTTATTTTTAGCAACAGCAGCAGCAGCCTTTGTTTACATTTTTTTAATACCCTATCGGCTACCAGAGTGCTCAATTCTTACGAAGAGCTTTGCATTACGCTAGGGGCGGCCGACAATTCCTTCGCCAGAGTGCTCAACCCCCATGGGGGAGCGTATATATGATTGTGGACTGAAAAGTTCATATGATGATGTTATATCTGCTGAATTTTTTATCAATGGAATCCAAGCACTGCAACACCAATAGAAGAAGTGTGTAGAC
Source organism: Sepioteuthis lessoniana (assembly GCA_963585895.1). Taxonomy (NCBI): domain Eukaryota; kingdom Metazoa; phylum Mollusca; class Cephalopoda; order Myopsida; family Loliginidae; genus Sepioteuthis; species Sepioteuthis lessoniana. The sequence continues at coordinate 68,310,507 of OY757935.1, read as the reverse complement.
CACAAAAGGGACCGTGTTGAAAAATGAACCTCATTTAGTGACATTCCATGAGAGTATCTTGGTCAGCCTCTGAACTTTTCAGCTAATAGATGAGTTTACTGCGTTTAGATAAACTGGTCAGACAGTTCCATGAAAGGGAGAAATTTACCCATAAAAGTCATAAAAACATCGGTAAATTCAAACAACAGGTTTGAATAGATTATTTTTCAAATATACTTAATAGGAATAGATATTAAAACATCTACATTTATCTTGGGTTGGGTCGTGAGGGAATGTTGTATTACAAGTTTTCAACCGGATTATCTATGTAAGAATCAACCTTCCCGTTTATCTAGTATTGAATGCAGAAACATCAATCAATTGAATTTTTTTTTTTTTTGAGAATTACTCAAGCAAACAGGAGATCAAATGACTGGAACAATTAGAAAAAAAAAGTGAAGAGAAAATTTTTTTTTTTATTTGGAGGATGTCCCTGTCATGTAGTGGCTAAAGTGATGCACTGCGACATCATAGTGAGTGAGTTCAAACTTCAGATGCACCATAGAATTCATTTTTGGACAAATACCATTAGGAAATGTATAAACCCCTTTATCCCATAAATTATTACCGCTACTTTTTCATCACGTAGAAAGTTTGGATTATCGTCTCTATCTTCATATCATATGCACCTCATAGTTCCATTCTGTTTACCATCTTCAAGACATCAACTAACGCGCTTAAGTTATCCATATTGGAAGCATTACTGATAATGAAGCACAAACTGGAATTGTGTATTCAAAAGCAATTCTACTGCTTTTTAATAACCCACCTCAGACCACCAGAAGAAAAAACTATTACCAGTGCCAATGCAGGATACTGCTGTAGAAGCAAGAATGAACTCATAAGTGACATTCTTTTATGGAAACCCCCACACATAGATGTGCCAGCATTGGCTGACCAGCAAGAAATTATCTACATCAGCTCTGTGCACACACAGGATGTGGTTTGGAAAACCTGCCAGGAGCAATGGATGATAGGGATGGATGGTGAGAGAGAGAGAGAGAAAGAGTTAGGGAAGTCCATGCTAGTAGCATAACCAGATGATGAGTTATTGCCAATTGACACAAAAATCATATTTGCTTTGTCCTGATCACTCTCTCTAGCACACCTAACCCAGCCTCCACTCTACCTTCATCACTTTCTTCTTCAATTTCATCTTTATTATGCTCACTTGTATCATCTTTCATGATTTCATATTCAATTTTATTCAAATGTATTCCCATTATTTATCTTTTTCATTCACATATTTGTTATTCATTGTTATACTCACAATATTTCAGCCGATACATTCTTCAGCCTTCTTCTGGTCTTTCATGTCAGACTCTGGAGTTCACAAAAAATCTCAAGCTGAACCCTTTATTTGAACCACAGGAGCGGGTTGTTCCAATTCTGTCAACCATGACCGGGTACAAGTGTTAAGTTATAGTAAGTGTAGAGAAGAGGAAAATCTCGTATTTTGGTTTGGCGCGCAAATTTATTTCAACACTTAATTTCACCCAATCAGGATGACTTATCCTATTCAGCCCGGACCTTCATTTCCGGCTTGCAAAACGGGTGAGTGGCCAAACCCACTCTCTTTGGCTTGAGACGGCGACCAGAACAGACGTTCCTCTGGCTGTCGCTACTTAGCGATGCTTTTTAGTTAGACAAGCCACCCAGTGTAGATATCTCACTGTGGCTCTAACACCAGCAGCAGCAACATGGACACTCACGAGGGAACCATCTAATTTATGGATTTCATACAAGGAATCCCAGTTGAATATGAATTGGATGCATTCAGCACGCCTTCCACAGGTACTACTTCATGTCACCCCAAAAATTGGCTATGTCGATCTGAGCGTAACCCCGCTCTCGACACTTGTTCCCTTTTCACCTCTGGTCCACATTAATGGAGATAACGCAATTTTGTCTCCAACACTAACAAGCCTAAACTCCACGAGTCTTGCAGCATCAAAGGCAAACCATATTCAATGCTGCAAATAAAAAACTTTCTTTGTTATGTGTTAAAGAAAAGTTTTGTCATTCATTTGTGTTGCCTTAAAAAATATAGTGTTAGAGAAATTAACAATTTCCCGAAACGCTATATAAGTATTCCTTGTTATTCTTACCTGTTGTTGGGATTAAACCTGCAACCTCCAGAAGAACCTTCCAACCAAACACCTTATCCACTGCACCATGTGCCCATGCCAAACAATTGAGAGTGAATTTTTTAGGACTTATAAACTTAATGTCTCCATCACCCCATAAAATACTCCACTCTACTCTCATATCCGATTATTCTTACCTTATCTCATTTCATACTTTTTTAGGTTTGGTTTGGTTTCTTTGTTTAATGGCATATCAACTCATTTTAGGTTATTTAATGCCAAAGCCATTCTCCGAGAAGAACAGTAGTGATACTATTTAACCTATAGCTGGGAGGATAAGGGGGTTCATACCTTTCCCAAGAGTATTTGCCTGAAAGTGAACGTAATAGTGCAACTGGAGTACGAACTCGTACTTTTTCATCAAGCCTTCTTGATTAATGGTTCCCAAATTGTATTTATCTCAATAATTGGTCAACAAAAAGTAAGGCTAGAGGAACATTGAATGGCAATATGTTGGGGAGAAGTCAAAAAGTCACATACAGCTGACCATATGAAAAGAAAAGGGAAACCATCTATTCTTGCGAGACAAAGTCAAAATAATTGATAGGGAAGAACACTAGAGAATAAGATGTCTTCAAGAAGCAGCGCATATGTTGAGCTACAATGAATTGATGAGCAGACCAAGTATGACAATGAATATGTTGAGCTACAGTGACCTGATGAGCAGACCAAGTATGACAATGAATATGTTGAGCTACAGTGACCTGATGAGCAGACCAAGTATGACGATGAATATGTTGAGCTACAGTGACCTGATGAGCAGACCAAGTATGACGATGAATATGTTGAGCTACAGTGACCTGATGAGCAGACCAAGTATGACAATGAATATGTTGAGCTACAGTGACCTGATGAGCAGACCAAGTATGACAATGAATATGTTGAGCTACAGTGACCTGATGAGCAGACCAAGTATGACGATGAATATGTTGAGCTACAGTGACCTGATGAGCAGACCAAGTATGACAATGAATATGTTGAGCTACAGTGACCTGATGAGCAGACCAAGTATGACGATGAATATGTTGAGCTACAGTGACCTGATGAGCAGACCAAGTATGACGATGAATATGTTGAGCTACAGTGACCTGATGAGCAGACCAAGTATGACAATGAATACAATTTAACCCATAGCTGGAGGGATTAAGTGGTTCTCAACTAACGCAAGAGTATTAGAGTGAAAGTGACCGTAATAGTGCAACTAATTTATGAACTTACAAACTATTAGTTGTCAAAATTTCAGAGACGAAGCTTGTTGATTTTTATCATTAAGGGTTTTTGGACTATTGTCTTCATCTTTATTGAAAAAAAAACAAAAACAAACTGAATATGAGCACAGGAAAAAAAATCATACATAATAGTAGTAATTCTAGTCAAGTAAAGAACATTAAGTTTATAAGTCCCGAAAATTCACTCTGAATTGTCCAGCAGGACCCATGGCGTAACGGTTATAGGCGTTGGTTCCCTAAGCTTCTAAGGGGACAATCATCTGGAGGTTGCAGGTTCAATCCTGACTACAGGAATACTTAACACTTGTACCCGGTTATGGCTAACAGAATCAGAACAGGCGACCCCATGGTTTCAATAAAGGACGTAGTTTGAAGTTCCGTGAAGGTTCCCGAGTTTGACAAAGACCTGAAGAAGGACATATCGGCCGAAACGTTGTGGAAATAACAATAAAGATGATTACATACTATTATCTTGTGATCCAGCACTTTTGCCTTAACACCATGGAGACTCACACATTATAATCAAAATGACGATGACATAAGCTTAAGATATATCTAGCAAAAGCATGATATAGAGTTCTGTGAAAAGATCAAAGAACAATTCATTAGTTCCCATTTCAAAGTTGGCATTTATAAATAAAGCCAAGGATTTACATGTGTGTCCACATGAGCAGGATGTGACACAGGGTCAACTTTTAAGTAGGGTTCAACAAGTTTAAATTCAGAGTTTTCCTTCACCATATCAAAGTTAAAGAGTCCAGTTTGCCCCACTATTTATCTATAGCTGGGGGAGCAATAATTAGACTCACACCTTTCTCATGGATGTGATAATGCATGATGTGAAATGCAAACAGCCTCATCCAGGTTTTAACTTGGTTTGCCATGTCCATTTCCAACAACAATAACCATCATACTACAAGCACCTCCGTGTATATATACATGATATACATGTATATATACATTATATATATTGATGTATATATACATGTATATATACATGATATACATATATATACATGATATACATGTATATTTACAAGTATATATACATGATATCGATGTATATATATATATATATATATATATATATATGTATATATACATGATATACATGTATATATACATTATATATATGTATATTTACATGTATATATACATGATATAAATGTATATTTACATGTATATATATATATACATGATATCGATGTATATATACATAATATACATGTATATTTACATGTATATATACACGATATATATATATATATATATACATGTATACATGTATATTTACATGTATATATACATAATATAGATGTATATATACATGATATAGATGTATATATATATATATATATACATGATATACATGTGTGTAAGACTGATCATTTCATATAACCATATTGTAAACAAACACCTACTTCTAAAAATCAATTTTTTTAAATAAGAATTCCATGCTATCAAAAAAAGAAACAATTCTATTTCATATATTTTTGCTTTACAAAACAAAAAAAGGTAACCAGAACGTTAGTTTCTTTCCTATTAAACATCCCTTTGGCATAATGAGTAGAGAGTTTGCTGATGGTCCAGGTACCAAAGACTAAAAAAGTTGGTACTTGAAAACTCCTTACTTAACACTCAGCATTATAAGGTATCCCGAGAAAGGAGTAGCGTCCTCCCTTACACCTTGCTTAACACTCAGCATTATAAGGTATCCCGAAAAAGGAGTAGCGTCCTCCCTTACACCTTGGTGTTGTAGCTATTAAAAAAGGAGACTTTGGGTAACCCTTAAGGACAGTCAGCAAACTTACTTACATACAATTACATCTGAAAAAGCACAAAGAATATTGGTGCAGAAAAATTTATAAAAATTTATTTCTGAGAAAAAATCAAGCCAACCACATGCGGACTTGATTTGGCCAGAGTGGAAAAGGGAGAAGTAATCCCGGATAGTGTGGCACCAAAAAGCTACTTCCTCTTTTTGTCGAGAACTACTATTTGGCCTTCAGTACTAATTTGGGGAACAAACTGTTAAAGCAGGAAAAAACTTAAGCCAGCAGATAGGTTTCATCACTTGCTTCTTCACTGGAACTTCCCAAGAAATAAAAGTAAAATTAAATGAAAGTCGACTACTGAAATTCTACCAAGTAAAATAACCGAAAAAAAATTCAACCAAGAATTCTGCTGAAAAGAACTTTAAAGAAAATTCACAATTGAGTGAACTCTGAAACATATCTACAAAACAAAAAAAGAAAAGAAAAATACTCATTCAAAAAAACTTTGTTTCCCGGACACTCTCTCAGATAAGTTCCAGCAAATTACACTAAAATTTGCAACACTTGATCTTTTCTATCCCTTTCTTTATTGTTTGTTTTGTATAAAATTCCTTCGTAAGAACTTTATTGTTTGTGTTATCTTTTCGAGTCAGTATCGGAGCTAGAAAGCTGCGGAAATTACTGTTTAAACTTACTATTTGAATTTACCATTTAATTGAGCCCCCTAAAAACATTACCCAGTTAAATACTAAACTTGGCACTAGTGTCACTCACTTCAAATCAACTTTTATTCCTTCAAATTTTCTTTTAAATTGTACAAATACCAATAAATACCAATAAATAAATACTAATAAATACCAATAATTGAATACCAATAAATAAATAAATAGCAATAAACACCAATGAATAAATACTAATAAATGCCAATAAAGGAATACCAATAAAGGAATACCAATAAATAAATACCATTAAATATTAATAAATACCAATAAATAAATGACAATAAATAAATATATAAATACCCATAAATACCCATAATAAATACCAATAAGTACCGATAAATGTCAATAAATACTCATAAATAAATACCAATAAATAAATGCCAAAAATAGATAAATACCCATAAATACCAATAAATAAATACCAATAAGTACAAATAAATAAATGCCAATAAATACTGATGAATAAATACCAATAAATAAACACCAATAAGAACAAATAAATAAATGCCAATAAATACTGATGAATAAATACCAATAAATAAATACCAATAAATACTAATAAATAAATACCAGTATATATCAATAAATACAAATGAATACATACCAATAAATACCAATAAATAAATAAATGCCAATAAATAGATAAATACCAATAAATACCAATAGATAAATCCCAATAAGTACCAATAAATAAACACCAATAAATACTAATGCATAAATACCAATAAATAAACACCAATAAATACTAATAAATAATACCAATAAATATCAATAAATACAAATAAATACCAATAAATAAATACAAATAAATACCAATAAAGGCATTTAATTGTCTGGATAATTCTTTGAAAATCCAAGAACTTTGATTCTTCATCAAATTTCTATATCTCCAACATTATAAAAAAAAAATTTGATACCAAAAAAATTAACAGATATTTAAAACTCAAAATGGATACTTACATATTACAAATGCCATAATCAGAAATAATGGGAAAAATAAGAAACAAAATTTCCAGATATTCCCATTTGATGTGTTTGTAATTTTTAGTGGTTGATTAATTATAGCTTTAGTTCGAGTGCTGTTGCCACAGACAGTCAAGTTCAGTAAATTTTGAGCATTTTCTCCTGAGATAAATAGAAAACAAATTGATTTATAAAATAAGAATAAAGATAAATATTAGGGTGTATCAAAAATGTTTTCAATTTCTACAGACCTTTACTTCAAACCATATTTCATGTACATATCTAAATATTATCTATGATGCCATTATATTATTAATATATATGTATATATATATATATATATATATAGAGAGAGAGAGAGAAAGAGAGATATTAGGGTGTATCAGGAATGTAGAAGAAAAGCTGGCTTACCCTGAGTGGCAAAGGATGAGTTGTATAGCCATGACCATGACGAACTATACAAACACATATATATCTGCATGCAGAACACAACGACACAATAAAGATGAGCAACACAGTTCTTTAGAAAAATATAGCTCTCACTAGGACATGTTCGTCAATCCAGCATCTTCTCTCCAACTGCAACTGCTCAATCAGGTGGTGGCTTTCTCTACCGCATCTTGTCTCCAACTCGTCTGATCTCCAACTGATTGAATTTCCTGTGCCCTGAGTTATATAATAGTTCAACGCCCACCCTCTTCTTGTGGGCATCACAATTTCGCACTCATTCAAGCCATCCACGGCCAAGGTTATAATATCCTGATATTCCTCAACCAGATGCACCTGTTATTTACACAGGTGCATTTCCTATTTTGACAGCCCAGCCAGGTCAGAGGTCAATATACAACACATGCACATTTATGCCTGGTACGTAAAATGAATGGTATGCACAAGAGAGAAAAAAAGAAACATGATTGCCCTAACACCTTAATTTAAACGTGATCTCAAGCGAGGAGTATTTGTATACACCACTCTTGCAAATTCTCCTCAGAACCTCAATACTGATTGTGTTGTATACTCATATGCAGATGCATGCAAAATCATAACGACACAATGAAGACAAACGACACAGTTCTTTAGAAAAATATACCACTCACTTTATTGAAAAGGTTGTGTGTGAGAGGGAGTTGGAGACTGAACAGAACTGCAACATATTGACCCCCACTCTATTGGTCATAACCGCGTTTCTTTCCCATTCTCCTGGGCTGCTCAACCGCGGGCCTGGGGGCCCAGCCTCTCTGGATGCTAGTTTTCTTGACCGCATCTTAGCGCCAACTCGTCAGATCCCCAACTGCTGACTTCCTGTCTTCACCCGGGTTATATAATAATTTGACGCCCACTCTTCTTCCTGCGAGCGTCACAATTTCGCATTCATTCAAGCCGTCCATGGTCAAAGTTATAGTATCCTGATATTCCTTGACCAGATGCACCTGTTATTTACGCAGGTGCATTTCCTATTTTGACAGCCCAGCTGGGTCAGAGGTCAATATACAACAATTGGACTCCTGTTGCTCATGTTAAGATGAACAAGTCCTATCAGTAATAAAGTCCTGGTTGTGGATGATAAATCAAATTGAGGTATTAGGGAGGCCATGTTTCTTTTTTTTCTCTCTCTTAAGCGTATCACTTATTTGGCACACTAGACATAAATGTGCTCACTTTACCATATAGGTAAATCATCTTCTCTTTTACAAAAAATATTTTCAATTTTTATTCATGTTTACTTCAAAGCATATTTCATGTACACATCAAAAGATTATTTATGATGCCATTATATCCATAATATATATATTTATACATTTATACATCCTCCCCTGATGATGGCCCAAAGTTGGGCAGAAAGTACTTTGGAAATAAACTATTATGGAAGATATATCAATCAAATCCCGCCGAATACTATAAAATCAATATGGCAATATGAAAGGATCAACAAGAAAATATGTAGACAGAAAATGTGTATTATATTCAATGAAATTTGTATATATATATATATATTTTTTTTTTTAATAAAAGTAAGGTTTTTTATTTATTAATTTATTTTTTTATTTTTTTTGTTATGCAAATTCTAAGCTAGGTGGGTTTTTGGTGAATAAAAGATGGCAATTTCTCCGTTAGAATTAGTAGAAGTTAGGCTTCCTGATGATCCGATAAGGTGAAACTTTAGTAGAAGATTTTCGACTTGCAATTCAAGTTAATTTTATATATATATATATAGTGTAATTAGACGGAAACTCAAACCTAGTGAAGTTGTCATAATAAATTTATTTTGGGGGAAAATATTACTATACTCTCTGTCTCATCAGATGACTTTTACATGCTATACCTGAAGTTGGTGAACAGCAAATGTGGAATCACATCGGATGCTGACTGGATATATATATATATATATATATATATATTAGGGTGTATCAAGAGTATTTTCCTTATACCGGGCCATTGGCCAAATGAGTTAAGTGTTCGTTTATGATCTTAGAATAAACGCTATACTAACACAATAGGGGTAATGAAGGGGTGATTTTCCAAAATTTCAGAATTGAAAGCTCACCAACAACTGCAGTTTAGGGTAATACCCAGAACCCTTTTTTTAAGGGATGGTAGACTTACCCTTCTGCTGAGGTGCAGTAGACATATTATATGCCCTGCCAAAAGGGTTGGGAGTTATGAAGAAAAAAATTAAACTATAATAGTTGTATTTGAACACTTTATACATAAAAGAAACATCCAAAATATAAGTTATAGATATATATACTAATCCAACGTAATAGACGAATAAAACATTGTGCATATGTTACGATTACTACTTTGTTAATTTTCCATTCAGTCACCGTCAAGATGGCACATACGAGGAGCATACGATAAGTTTTCAGACTTTTTTTGTATGGGCATTTAAGATTGTCTTAGACGCTTGAAAATTCAGTATGTTATTGCTACACATCTTATGAGATGACTGACCAATTCTTATGATTTCAGCTTTAAATGAACAGCTACAACAGGAATTCAAATACACCCTACTAAAGCCTGATTGTCATAGCTGGTGAATTTCAAAAATGCAATCTGACACTTTAGAAGAACGATATACAATAAAATTGTGTTTTAAACTTGGAAAAAATGCCACAGAAACGTATGGAATGCTTCTGACTGCTTTTCGACCATCTTGCATGAATTGAGCATCAGTTTTTGAGAGGCATAAGAGATTCAAGGAAGGCAGGGAGTCTGTGAGGGATGATGAGAGGTGTGGGAGGAGTAAGGAGGTCAATACACCAGAGTTGATTGGCCAAAGGGTTAGGGTTAGGGTCACTATGTTGAGGTTTTAAGGGAGTTCAGGAAGAGATTCTGTTGGAAGAGGCCAGCACTGTTCAAATCAGCTCTGTGGCATTCCACCAGGACAATACACCAGTCCACAACGCCATCTTTGTCACAGACTATTTGACCAAGATGGGCATCAAGACAGTTCCTCATCGTCCCTATAGTCCAGACCTTGCTCTCTGTGACTTTTGGTTATTTCCTAAGCTCAGAGGCTGTCGTTATGAGAGAATTGAGGAGATGAAAGAGGCTTTGACGAGGGTCATTGACATGCTCACACAAGAGGACTTCCATGGGGCCTTCCAGAAGTTGTTGGAACGGTACAACAAGTGCATTGCAGCCGGAGGAGATTACTTCGAAGGAGACTAGAGGTGTGGGAGGAGTAAGGAAGTCAATACACCACAGTTGATTGGCCAAAGGGTTAGGGTTAGGGTTAGGGTTACTATGTTGAGGTTTTAAGGGAGTTCAGGAAGAGATTCTGTTGGAAGAGGCCAGCACTGTTCAAATCAGCTCTGTGGCATTCCACCAGGACAATACACCAGTCCCCAAGTTAATTAAGTTATAGATATATACTAATTCAACATACAAGACAAATAAAACATTGTGCATGTTACCAGCATTACTTGGTTAATTTTCCATTCAGTCACTGTCAAGATTGCACATACATGTGTATTTACCCAACCACCCTGTGTGAGCGGGATATGACACAAGGTCAATTTTTTGCAGAGTTTGACAAATCTGAATTCAGTTTTCCTTCTTAGCCTTAGAATAAAAGCTATACTAACACAATAGTACCTTCCTTTTATTTTGAGTTTATATACAAATTTTTAAATGGCAGATAAATTTAAAATTATTTCACGTGTCTTTTTTTATATGATCACTTCTCTCAAATTTAGAACCTAAACATCGAGAAATGAAATAACGTTTTAAAAAAGGAAAAAAAAATTTTCAAAAACAAACCTATGCTAAATATGTCAGTCCTTTGTCTTGAACAGAAGGAACCACACAAATTATCCCAATCCCTTGGGAATACCTGAAGAAAAACAAAAATCAAGTTTCGAGTTAGATTCATTGAAAAACAACTCATGGGTACAACCACAGATAAAAATATCAAAATACTGATCCCTAAACAAGGAGATAGAAAGTTGCAGGCATGCTGATAGAATATTTGACAGGTGGTAATTGTTTACCCAACCCCTCTTCTACATACAGGGTGTGACAAAAGGTCAATTTTTAAGCAGAGTAAATCTGGTTTGAATTCAGATTTTCTTTTCTCCTATACTGGTTGCCTTACCAAGATTAAAAAATAACCCAGTTTGCTCTACTATTTAATGTACTTACACTGAACTGATTTGTTTAAAATAGAACTGTTTTGACATTTAACTGTGTGCAAACAAAACCTGTACATATACTAAACTGAATCAACTGAATTAGAATTGTTTGACTAAAAAATAAACTGTGTACTTACATTTAAACTGTGTGTTTATGCTAAACTGAATTATTTGAAATGGAACTGTTTTTTGACATTGAAACTATTCTTATGCTAAACTGGAACTGTTTTGACATTTAACTGTGTGTAAACAAAATCTGTACTTATACAAAACTGAATTAGCTTAATTAGAACTGCTTGACTAAACTGAATAGCTTGAAATAGAAATGTTTTGCTAAACTGAATTGTTTGAAATAGAACTATTTTCATAAAAATGGAATTGACGTTAAATAACCTACAAAGGTTGATATGCCATAAAACCCAAACAACCAACCAACTTATCCTAAACTGAATTGTTTGAAATAGAACTATTTTCATAAAAATGGATTTGGCATTAGATTACCTACAAAGGTTGATATGCCATAAAACCCAAACAACCAAACCAAACCCTACTATTTACTCATAGCTACGGGGACAGGAGATGGATTCATGCCTTTCCCAAGAGTATTGGAACAAAGCAAATTTCAAACAGCCTTGTCCAGGATTTGAATTCTGGTCATCCATTCAATTTTCTAAGATGATAACCATTGCACTAAATGCGCCTCCTTTGACAGAATGTGACCATGAAATACTTTAAGTTACTACTAACCTACAATTATTGAGAAAATTCTGTCAAGGGACTTGTCAGTGATGTCCAATAAATATCTAATTTGCAACTATATGTATTTCTAGAAAGCAATTATTATTTCTTTTTGATCAGAAAGAAGAGAGAATGTGTGTATAAATCATTGCTCAGCCGATTTTTTAGGTTTTTTTTTATAATATTACAAAATTACGTAAACACAAAGTTGGATTAAAAAACATTCTTTACACATAAAAAAAACCCTGATGATGACCTATAAAAGGTCTAAGAGTTCTCAGGACAGTTTTGATAAATTCATCCACCAATTCCAATGGGAAACCAAGCCACTTATCTGGAAACTTGAAAGGATCTTAATAAAATTATATTGACAAAATGTGTCTTTATTAATTAACCAAACATGGTTATTTATATATATATATATATATATATATATATCGAATGCTCGGCCTGGTCTAAAGGGTTATTTATTTCGAGCCGTCCAAACCATAATTTTGTCTAGCGTTGTATACGGTAGGTGACTCAGAAATTGATCATCTCTGAGGGGGGGTCGTTCTGGTGAGGGGAGTATGATGTTGAAAGACCCAAAACTCCACAGTAACCCAGAAGATTAAAACATCACTGACGACACCTACTGGCACTGGTTTAAGCCCGTGTATTCAAGGTATATATATATATATATACATTGTCATCGACAGACAAACTGTTTCATTGTATCACAACTCTTCAGTGTGGCTAGACATGCTGGATTGCTTCAATTTGGGATTGAAACCTGCTTGACTTTACATTAGACTGATGACGTACTGCTCAGCCATTCAGTGACCGAGTGTCAACGTAGGGATTTAACGCATATGTATTAACATTTTGTTTATTTACCTTTCGCGCTCTCAGCAACGGGAGTGCTCATAAACAGAATTTGAGATTAAATAACCCATAAGGGTTGCTATGCCATTAAACTAAATAAACATAGCCATAAACTTAATAAATCAATCAGAAAATTATTTCAACATTTGATAATATTCAAATCTTTTATTCTATGATTTTTCAATTTATATTCTTAAATTATTTACTGTTATTTTGTAGAATAGAAAATTTTTTTTTATTTTACCAAGCTAAAATATTATGACAACTTCAAAACATTTAGTGCTGGTTCTATGGTTGCCTTAAGAGACTCAAATAATAATTTCAACTTGGTATATTATGATTCCTCTGGAGAGAGGTAAGAACCACACAAAAAAGCTTGTTTTGGGCATTACACTGAACTAAATTTTGATGGTAAAGCTCCAGCTATGGAGATCTAAGGAGTGTGGAATCACTCCTTCATTGCCATTATTTGGAGATGCACTCTGACCCATAATTGTAGAGTCCAAATCTATGGCAGCCCAGTTGGCTGGGGGTGTAGAATACACAGACTGCATCTCTGCAGAGGAGTAAGGCCCCTTCCACAACCTAACAAATGTCCTGATTATGACATTAAACCAACTGATAGTGTGGTTCCAACCTTGGAAATTTGGGGAATGTGGAGTATCCTTTCATTGCCATTGTTCTCAGGTCCACTCTGGGTCCTATCAATGGGTCAAATAGAATGAACTATGTGTGCAAACAAATGACTGATGTTAAGTTGTGATAGTTATATTGCTATACTTAAAACCATTTAACTGTGAGCAAAAAAGAGCTCTTGCTCATTCAAGAATGTTATCTACAAAATGTGTTTACAAATCATAGATATACTTAAATTATATGAAAAAAAAAATGGATTTGGCATTAAATAACCCACAAGGGTTGACATGCCATTAAACTAAAGCAAACCAATCTCTGAACCAAATAGATCTGTTTAAAACTATTTGATAGGAATACCTGATATCATTTAACTGTAAATCATTTATATTAAGAATAGTTAATTAAAGTTTTAATTGTTTACCAAGGATTAAGTGTGCAAATTATTTTTATAACAAATAATTAGTTCTGCATTGCCTCACTTCTGAGAAAAAAAGAAAATACTTTTAAAAAAATAGGTCCACAAGTGAATTTGCTTTTAGGTTATTTATTCTTCTTATGAAAGTTTGTCATGGACAATTAACCCAAACTGGAAATTCACAGACTCAAATCCTGGAATTAAAAAAAAAACAACCATATCAAAACAGTTGGCACTATAAAAACCAAAGAGAACACTAAAACAACCTATTTACTTCCTGAAAACAACTTAAAATGACAGAAAGACATGTTGAAGAAGAATAAATAGCCCAAGAGCAAATTCTAAATTATATATATATACATTTTTTTTTCTATGTCATTCTACTTGTTTGTTTATTTTTTTCAGGTGTAGGTCCTACATAAATTGTGTCACCAAAACAACTGCTTCTTCCCACCTCTAAAAAGTTCAGTAAGAATCAGCAATTTAACTTGTCAATGGTAGCAATTTCTTCCTTATGATTGGTTTGGTGTTTTTATTTAATGGCTTATCAACCTTTGTGGGTTATTTAATTCCAAAGTTATCCTTGTAGAAGAACAGCAGTGATATGATTTAACCCATAGATTGGGGGATAAAGAGGTTCATGTCTTTCCCAAGGGTCTGAAAGTGAACCTAACCGTGTGACTGGAATTTGAACTTGCTTACTTCAAGGCCGCAATCCAGCACTTTAGTCATTATTCTATGGGGACTCCCCTTTTTCTAACAAGATTAGTTAGTTTGTGTATTTTCCTTTAAAAAAAGCCTATTAAAAAATTGCCTATTAAAAAAAGAAAATGAAAACAGATTACTTGGGAAACTAAGATTGAAAATAAATAATAATGTTTTATAATTCATTTTCATATTATATCTTTTAAGAACCTTTTTTTAAATTGTTTTGTTGATAGTTTTAATAATTATTCTCAGCTTTAACAGTGTTGTTTTAGTATAATAGGGCATTTACATAGATTTTAGTTAAAGAAAACAAAGGGTATATATATATATATATATATAAACCGGCTCATTTGCCCACTGGGTAGAGTGTTCACCAATGGTCTGGGAGACTTGGGTTCAATCCCAGTTCACGTCATACCAAAGACTCAAAAAATGGTACTTGATACCTCCTTGCTTAACACTCATCAATATAAGGTACGTATCAAGGGTAAAGTAGAGCAATCCAGGGAAAGGAGTAGCGCCCTCCCCTACACCTAAGTGTAGTAGCTACTGAAAAGGGAGCCTTCTGGTCACCCTTGACTATGCTTGCCAACTTTACTTTTTACTTTTATATATGTGTGTGTGTGTGTGTGTGTGCATACTCAATGTGGTGCAGCTAAAATATATATCGAAAAAGCTCGATGGGAAATGCACAAGAATGCTATGAGCTATACTGAATAAATCCAGTAAGCAACACCCCACAAAACATCAGTTGTGCGGCCACTGACCTCCCATCTCGAAAACCACTGCAAGAGAAGGAAGGACAAATTCATAAGTGATGTTCTCTTATGAACCCCTTCACATGGACATGCCAATGTTGGCTGACTACTAAGAAATTACCTACAACAGCTCTGAATAGACAGAAGATGTAGTCTAGAAGACCTGCTGGGAGCAATGGATGATAGGGACGAATGGTGAGAGAGAGTCAGGGAAATCCATGCTAGCAGTGTGACTTGATGATGATGATATGTATATTGCATGTGGTTTACTTTAAAAGAAAATTTTATTAGCAATAATTTTGTGGACTCCAGTGACTTCTAGTAGCATCCAAATGGAATCCCTTTGTAATTTGACCCACAAAGTGATGTACTTCTGTGGACCCCCACATATGGCCGAGCAAAAGCAGGACAACCAGCTCAAACATACATACAGCAGCTATGTGAGGATACGGGATGTCGCCCTGAAGACCTACCAGAGGTGATGAACGATAGGGAGAAGTGGTGAGAGAGGGTTAGTGATATCCATGCTAGTGGCACGACATGATGATGATGATACTGTGTCCAGACTGCCACTGTTTATTTATTTGTTGCTGCCTCCCACCAGACACAACTTGACACATGGTCAAAAGCCCAAAGGTCGATTAAAGTGGGGATAAAGGGGAGGGGAAGGTCGGGAACGAGCCGAGACTCGAACCCTGCTGGTCTATGCTGCTCATCGGCTCACTTAGTGCAATGTGAGCCTGATCAGGCAAGCAGTTTCACGAACCCAAATGTGCGTCCGGGCACGTATGCCGGGTTATGGCTTGAACTAGACACCAAGGTCTAGTGCCATACATAGGTTTCGAGAAAGTCCACGGCCACTGTTTATGCGTCGTCACGCACATGCTCCCTGGCAGGAGTTAAATAAAGTTGTCTCCCTTGAATCGTTGTTATTGCTCATCTTGTGTTATGAAAATAGCAGTAATTGTGAGTTGGGACACACACAGTTTTCATAGCTGGGGAAATCACAGACACACTTCACACCCATCCCAGTGGCAGTTGTTTCTTCCTAGAAAGAGTTAACAAAATTTTTCTTAAAAATAAGATAAGTATATTTATCTATAAAAATGAGCTACTTACTTCGCAAGATTTGTTTGGTTTTAAGGTATATCAACCATTGTTGGTTATTTAAAGTCAAATCCCGTTTTAACATATGTATATTAAATCTATGATTTGTAAACACATTTTGTTGATACAAAGAGTTAAATGATCAATCAATTTTATTTTTAACAATTCAGTTTAGCATAAGTCATTTGCTTGCATACAGTCTAAATGTTCTATTTGAGTTATAGATAGGACCCTGTCAGCTGGTACTACTCCAGGCCCGAGTGGACCTGGGAGTGATGCTAATAAAGGGTACTCTGCATTCCCCAAGGCTCCAGCATTACTGGAACCTCACTATCATTGTTTAGTGTCATATTGAGGACACTCATTGGTGGTTGGGGGGGGGGTCTTGCTCCTCTGCAGAGATGTGGTCGGTGTATTTGACAGCCCCAGCCAACTAGGCAAAGAAATTCTTGGAATAATTGTTATCAACATTGGAAATACTCAATGAGGCAAGTTTAAATCCTGGACAAAGCTGTCCGCATTTTATTTCATGCTAATTCCCTTTTGAAAAGCATGCATCGATCTCTTCTCATCCCAGTTATAAGTAAATAGTTGGGCAAACTAGAAACTCTAGCTTTAGTATAGCAACCAGTCTAGGAGAAGGGTAGAATCTGAATTCTAACCAACTGTACTCCTCTCAAAAATTATTTTTGAGTCATATCCATCTGTGGTAGAAAGGCTGGGTAAATACCTTCTTCATAAGATAAAATCTTCAGTTTTTCAATCCAAATCTTTCTTATTATTGCAAAGTTATATTCTATCTATTCTTATTAAGTATATGTATTGTTATTGACTGCCTTGTGTTGTTGATTAATCTAAAAATAGAAAGAAACAACAAGTTATTTTGGAATGTTATCTATCGTTTAAATTTGTGCCATTAAACGGCATGTATTTCATTGAATTTCCAATGTTACAACTAGTTCCATATAATTCTTTTACTTTAAGAAAGTATTTTCTGAATTCTCTTTGAGACATCATAATTGTTTGGATCCCTTCAATGCTGTAGTGGCTAATGTACTGGACAGGAATCTTGTAATAAGTACTCTACAAATATACTTTGTTTCTAAGTTTAAATTATTGCAAACACTAGCTCTGTGTTACCATATTTCTATTAATATTTGAAGGGTGGCCTGGTTTTAATTTTGGTTTCTTTGTTTCAATGACATATCAACCTTTATGGATTATTTAATGCCAAAGCCATCCTTGTAGAAGAACAGTCATCATTAGTATCAAGTCGCACAGCTAGCAGAGATCTTCCTGACTCTCTCTTGCCGTTCATCCTTATCATCCGTCTCTCTAAGTAAGTCTTCTAGACAATATCTTCTGTCTGTACAGAGCTGTTGTATATTAACTTTGTTGGTCGGCCAACAAAGGCATGTCCATGTGAAGGGGTCCATAGGAGAATGTTGTGGTACTATTTAACCAATCGCTTGGGGTTTAAGGGATTCATATCTTTCCCAATGGTGTTTGTTCAAAAGTGAATGTACTACAGGTTGCGGAAGCCAAATAAGGAATAGGTAGGATTAGATTCATGCCTTTACTACAGGATGCAGAAGCAAAATAAGGAATCATTTTTTAAACATTTTTTTGTTTGATTTGTCCAATTTTTGAAAAAATATGATGAATCTAAATTTTCATGATTAGTTCTATTGTTCAAGCATTTTTTAATTAAAATTCAGCCCAATATGTGTGAGCAAGAAAAGAAATGACAAAGAATCTGTGATTTGCTTAACACGAAGACCAAGCAAAGAAAAATTTTTACAGTAAAAGAGCTCTTTAAGGAAAAGGAGGAATGGAGGATTAAACAAAAAATGAAAAGAAGGTTTTTTAACTTCACTCGCAACGGTGATTAAGAAGGAACACACAACGTCAATAAGAAAGCATGCTAATAAATAAAAAGTTCACAAGAAAACTGTGAGGATACCAATTAAAAAAGATTTTTAAGTCCAGACCTTAACTCCCTTGATTACACAATATGGGTCTTTTAAGAAAAAAAAATTAATGCAACTTTCCATCCAAATATTGGTTTGCTTAAGATTATTATTGAGGAGGAATGGAATAAAATGTCTGAAGAATTTATTTTGAAGGGATACAAAACATTTTGAAGGCATGTAGATACAATAAGTGAAAAATATGGGGACCATATTGATGTTTGTTTGTTTGTTCATTTGTTTTTTTGTTTGTGTTTTATGGCATATCAACCTTTGTAGGTTATTTCATGCCAAATCCATTTTTATACAAATGAACAGTTCTATTTCAAACAATTCAATTTAGCATAAATATTCATTTCAATTGTCGAAAATATTTTTATTACAAGCTATTCAGTTTAGTCGAACAGTTATAATTCAAGCAACTCAGTTTAGTATAAGTATAGTTTTTGTTTACACATAGTTAAATGTCAAAACAGTTCCATTTCTAACAATTCAGTTTAGCATAAGTACAGTTTTAATGTCAAAAATCTATTTCAAACAGTTCAGTTGAGCAAACAAGAACAGTTCCATTTCAAACAATTCAGCCCAGCATACTAATTGGTTAGGTTTTATGGCATATCAACCTTTGTAGGTTATTTAATGCCAAATCAATTTTTATGTAAATAAACAGTTCTATTTCAAACAATTCAGTTTAGCATGAGTACAGTTTCAATGTCAAAACAGTTCCATTTCAAACAATTCAGTTTAGCATAAGTATGGAGTTTAAATGTAATACAAAGTTCAATTGTCAAAAACATTTCTATTTCAAGCTATTCACTTAAGTCAAACAGTTCTAATTTAAACAATTCAGTTAAGCATAAGTATGCAATGTAGTTCTATTTAACCCATAGGTAGGGCCTTATCAAGTGCTACCACTCCAGGCCAGAGTGGACCTGGGAGTGATAGCAATGAAGGGGTGCTCTGCATTCCCCAAAACTCAAGCATCACTGGAACCTCACCATCAGATTATTTAGTGTCATATCCAGGACACTCATTAGGGGGATGGGGTCTTACTCCTCTGCAGAGGTGCAGTTGGTGTATTCTACATTCCCCACCACCCAGCCAACTGGGCAAGTGACTATATTGAGTAAATTTACTGCTTTGTTCCTCTCTTCTTATTTTGTTGTTTATTTTCTAAAAATAAAATGATTCTTGTTTTATAATAGGGTCAACCAGGCCATCGGCCTAATGAGTAAAGTGTTTGCCAATGGTCAGGGAGACCGGGGTTCAATCCCAGGTTGAGTCATACCAAAGACTTAAAAAATGGTACTTGATTCCACCTTGCTTAACCCTCAGGATTACAAGGTAAGGATTAAGGGTAAAGTGGAGCAATCCAGGGAATGGAGTAGCACCCTTCCCTACACATCGATGTGGTAGCTATTGAAAAGGAAGCCTTCAAGTCACCCTCGATTAAGGTTGCCAACTTTACATACTTGTCATTACACTAGAATATTCCTAATTTTGCTTCCGCACCCTGTACTGCTTATGGTATAATGGTTACTGTTGTAAGAAATGAACTTGATGACCCAAGTTCGAATCCTAGACAAGGCTGTGTGCATTTCACATAGCACTGATACCCTTGGGAACGGTATAAATCCAACTACCCTCTCTTCAGCTATGAGTAAAAAGGAAGAGCAGACTGGGCTTTTTAATTATGAGAAGGCAACTGGTCCAGAAGGAAAATTCTGAATTGAAACCTGTTAAACTTTACTTTAATATTTTCAAAATGCTATTACTATTAAAAATTCATGTTAAACTACTTTGAAAGATATTTTTCCAAAGTAGTTTTATAGCTTAATAAAATTTTTCAACAAGAAAGTTTGATCATGCAAATAAAATGAATAAAAATAAGTTGACTATACCGACTCCATAAAACAATAAATATATTCATGATTCCTTATATATAAATCCTTTAAGGGCACCTTTGGTGGTATAACAGTTAGCAACCTTGACTAGCAAACCTACATGAGTGAGTTCGAGTCTCATTGGGTGCCCCATTCAATCGTCCTTGTGCCACAACGAAGCAAAGAGCTTCGTAAATTACTATATAAATCCTTCAAAACTATTTACAGTTCAAATCATAGTGTTTTCTTATTTTGTGACTTTGAAAAACAAACAATCGTCATTCCAATTTATCCTGTAATCAATTGGCACTTTATCACTTCATCTGTGCTCCCACCACCAAAAGACAGAAACTCTTGGTTTAAGGGAGACTACTCTGTTCGTATTTTAACCCATTATTAACAGTCTAAGGGACGCTACTTTGTTACTTAAAATGGCGCAACTGGTAGATAGTAAATGATAGCGTTTTTTGTTTTGTTTTTTATGCCATATCAACCATCGAGGGTTATATAATGCCAAAACCATCCAGTAGAAGAAAAATAGCGATGCTATTTAACTCATTGCTGCGAAATAAGGGGGTTCATACCTTTCCCAAGAATATTAGTCTGAAAGTGAATGTAATAGCGCAATTGTAGCTCAAAGTGGGTTACTTTAGAGCCACAGTCCAGCACTTTAACCATTACGCTACTGGGACTCACCCCCACCCCACCCCGCCGATAGCACAGGTTCCACTAAAAAAAGTTTTTCTGATTAAACCAGCCGAAGGTAAGTAATATTGTGGTTCTCAGTTCTAAGTGGTCCAATGATATCAGATGGGCAAACAGATATTTGCCGATATTGCCCCAGTTTTTGTTTGTTGATATATCTGTAGTGAATTAAATTTCTGACTTTTATATAGAAAATACCCAACCAAGCAATAGAAATTGAGTGATGCTATATAAAAATGAAAATCGTTACCATATATTTGTGGATGTACGTGTGTATGTGTCAAAAGAAGTAATAAAAATATAGAAAATTTAGAAAAGAGATGTTTACCCAACATCAAAGTTAGTTTCTATGATAAATTACAGTTTAATTTTTACTATTTTATTTATCTATTTATTTGTTTATTTATTATTTATTTATTCGTCTATTTTTACTCCTTGTAAGTTTTTCATACCAATTTTGACTTGTACATTTTTACTGAAGTCTGAGTTACTGCGGGTCATCACAGGTCTACATGACTCTTCTGTTTTTAAGTTGATCTTAACAGTACTGTCATCTGGATGATCTCAATTCTTCCTCTGATATGCAGTTCCCCCAGTCTTTTTTCCAGGCCTTTGATTAAGTTTGGTTTGGTTTGGTTTGATTTAGTTTTATGGCATATCAACCATTGCAGGTTATTTAATGCCAAATCCTCTTTATACATATATATTAAATATATATGATTTGTTTTGGTTTGTTTTTATGGCATATCAACCATTGCAGGTTATTTAATGCCAAATTCTCTTTATACATATATATTAAATATATATGATTTGTTTTGGTTTGTTTTTATGGCATATCAACCATTGCAGGTTATTTAATGCCAAATCATCTTTATTACACATATATTAAATTTATATGATTTGGTTTGGTTGGGTTTTATGGCATATCAACCATTGTTGGTTGTTTAATGCCAAATCCTCTTTATACATGAATATTAAATGTATATAATTTGGTTTGGTTGGATTTTATGGCAGATCAACCATTGTAGGTAATTTAATGCCAAATCCTCTTTATACATATATATTAAATATGTATGATTTGTTTTGGTTTGTTTTTATGGCATATCAACCATTGTAAGTTATTTAATGCCAAATCCTCTTTATACATATAAATTGAATATATATAGGGTGTCTCAATATACATGGGACCCCTGTGACAACTAATAACTCTACTAATAATAATGTTGTGTTCTTTTTTGTTTCAGATTTGAAAATTGTATACTATAACAACTATTAATCCTTAATCACAATGCCTTGGACAAGAGAAGAAAAATATTTTCTGTCACTACTTATTTGGAGACAAAAATAATTCAAAACTGTCTCAAAATAGATGCAACCCATTAATATGATAATGATTTATTACATAGACAAGAAACTCAAAAAAGGTTGCAGGTCCTGGAAGCTGATATAACAACAATTAAAAGAAATATTGATCTGGTATCTCAAACTCAAAGGATGCATTTCTTACCGGACGTGTTCGAAATGATTGCCACTGCACTTGTCTTGGTAATAAATCATTGTCATATTAATGGGTTGCATCTATTTTGAGATACCTTGTATATAATTTGCAAATACATTTTGTAGATAACATTCCTAAAAAAGCTTGAGCTCTTTTTTGCATACAGTTAAATGGTTTCAAGTATTGCTATATAACAGTCCCAATTTAACATCAGTCAAATCCTTGCACACATAGTTTGTTCTATTTGACCCATAGATAGGACCCTCTCAAGTGCTACCACTCTGGGTCGGGGTGGACTTAGGAGCAATGGCAATGAAGGGGTACTCTACATGGCAATAAAGGTGTACTCTACTCCAAATCTCCAGGCTGGAGCCTCGTCATCAGATTGTTTAATGTCATATCCAAAACGCAAGGCCTTTGGAGACTTCTCGAAAGAAACCAGCAATTGCTATCACTGTCCTCTTCATATTCCACAGCTTTTTCCGCTCTTTGGCAAGATCCAAATATTTGTCTATCTTTTTGCTTTCTTTCATTTTTACACTATGGTATGCTGGAACAGCAAAATCCACAGGTGTACAAGTTCTTTTCTTCTTGTTAATTGACAGCAGGTCTAATCTTATTATCAGGATTGGGTGATCCATCTGGATCTCAAAATCCCTGAGAATCTTATGCATTTCATTTTCTAGAATGGATTCTGGTTTGTGCATTTACCAGTTGTTATTATGGTTAAATTTTAATCTCTTGCACAATTCCCAGTGGATCACCATTCCTATCCAATCCTGCTTACTTTTGTATTCCTTTTGTGCCAGTTAGCTGCATTTACTTATGAGATTAAATATTTCATCTCTATTATCACATAACCTACACCTGCTATTCTTTTGCATATTTTTTTTTTTTTTAGTGAATTAATATCAGTACATATATGACACAACAATAAATCAAATATGACATTAGTAAAAAGAATTTTTAAAAACTTGCCCAGAAAAATTCAAAATTTGGTAAAGTTTGATAGCAACATTTTGCAGTCCAGAATAATTATAACAATCTATTATAATAATAAAAAAGTGTTATACTTAGTCTGGTTTCTTTGTTTAATGGCATAACAACCTTTTATAGGTTATTTTATGCCAAAGAAATCCTTGGTGATGAACAGTAGTGGTATTATTTGATCCATAACCATATTTACCAACCCCTCTGCTCAGGCAGGATATGACCCAAGGTCAATTTTTAAGTGGAGTTTAACAGGTTTGAATTCAGAGTTTTCTTTCTCCAAGACTAGTTGCCTCATCAAGCCTGAAGAATCCAGTCTGCCCTACTTTTTACTCATAGCTGGAGGGAGAATAATTGGATTCATACCTTTCCCAAGGGTATTAGTGCTATGTGAAATGCAATCAGTCTCGTTCAGGATTTGAACTCGAGTTGCCATATCCATTTCCTACGACAATAACCATTACACCACGGGTACCACCTTTATACCAACTCCTCCGCTTGGGCAGGATATGACACAAGGTCAATTTCTAAACGGAGTTTAACAGGTTTTGAATTCAAGAGTTTTCCTTCTCTTAGACTAGTTGCCTCACCCAGGTTGAAGAACCCAGTCTGCCCCACTATTTACCCATAGCTGGAGGGAGAATAATTGGATTATTTGACCCATAACTGAGGGTGGGGGCCACCACACTAGGGGACTCCCCACCTCCACAAAAGAAAGGGGGTATAAGAAAAATAAGAATAAAAGGAATAATAAAGCATAGTTATTTATTTTCAAAGTTTTTTTTTTAATAATCTCTTTTATTTCTTTCTTTATTTTTTTTTTTGTTTTTATTATTGCCGATTTTATAATGTCCATTCCCAAGTGTTTCAGAAAATCAGTATCACTTTGTAATCTTTTGATTATCATCAACATCAAGTCATGCTAACAGCACAGATTTCCCTGACTCTCTCCATCCATCCCTTTCATCCATCACTCCCAGGAAGTCCCCCAAATTACATCCCATGTCTACACAGAGTGGATGTAAATAAGTTCTTGTTGGTCGGCCAACACTGGTACATCCATGAGTAGGGGTCCATAGAAGAACAACACTTATAAACTCATCCTTGCTTCTCCAGCAGAGTCCCTCATGTCTTGTTCAGCTTACTAGGATGGTTTTTGAGATGGGAGGTAAGTGGCTTTACAGTTGTTGTTTCGTGGGATGGTGATTCCAGGATTTGTTTAAAATAGCATTCGTGTGTCGTACCCATCTAGCTTTTTTCTATTCATTTTGTTAGAATCCAAGTAGTACATCCATACATTACTATTGACACAGTCATGGCTTAGAAGAAATCCCATTCTATTTTATCAAACAGATCAGACTTCCATATGATCGATAACCTATTAATAGTAGTTTTAGGAGGTGCCCATGGTGTAATGGTTATCATCGTAGGAAACGGACACAGCAACACGAGTTCAAATCCTGAACGAGACTGATAGCATTTCACATAGCACTAATACCCTTGGGAAAGGTATGAATCCAATTATTCTCCCTCCAGCTATGGGTAAATAGTAGGACAGACTAGGTTCTTCAGCCTTGGTGAGGCAACTAGTCTAGGAGAAGGAAAACTCTGAATTGAAACCTGTTAAACTCTGCTTAAAAATTGACCTTGTGTCATATCCTGCCCGAGCAGAGGAGTTGGTAAATATGATTAATAATAGTTCACACTTTTGCTAGGCATATATCAACATCCCTTTCAGTTGACCAATTCTCGTTCAAATGATCTCAAATTTTCACATGTGTAGAAAAAACACAAAATTCTTTGCTTAATGTTTTTTTGCTTTTTTTCAGGTCTAGAAATGCCATTCACAGGGAAAAAAAAAGGTGTTTAAACATTAAACATAAAATTTTGAGTTGTTTCTACACATGTTCTGATAATTTGAGATCATTTGAACGAGAATTTGTCAAGTTATTAAACACATTGTATTATTTGTAGTGAAAATAAGTGATTGTTTTGTTACATGTTGTAATTGAACATGGACACAGATGAATATTATATAACTATATGTTTTTTTGGTTTTTTTTTCATCATACAACGTGTGAAAGCACGTACAATAGTCTGTCCTCATCCGCCACCAACCAGGAAGATAACACAGTTTCGGTAGCTCAAGGCGGTACTGCCACTTCTGGCACAACCAAGCAGCTTTTGCCACTTGGTATTATATAACTATATATATATAGCTATATATATATTATATAGAAAACAGAAAGCACAAGATAGAAAAGGAACTGATTTTGCTCAATAAATGATAGTTTAGTTGTTCTAACACCAATTCAAAATTTTGGCATTGATTATCGTAACATTTTTTTGATGGTTTCAATATTTCAAATTTATGCTTTTTTGAAATGTTTTTTTTTTTGGGTGGAGGTGAATGTAACATGAGGAGCTAATGGAAATCAGAAGATGTGACAGTGAAAACATTAAAATGAATATCAAACATTAGACAAGCATTATAAAATGAGAAATTTTATACTCACGAGAATGACATATTTTCCCTTTTCAAGATTTGTAAAAGTGGCTGAAGTCTGGAAAAAAGTTTTAAAAAAGATCAAAATAAATAGGATTTTTTGGCTAAAAAAAAGGTTGGGCAAGTGTTGTACCCTCCGTACTCACAAGAACTAGCTTCATGAGACTTTTTCTTGTTTCCTAAACTAAAAATTAATCTCAAAGTTAAGATTTGAGGGCATGGAGTACATAAAAAGAAATAAAATGGCACAGTATCATATCATATCAAAAGATTTTTCAGAGGTGCTTCAACCAATGAAACACTCACCGGAGTTAGTGTGTTGTATGTCAAGGGGTCTATTTTTTTTAAACATTAATGTTTCATTCATTCTTCCTTTCAACCTTGGTAAATACAACTTCAGTCTGAATACTTTTTGAACACACTTTATATATATCATCATCATCATCATATCGTGCTGGCATCACGGATATCCCTGACCCTCTCTCGCCACTCCTCCCCATCGTTCATCGCCCTAGGTAGGTCTTCAGGACAACAACCTGTATCCTCACATAGCTGCTGAATGTATGTTCGTGCTGGTCGTCCTGCTTTTGCGCGGCCGTGTGTGGGGATCCATAAGAGTACATCTCTTATGAGTTCATCTCTGCTTCTCCAGCAATGTCCTGCATGTCTGGTTCGCCTAACTTGAATAGTTTTCGTGATAGGGGGCAGGTGGCCGTACAGTTGGTGTCTTGTGGGGTGTTGCTGCCAGGACTTGTTCAGGATTGCACGCAGCATTCTTGTGTAATTGCCATCTAGTTTCTTCTCCAGCCGTTTTGTTAGCGTCCATGTAGTGCATCCATATAGCAGTATCGATGTGACCGCTGCCTGGAAGAAACTGCGTTTCATTTTATCGGTTAGGTCTGATTTCCATATAGTCGATAGCCTATTGATAGCTGTCCATGCTTTCGTTAACCTCGTTTCGATGTCCTTTTCGGTTGATTCTACGCTGCTTCCTAGGTACGTGAATTTGTCTACTAGTTTAAGAGGGGTTCCTTCTAGAGTGGAGATGTCCCCCGTTTGGTTATAGCACATATATTCCGTTTTGTGTGCATTAACATGGAGGCCTATGCTTGCTGCTGCTCGTTCCATGCTATGCAGAAGTGTTTCGGCTTGGTCAGGTGTATTTGCCAGTATCGCTATGTCATCGGCGTAGTCGGCGTCGGTAATTGTTGTTGCGGGGTATCTTCTGCTTCTTTTCTTCGTCAGTTCGAAGCCATTCTCTATACAATCAAAATCCGATAGATAGCTGGACGAAGGGATGCATACTCCCCTTCCCTAAAAAGGGGGACCTCGGATTAGCCAAAAACTACCGAGGCATAACACTTACATCCATAGCTGCCAAAATCTACAATGCCCTACTACGAAACCGAATAGAACCCAAAATCGACAACATACTTAGAAAAAACCAAAATGGCTTCCCGAAGAAATAGATCTACGACCTCACAAATACTAACCATCCGCAGAATCCTTGAAGGTGTACGGGCAAAGAACCTACAAGCGACATTAATATTTGTCGACTTTACCAAGGCTTTCGACTCCATTCACAGAGGAAAGATGGAACAAATCCTACTAGCGTACGGCATACCTAAAGAAACCGTAGCGGCAATAATGATTCTCTATAGAAACACTAAAGTAAAAGTACGATCACCAGATGGAGACACAGAATACTTTGACATTGTAGCAGGAGTACTACAAGGGGACACGCTGGCTCCGTATCTCTTTATCATTTGTCTAGACTACGTACTTAGAACATTATATATATATATATATATATATATAAATGTAATGATAATAATAAATAATTATATATATCTAAATATATATATTTAATTCATGGAATTTAGACTGCGACCCCTGGGTTTCATGGAGTTTTTTTCAAATCAACAATGATCAGTTAACTGCCTGATGATTGTTGTTTTGAAAAAAACTCCATGAAACCCAGGGGTCGCAGTCTAAATTCCATGAATTAAATATATATATCTAATAAATATCTATTTATTATTATTTTATAATAGCTATATCCTAAATATTGAGCACTCCCCATATTATATTGCACTTGGTTCGATACAAACCCACAAATTGATTTATTGACATCCAACACTGTTATAATGTATATGTGTGTGTGTGTATGTGTGTGTGTTTTTGGAAGATTCAGTGGATACAGAAATATGAATATGACATAAATGCACAGCAAAAATTTCCAAAGAAAAATTCTGATTCACATCTGAGTGTCACATTGTACAGTATATTTCTTCTTTTGCATATATGTAGAATCCGTTTTCATTACTTACTTATTGACATTCAACATATAGATTCGCACCCAAACAATATATTATAATTAGCAGGCTGGAGGTGCCCATGGTGTAATGGTTATCGTCGTAGGAAATGGACACAGCGACTCGAGTTCAAATCCTGGACGAGACTGATTTCATTTCACATAGCACTAATACCCTTGGGAAAGGTATAAATCCAATTATTCTCCCTCCAGCTATGGGTAAATAGTAGGACAGACTGGTTTCTTCAGCCTTGATGAGGCAACTAGTCTAGGAGAAGGAAAACTCTGAATTGAAACCTGTTAAACTCCGCTTAAAAATTGACCTTGTGTCATATCCTGCCCGAGCGGAGGGGTTGGTATATAGGATTAGCCGGCTGGTCTCAAATATCATTTTCTTCTGAGTTGTGAATTTAATTCTCACTGTTTGCCGTATACTTCTAACCTTGTGTTAAACTAATCTTTGTAAATGACCTGACCTGTTGGTTGCAACCGTAGAATACACCAGCAACCTCTACAGGGAGCAAAGACCAACCTAACAAGTGTCCTTTGTATGACACTAAAACAACTGATGGCGAAGCTCCAGTTCAAGAGCCTTGAGAAATGTGAAGTACTCCCTCATTGTCATTACTCCCAGATCCACTCTGACTCAGAGTGGTAGTACCTGTTAGGGTCTCATTTTAGAGTTGAATAAAACTGCTCAATCATTTACTATACTGTAAACCATTTAACTGTGTGCAAACAAATGATTCATATTAAATAGAGTTATTATTGTTAAAACCATTTAAATGTGTGCTAATAAATTAGCTCTCATTTAAAAATAAAGTTACCTACAAACTATTTACTAAGTAATCACATATAAGTGTCTGTGTGTGTGTGTGTGTGTGTGTGTGCATATATATATATATATATATATCTATATATATATATAAAGTAAAGTTGGCGACCGTAGTCAAGGATGACCTGAAGGCTCCCTTTTCGATAGCTACTACACCAAGGTGTAGGGGAGGGCACTACTCCTTCCCCTGGGTTACTCCACTTTACCCTTGATCCATACCTTATAATGCTGAGTGCTAAGCAAGGAAGCATAAGGTACCATTTTTTGAGTCTTTGGTATGACTTGACCTGGGATTGAACCGAGGTCTCCTTGGCCAGTGGTGAACACACTAACCATTGTATCAATACTACATCAATTCAGTGAAATGGAATATTCTGTTTTTTTGAAAATAACTTTAATGGTTCTTGATAGAATTTGTTTCAAATTGAACAGTTTGCCCGCAACAGTGTTTCAATTTGATTTAAATATATCCCAGGTCACGTCATACCAAAGACTTTAAAAATAGTACTTGATATCTCCTTGCTTAACACTTAGCAATATAAGGTACGTATCAAGGGTAAAGTGGAGCAATCCAGGGAAAGGAGTAGCGCCCTGCCCTACACCTCAGTGTAGTAGCTATTGAAAAGGGAGCCTTCTAGTCACCCTCAACTACGGTCGCCAACTTTACAATAACTTACTTACATGTTAATCTAAGATCCTGCGAGTTAGGACTGGGAAGCAGGCAAGAGCATGGTGAACGACTCAGGGACAAATATCTGTTTAAACAGTGTGCATTCTCCTGCTGTTGTTGCTGTTAGGAACAGTCCATTAAGTTTGGAAGGGGGAATAACTATAGTAGGGCAGACTGATTTCTTCAGCCTTGGTGAGGCAACTAGTCTAGGAGAAGGAAAACTCTGAATTCGAACCTGTTAAGCTCCGCTTATAAAAATTGACCTTGTATCATATGCTGCCCGAGTGGAGGGGTTGGTAAATATGGGAATCACTATATTAGTTTCAATAGTCAACACTATCCTTATCCCATACATTGAGAATAAACTTGGGGACAATGAATTCATCTTTCAGCAAATCTTTGCTCCACTCAACATTGCAAAATCTACAAAAGAATGGCTCAGAGAAGAGAGGATGCTTGTTCTTGATTTGCCTACAAATAACCCAGATGCAAATCCAATAGAAAATTTATGAAAAATCCTCCTGAGGAAATAAAGAAAATGTAATATAATGGCCGAGGGGTTTCATTTTATGCCTTTGGGTTTAGTTTGGCTGAGAACCTTTCAGCTCAGCACATGGGTTACTTAGGTGCAACATTAACACAGGTGTTCATGCGCGCGTGTGCAGAGTGGACGTGTCACTCAGAGATATCACAATAGCCCGAGATGAGAAACAGGGTTACAGAGTATGAATGACGTCACGCACCGGAAGCGCGCGGAAGATTTTAGGAATTTGAAGAGAGTTAGTAGAGCTGGACACCAAATGAGACAGTTGACTTTCGCTTGCAAACTACGGGTGCCACATGAGATGGGTGGGGGCAGATGAAAAAGCCAGAATAGAAAGATTGTGCCTCTCTCTCCTTATGTCGAAAAACCTTTAAACTCAAAGGTAATAAAAAGTTTTGTACCTGAACTGAGAAATCGTTAAGTGTTTTTCGTGTTTCAAGATCGTATGTTCTATGTGATATATGTTATATATATATGAACATCCCATGTACATTTCATATAGCCATATCATGGCTATGGTACAAAAATACTATCCATCAAATTTTGAAGAATTGAAGTGAGTCATTTCTGAAGTGAGGGAATTGGTGTTACCAGAAACTTGTCACGATTTAATCAGTTCGTTACCAGAACAAATAAAAGAAATAGTAAATATGAAAGGTTCGATAACAAAGTATTAAGTGAACAAATAAAGTTCTTTAAAAGTGTGTTCACTGATAAATACTTTGTGTTGATATTAAAAAAATCTCAGCTGTTTTTTGGGGGGTTTTTTGTCTTTTTGTTAAAAGATATAACAATCTTTAATTTTAGAAAATTTTGCATTTCAGAGAAAACCTGTTTTGTAAGTGAAATTCTATCAGATTATTTTCATATGATGAATTTATATATTGTTAAGAGTAAACTGTCAAAATTTTAACAAATTTGAAAAAGATATATAAAAGTTATTTGTAAAAAACTGAATATTCCATTTTACTGAATATTTGTAGTATATTTGTATGTGTGTGTGTAAAAACAGGATTTAGCATTAAATAACCCATAAGGGTTGATATGCCATTGAACCAAATAACAAAATAACTAAATTAGTAAATGACACATACAAGATATGGTCAAACCATGTGAAAAACATAGATCTGACCTCATCAATCTCACAATTTTTAAGGGCAAAAACATTTTTGCACTTCCTCTCAAAGTCTCAGACTATTTTCAAGAAACGGTATATTTTGCCATCTCATGACCTTCAGTGACTTCAAATAATCTCAGAAGTCAACCTCAAATAGTCTGCTTTAGCCATCTAAATGGTTTTTGGTTTCTTTTGTAGCTGGGGAAATGAATAAGACAAGTTGTAGCATGGGTAAAGAACTAAAGAACCACCCAAAGATACAAGAAGAACTGATTCCTACTAGAACAATGAATCTGGCTCACACATTGTGTCCCTTATCTATTCCCATATATCTATTCTGACAATCTCATTAACAGAACAAAGAGAATAAAATAACAAAAAATCCTATATTTGAGGCGAGTGTCTTCTGACCCATCAAGTGACTACAATCACCAATATCATATTTACCCAGCCCCTCCACTCAGGCAGGATATGACATAAGGTCAATTTTTTTAAGTGGAGTTTTAACAGCTTTGAATTCAGAGTTTTTCCTTCTCCTAGACTAGTTGCCTCACCAAGGCTGAAGAACCCAGTCTTCCCTACTATTTACCCATAGCTGGAGGGAGAATAATTGGATTCATACCTTTCCCAAGGGTATTAGTGCTATGTGAAATGCAATTAGCCTGGTCCAGGATTTAAACTCGTGTCACCGTGTCCATTTCCTACAACGATAACCATTACACCACGAGCACCTCTACACCAATATAACAGTCATCGGGGACTATGTTGCAGTTTTTTATCACTTAGAATACTCAAACTATTGTCTTCAGCTTCATTGCTACACTCACAACGTTTTGGCTGATACACCTTCTTCAGGTGTATTATGCTAAACACGGGAGCCTACACAGAACTTAGAACTGAACCCTTTATTCAATCTCTGAGGATAGATAGTTCTAATTCCATTAACCATGACTGGGTTCAAGTATTAAGCCATAGTAAATACTTTCTATTATCTTACCTGTATGTGAGATTGAACCTGGTGTTATATAGTCATCTACAGCATCATAACAACACAATGATAATGACAGACGCAAGGATAATGATAAAGACGCAGGAAGACTTCTTTAACAAAATATTACCTCTCACTTTATTGCAAGGGTTCGAAAGGGTTGTTCAAGGGTTGCATGTGAGAGGGAGCTGGAGACCGAACATAAACTGTAATATTTTGACCCCAAACTTATGGCCGTCACGTTGTGTCTTTCTTGTTCTTTGATGCTCAACCAGAGGCCTAGGGGCTCACACTGCTGGGTGCTGGCTTTCTTTATCGCATCTTATCAGCATCTTCTCCAGACCTCAACTCATCAGGGCCCAAAGGCCCCTTCGGCCTGATGTGGCTTTCCTTACCATATCTCATCTCCAACTGGCTAGAACTCTACTGGCAACTCCACTGGCCCCCTGGGCGTCAAACTCAACTGGAACCGGAACTCAATTCAACTGGCTCGTCAAACTCAATTGAGTTATATAATCATTCAACACCCACTTGATCTTTGAAATCGAATGTTTAATCGTCATCAAGTGGAAATAACTGTCATGCAGTTCAGAGGTCACTCTCTTCCGGTGCATCACTCTGTAGTGTACCATGGGAATTTTTTTAGCTCGTCCCATTTCATCAGCCAATTTCCGCCCACACGATTTCCTCTCATAACTGCCATTAGAATGTGTCACCTCCTTCCGGTGCATCACCTTGAATGGCATTTTTGGCCGGGTCAAAAGGTCAAAACATAACACTGGGACCTCCAGATGTTTTCACTCAGAAACACATTCAGGGCATATCCGCTGAAATGTTGTGAGTATTACAATAAAGATGAAGACAATAGTCCAAATATTCTAAGTAATGAAAATTATCAGGCTTCTTCTCAGACATTTAGGCAAATGTTAACATATTTACCAACCCCTCCGTTCGGCCAGGATATGACACAAGGTCAATTTTTAAGCAGAGCTTTTAACAGGTTTGAATTCAGAGTTTTCCTTCTCCTAGACTAGTGTTGTGGGAACCTTACCCATCTTACTATAATGGAGTCTTCTCACCGTTATTAGTACAGAGATTTCGCTGCCAGAAGGGTAGATCCCTATCGGTGTTATACGAACAGTACAAGACTTCCTACCTTTTCTGTGTAACTCTATCTTTCTTGTGTAATATAATTTGTTATCTAATATCCATGTTTGCATTTTCATTAGTGACCCTTTCTGGGGCCACAACAACTAGTTACCTCAACAAGGCTAAAGAACCCAGTCTGCCCAAATGTTACAGTTTGTTTGGCAACTATCTCAGTCAAGTCAGCTTCAGATATAAAACCCTTGGCCATTCATTTTATTCATGAATAAAGGTCAAATTATGACAAAGAAACTTTTAAAAGACAAAAAAAATGAAAATTACTTACTGTGTTTGTCTGTATTCGAAGTACTCTCTTTTTCGTAAGAGCATTGTTTAGAGAAACAATGTAGTCAACAAAGCCATATAACTGTGGTGCATGCTTGAAAAAGACATGTACCATTTTATTTCTGTCATCAACAATGGTTGTCATGCAAGTCTTCCACTGTTGAATTTTACCTGAACAAGGAGTAAATAAAACCAAATATTACAGCGGATCAAAAATACAAGGGTCATTCTATAAATAAAGTGAAATATTGCCTAAGGATTTGGCAAAAGGAAGCACTCTTTACAGTTGCACCTTTTGCCAGAAAATCAATTATGATGGGTCCTTTTATGTCCCAGAACACTGTCACAGCATGACCTTCTTTACTGATCACTTTGCCTGGAAAATTTTCTTTACCATAGAGTCTGTATGTTTCCACTCAGTGGACTGTCTTTTTGACTTAGGTTAATTGTAGAAAACCCATATTTAGCCCATTTGTAAACATTTTTTTAATAAAATGCGCTTCTCTGTACACATCACACATTCTTCTGTAAATTTTATATGGTTTACTCTTTTCAGCCACCAAATATTTGATGACAGACCTCTGTTCAAACCTTGGAGTACTTAGTTTGATTTGCCACCATTTTGAATAGCCTCAAAACAAATATTTCTATGAGATTGAAATAATTTTTTGCTGTAAACCAATTCCAAACAATGCAGAGTTTACATTTATGGGTTAAAAATTTTGAAAAAATAAAAGCATTTTGCATTTTTTTAAATTTATTTATTGAATGCCTCATATTTTCCTTTTCTTCTTTTTATTTTTTTGTTATCTGCTGTGGGACCCTTACCCATCTAACTATCATGGACTCTTCTCACCGTTATTAGTACAGAGATTTCACTGCCAGAAGAGCAGATCAATCTCGGTCTGAACCTCTCCAATTGCCAGGTACCACTTCGGCCGGCCGTGTTATCTGTGGCACGGACCTGGCCGAGTGTGTCACGGAACCTGGAGATTTCCTTCAGTCTCAGGGGGCCTTCTCCTCAGGCTTTTACCCCCTTTGAGGGGCCCCTAATAAGGGGAATGCTGATGGAGCCGTAGGCATTTTTAGGAATGCCAGGTGCGTGTGGGCTCTGGCCCTGCGCCAGAACCCACCTAAAAAAGGCCTTATGCCACATTTGCCCATTTGGTGAGGCGAACAACAAATACCACAAATCAATATCGGTGTTATACAAACAGTACAAGACTTCTTACCTTTTCTATATAACTCTCTCTTTCTTGTGTAATATAATCTGTTATCTAATATCCGTGTTTGTGTTTTCATTAATGACCCTTTCTAGGGCCACAACATTATCAACCTTGACTCAAAATCTTATTCTATATACACATCTAAAAAGTTTCAAGAACTCCAGTATATAAGTAAAAAGTAAAGTTGGCGACCGTAGTTGAGGGCAACTAGAAGGCTCCCTTTTCAATAGCTACTACACTGTGGTGTCGGGGAAGGTACTACTCCTTTCCCTGGATTGCTCCACTTTATCCTTGATACGTACCTTATATTGCTGAGTGTTAAGCAAGGAGGTATCAAGTACCATTTTTAAAG
>OY757935.1:68077243-68269743 GCA_963585895.1 Sepioteuthis lessoniana | reverse complement strand
GTCGCTGTTTAATATAATTCATTTTATTTTTAGTTGGTAAAACGCAGAATTTGCATAGAGGGGTTTTAGTGGCCCATGAAAAAATATAGAATCTTTCAATAAAACTGTTCTTTTAAAAACTTATAATTTCTTGAGCATTGTTTCAAGCGTTTTGATGTGTTTTACGACAAATACTTAATGGGGATTTTTTTTTTTTTTAGCTAGGGCGGGGGTGCATAAGGTAGAGGGGAAAACTTTTTTCCAGTTGCCATCGTAACTTTTAGTAAGTTGATTAGATCGATGCCCGATATAATTTAACTTTAGTTAATTTAGAAAAAGCTGGATTTGTATTGAGGGGAATTTGGTGGGGGAGGAAAAAAGGAAAAAAAACTCACAAAACCAGACACCCTGGTCCGGCGATAGCCGTCTACTGGACAGGAAGACAGGAGCTGTGCAAATGAATAATTACAAACAATCCATATGTTAAAAAAGTGCTAATGTCTTTGCAGATCACTAAAATAGACAGTGCCGCGCGTTTGACTGGTTGTTTGCAACAACCAATCAAAAGCACGGATGAGTGGTCTATAATCGTCCAAATAAATAAATACCCAATTTTTTTCTTTCCACTTTTGCATAAACTGGAGGGTGTATAAGAGACTGGTTATCTCTGATAGGGTCTGTTTGGTGAGGGGAGTATGATGTTGGAACACCCGAAAGTCCCCAATGAACCAAGCAAAACACATCACTGATGATACCCACCGGCATTAAATGTATTAAGGCGTATATTCAAAGTATTAAAGTAGATAGATAGATAGATAGATTGGAGTGAACTGACTAAAATATTCATATTTGATTTAAATATCTAAATTGAAATAAAATATTCATATTAAGTTTTAAAAGAATACTCACGTTTAATTTCTGTAAGCTCAGGAGACATTTCAAAGATAATGTTTCTTCTTTTAGATGTGGCTTTAGCTGTAATATACAACAAAGTTGAAGTATTCTATTACCAATTAAATAAGGATATCACATAACATCAAATTTTAGTAAGATGGCACATAAGTAAAAAAAAAAAAAAAAGTAAAGTTGGCGACCGTAGTCGAGGGCGACCAGAAGGCTTCTTTTTCAATAGCTACTACATCGAGGGGAGGGCGCAACTCCTTTCCCTGGATTGTTCCACTTTACTATCGATACGTACCTTATTTTACTGAGTGTTAAACAAGGGGGTATCAAGTACCATTTTTAAAGTCTTTGGTATGACGCGACCTGGGATTGAACCCAGGTCTACCGGAGCATTGGCGAACTCTCTACCCACTGGGCCAATAAGCCGGTTTCGTAATTATTTTCTTTATAAGTGAATAATTTTTGGAGATCTGCTTTTACTCTCAATCCTTTGAAACCATAGGCCAAGTATTTCAGCTATGAATCCCTTTATCCTCCACCCTCAGACATGGGGAAAATATCATATGGATTAGCATATGGGTTATTTAATACTCCAGGATAATTCCCTGAGATCAGTTATTTTGAATCTTGAGTTCAGTCTTGTCTTAATTTGCATAAGGTGTGCCTCAGTTTTTGAAGCTATTAATATATCATCAACCCATAATAAAATGATGGATATTTGATCGTAAACATTTTGAACATATATGCAGGGGTCCACAGGTGACTGGACAAAATTTTGTGGAGTTAAATAAGTATGGAATGTTTTATTCCAAGTTGGACCGCTCTTTTTTTAACCCATATAAGGATTTTTTAAGTTTCCAAACATAATTCCTATTCTTACCTTTTAAAGCCTTCTGGTGGCTCAACATATATTTCATAGTCTAAGGGGGCATTTAAATATGCACTCTTAACATTCATCTAATGAATCAACAAGTCATACTGGACTATTATTTGCAATAGTAACCTTATGGAAGCCATATTTGTTGTCGGGGTAAAAGTTTCTCTATAATCCTTGCCATATATTTGTGAGTAGCCTTTGGCTACGAAACGAGCTTTATACTCCTGACTTCTGTCACTTTTACTTTTTATAGTAAAAAAACCACTTACTACCGACAATATTTTTATTTCTTGAAGCCTTCTTCCATTCAAAAGTATTATTTTCTACTAAGGAATCAATTTCCCCCCACATTGCTAAAATCCAGGTATTCGATTCGACAGAGTTAACGGCCTCAGTAAAGTCAGTGGGGATCGTACGCATTGTACAACAGTAATCAACCCCACAAAATTCAAAATTTTCGATGACAAAAAAAAAAGGTTTCTTTATTGGACTGGGTAACGGCTTATTTGCTCCTCCCTTTCGGTTTTTAGGTAGTCTTTCGGTTGTGCGTCATAAGTAATTAGGTTTTCCGGAAATTCGGTATTTTTATCCGGTTTCGATGATGAGCTATTATCATAAGAGTTGGTGAATTTTACACACCAAACTTTTTTAATAGCTGTTGATTCCGGAAAATAAATCAAGCTGGACATTGTTTATCATAGCCGACAAAGATGCCTTTTTCACAACGAGGATCCAATTTCGTTTTATTTTATGCATAACAAAAACAAGTCATGCCAAAAATGTTATTTAAGTTTGCTTTTGAACTGGTAAAACTTTCATATGGGGCTTTTCTTGTGTTTTTATTATAACAACGATTTCTAATATACGCATCTAGGTCCCACCCCCAAACAATCCAACACCTCTAATCCCTCAAGTTCTCCGCACACGTTTTACAGCAAACATGGAGAGCAAGTAGCTTTTCCTGATCCCTTACTTTAACACCAAAGTAATCGCAATCTGCCTTCTTCACAAAGTCAGTGATTTTTTCTTGGCAGTTAAGATGGACCACATTACCGCAGATATAACAGAACCTGTCAAGATTATTCTTACACTTGCGATCCATTCTTACAAGAATACAAATGTCAAGTTGAAAAAAGAAAAATATAAATCAGCACTCAGATCGTCATTGACACCTGACATAGTATTTTAAAATCATTTTACGCTGAAGGATAATCCTCGCTCCCTCTAAGTATGTGGGTGTTAGCGAACAGGGTGGTACACAGTAGTTAGGTTCACATACAACATTATATACAATACTAAACATCAGATACCCACGATCAACTGTGACAAGTAGAGTCCACATGCTTTTGAATAAGTGTTATTATTGTGTACAATTTGTGAAATATTCAAGTACATCTTAAAAACCACACCAAAGACAATGAATGATTTTTTTTTATTCAGTATAAAATAGTGATCATCACTTGATAAACCTTTGACCTTTAGAAAAAAAAATTAACATAGGCCAATAAAACTGATTGATTTTAATGACATATCAACCCATCTAGGATTATTTTAAGCCGAGAGGCAATTGTATTCATTGTATAATCATATTTACATTGTTTGTGTCGTTATTGAAGAGATTTTCTTTTTTTTTCATATTCTAGTGGAATAGAAATAATTTTGATACAGATCTACAGATGAGACCCTTACACAGTAAATCCCACAGGTGGGGCACATTTTAGTGGGGCATGCAATGTTTTAAAGAGACTTGTCTACAGACCAAGTTAATAGCTTTTTAAACCTCCTTCACATGAATTACAGTAAAATTTAGAACATGTAAGAATTAAACATTACAGGGAGGCATCATAATTTTAGAAATATCAAAACGGGGCATGGCCTAAAATTAGTTTGGAACACTGCTCTTACATGTACAACCAATATGGGTCAAAGTTGACCTGGGAGTAATGGTAATGTTGGCGTACTCCACACTGGCTTAATCTCCAGAACTGAAGCTTCACTATTAGATGCAGTTTAGTGTCATACCAAGCACGCCCCTCATTTTGGAGGGGTGTCTTACCTTCTGCATGAGATATATCATATTTACCAACCCCTCCACTCAGGCAGGATATGACACAAGGCCAATTTTTAAGCAGAGTTTTACAGGTTTCAATTCAGAGTTTTCCTTCTCATAGACTAGTTGCCTCAACAAGGCTGAAGAACCCAGTTTGCCCTACTATTTACCCATAACTGGAGGGAGAATAATTGGATTCATACCTTTCCTAAGGGTATTAGTGCTATGTGAAATGCAATCAGTCTCATCCAGGATTTGAACTCGCGTCACCGTGTCCATTTCCTACGATGATAACCGTTACACCACTGGCACCTCCTGTACATTAAACAAAGAAACCAAAGTAAACCAAACCAAATCAATCTTTTATAAAAAATTATTTTTCTTATTTACCCAACCCCCCGCTCGGGCAGGATATGACACAAGGTCAATTTTTAAGCGGAGTTTAACAGGTTTGAATTCAGAGTTTCCCTTCTCCTAGACTAGTTGCCTCACCAAGGCTGAAGAACCTAGTCTGCCCTACTATTTACCCATAGGAGAATAATTGGATTCATATGTTTCCCAACGTTATTAGTGCTATATGAAATGCAATCAGTCTCATCCAGGATTTGAACTCGCATCACCGTGTCCATCTCCTACGACGATAACCGTTATACCACGGGCACCTCTGCATGAGATATAGAGTCAATAAATTCTAAGACACACCAATACAACCTCTGCCTCTTGAGTCATCTGCGCATCTTTCTATGCCTTTTATAACATTTACATATTTTCACTATCTGCCCACGTGTCTTCCAAAATTATATCCTGCCACCTTCCCTCCCTTGAACAACTGTCAGACGACAATCAAGTTGTTCATGCTTTTTATTTCCTATTTCACACCTTCTTGTTCAAAAGGGGTCCACATTCATTGTCAGAATGCGTAATCATTCTTCATCTCTGTGGTTATCAGTTTCCTTTCTGCACACATCTAATATACAACTAGTTCAAATGAACAGCTACAGTAGGAATTGGAATACACTCAACTAAAAGCCTGATTGTCACAGCTGGTGAATTCAAAAATGCAATCTGGACTTTAGAAGAACGATATGCAATAAAATTGTGTTTTAAACTTGGAAAAAATGCCACAGAAACGTATGGAATGCTTCAGACTGCTTTTCAACCAGCTTACATGAATCGAGCATCAGTTTTTGAGTGGCATGAGAGATTCAGGGAAGGCACGGAGTCTGTGAGGGATGATGAGAGGTGTGGGAGGAGTAAGGAAGTCAATACACTAGAGTTGATTGGCCAAAGAGTTTGGGTTAGGGTTACTATGTTGTGGTTTTAAGGGAGTTCAGGAAGAGATTCCCAGGGAAGAGGCCAGCACTTTTCAAATCGGGTCAGTGGCATTTCCACCAGGACAATGCACCAGTCCACAACTCTATCCTTCTCACAGACTATTTGACCAAGATGGGAATCAAGACAGTTCCTCACCGTCCCTATAGTCCAGACCTTGCTCCCTGTGACTTTTGCTTATTCCCTAAGCTCAGAGGCTGACGTTATGAGACAATTGAGGAGATGAAAGAGGCTGTGATGAAGGTCATTGGCACACTCACACAAGAGGATTTCTATGGGGCCTTCCAGAAGTTGTTGGAACATCACAACAAATGCATTGCAGCCGGAGGAGATTACTTTGTAGGGGGACTAAAGTTCCGTGTGTGTACAATCGATAAAAGTGCCCATACGAAAAAAGTCTGGAAACTTATTTAAGGATCCTCGTATATATATATATATATATAAGTAGGAAGTGTTTATGAGCTTAAAATGATAGTAAGGGATTTTTTTTCCGTTATTACATAGTTGGATGGAAAGTTTTCACTGGTTTGAGAAAAAAAATTCCCCCCAAACAGGAAATACTGATAGTATCCTTTGTACAATATTACAGTTGTGGTCCCATTGTTACTGTCATCAACTTTTGTGAAATTTCCCAACCTACTCTCTCATTTTCACCACAACTGATCACAGCATTAGTCTCCTTAGCCCCACATTTTTTTCACCTCACAGTCTGTAGTAACACAGTTGGATACTTAAAGGAAAAGGTACAAAAAGTAACCTTGCAACATATCATGACTTTGGTAGTATTACAAAAGAAGAATTTCTTTTTGGTAAGAAAATGTTTCAGCATAATGGAATTAACATAACAAGGTAAGACATTCAAAAATATCTCTGAGGATTGTCTATTGTATACCATGATGAAGGAAAAACCACAACACTATAATATATACATCTTTTCATGCTTTCAAAAAGGGTTAAAGCTTCTGGGGGGGGGGGTGAAACAGACAGACGGACAGAAGAAGACAAATATAGACTGCTATATTGACCTTTAACTTCTACTCTTGAACATAGCACGCTGAGTTGTTTTCAAGACCCCACTCGGCACTTTTGTTTCTCAGCCAGGGGCCCTGTGGTCCACCACCCGAGTGGGCACTTTCAATAACTGCAAGCTGGCACTGACTCACACAGCCTTCACCTGACCTTGACACTCATGCAGCA
This sequence comes from Sepioteuthis lessoniana, assembly GCA_963585895.1. Classification (NCBI taxonomy): domain Eukaryota; kingdom Metazoa; phylum Mollusca; class Cephalopoda; order Myopsida; family Loliginidae; genus Sepioteuthis; species Sepioteuthis lessoniana. The sequence continues at coordinate 68,263,405 of OY757935.1, read as the reverse complement.
TCTGCATTTATCATTTCATAATGCCCACGACTTCTGCTAAACCATATGACTGCTTCCGCTTATTTACATGGGTATGTCTCTGATTGATGGTTCAGTCAAGAGTCAATATGTACCATGTCTATTCAGGCTGAACTTCCCTGTTGCATTCAAAGAGGTCGGGTCAAAGTCCTGAAATGGAATTGCTGACTGAATTGAACAATGACTCACAGTCATTAACACATCTTCTTGTACATCATTTAACGACTTTCATTCAGCTTTAAAAACTATTAATATCATTTCTCACATATTGATCTAGTTTAATAGATACGAATGTGGAGAAATTTTTGCAAAATCTGACAAGATAATGAAAAATAGATAGGACAGTGGATATACTAAAAGCACAAACAACAGGTTCAGTTCAGAATATTTCGTTCTTAATTATTGAAAGAACTTTTTCAACTGAGAAAAGTAGCTTTTTTCTAAATTTTAGCAAAAAGAGGAAATAGATAAGAGTGTATAAATGTGAATATGAAAGGGGGTGGGGTCTAAAGAAAAAAGACAAAAGACAAAAGGAGAAATAGATCTATGTGGTGGTAGTAGGGGTTGTTAGTTTTGACTTAAGATCAGTGAGAAAAAAGAGAGAGATAATATGATAAAGGGGAAGGTCTTGAGAGGGAGGAATGGAAGGGAAGTAAAAGGGGGAATGGTGACATGCATGCTGGGATGGTGGAGGTGGAGGCCCAGTCACATCCTGTCTAGTCAAAAATTTTTCTTCTGCAATACAAATGGATTCATGTTGGATGGGGTATCAAACAATGGCAGATTCGAGGCCGAAAGGCACCCAACTTCGGTTGGGCCACCCTTGGGTGGGTGAGCTGCAACCTTTGTCCCCTATGTATAGCACTAGACCTTGTTGTCTAGTTTAAGCTATAACCCGGCATACGTGCCCGGATCCAAATTTGGATTCATGAAACTGCTTGCCTCATAAGAGCCACATTGCACTTAGTGGGTCGATGAGCAGCACAGACCAGCAGGGTTCAAGTCTATGAGAAGGAAAACTCTGAATTCAAACCTGTTAAACTTCGCTTAAAAAATTGACCTTGTGTCATATCCTGCCCGAGTGGAGGGGTTAGGAAAAAAAAAAAAATAGTTGGTGCCCGTGGTGTAGTCGTTATCGTCATAGAAAATGAACACGGCGACTCGAGTTCAAATCCTGGACGAGACTGATTGCATTTCACATAGCACTAATACCCTTGGGAAAGGTATGAATCCAATAATTCTCCCTCCAGCTATGGGTAAATAGTAGGACAGACTAGGTTCTTCAGCCTTGGTTAGGCAACTAGTCTAGGAGAAGGAAAACTCTGAATTGAAACCTGTTAAACTCCGCTTAAAAATTGACCTTGTGTCATATCCTGCCCGAGCGGAGGGGTTGGGTAAATAGTACCAGCAGGGTTCAAGTCTCGGCTCATTCCCGACGTTCCCTTCCCCTTTTATCCCCACTTTAATTGGCCTTCGGGCTTTTGACCTTGTGTCAAGTCCTGTCTGGTGGGAGGCAGCGACAAATATCATACAAATGGATGAATCTACTTTAGCCAGATGACCACAGACTCAAAACTATTGAATCAAGAGAGACCCAAATTAATAATAGTAATTATTAATAGTATATTAATTAATAATAGTATATTGGTATATAGTATATATAGTATATTAGTATATAGTATATTATATATACTATATATATACTGGTATATAGTGTATTATATATAGTATATTAGTATATAGTATATCATTGTATTAGTATAGTATATAGTATATTAATTAATAATAGTATATTAGACTACATTATAATTTCTTGGCCAAAGACTGACAATAAGAGTTTGCGGATATTCTACCCCCAAAACATTCAATAATATTGAAGCAGTAACTTTCATTTATTAGAGTACAATTTTTGAAGGCTCTTTCTGAACCCAGTCAATGATAGGTATTTCTTCTAGTATATATATATATATATATATATATATACATCATCATCTTGTCGTGCCATCAGCACAGATATCTCTGACCCTCTCTCACAACCCCTTCATATCGTTCATCACTTCCAGCAGGTCCTTAGGTCTACACTCCGTACTCTCACAGAGCTGCTGCATGTAGGTTCAAGCTGGTCGCCCGGCTTTTGCTCGCCATGTGAAGGGGTCCACTGGAGTACATCACTTATGAGCTCGTCCCTACTTCTCCAGCAGTGTCCTGCATGTCTGGTTGGTCTAACTTGGATAGTTTTCGTGATGGGCAGTTTTCAATATATATTGTAAGTGAATAGTTTGTAAGTTTATTTTAAAACAAATTAGAGCACATTTGTTTGCACACAGTTAAATAGTTTAATGTATTGCTTTCTAACCTCAATAATTCTACAAGTGGACAGTTAAATTTTTTTAGTATTACTATTTAGAATTAGTAATTCTATTTATTGATAAATTAATCTAACTTTGATAGTTTTTGTGATGGGTGGTAGATGGTCGTATAGCTGCTGCTTTGTGGGGTGTTGCCTCCAGAACTTGTTCACATTAAATAACCTACATGGATTGATATGTCATGAAACACGACCAAACTAATATATATATATATATATATATATATATATATATATATATATATATATATATATATATATATTTATATATATGAGAAAAGCTAGAAATAAATCCAACAGTATGAAAAGGTAGAGATGAAAAAAATAAAGTCTTCAGAGTATGATTTTATTTGTAGAAATATGATAGTGAGGCTCCAGCTTTGGATATTTGGGGAATGTAGAATACTCCTTCATTGCCATCATTCCCAGGTCCACTTTGACCCAGAGTAGTAGCACCTAATAGGGTCCTATCTATGAGTCAAATAGAACAAACTGTGTGCAAATAAATGACTGATGTTAAATTGTGACTATTATACAGCTATACTTGAAACCATTTAACTGAGTATGAGAAAGAGCTCAGGCTCTTTAAGAAAGTTATTTACAAAATGTGTTTACAAATCATATATATATTCAAGATATATGTATAAAAAGGATTTGGCATTAAATAATCTACAATAGTTGATATACCATAAAACCCAATCCAACCAAACCAAACCAAACCAAACCAAACCATAAAACATAGACAAAACAATCTATCTATCTATCTATCTCTCTCTCTCTCTATATATATATATATATATATATTCTATCAATTAAGCTAATAGATATACTTAAACGAAATTAGCAAAATGGAGTGCTCAATACAAAGCATATAATATATGTAAATTTATAAGTAAATAAGGTATATTCCATTATAAATTTATTTCATTCGTCAATGACAGATGAAATAAATTTATAAGGGAATATATTTATTAATTTTCTTGTTTCTTAATGATATATATATATATATATATATATATATATATATATATATATATATATATATATAAACAGTATTTGGCATTAAATTACTGACATGAGTTGATACACCATAAAACACAGCCAAACTAATATATATATATATATATATATATATATATGTATTCTTAAAGAAGACAGATTGGCATTAAATAACCCCAGAAGGGTTGACCTGCTGTAAATTCCAACAACCAACCAACCATTATAGTTACAACAAAAAAAAATTTTGAATACTGAAAAAAAGTTTCTCTAAGATATCACAAAAACAGTTTTAAATTTAATACCATAAGATGAATGCATAAAAAGAGTTTTAAACTTTTAAAAATTCCCCCAAACAAGAAATATTGATCGTCTACTTGGCACAATGTTACAGTTGTGGTTCCATTTTTAATCTTATCTCTCAACCCAACACTCATTTTCTATAACCTAACCTTCTTTCCTAAAAGGTAATAACCAAAACTTACCTGTGTGGTCCTGTTTTTGAGAGAAGAGTCTTCTATTGCTATCCCATAGAGGAAATAAGATCAGTGTTTCGATTTTTTTTTTTTAAATAATTTTTGATTCTAGTCTTTTTTTTTAACTCTTTCTTCCATTGTTCTTTAGTCTTTATGCAGAATAGCCCACCCATGAAAATTTACGTTCATTTTGTTTTTAACAGAGTAACTAAAGAAATATGCCCAATGGTAGATTTGTTGCTTACTAAAGACATAATTTTGGGTGTTCAGTAAAAAGTAAGCTTTTATCTGGATGGAGAGCACATAAATATTACATTTTTATTTATCTTTTTTTATACATTACCACAGAAATAACAGAAATTTTAATCGACAAGATATTAAGAACAACCACAACATTTTTGAATATTTTTTTTTGTATGCTAAAACAAAATTAGCATAACACTTCATGGCTGGGTGATTCAGTTGAAAAAATAATGCTGCGTACCTGAACAGTGTATATATATATATATATATATATATATATATAATAGTATAGAAAAAAGGAGACAATCCGGATTTTTGGAGCGTGAAAATCAGTATTTGTAATGTCTAAAGTTCGACTCGCGGGTAACTAAGAAAAGAACGGAACACAAAAAAATGTTAACAGCTCACTGCTGGAGATAGGACTGACTTATTCCCTGGCAAATGTTCGCCAATGTTCAGGGAAACCGGGGTTCAAACAATTTAGTTTAGTATAAGTACAGTTTCAATGTCAAAAACAGTTCTATTTCAAACAATTGATTGGTTTGGGTTTTTTTGTTTAATGGCATATCAACCTTTGTAGGTTATTTAATGCCAAATGCTATTCTCCTAGAAGAACAGTAGTGGTACTATTTAACCCATAGCTGGGAGGATAAGGGGGTTCATACCTTTCCCAAGGGTATTACACCATTACACCACAAGGACACCCCTCAAACAATTGAGTTTAGCATACAAAACAGTTCCATTTCAAACAATTCAGTTTAGCATAAGGTGCTACCACTCCTGGCCCGAGTGAACCAGGGAGTGATGGCACTTAAAGGGGGTACTCCTCATTTCCCAAAGCTCCAGCATTACTGGAACCTCACCTTCAGATTGTTTAGTGTCATATCCAGGACACTCATTGTGGGGGGAGGGTCTTACCCCTCTGCAGAGAAGCAGTTGGTGTATTCTACAGCCCCAGCCGACTGGGCAAAGCACAAGGCACCCAATGAGACTTAAGAGATTTAAATGCACTTGAGAAGGTTTGCTAGTCTAGGTTGCTAACCATTACACCACCCAAAGCACCCTTTATATATCCATTGTAGCCACCTTGGCTTTTTTATTAATATACTCTGAGAGAAAATTTGTTTGAAATGAAATTCTACTGACGTTTCTGTCTACCCTATGTCTCAAATTTTATTAAGATTTGTTTGTTTTTTTTCTGTGTACATATCTCTCCTTACCTACCCTACTTTTTGATTGTCACAAGATGTGTCAAGTGTCACTTTCATTCCTCTCTTTTCTAATCTTACAATCTTCATACCTTGTTTTTTCCCTACTTTCTCTTGCTTATAGACAGCAATCATTATCAATAAAACTAAATGTGAGGTGAGATACCCAAGAAATGTATTTTTTAATAATTAATATTATATAACTATTAATATTTATTTTTCATTTCTATGATAAATTTATTCATAGATTATGATTTTATTGCAATATCCTATCCAAGATGCTTAAACTACATTGTATACCTACAAGAATATATATAAAGAAATCTGAGATATAAAACATCAATATAAAAATTATCTTTTTTAAATATTATCATCTTGATTAGTTTTTTATGCAAAACCAGAATATAGATGGATGGACGGTGTGTTTTGTTTTGTAATGACATATTTTTATATAAGATAAAGTAAAATTGGTGACATGTCCAAGGCGACCTGAAGGTTCCCTTTTCATTAGCAAATACACCAAGGTGTAGGGGAGGGCGCAACTCCTTTCCCTGGATTACTCCACTTTACCCTTGATCCCTACTCTATTATGCTGAGTGTTAAACAAAGAAGCATCAAGTAACACTTTTTGGTCTTTGGTATGACTCGACATGGGAATGAACCCTGGTCTCCAGGACCATTGAGGAACACTACTCACAAGGCCAATTAAGTAATGATGTTTAACAATCATAAGAAAATGGTGGTAGATTATTTTAAATTGTCATAAGAAAATGATATTATATTGAATTATTGCAAGAAATAATCATAAGGTGATATTGAATATATTTTAATGTGTTTTTGTATATTATGTGTATAATATTATGTGTATAATATTATGTATGTAATATTACGTGTATAATATTCAAAATCTGATCTATGCATTAAAAGCTTTGGTTCCATTTGTGTCCCCCAAAGACTTGGGAAAATGGATTTGGAGTATATTGTGTTGCGGGTAGATTTTTTACGTGTTTTTTAAAAATATTTTGTTTACAATATTACACGTTTAATATCTAATGTTTGTTTTACATGTTTATAACTCTAGCTCCATTTGTGTCTCCCAAAAGCTTTCCTCATGTATATATATATATATATATATATATATATATATATATATATATATATATATATATATATATAAAATATCCAAAGAAGATTAGTTAAGACAGATCCTATATGAGAATATATAAGAGGATTCTTATTGTTAAGTTTTACAATTATAGATAGATAGATAGATAGATAGATAGATAGATAGATAGATAGAATATAAGCGGTGCCAACATGGCATGGTGGTTAATGTAGTAAGTAAATGACTGATCTTCAGTCATGCTATTGCATTCACTTTTGGACTAATACTCTTGGGATAGGTAGGCACCGCTTATTCCACCCAACTATGGATTAAATTGTATCATTACTATTCTTCTACAAGGATGGTTTTGGCATTAAATAATCCATTAATGTTAACATCCCATTAAACAAAGAAACCAAACCAAAATTAATGTATATATATATATATATATGCATAACACACACACACACACACACATACATATATAATTGATTGATAGATAGATAGATAGATAGATAGATAGATAGATAGTACATTACCATAAACCTTTCCTCAGCAGAGTATTCTAGACTAGTATCCAATTTTTGCCCTTTTTAGTAGGTTTTTTAACTTTAAAAGGTAATTACACACATACACACACACACACACACACACACACACACATGTATAATAGATAGATAGATAGATAGATAGATAGATAGATAGATAGTACATTACCATAAACATTTCCTCAGCAGAGTATTCTTGACAAGTATCCAATTTTTGTCTTTTTTAATAGTTTTTTTTAACTTTAAAAGGTGATTACACGCACACACACACACACACACACACATACACACACACACACACACACACACACACACACACACACACACACACACACACATATGTATAATAGATAGATAGATAGATAGATAGATAGATTACCATAAACATTTCCTCAGCAGAGTATTTTAGACAAGTATCCAATTTTTTGTCCTTTTTAGTAGATTTTTTAAACTTTGAAATGGTAACTACATTAAAGCTTCCTAGTAAAACTGTTATCCTCTCCATTTTTGTTACACCCTCACCTCATATACAACACTCCCAAAGAAAGGAAGGAAAAAAGAAAAAAAATTTTTTTTAAATGGCAACATTATTCAACAAGTGTTTGTACTTTCAAAATCATAACAAAGAACATGAAAATTGAATTTTGAAAGATAATAAAGTTTTTTCTATTAAATTACCTTTAATCAATCTGTGTAGTGATCTGGTCGCGGTTATCACATCAGTATTTCAAACATACTCAAGAAGAAATTGTGCTACCTTATTTCCCTTTTGTGAAAACTGGCTCAAAACAGTTGTTGATAGTAACTGACAAAAATGAGTTATGCAGCTATTTCCTTTCTTGCCTAAGTTACAACCGGTATCATTTTCATTTATTTATTTGTTTATTACCATAATTTATAGAGCATAAAATCAAAAACCTCCTCTCCCTATTCATTCTGCATTTTGGGTGATCAATTATATCCTACATGAAAAAATGTTTTTTCTTTTCATTTATATTTTTGATTGTCTATAATTTTTCTTTTTTTGTGAGTGAGTGGATTATTTTTTAGGCTCTTTCTTTTAGTCATAAAATATTCTTTGATTTTTTTTTTTTTTCATTATCTGACTTTAACATTATTATTCCTCATATCTGCTAGTATTACTGACATTAACATTATTATTCCTCATATCTGCTAGTATTACTGACTTTAACATTATTATTCCTCATATCTGCTAGTATTACTGGCTTTAACATTATTATTCCTCATATCTGCTATTATTACTGACTTTAACATTATTATTCCTCATATCTGCTAGTATTACTGACTTTAACATTATTATTCCTCATATCAATAAACGAAGTGAGCAGAAGAAAGAGCACAGCCAAAGCTAAACTTAAAGCAGCAAACCAACAAGAAAGAATAAAACTGTGGAAACAGCACTTCGAAAACTTACTTGGAAACCCACCAAAAATAACACATGAACCAATCACCAGAATAATTAGCAAACAATTAGACATTAAACTTGGACCGTTCACACAAGGAGAACTCGACTCGGTTCTCAGAAAAATTAAAAATAGGAAAGCTGCAGGACTGGACGAAATTCCCCCGGAAGTATGGAAGACCAGACAATTCGACGACATACTGCTCCGACACTGCAACGCAGTATACAATCAAAATCCGATAGATAGATGGACGAAGGGATGCATACTCCCCTTCCCTAAAAAGGGGGACCTCGGATTAGCCAAAAACTACCGAGGCATAACACTTACATCCATAGCTGCCAAAATCTACAATGCCCTACTACGAAACCGCATAGAACCCAAAATCGACAACATACTTAGAAAAAACCAAAATGGCTTCCGAAGAAATAGATCTACGACCTCACAAATACTAACCATCCGCAGAATCCTTGAAGGTGTACGGGCAAAGAACCTACAAGCGACATTAATATTTGTCGACTTTACCAAGGCTTTCGACTCCATTCACAGAGGAAAGATGGAACAAATCCTACTAGCGTACGGCATACCTAAAGAAACCGTAGCGGCAATAACGATTCTGTATAGAAACACTAAAGTAAAAGTACGATCACCAGATGGAGACACAGAATACTTCGACATTGTAGCAGGAGTACTACAAGGGGACACGCTGGCTCCGTATCTCTTTATCATTTGTCTAGACTACGTACTTAGAACATCGATTGACAAAATCAAAGAGAATGGCTTCGAACTGACGAAGAAAAGAAGCAGAAGATATCCCGCAACAACAATTACCGACGCCGACTACGCCGATGACATAGCGATACTGGCAAATACACCTGACCAAGCCGAAACACTTCTGCATAGCCTGGAACGAGCAGCAGCAAGCATAGGCCTCCATGTTAATGCACACAAAACGGAATATATGTGCTATAACCAAACGGGGGACATCTCCACTCTAGAAGGAACCCCTCTTAAACTAGTAGACAAATTCACGTACCTAGGAAGCAGCGTCGAATCAACCGAAAAGGACATCGAAACGAGGTTAACGAAAGCATGGACAGCTATCAATAGGCTATCGACTATATGGAAATCAGACCTAACCGATAAAATGAAACGCAGTTTCTTCCAGGCAGCGGTCACATCGATACTGCTATATGGATGCACTACATGGACGCTAACAAAACGGCTGGAGAAGAAACTAGATGGCAATTACACAAGAATGCTGCGTGCAATCCTCAACAAGTCCTGGCAGCGGCACCCCACGAGACACCAACTGTACGGCCACCTGCCCCCTATCACGAAATCTATTCAAGTTAGGCGAACCAGACATGCTGGACATTGCTGGAGAAGCAGAGATGAACTCATAAGAGATGTACTCTTATGGATCCCCACACACGGCCGCGCAAAAGCAGGACGACCAGCACGAACGTACATTCAGCAGCTGTGTGAGGATACAGGATGTTGTCCTGAAGACCTGCCTAGGGCGATGAACGATAGGGAGGAGTGGCGAGAGAGGGTCAGGGATATCCGTGCTGCCAGCACGATATGATGATGATGATGATGATTCCTCATATTTGCTAGTATTACTGACTTTAACATTATTATTCCTCATATTTGCTAGTATTACTGACTTTAACATTATTATTCCTCATATCTGCTAGTATTACTGACTTTAACATTATTATTCCTCATATCTGCTAGTATTACTGACTTTAACATTATTATTCCTCATATCTGCTAATATTACTGACTTTAACATTATTATTCCACATATCTGCTAGTCTTAAAGCATGGCAATTATTACCTTTTCAATTTTAAAATAGTTTCTGCTTCAGCTGTAGTAACACAAACCCAAGAAATGAAATTAATGAAATGATATTAATCTTTAATTTTTTTTTAAATAAAAGAGACAGACAGACACAGACAGAAATGGAGATTTAGGCGAAAAAATAATAAATATATAAAAATGCCATTCTAAAAAATAATATTGTTTAGTGCTTTGTAGTGGATAAAACAAAACGAGCCCTCATAGTATTTTTATCATTGAAAGGAAAAGCCAGAGAAGCTATTTTGGAGTTGGACACTGTGGTTCTTAATTCTGAGGATGAAATGAAAAAATTGTATGAAAAACTGGATACACTTTTTCTGGAAGACATAAACCAGTTTGCCTTTTGGGCATACGAAACATTTGAAGGCTATCGGAGACCGCCTGAGACTTCATTGGAAGACTTTCTGATTGACTTTGGCCAACATGTCACCAAATTAAAAGACTTTAACATTCTTTTACTAGAACCTGTACTTGCCTTTAGAGCACTAAAGAGTGCCAACCTCACCCCGGATAATGAAAAATTGATCAAGGCTACTGTCGGCGAGTTAACACTATCTTCTATGTCAGGACAATTACGGAAGATTATGCATAAACATTCTTCTGACGCTTCATCACCCAACACTTCACCTGTCGTGGTGATGAACGAAGTGGATATTATTAACTATGCAGAAAATAACCAAATGGACCCTGCTGAAGTATATTATGGTCGCTCCTCATATCGAGGTGGTTCGCGTTTCAATAGTTGGCGAGGAAAAATAAACCGCAGTGGAAGACAACAGAGCAATAAGAATAAAACACGCTCCACTGACAAAAAGAAATTAAACCCACTAGATCCAGCAAGCAACACTACTGCATGTTGACAGTAACAGGGATGAACATGGAGGCGAAAACGAGAAGGATCTTTCCGTGGTTCACATTGTTCTTATGAGTCAGCAAAAAACGCGAGAACAGCGGTGACACTCTTTTGGGTGAGACACTTGGCTCCACTGTTCAAGATAGTGGTGCATCCAGCACCGTTTGTAGAACAAAATGGTATAAATGTTTTCTTGAATCATTAACGTTAATGTTTCAGAAAATGGTATAAATGTTTTCTTGAAACATTAACGTTAATGATTCAAGAAAACATTTATACCATTTTGTTCCACAAAAGGTGCTGGATGCACCACTATCTAGAACAGTGGAGCCAAGTGTCTCACCCAAAAGAGTGTCGCCGCTGTTCTCGCGTTTTTTGCTGACTCATAAGAACAATGTGAGCCACAGAAAGATCCTTCTCATTTTCACCGCCATGTAAATTATTTTAGTTTATAGCTATATCTCAACATTTTATCTAATGTAATTTTTAGAATGCTAAACATGGGGTACAGCTGTTATATATATATATATATATATATATATATATATATATATAAATAATAGAAAAACATATTGGAATTTCCTCAATGAAATGGAAAATTAGATACGCCAATCACAAATATTCTTTCTCCCATAAACATCTGAAACACCAAACTGCTCTATCTAAGTATTTTTGGAGTTTGAAAAATAAAGGTTTAACCCCAGAGATTCAATGATCCATATTAAAAAGGACAAATACTCCAAAATGTTTCGCTAGTAGATGTAATTTGTGTTTAGAAGAAAAAATACAGATATAGATTTACCCAGACCCTGAAAAATTGTTAAATAAGAGATGTGAATTAATCGCTAAATGTAGACATAGGGCTAAATTTAAAGTATAGAAAAATTAACATAGATAGTGTTTTTTAAAAAACATAGAATAAATTGAGAATTAAGGTAAATGAATAAAAATAAAATAAAATAAAAGATAAAAAATGTGAAAAAACCATATCATATATACGTACTATTCAACAAAAGTGTAACTGAATTAATAGGCTCGAAAATAAATTTGAATTTAAAAAAATTAAATTTAATTAAATCTTGAATTTGATTTAATATAATTCTTACTGTATCATTACGTAAAGTTATTAAATAAAGTTGTTTTATCTAAATTAGTATTAAATCTGGAGTTTTAAGTCAAAATGCAATTAGAATTTTTTAAAAATAAAAAAATTTTAAAAATTTAATTTACTATAATTCAAACTGGCAATAAAATTTAAAAAAAACCGGAAGTGGGCTAAATGAGGAGATAACTCTTCACCCCTCTTTCATCCCCTTCCCACCCTTCTTTCCTGTGTCTATTCTGATTTTTTTTATCCATTAGATCTGAAGAAGTCCTGTACATTTTTTTCGTGTTTTTGATTTTATCAAAAACACATAACAAGATGGAAATAGATTTATAATCCTAATGTGACCAGTTTTGTTTTTTCTTAAAATAATATGTATATATATATATATATATATATTTGGAGAAATGGTAGATTTTGGTGAATCTGACAAGATGATAAAAATAAGTGGAAAAGTAGATAAATCAAGAAACTTACAACGAGTTGGGAGGTAATATTTCATTCTTTATTCACAGAAAAACTTCATCATTTTTTGCTTTTTCTAAATTTTAGCAATTGAGGAAAGAGATAAACTAATGGAGAATGTAAAAAGGTATAAAGAGAGAAAAAGGGTCTAAAGACAAGAAAGATATAAAGAAAGAACAGAGAGGGAAATAAATATAGGTATGAGCAATGGTGGTAAGTATAACAAGGTGACTAGAGCTCTCTAATGCAGGGTTGTCCCCTTACATCACATCACAGTTCTAGTCAGTTCCTTGTAAATACTCCAATAAACAACATATATATTTATTCTGTCTTCATGTCTTTACCTCTATCTACAAAGTATACAGAACAATACAGTAGGGGTTATCTGGTTTTGACTGTGACTGTCTGGGTTGATAGTCATAGCTAGGTGACACCAAATGTATCAGGTTTCATCAGAAATTTGACCAAATAGAGGTGGATTAATTTCAGTAAGAAAGAGGGAAATATGAGTAGGAAGAGGGTTTTTTTATTAGAGAAAAAGAAGGGGGAAATGAAGGGGGCAAGGCTTCAGGCATATCTTGCATATATATATATATATATAAAGATTCTGTGGTAGGTGCAAAATTTTAAAACTGCTATAAAAAGCATATACATTTTAAAATACTTTTAAAAACTTTAAAATTCATTGGAGAAGAATTCAGGGATATATGAGTAGTGATGATTGGTTTGGTTTGGTTTGGTTTCTTTGTTTTAATGGCATATCAACTCTTTTTAGGTTATTTAATGCCAAAGCCATTCTCCTAGAAGAACAGTAGTGGTACTATTTAACCCATAGCTGGGAGGATAAGGGGGTTCATACTTTTCCCAAGGGTATTTGCCCAAAAGTGAACATAATAGCGTGACTGGAGTACAAACTCGCGTACTACGATTCCGCAGTCCATCGCTTTAACCATTACACCACGAGGACACCCCCGAGTAGTGATGAGGAAATAGACATAGAGTAGTGACAGTTAAAAAGTATGGGAGGGAAGAAAATGGAACTGAAAAAAAATCCCCTTAAACCAGAATAATAGGTAGAGAAAATATTGTTTTCTTTAATATTGTTTTCTTTAATATTGTTTTCTTTACATACTAAAATGGGATTAGCTGAATTAAGAGCTGTTGTGTTGAATAAAAGTAGTGTGTAAAATTTCTTTCGTATACACTATGCAGGTTGGAGTTTTGTGATGAGTAACACTATAGCTATTAAGAATTAATTTTTTTATTTATTGCAGACTTTTTATCCTCATCTTGGTAGTTTTTGTGTTGTTTCTTCTTTCACTACATTTCTGCCAAATTTCACCTCTGGCCTTCTTCAGGTGATTAACCGTGACCTCGGGTAGGAAACGTAGTGAAAGAAGAAACAACACAAAAACTACCAAGATGAGGACAAAAAAGTCTGCAATAAATAAAAAAATTAATTCTCAGATTAAGAAGCCGCATCTCAAAAAATAATTCCAATTAAAGACAATTACTATAGCTATTCTTTCTGGGTAAGGCTTAAAAGCTTTTGAAAAACTCTAGTATGGTAATAAGAAATTCTTTCCATTGTTACACTAATAGTCAATGCATCTATGTACATAGTACCTGAATATTCTTCAGTGTCTACCTTGTTTTAATTGTGATTTTCTTGAATATTTGTTGGTGTTTACCTTGTTTACTTGAGATTTTCTGGAATATTCATTAGTGTCCACCTTGTTTTACTTGTAAATTTCTGGATTATTCTTCAGTGTCTAAAAAATCTCAAGTAAAACAGGGTAGACACTGATGATTATTCAAGAAAATCACAAATAAAACAAAGTAGATACAACCAAATATTTTTGATATTTGTGATAATCTGGAATATTCTTCAGTGTCTATCTTTTTTTACTGTTTTATAAATTTCATATAATATCCCATAGTAAACAGGATAACATTAATCTAATACTTTGTAGAAGTAATTTTTTCTTATTCTTTTAAAGCATGAAAATTGTTTTTCAGAGCAGTTATCGATTGATGATAAAATTTCAAAATTTGAATCTCATTATGTGTGCCAGGGGAATATTAATCACTCACCCTTGACTGGAGGATCGGCTATCATTTCTCAGCACAAAGACATAATCATGCAGATTTAATGTTAAAGTCCCAAATCAATTTAAATATCAGGGTTTTAAAGGCAATAAAAAAAAACAAGACAGGCAGTTTTTTTCTTCCCTCTACCTACTTCCTTTTTGCAAGAATTACATGAAAAATTCAAGGAAAAATTTTTTAATCAATTTTATACTAAGATATCAGTGTGAATATGCTTATGTATATAATGGAAATTTTTACGTAATCTATTAATAAGTGTATATTATAGGGATTAAATAAGAAATAAAAAAAAACAATAACTCAAAAAATAAAATAAATACAAAATAATATAAATAGATATAAAAATAACAATTTCCCTGGAGGCCTTCTAAAAGGAACCATAATCTGAGTATGCCTGAAAAGATGAACTTCCTGGTGCCAAAGGGAAACTCTCTCAGTTACTTTGAGATACCTAAACTGAACGAAATTCCCTTTCTCTCTCAACTGCCACTGGGAATGCATGAGCTTGCTGAAGCCAGAGGCCTTAGCAGCACATTGTGTCTCCTGCTAGTAGCAGATTCAGCTGAACATAACCAACTGAACGCAGACACACATGACAGATCCTCAAATTTATAATTGGCCCAAAATGATTTCATGATATTCCTCAAACGCCTCGACCTGGAAGTGTTACATCAGCAGATACGGCTATTTGGGAAATAGACATATAATGTTCATTACGATAGAACATATAAAGAACATAGGAATCTCGGGATTCGAAAACATGTAACGACTTCTTGTTCAGGTACGAAACCTTTTTATTAACTTTGAGTTAAAGGTTTCCACGTAAGGAGGAGAGACACAATCTTCTATGCTGTCTTATTCATTTGTCTCTCCCATCTCGAGCGGCCCTCATAGGGCGCACGTTCGCCTCGCGTCTGCGAGCTCCAAAAGTCGATCCTTCTCGTTTGGCGTCTAGTACTCGACTCTAATTTTCTTCAAATCTCACACAAACCTCAGCGCGCTTCTGGTGCGTGACGTCACCCGCACCCTGTCACCACGTTTCGTCTCGGACTATTATGACATCTGAGTGACATCTCCATCCGCCCGCGCGCGCCCGCGTTAACACCTGCCTCAATGTTGCACCTCACTAACCCATGTGCTGAGCCGAAAGGTTCTCAGCCTAACTAAACTCAAAGGCATGAACCGAAATCCCTCGGCTATTATATAACAGAAGCAAAGCCATTCCTACTGGTTCAGGAAAACATTTCTCCCCCCCCCCCACAAAATAATCGTAAACCCCGAAAATAAAAAATTTTAGTTTAAAGGTATCCTTGTCTTTTTCCTTTCCATCCTTAATTCCTTTGCAGCTTCAACAAACAAAAAGAAGATAACAAGTGAATGGGGATAAACAAGAAAAAGGAGTCAGAAACCAATGTTAGAATTTCCCGACAACACTATTCACCACCACCTAAAACCACCTTCTCAACCTCATAATATTGGCCTAGTGGGTAGAGTTTTTGCCAATGGTCTGAGAAACTTGGGTTCAATCCCCGGTCGCATCATACCAAAGACTTTAAAAATGGTACTTGATACCTCTTTGCATAATACTCAGTGATATAAGGTACGTATCAATGGTAAAGTGGAGCAATCTAGGGAAAGGAGCAGTGCCCTCCCCTACACCTTGGTGTAGTAGCTATTGTAAAGGGAGCCTTCTGGTTACCCTCGACTACAGTCGCCAGCTTTACTTTATTTACTTATATCAATAATATAGTTTGCAATATATATGAATACAGAGTGCTCAATAGTGGTGATAAAACATATGTAAATCTATATAAGAATGGCTTCGACATCTTGGTCTGATGATTGCATCAGTGAGAAACTGACAGTCATCAAGTACCATTGACCCGGCATTTATGCTATCCTAACTTATATAAGATGCAGAAGTCAACAACTTAAACTATATATATATAGAGAGAGAGGGAGAGAGAGAGAGAAAGAGGAAGTATCATCCATGAATAAGTATACTTTTACCAATCTTTTATGGGAGAGTCCCTTATGGTATAGTCGCTAATGTGTGGGACTGCGATATTGTAGTGAGTTTGAATTCCAGTTGTGCAATTACGTTCACTTTCGAACTAATGCCCTTGGGAAAGGTATGAACTCCTTCATCAACCCTACCCCACCCCACCCCACCCCAACTAACGGTTAAATAGTACCACTACTGTTTTCTACAACCATGGTTTGGGTATTAAATAACCCATGAAGGTTGATATGCCAATAAACAAAGAAACCATATTTACCAATCCTTCCACTCAGGCAGGATATGACACAAGGTCAATTTTTAAGCAGAGTTTAACAGGTTTCAATTCGAAGTTTTCCTTCTCCTAGACTAGTTGCCTCACCAAGGCTGAAGAACCTAGTCTGCCCTACTATTTACCCATTGGAGAATAATTGGATTCTTACCTTTCCCAAGGTTATTAGTGCTATATGAAATGCAATCAGTCTCGTCCAGGATTTGAACTCGTGTCACCGTGTCCATTTCCTATGATGATAACCATTACACCACTGGCACCTCCTGTACATTAAACAAAGAAACCAAACCAAACCAAACCAAATCAATCTTTTATAAAAAATTATTTTTCTTCTAGACCAAACATACGCGGATTTTATTATTTTGAGTGGAACATTACACAGTCTAGACAGATATTGTTAGTTATTATTTACTGGAGGTGCCCGTGGTGTAATGGTTATCGTCGTAGGAAATGGACACGGCGACACATGTTCAATTCCTGGAAGAGACTGATTTCATTTCACGTAGCTCTAATACACTTGGGAAAGGCACAAATCCAATTATTCTCCCTCCAGCTATAAGTAAATAGTAGGGCAGACTGGGTTCTTCAGCCTTGGTAAGGCAACTAGTCTAGGAGAAGGAAAACTCTGAATTGAAACCTGTTAAACTCCGCTTAAAAATTGACCTTGTGTCATATCCTGCCCAAGAGGAGGGATTGGTAAATATGATTATTTACTGTATCACCCATAAACAAGTACAACCCAAACAATCTTTTATAAAATGTTCTTTTTCTTCTAAATCAAAGACACCAAGATTTAATTATTTCTAGTGCAACATTATACAATCAAAACAGATATTGTTAAGTATTATTTATTGCCAGACCCTACAGCATTGAAACTCTGGAATCAAAAATGAAATTGCAACACCTCTGAAACCAAAATACAATTTCATAAATATATATAAGTGGTGTGTATATATATATATATATCTGTCACTCAGACTCGAGTGGAAAACCATCAGCTAACGCTCGTGTGAAAAATTTTCAAAAGAGTAAAATAATAATAATAATAATAATTGCAAAAAAAATGAGAAAAAAATTGAAAACTCTGATATAAACCATAATCATATACAACCAGAATAAAGTCATAGAACTTAGCATAGAAAAATATGTCATGCTCATAAAGAACAGTGCAAAAAAGAGAAATCACTGAAGGAATAGAACTGACAAATCAAGAAAGAATCAGAACGCTTGGAGAAAAGGAAAATTACAAGTACTGGAGAATATTGGAAGCAGACACCATCAAACAAGATGAAAGAGAGAAAAAAATAAGAAAAGTGTATTTCAGATAAACAAGAAAACTTCAGGAAACCAAACTCTGTAGCAGAAATCTCATTAAAGGAATTGACACTAGGGTAGTTCTTGGAGTTTTTAGAACGTTTTGATATAAGATTTCAATTTCAGTTTGTTTTTGTACATGGTTGAATCCGTTAAAAAGATAACAGGTTGGACCCGCTATAAAAGAACTGTAGCGAGAGAAGAAACTTACCTCCTGGATCAAAGCGCATAAGACTATGCCTTGCTTGTCAAGCAGTAAAAAATATGTTCACTTCTGGTGGTAGAACTTATAGTGTGCCGTCTCGTCTCTCACGAGAAGAAATCTACCTCGCATGTAAATTTCTATATGCCGGAACTTGCATAAAAGAGCATGCCAGCAGCAGGAGCGGGGTTGTTGTTGTTCTTTGCGGACTGCTTTTTTGACTAACTGACTGACTGACTGAACGAGTTGACCAGAGGTATACTGAGGAAGGGCTGCTAGTCGCGTGTGTTGTTATATTTAGTCAACTGAGGCTACCCAATTGTCTGAGGACTGTTCTACTGCTTTTGCTTGGACTAGTTCTACAACAAGAACAATCATAAAAACACTTTTTTCCTTAGCTAAGTTACTATCCACCTCTCGAACTATCTCCCTTAACGAACTTAGTAATATTAAACAAACCCTTATCAAAAATGGGTTTTCCAACTACATTTTTGATACTGAAATTAAACAATTCATTAATAAACCTGAACAACCTAACATAGACAATAACCTAAACCATGAACAATCAATAAACCTATACTACAAAAATCAATTTCATAGTAATTATAAAATAAATATACATATATTAAAAACCTTATCCCAAAAAATGTTCTCCCTACCGAACCTACCAAAAACGTTAGACTTATCATATACTACAACAAATTTAAAACCTCTAACCTAATTATTTCTAATAACACTTCCCCCTCTACCGAACTTCTTGATAGTACCAACGTCGTATATATGTTCAAATATCCCTTAGGAGACTGTATCTCCAAAGAAAATAGTGTATATGTTGGTCTTACCATTACAACTCTTTCCAGACGACTTACAATGCACCTTAATGATTCTAGCTCCATGGCCTTACATCTTAAAACCCATTCTATTCCTAAATCCAAGTTTCGAAAAATTCTAGTTGAAAAGACCACTATAATCGCACACGAAATTGATAAGCTACGACTACAACATCCTAGAAGCCCTACATATAAAACAAAAAAAAAACTAAAATCAATAGAATTAATTTTTAAAATAACGACAATGTTTTGTAATCCCTTTAGAATTTTTTTTTAATATTCCGTATTCCTTGATCCAATTTACCCAATCCCTCTACTCGGGCAGGATATGACACAAGGTCAATTTTTTAAGCGGAGTTTAACAGGTTTGAATTCAGAGTTTTCCTTCTCCTAGACTAGTTGCCTCACCAAGGCTGAAGAACCCAGTCTGTCCTACTATTTACCCATAGCTGGAGGGAGAATTGGATTCATACCTTTCCCAAGGGTATTAGTGCTATGTGAAATGCAATCAGTCTCGTCCAGGATTTGAACTCGTGTCACCGTGTCCATTTCCCATGACGATAACCATTACACCACGGGCATTCTGTATTCCTTGATAGTATTCTATTTCCGTTGATAGCGTTCAGTTTTTTAAATTCATCAGCAACTCAGTTTTATCCAACTCTGCGTTAGCATATTTTTGTTATGTTATAAAAACCAAAAAACTTTCAAAACTCATTTAAAAAACAACACTCTTTATACATGCAAGCAACCCCTGATGATGGCCTATGAAGGGTACGAAAGCACGCAGGACAATTTTGGTAAATTCATCCACCAATTCCAACTTGAAACCAAGACGCTTATCAGGAAACTCGAAAGGATCTTAATTAAATTATACAGACAAAATTTGTCTTTACTATTTAATCAAACATGCTTAAATGAATGACTACTGCCTAACTAGATATCTTATGAAATAGCCGAGGGATTTTGGTTCATGCCTTTGAGTTTAGTTAGGCTGAGAACCTTTCGGCTCAGCACATGGGTTGGTTGGGTGTAAGATTGAAGCAGATGTTAACGCGGGTGCGTTCGGGAGGATGGAGGTGTCACTCAGATGTCATAACAGTCCGAGACGATACTGGGTGACAAGGTGCGGGTGACGTCATGCACCGGAAGCACGCGGAAGTTTGTGTGAGAATTTGAAGAAAATAAGAGTCGGGTTTTAGACGCCAAACGAGGATCGATTTTGGAGCTCGCAGGCGCGAGGCGAACGTGCGCCCGATGGGGCCCGCTCGAGTTGGGGGCCAAATGAATAAGACAGCATAGAAGATTGTGTCTCTCCTCCTTACGTCGAAACCTTTAACTCAAAGTTAATAAAAAGGTTTCGTACCTGAACAAGAAGTAGTTACGTGTTTTTGAGATTCCTGTTCTTTATATGTTCTGTAGTAATGAACATTACATGTCTATTTTGCACATGGCCATATTCGTGTATATGGCTATGCAACAGATATACACACATATATACATATATACATGAACAAATATGTATTTTTCTTTTCTTTTTTTTTTTTTAGTAGAGGAGTAATATTGTGAATTGAATTACCATGACCAGAAAATCCGGCGAACCCTTACGCACAACATACGGAAACACTGGACAGCCGTTTCGGCCTTATTTGGCGTCACTTGTGTGCGATATGGGCCGTTGGCTTAGTTGTAGAATTTTGGCTCGGCAATCTGTAGTCGCTGGTTCGATATCCAGTGATAGAGATCACGGTATACCCTGCTGATGAGACTTAATAAGGTCAAAACAACTGTCCAGTGTTTCCGTGTGTCGTAAGTGTTCGCCAAATTTTCTAGTCATGGTAATTCAATGGACAAATATATACATATAATTACACACACTCTAAATGGCCTACAGAGGTTGATATGCCATTAAACAAAGAAACCAAACAAAACCAAACATCTTCATATGCATGCATATATATCAATATAAACATACATACATATATTCATATATGTATCTACATATACATACACACACGTACACACACACACACATACATATATATATATATATATATATATGCTTACACATGTAGCCAACTCTGGTTTACATCAAAATAATTCTCTATCAAGAAAAACAAAGTTAAAACTTTAACAACACTTTTTGTTTATATTGTTTTCTGTACACAGCAAGTGATAAACTGCAACACAGTTTATGGAGGTGCCCGTGGTGTAATGGTTATCGTCGTAGGAAATGGACACGGCGACACGAGTTCAAATCCTGGACCAGGCTAATTGCATTTCACTTGGGAAAGGTATGAATCCAATTATTCTCCCTCCAGCTATGGGTAACAGATTGGGTTCTTCAGCATTGGTGAGGCAACTAGTCTAGGAGAACTGTTAAACTCCGCTTAGAAATAATTGACCTTGTGCGGAGGGGTTGGTAAATATGAATACAGTTGTAAACTGTGTAGTAGTAAGCCAAGTCTTTAGTATTCAGAGACTGACACAAGGTCTTGAGTTTAAATGGTCTCACAAAGTGATGTTGATTCCAAAAGCAGCAGTCATTTGATTCATGAGATGCCATAATCTCATGGTTACATTGATCCTAGTCTTCGATTGGTATGGGGTTGGTTAGATATATGGCACTGTTAATTCTCCATCCTTAATGTCAAGTTTTCATTAAATTTTGTATCTAGATTGAATCAGTATACTTACTTGTTGTAACAGAATGCTTTGATGATTCACACTCTGTCTCCAAAAGATATTGTCATATTGTATATTATGCGTATACATATATACACAGGAGGATAATTAAAACGCCAGATGATCTTTGCCACTGTACTGCAGCTCAGTTTCAGGGTGTTGGCAATCTTCTTGTAGCCTTGGCTATTTTCATGTAGCGCAACAATACGTCTTTTAAGATACTCAGAGAGTTCTTTACCATGTGGTGCCATGTTGGAACTTTCAGTGACCAGTATGAGAGAGTGTAAGAGCCGCACTACAAATTTGAACACACCTGCTCCCTATGCACACATGGGCCTAGTAACACTGATGAGTCACATGACATTTTGGAGGGAAAATGACAAACAGTACTCAGTTTGGACATTTAGGGGTGTAGTTTCTTAGGGATGTACTCACTTTTGTTGGCAGGGGTTTAGCTTTTAATAGTTATATTTTGAGGGGAAAATAAATTAACTCTGTTATATAAGCTGCACACAGTACCTTCCATTGTGTTAAAGTATCATTTTGTCAGTGTTGTCCCATGAAGAGATATACTTAAATATCTGCAGAAATGTGAGGGGTGTGTAGGTTATATTGCGTTTTTGATATTTAATTTCCAGTTTTGTAGTGGTACTATTTACCAACCCCTCCGCTCGGGCAGGATATGACACAAGGTTAATTTTTTAAGCGGAGTTTAACAGGTTTGAATTCAGAGTTTTCCTTCTTGTGCAGTTGGTGTTACGTCCGAAGTTGGTCTACTACTGACGAAAATCTTTCAGAGCTCCCAGTCTCTCTTTCTGTTTCTCTGCTTCCGCGTGCTTCAAAAACGCGGCGTCATTTATACTTCTGCGATACCGAAAAGCATATAGTACGAGCCACTATACGTGGTGTAATGGTTATCGTCGCAGGAATTGGACACGGCGACACGAGTTCAAATCCTGGACGAGGCTGATTGCATTTCACATAGCACTAATACCCTTGGGAAAGGTATGAATCCAATTATTCTCCCTCCGGAGCGGAGGGGTTGGGTAAATATGATACAACAATATGTTATCATATAAAACATCTTCTGCTCCATCATTCAAGGCATGAGTTCCCTATATGTGGTTAAATATATCAAAATACTTACAATTTTCAAGCAATAATGTGTAAAGACAAAGAGAATAAAGACAACCAGGAAGATCTGAGAGGCCCCTGCTTTATTTCAACAATTGTGAAACACCTTTTATATACATACACATAAATATATACATATATACAAGCACATATATACCAGATGTACACACACGTGCACACACACACACACACACACACACACACACACACACACACACACATATGTATGTACTTACACATATATATCTATATATACATTTATATACATTCGTATGTATATGGAAGCAGCATTTTCTGTTTTAAACATGTTTAATAGGACAGACACTTCATGTGTGCTAATTCTATCTTTAATCTGTTCAGGTTTTTGTATGAGTCATTTGAATTTTGAATAGAAAGAATTTAGGAAGGAGCCATATTTTTCTTAAGTACTTTCGGCCCCAAATGGAACCATCTTTCAAGGAAACAAATAATGAAATGATGAACACAAAGATGAGTCATATACATTCATATGAAGAGTAGGAGGAAGGACAAGGAGAGAGGAGGAAAAGAATTTTACTGGAGTTTAGAGAAAAAATTGGTGGTAAAAGTGTATGAGGCATTTTCAAATCTACCATTATCAAACTTGATCTTGTTTAATGAAGGTTTGTTAATCTTTATATATAAAGCTTCAAGATTAATAAACCTTTCTTCATATACACATATATGTATATATACACACACATATGTATATATACCCACAATATATATATATATATGAATACACATATATATACATATACAAATATGTATATATATACATAAATACATACATACATAGATATGCATGTACATACACACATACATATGCACGTACATACACACACGCACATATGCATATACATACACACACACCTATATATGCATATACATATACACACACATATATATGCATATACATATATGCATACACATATATACACACATATACATATACACACACACATATATATATATATATATATATATATATATATATATATATATATATATACACACACACACACACACACACATCAAAAACCAATCATTCATCTGATTTTAATAAAGTTCTCACTTTTTATGTAACAATTGATGAAATTTTTTAAAAACGTTAAGTCTAACTCAAAATTCTGAAAACCAAATGTTTTTTGTCTAAAAATTATTAATTATATATAGTCTTGATATTTACATATTTTAAAGAAATTTCCGTAAAGAAAGTTATTCTTTTTTCCATAACTGTTTGATTTTACTGATGTCTTCTTTTTTTTTTTTTGTCAAAAAATGATGAGTATAATACTAATTTTATAGGCGTTTTTTAGCTTATTCATTTTCATTAGCTTCTGTCTTTAAAAAAAAAAGAAAAAAATTCACATTTAACGCCCCCTTTTTTTTTATTTTAGAAATTTTAAAATTAGAAATAACAAAACATTATTTATTATTATTATTAATCAAACCTGCATATATTGAATATCTTTTTTTAATTTGTTTAAATTTTGTTTTTCTGTTTTGTGATTTATCACTGATGAACATTATCGTTATGGATGTCCAAATGAGAAGCAATTATTATTTTGACATGAATCCATGATAATTGACATTTGTCACCTGCAAAACAACTTGTTGGGTGTGCATTTCTTCGTCAAGAATATTTTCCTCAATTTTCATTTTAGTAGATAAGATAAAACAGGAAAGATTTTAAAGTAATTTCAAAAAATTGATTTTTTCAACCATCAACATTTTACCGTTTTTAATTTCACAAATTGACGTAGATTTCTGCAATTGAGGTTTGGTTTCTTTGTTTAATGGCATATCAACCTTTGTAGGTTATTTAATGCCAAAGCTATTCTCCTAGAAGAACAGTAGTGGTACTATTTAACCCATAGTTGGGAGGATAAGGGGGGTCATACTTTTCCCAATGGATGCTTAACAAAATACAAAACAAAACAAAGGAGGAGATTATATATATACAGAGAAAGGGGGGGAGGGTGTTAACCAACTGATCAATAAGTCAGCATTCATATTTCAAAAAAATCATGTGACTGTGTAAGGCAACGATGTTAAACAAATGGAACCATCAAAAGATACAACAGCTTATTAAGAGAAAAAAAGAAAGAGAAGAAAGAAAAGAAAAGAATCAAAGAATGAGAAGGAAGAAGAAGAAAGAAGAAAAGGAAAGAAAGATAAAAGAATGAAGAGAGAAAAGAAAGGAAAGAAAAGAACAGAGAAGAGAGAGGGAAAAAAAAGAAGAGAGAGGAGAAAGGGAAGAAAGAAAAAGGAATGGAGTGATAGAAGAGACCTTATACAGCCACGTGATATTTTTGAAATATGAATGCTGACTTACTGATCAGACAGTTAACACCTTTTGAATCCAGGACTTTTGAGAAACAGGAGGTTGATACCTTTTCCAGGGGTATTAGTTGAAATGTAATGGTTCAACAGATGTTAGAACTTGCTTACTTCGAGGCACCACTTCAGCATTTTAGCTATTATGCCATAGGGACACCTTCATATATATATATATATATACACACACACAGTACATATAAATACATATATACAAGAACATGAATATATAAAGATACACTTTGGTGCAAAAAAATAAGGCCACCATGAAAAAATGCAGAAATTTGGATTGATCAACTTTTTATTTAAAAAAATCATATTTTCATTCTTAAATTTTGCAAATAAATGTATCTATTTTTTTTTTTTAAGTAAATTTATTTGATTATTTTACTCTTAAATAATAAAATAAGCATGTTACAAAATCATAAGGCCACTAAAATAAAATCACACATACCATCATTTAATACTTTGTTTTTCTCCTTTCACTGCAATCACTTCGATGCAGCGATTTTTCATCGACCCTATCAGACTTTTGACAGTTTGATCATCTATTTCAGACCATGATTTCATAATTGCACCAGTCAAGGACACCTTTGAATCATATTGTTTACCCTGACTGTAAACTTGTTGGGCAACTATACCCCAGAGGTTTTCGACGGGATTAAGATCTGAACTTAATACTGGCCAGTCTATTAGCCCAACATTTTTGTCACTAAAAAACGCTTTTGAAT
Source organism: Sepioteuthis lessoniana (assembly GCA_963585895.1). NCBI lineage: Eukaryota > Metazoa > Mollusca > Cephalopoda > Myopsida > Loliginidae > Sepioteuthis > Sepioteuthis lessoniana. Next base: position 68,237,078 of record OY757935.1, on the reverse strand, counting down.
GCCTTGACACATGAATTGGGGCATTGTCTTGTTGGAAAATCCCCACGATTTCCTGCAATACAAAAGAAATATTCCAAAAAGTGTTCGGTGAGCATGTCAGTGTATTGTTTTGAGTCCACGTTACCGCTTACAAGAATTAATTTGAATATTCTATTAGAACAAAATGCTCCTCGTGTCATTACAGAGCCACCTCCACTTTAGCATTTTTTAAAAATCTTTTTTTCTTTCCTTAGGTCGTGCCAATAGCAATGGAACCCATAGGGACCATCTAAATTGCATTTTTTTTCATCTGTAAATACAACATCACTCCATATTTCCCTGAACAAGACATACTTTTTGGCCCAACTAAATCTTGCCTTTATGTAATGTTCCTTCCATAAAGGAGCTTTTTGTCCCTTTGAATATTCAACATTAGGGCAATTTTTTAATGTTCTCCATATGGTCCAACATGAAACATTAATGTCACCAGGAAGTTGAATATGAGAAACATATTTTCTAACATCTCTGATAATGGCCCGTTTATTCCTTGGACTGAGTTTTTCTGGCCCACCTGGAATCTTTTTTGGTGTTTTGTTCTTATTTTTTATGTAATTATTCGCTGTACACCTTGATTTGTTGATTTTCTTGGCAATTTCTTATTGAGAATGCCCATCTTTTTCAAAAGCATCAATCATTCCTTTCTCTTGATCTGTAAGAGAATTGCCACATCCCATGATCTATTTTTAATTTTTATTGCTAATAACATAAAAATCTGTGAGTTAATTTGTTTTATTTAATAAATTCATAGGTGGCCTTATCTTTTTGCAACATGCTAATTTTAATATTTTCTGCCAAAATAATCAAAGAAAAAAATTTTTCAAAAAATTTTTTAATAGATAATTTCATGACTAAATACATTTATAAAAATATGAATTTTTGAAAGAAAAAAGTGGATCAATCCAAATTTCTGCGTTTTTTTCGTGGTGGCCTTATTTTTTTGCACCAAAGTGTATACTGTTACGTGCGCGTGCTTGTTGGGACGATGAAAACGCTTACAGAACAAGAATAAAAAAAGTATGAGATCCCAGATTAAGTTTTTAAAAAAAAAAGCAAGGGAAGAGGCCTCCTTAAGACGCCAGTGAAAACAAGGGAAGATAACTAATAAGTACACTTGTAAAAATAAAGAAGACAACACAAGTTAAAAGTTTTGAATATAACAAGGTTTATTTACATAAATACAGCAAGGAAAATCTAGAACAAAAGAACAGGAGGGAAAGGAATACTAATATATATATATATCTAATCAAAAAGCAAAGAATTTATACAGAAAAAAAGGGGTTAACTTACAATACTTTGAAGGATGAATTTGAAGTGTAACCCTAAGTTGGTCGGACCGAGTTCAAGATATAAGAAAGTTATTTTTCAGGATGAACAGTGACAAAATAGATTCAAGTCATTTGTAGAAGTGTAAAATTTTCAGATGGGTACACGATGAAAATGTTCTAAGTTTTCATTCAGGGTAAACACTACACAATCTTCCTCCGAGATGAATGGAGCTTAGATATCCTTATGACTTTTCCTTAGGAACAGACATCAGGTGATAATTCTTGATATGGGGCAATAACAATTGATCAACTCAGCAAAATACCAGAATTGGATATTTTGTTTTAGTATGTCAGTTATTCGACAAGTTGACAGGATTCTTTTATCTGTGGCTTCTTTCTTTCTTCTAACACAAAAAAGGCATTCTTCTTTTTCTCTGCCTTCTCCTTCTTGAAGACAAGAACAACACATCTTATCCAGTTGCCCGTTGCTGGCATTCTGTGCCATGGACTTAAGTAAAGTTAAGTAAAGTTGTCTCCCTTTAGTCGAGGGCGACCCGAAGGCTCCCTTTTCAGTAGCTACTACACCGAGGTGTAGGGGAAGGCGCTACTCCTTTCTCTGGATTGCTTCACTTTACCCTTAATCTTTACCTTATAATGCTGAGTGTTAAGAAAGGTAGCATCAAGTACCATTTTTTGAGTCTTTGGTATGACTTGACCTGCAATTGAACCCAGGTCTCCCGGGCCATTGGCGAATACTCTAACCATTACGCCAATGTCCGGACATTGGATGGACTTAAAATTCACGGGAATGTCTTGTTTGTCATGTGTTTGATTTACATGGATGTATGCTGCTAATGTCACAGGTCACATGTACTTTGAGTGAGATTGCAACATTCATCAATCTTGGGTAAAGCAACCAGAAAAGATCCAGACACCATTTGCTACACAACTCACTTTTGACAGGAGTTTGAAACTGGAAAGAAGAAAGTTGTATATTTCACCTCGCTGAAAGATATTGACTACAGACTTAGGACTTTTTTTTTACTCAAACTGAAAGACGGAAAATAAAAAATAAAAAATCAAACATAGCATTTTTGCTTGCTAGTATTTTTTTCTTCTAACATGCTTGTAAAATCTGAAGCAAACTACTACATTTTATGCATGTGCCTTACTTTTTGTCTTTTCTGACGAATATTATCTTTTCTTACAAGAAAAGACCTTATAACTTGTTTTTCAACAAACTTTTCACTCAGTAACGATTAAAATTTATTAACTTGTAGATTGGTGTTTATTCAATCATAACCACACTTATCTGTTACAATAAATAACGTATACAAATGGCAACTGCATTATATTTCACAGATCACTGCCATTCCTCATAATCTCACTCTCATCAGCTGCATCTGTTTGATATTGACTTGATGATCCCTTTGACATGCTGTGTTAATTGCATGGGTGGAATAACAGGAAATGCATTTAAGGCCTAAAGTAAACAGGATGCAAATCCTTTGGCAGAAATGCCACATATGCAAAACATATGTGGCAGATAGGAGGCATGTCCATGTGTAGGCAGCAAACTGGAGGTGTGACCAGGAGAATTTGCATGAGCATCCAGATTATTATATAATCAGCAGAGATAATTGGAGACCAAAAGACCGTGGAAGACAGCTACTAAACGTTACATCACTTGGGGCTCTGGCCTTGCACCTAACTACCTAAAGTAGAGAAGCTCGAGATAGCCCAGTAGTAGATTTACGAAATTTGAGAAGCGAAGAGAAACAGATGATTCAATGCCTTGAGATGGCCCTGTAGAAGACTCGCAAAAGTAGAGAAGAGAGGAGAAACTAAGAGGATTCAATGCCTTGAGATGGCCCTGCATGAAACTCGCAAAAGTAGAGAAGCAAGGAGAAAAGGTAGAAGAGGTTTTACTGCAGATTTATACCTCAGCCCCAGTGTTGTTACTAACTCAGCCATCTTCAATTCTCTCTCACTCTACTCGTACGTATATTTCAAGTAATAAAAGGAAAAGAAAAGCAGATTATAGTTTTGTACATCAGCTTCGTTGTCTTTCTTTACAATTTTAATAAAACGCAAAAGGTGGGGTAAAATATTCTTTTTAATTAATCTGTGATTCATGTTGTGTTGTGTGTAGGGGAAGTAGCAGTTGCTACTTAGAATAAATTCAAAATCATAGAAAAAGCAAAGTAGTTGAAAAAATGGGGCAGAGTTTGTAGCTCATATGGTAATTTGTTTGGACTCGTCTCAAAAAGAATCATGTCTATGGGGAATTTTTTTTCTTCCTTTCACTCCTTTATTTATTTCTTAATTCTTCTACTATAACAATGGTCAACATACATTGCACATAACAGCAGTTTCCAGAGTTTCAATATAGCAGTAATTTGTGTTATCATGAACCTGAAATTAAGCAGTAATGTGCGTTATCATAAACCTGAGCAGAAAAACTTTCATTTACCCAATGTCAATTTTAAAACGGAAGCATCATTACCATCATTGATAGTGGGGTTATACATAGAGGTTTCGCCATGTATAATAAAGCCTGAAGAAAAATTAACATTTTTTTTGTTTTGTTTTTAATCATGGAACTATTGTATCTACTTTTAGTGACCGAGAACACTTATAAAAAAAAAAATAAAAATAAAAAAAAAAAATAAAATAAAAGTTATACAAATGCATCAATAAAAAAAAGTGTGTGTGGGGGGGCTATTTCTTTGACAATGTTATATGGGCAAGATATCTGAAATGAAGTGTAGGGATTTCATCAAGGTTTTATCATAATTGTTTTATTTTGTGTTGTTTTTTTTTTTGTTGTTGTTGTAGTGCATTAAGTCGCAAGTGGTAAAGAGTTATGGAGAGGGTTAGAGAAAACAAACATTTTGAAAATAGAATGGCAAGAAATGTTGGATATTGACTTGAAGATTCCTTTGAGATGCTGGGTAAATTGCAAAATGCACCTGTTGCCTAAAGTACAAAGTCAAAAGGACTTGGGGGGGTGGATAATGTGTTGGTCATCACAGTTCGACTCGAACTTAGCTCGTCGCATTAAGTAAAAGAAAGTAAAAGATATATATGCCCATATAAAAGATATAAAGTATTTATAAAAATAATGTTTAACACAAATATAGCACAAAGCTAAAAGTTTGCAGAGAGGGAAGATATTGATAATCTTTGATCGAACTCCAACTTAACTAATTATATTCTGACCCAAACACACTTCATAGTTACCTTCATTATATCGGCAGAACTGAAAAATCTAATTCTCATATTTACTCAACCCCTCCGCTTGGGTAGGATATGACACACGGTTAATTTTTTAAGCGGAGTTTGACAGATTTGAATTCAGAGTTTTCCTTCTCCTAGACTAGTTGCCTCACTATTTACCCATAGCTAGGAGGGAGAATAATTGGATTCATACCTTTCCCAAGGGTATTAGTGCTATGTGAAATGCAATCAGTCTCGTCCAGGATTTGAACTCGTGTCGCTGTGCCCATTTCCTACGACGATAACCATTACACCACAGGCACCTGAAAAATCTAATTCTACTCGAATTTTATTCATACATTACCCACAACCAAGTGCAATATTCTTCTACTCTTGCCTCAACCAAGAAAACTTCTACATTTTCTTGCAGCCAAGTGAGATTTTCTTCGACTCTCTCCCTCAAACAATAGAAATGGTCTTCAATATAGATGTTGCTTCTTCAGATTAAACACTGTGTTTAACTCTTATGGAATTTACCTGTGCTAACTTCATCTATCCTCACTAAGTAGAAGAGTAAATATAAATTGTATATTTGTTTGCAGAAGATCTGATAAAACTTAAGTTCTAAGCTCCAACATGCTGAGGACGGCTGAAAAAGAAAAAGAGCTCCTAAGATTCCTTAGCACAAGCAATACAGCTATCCACAAAATATATGACTATATATTGATCTTGTAATTTCAGTAGAATCAAATACTAATAAATGGTATGTGTATTAAGTATTTTAGAGATTGTTATTGCATATTTTTTATATTATTCATAGTAAAGGCAACAACAGGATTTCTATGTAATAAAATTTTAAATCTTTTTTTTTTTTGCTTACATCAATTTTCTTTATTATATCCTTTTTTTAGTTCTGTGGATTTTCTCCACAGGTTCTGCTAATTATTCTAATAATTAAGAAGAGTTTGTCTGTCCATCTATCTTTAAAAGGCAGTTCAACTTGTATGTAAAGTTACCAAATACGGTATGTATATTTATTAGACTGAAATGTTTTAATATTAGAAAAAGAAAGAAAAAAAAAGTTCCTTATAAAGTAAGAGAAAGTTTTATTGGTATCTTCAACAATAATTAAAAGGAAGCCATGTTACAGAAATTACATTTCCAAACTAAAAATATAAATAAATATAAAAAAAAAAAAAAAAAAAAAAAAAAAACATTCACATTTAATTAAACATTAGGTTTTTTTGAGGACATTGTTCTATTGAATACAAATAATTTTTAATTGGATCTATGGGACAAATTGATCTGTTTAAAAATTATTTGTACCCTAACAAGGTCATTCTGGGTCAGAACAGACATGGGAATAATGGCAATAAAGGGATGTTCTATTATCCAGGTCTCCAGAACTGAGGCCTCACCATCAGATGCAGTTTAGTGTCATACTCAGGATAACCCCTTTTAAAAAGGAGAGGCAGAATATTCTAGGCCAACCTGGATAAAAACAAAAATGCTTAAGTTGGTTAATCTATCAGTATCCATTAAATTTAACAAATATTTCTCTGAAAAACCCTAATTTTTCCACATAATAATATTAGCTTAATAAAATAAAAAAAAAAAATAAAAAAAAATAAAAAAAAAAATCAATAAATCTTGTTTCTATTATTCAGATTTATCATTAAGTAACAATCACCTTTTGTAACTGTACAACATGGATTTTAAATTAACAAATATTATAAAATAACTTGCTTTGATTAATGTCTTGACAGAAATTCTGATCTGGTGTAGAAAGATACTCCCACAAATTTATTCATGAATATTAAATTTAGAAAACAGAAAACATTTTAAGAAATACTAAATATTTTAATGAAACAAAAAATAAAACCTAGTTTTTTGGTACTACTTGCTTAGAATTGTTATCTGCTCAAAAATGCAAAAAAATTAAGATATACCACTACAAAGTACATCACACACCGTTGTCATTTACTAAACTTAACGTGGCCAGAAGTATGAGGCATCAGTAAGAATCAAACTCACTAACAATGGTCTGCAAGTTTAGCTTGCTAACCATTATTATACCAAATGAGACACCCTGTCACAGTTTTGTATATAATTATATGGAAACCTAATTCTGGTCTTAAATGAAATTTTAAAAATATAAAAAACATAAAAAGAACAAAATATAAAGGATTTATTATTATTATTATTATTTTTGATTATAGGTTAATTTTATGAAGTAGAATACGCTTTCTGTGTATTTACTTTCCACTTGCTTAGGGTCAGTTGAGGTCTGTTAAATTAAACTTAAAAATTAAACAGTATTTCATATTCTACACAGCATTGTATGCTGTCATATTTTGTTTTGTATAATTCTTTGCATTCCAGAACAGACAGCAATTCTAAATAAGTAACAGTTTATTTTTAGCTTACTGCAATTTTTTTAGGATTCAGTTAGACAAGACCGGAACAGTGTGTATTTTTTAATGAATTCATCTAAAGCAGCGTTATCAAGTGTCTTTGTGGCTTTGAAGTAAATCATGGGTAACTGGTCTAGTTTACCCTCCGAATGGGTCATTTCTAAATTCATGTAAGCAATCCAGAGATCAACATCTTTGCCATACACTTCCAATGCATCATTGTAAGCTGAACGAATGTTATCCATATCTAACTTTTTCTGACCCATTTCAATATTGATGTATTCTTTGAAAAAATCTTGGGTAATCGGTTTAATCTTGTGAAACTTTTTGTAATGGGTTCTCACTAACTTGATACCCTGACTAAGATAAACCCAAATGAGATATTTGGTTTTAATCTGAGCGCTTATTTGAGGCTCAGGATGAAGCAGTCCTTTTTCAAACAGTTTCTCAATTTCTTTTTTGTTTTGAAAGCTTACACAGTAGTTCCACACAATTTCCCACAGAGGCCAACAGTCCTTGTCTTTCACAACTTTCAAAGCGTTCTCGAACGTCTCCAGGATTTTGCTAGAGTTTTCGCGACCACCAAGGCATAGACTATTCAACAGCTGACACCAGAGATTGACATTTGACGGATAATTCTTTGTAGCAGATTCCAAAACAAGAACGGCCTCGAATACGTGTCCGGTATGGATAAGGAGGTCATTCCATTTCGGAAACATTTCAACAGCGAGAAGGTTTTTTTCGTGGGCAATATCAAACACGTGCAAAGCCCACTTCACGAGATTCGATTTAGCCTTGGCGTTAACTCTATTTTGTTGTTGTTCTAAACAGAAATTTAGATATAAGGTATACATTGATTCGGTAGGCAGCCGTTTTACAACTTCCTCAAAAGTTTCCAAACAGACCTTGAAATGGATAGGTAAGAATTTCGAATCGTCAGCTAATGTTTTCGTAGCAACGTGGAACTTCCTCCGTGCAACTGCATCCCATATTAGTTCATTGTTTGAATAGTTTTCAATCAAAAGTTGAAAAATATCATCCTCATGTTTCTCGGTAAAGTCAAACAAACGGCAAATAGGAAGAAACTCAAGCAAAAAACTCACGTTATTTGGTATAGCTTCTCGAGCCTTGTTAATAACTACTAAGGCTATTGAACAGTCAACGATATTTTTTTCACTTTGGTCTGCTGACGCACCGAGGATTTCCATCCTCATTTGGCTTTTTTGACATACAAGCAGCTCCATTCGATAATATTCCAACCATAAAATTTTAGAGTCAGAGTTTAACTGTAGGCCACGATGGAACAATTTCCTGGTAGTCTCCGAATCGTTATTATCTTCAAATTCATATTTAGCAGCCAAAATCCACAGTTCCGGTTGACGATTATGAGCCCGGAGCATTTTAGAAACAATCCTGCTCACAGAACCCTTTTCTTTTTGCATCTTGGCGAATTTAATGTGAGACAGCCACGTTTGTATATCACGTGGGAACCGCTTCGTGGCCTGTCCAAACAGTCTATGTATTCGACGAATAATCGCGACTTCAATCATTTCCTTTTTTAATTTACAACCAATTTTCTTTCTACGTACTCTGACAAGGGAGAGAACATTTTGTTCGTACTGAATATAGTCAGCGTAGTCATTTAACTTCTTGTTGGTCCTTCTCAGCTTGTATTCAAATGCCCGTCGACGTCTTAAGATTTTTGATACTTCAGGTTTTGTAAAAAGTCCAAGTAATTCCATCTGCTCCATCTCTGGAATCATATTTTCCAGGAATGTCTGCACAAGCTCAGCCATGTTTGATGTTTTCGTTGACAATAACACAATACAAGAAATAAGTAGTTACTGGAAATAAAATTAATTTTCTTTCCTCAAATAATAACTACCACGTAAAACACGTGCGTCAAAACAGAATAATCTTACTTTTTTAATCTTTAAAAACGAAGAGTTTATATTTACCATTTAGAGTTACGTCCCTTTAAGTATTACTATTCTTGCGTTAATGTAATTTTGTACATCTCGTGTGCTAACTGGACTCTCTATACTCTGCAAAAATTTACTCTAAACCATATTCTTCTTTATTAATTTAAATAGCTGTAAACGAATAAAATAACTTTTATCAAATAAAATGAATTTTATTAAATGAAATAACATTAAAAAAACAAAATAATTTTATTGAATAAAATAACTTTTTTCAGAACAACCCAACCAAAAAAGAGTCCCATTACTTTTTAAAATTATATACGTTGTGGTTTTTTTAAAATTATACATATTGTCGTGTTACACCTTAAGAGTTACCTCCTCCTTAACGACCCTTTTTAGCAGTAAGATTAAGCCTTAAATTATCACTGATACAGGGACTTCCTGTTTAGTCTTTTTCCTGTGAGATTTCAACTTTCTTGAAGTTAACATTAGAATACGGTCTAAAATGGTAAGAGCCTTTGTTCAAGTTATTTTACATTACCGTCACTAAAATTTTACCTAATAATATACGACTAGGTCTTCCTTTTACGGATATTTAGACAAGTACCTTTTTCTGTATAACCACGTGTTGACAATTACCTGTAATTTGCTTGGTCCTTTAAAAGTTGTGTCTGTCTCATGTCAGTAATATTTCTCCTTAATTTCCATTCTCTGTTAATGTAAATTCAGTAACTACCTCTTTATTTCCTCCTTAGTTACGTCTCTGTATTTAGGGCCTTCAGATTATACTGATATATTATTCATGTCAGCATTATTACTCTGTGACTCAGTCAGTTTCCACAACATTGTCCTAGTTAGTTGTTAATACTCAAATTAAGCCCACAATTGGCCCATTTATTTGCTGTATCCTTTCCTATCAAATTATTTGTAAATATATTTCTTCATTTCTGTAATTACACCTTTCTATGGTGAATAAACCTATTGACACCAGCATTACGTCTTCAGAGTCTTTACTGTGAGAAAGTGTTAAGCTACATGTCATTAAGACAATTCAACATTCGAGAAAACTAAGATTGTCTACAGTGGACACAATAGTAAAAACGTTTTGGTCCTAAGAGATAAAGTTAGCATGGATAAAGGCATTCTCGAAGAACTACTGTGTCCTATCAATGTCATAAAAAGTGACCTCTCTGACAACAGCGGATTTACAGTTTCCCACATATAAAAGGGAGAGGTCAAGCAGAAGCACAGACACAGCGTCTACACAGTTTGTCGAAGTCAAGCAACTTCATCATGCCTAAGAAAGGCACTGAAAAACGGCTTGAAAGAAACAGCCAGTAACCCCTTTCAACAGCAATGACAGGCAACCAGTCTAATCTGTCACACTCCTCCTGCCACTCACAGTTATCTTGCAGAGCCTCTACTGCTGCTGCAGCTCAAGCAAAGGCTGAGGCATTCAAAGCCTGCTTCGCCTTTATTGACAAAGAGTTGAAGATTAAAATGGAGCTGGAGAAATTGCTGCTGGCAAAGGAAACAGCTGCAGCTGTGGCTGAAGCAGAGACCCTATACATAGAATGAACGACACAGCCCTAGTCACCCGAAGTTTGATCCTACACCAACCAAGCCTGGACCACATATCAGTAGGTACTTAGCCCAGCAGTTGGGTCAACCTAGAGCACAAATTACTGGACTCCAGCTGCCCTGGAACCAAGCAATCAACCAGGAATATCTGGACAGACTACCTAGATATCACAACCAGTCTCCTCCTTCTGTACCAAGAACCTGGTTCTCAATGCACCCCCTGTTATGATCTATCACTTGCTTGCCCTATATACCCAGGCTGGCAAACTACCTAATGACAAACAGGATGCCAGCCAATATACATTGGTGTATTTTACCCAGTGTGAGCTCATCACTACTGGATTGGCTCAATCTTCTAACAAACCAGAGGACTACAGAGTATGGATAAGAAAAGGGAATGGAGGTGCCCGTGGTGTAATGGTTATCGTCTTAGGAAATGGACACGATGACATGAGTTCAAATCCTGGACGAGACTGATTGCATTTCACATAGCACTAATAACCTTGGGAAAGGTAAGAATTCAATTATTCTCCCTCCAGCTATGGGTAAATAGTAGGGCACACTGAGTTCTTCAGCCTTGGTGAGGCAACTAGTCTAGGAGAAGGAAAACTCTGAATTCAAACCTGTTAAACTCCGCTTAAAAATTGACCTTGTGTCATATCCTGCCCGAGAGTAGGGGTTGGTAAATATGGATAAGAAAAGGGAACCCATCCATTGCTCAGACAAAATCATTCTGCAGTGATTCCAGACCTGTATGCAGAGCAATGACCTACTCATTAAATGGAAAATACTTTGCCTGGAGTGATGATGAAAAAATTTATGTTGTGGAAACGTCCAGTTATTAAAAAATGCTGGACTTTCTTTCTCGCCCCTGGGAACATGCATAGTGTCAGTTGATATTGCTTCTCAAAACAAAACAGATACAGATACACTTAATCTGATCATACGGAGCCTGGCCACGGGAGAATTAATCAGAGGATTCAATCACAAAAGAATAGGAGAATGGAAGCCTGAATAGAGTCCTGACAACTCATAACAATGTGGAAATTTGTGAAAAGGGAAATTTTCAGGCACCAGTTGCACATATTCAGGTGGTCAAAATCTCTCAGTACAGTTTGTTGAGAAACAAACATGTGGCTTTTTTGCATACCCTATTTACCAACCCTCCGCTGAAGAACCTAGTCTGCTCTACTATTTACCCATAGCTGGAGTGAGAATAATTGGATTCATACCTTTCCCAAGGCTTTTTTGCATACCTGGCAGTAAAACTCAACCATTGAATATACGAGTTTTTAAATATCCCAATATTAATGGGTGTCCAGTTGCCAACAAAGGTTTTTTTCAAGGCTGACAAAACTTCTTTTCATTGGAACAATTGTTTATTATTCATCATGTAGACATCTGCATTGACAATAAAACAGGTCTGCATTATTTGAGTGTAAAAAGAAAAGGTGGACTTGTGCCCGGAACCATAAAAGGTCCAGTATATCATGCAGAATGGAACCCCAGCAGTATGGAGTTCTGTGTTGTGTATGGCTTTATGTCTGCAAAGGCAATCATTTATAATCTCAAGTATGGTCCAATATTTGATTTTGGAACTGGACCTTGAAATACAGCTTATTACAACCCAGTAGGAAACATTTTGTGTCTATCTGGCCTTGATAATTTACAAGAAAACTTTTGACTTTTGATATGTGAAACAGAAAAAAATAATCAACACTACGTTGCCCAGTTGGCTGGGGCTGTAGAATACACTGACTGCTTCTCTGCAGGGAGGTAAGACCTCCCAATTGAATACCCTTGATATGACTCTAAACAATTGAATACCCTTGATATGACTCTAAACAATCTGATAGTGAGGGTCCAGTAATGCTAAAGCTTTGAGGATAGTGAGGGTCCAGTAATGCTAAAGCTTTGAGGAATGCAGAGTACCCCTTCATTGCCATCACTCCCAGGTCCACTCTGGCCCGGAGTGGTAGCACTTGATAGGGTCCTATCAATGGGTCAAATAAAACTAAACTGTATACTTATGCTAAACTGAATTGTTCGAAATGGAACTGTTTTTGAACTGTATTTACGCTAAACAGAATTGTTTGAAATAGAACTGTTTGATTAAACTGAATAGCTTGAAATAGAAATGTTTTTGACAATTAAACTGTGTACTCATGCTAAACTAAATTGTTTGAAATAGAACTGTTTAGTTGTATAAAAATGGATTAGGCATTAAATAACCTACAAAGGTTGATAGGCCATAAAACATTAACAAACAATCAACACTATAAAAGCAATGGATACAACTTATTCTTGCTTGTCTCCAGATGCAGAACATTTTATCACATTCACCATGCCACCTCAACTTGGAATTGGATCCAAACTCTATCATTATTCTGGAAGTATCCTTGCCCAAGTAAACACTCCATGTGGCCAGGAATTGAGGGAGGTTGCCAAACATAGGAGGAAAGTTTCCAGAAAAATCTGTTAATTACAAGAAAGTGTCATACCACAGTTGCTACATCCAAAGAAGCCAAACCTTTAGCTTCTTACAGACCTCTGCAAGTCTCCTCAACTTCCACTAAATTATGAGGATCATTAAATAAGTTTCCAGACTTTTTTTTCGTATGGGCACTTTTATTGATAGTATACACATGAAACTCTAGTCCCCTTCAAAGCAATCTCCTCCAGCTGCAATGCACTTGTTGTATCATTCCAACAACTTCTGGAAGGCCCCATGGAAGTTCTCTTGTGTTAGCGTATCAATAACCTTCGTCACAGCCTCTTTCATCTCCTCAGTTGTCTCAAAACGACAGCCTCTGAGCTTAGGGAATTACCAAAAGTCACAGGGAGCAAGGTCTGGACTATATGGAAGATGAGGAACTGTCTTGATGCCCATCTTGGTCAAATAGTCTGTGACAAAGATGGAGTTGTGGACTGGTATATTGTCCTTGTGGAAATGCCACTGAGCCGATTTGAAGAGTGCTGGCCTCTTCCGATGGAATCTCTTCCTGAACTCCCTTAAAACCTCAACATAGTAACCCTAACCCTAACCCATTCCATACGTTTCTGTGGCATTTTTTCAAGTTTAAAACAGAATTTTATTGCATATCATTCTTCTAAAGTGTCCTCACTTCCAGATTGCATTTTTGAAATTCACCAGCTGTGACAATCAGGCTTTAGTAGGATGTATTCCAATTCCTGCTGAAGCTGTTCATTTGAAGCTGAAATCATAAAAATTGGTCAGTCATCTCATAAGATGTATAGCAATAACGTAGTGAATTTTCAAGAGTCTACGACAATTTTAAATGCCTGTAAAAAAAAGTCTGGAAACTTATTAAATGCACCACATACCATGGGGTCATTTGACTCTGCCCTAATTGCTGACCTAGTTGGTATATACATGTTAAGATACATTAGGCAGAATCACAAATTTGAATAACATTGGTATATTCAGAGATGATGGTTTAATTTCCATCCCCAAGAGTAACTGTCACCTAACATTAAAAATACAAAAGAAACTTAGAGCTTTTGAATATATGGGATTAAAAATGGAAATTAGCTCAAATTTAAAAATAGTAAATTTTTTAGACATCACTTTCAATTTGAATGACAATTCTTATAAACCATTTAATAAAACTAAGACCATACCAACATAATTTAATTTCAGTTCTAACTACCCCACACCCATAATTAAACAAATTCCTAATGGGATAAATATTAGAATAAATACCTTATCATCTCCTAAAATGATATTTAACAATCATAAATTTCTTTATGATTAAGCTATACATAACAGTGGATATAAAAATGAACTTAAATACTTAAAAACCAAAGAACATCACAATAATAGGGATAATCATTTAGGTATGATAATGATAATAATAATAATAATAATAATAATAATAATAATAATAATAGGGATAATCATTTAGGTATGATAATAACAATAATAGGGATAATTATTTAGGTATGAAGGATAATAATTTCGGTGTGATGATAATAATAATAATAATAATAATAGGGATAATAATATAGGTATGATAATAATAATAATAATAGGGATAATAATTTAGGTATGATAAAAGTAATAATAATAATAGGGATAATGATTTAGAAAATTATAAAACTAAGAATAATATAAATATGAATAATATAATAAACAAAAATATTATTAAAAAAAGGGGTAGAAAAATTATCTAGTTTAACCAACTTTTTTGTAGACTCTCTAAAATCAATAAAGGGGGATATTTTTTAAGTTTAATAAACAAACATTTTAAAAAAGATTACCCCCTTAGCAAAATAATCAATAGGAATCATCTAAAAATTAGTTTCTCTTGTACTAATAACATCTCTAAAATAATTTACAACCCCAACAAAAAATTAATAGACAGACTAGACAAGAATAACAATAACAACTTAATCTTGTAATTGCAAAATAAAAAATGAAGGCCTCTTAGGGAATAAATGTAACCTAAACAATATCATATATCAAGCTAATATCTCAACTAAAGAAGTTAACACTAATAAAAAAAAGTGTACATAGGTATTACCAGTTTAAACTGGAAACTCAGATATCACAACCACCTCCAGTCATTCAAAAATCCAACATCAAAAAATCAAACTGCTCTATCTAAATTCTACTGGTATATGAAAGAACTAGGATTAACACCTATTATAAATTGTGTTACAAGACGAGATCTTGCCTTGATTTGAAAAAACAAAAAGAAAGAAAAGAAGAAAAGAAAAAAAAAACAGAAGTTAACACTTCGAGTTCCCAACCCAAAATGAAAAGTTAGTCGCTCACGCATGGGCTCCGCGCAGAACTTCCGTTTGCGATAAATTAACAAAAAAAAATACATTAATAAATATCCAATCGGAACGCTTCCCGCGGGGCACGTCTGGCGCCTGTCATCCGATACATCAAACGCTTTCCGCAGCTACCAACGTTATCCTAATTCCGAGAAAACCATCCCTTCACCACGAGACAAGTACAGTACATGAACTTTATAACTACTACCACTGAATTCATTCTTTGACTGTGAACGTATTTCTCCGTTCTACTCTCTGTACTTACTCTATCTATAAAAAATTTCTATAACCTCATTACTGTGTTATTGTGAGTATATATACGTTCTTTGTTTTGTAACCATACGCATTTCTCGCCCACAACTCAGAATATAACAATTTGAAAATAATTAAAAGACCTACCTCTACAAACAGTTTACATCGTTGATGTAATTTATGCTTAGATGTATATTGAAATATAAAGATGGGAACTTGCTAAATATTAGGAAAATATCAAATACCTCTACCTTTAACATCTACCTTTAACATATAATTAGATAATTTACAAATTAATTCTAATTTTTGAAATATTGATGTATAATCAAAAATTGATTAAATATTTTAATACAATTTCTGTCATAATGAATATATTAGTTTTTATTTATAAAAAAAAAAGAGAATATAAATATATATCCTTTTTAAAAAATACAATAATAATTAAATATTTTATATATTTGAAATAAGATTCTGTAGTAGTAATGCCACGAACAATCTTACCTCGAAGAAACAGAAGGTGTGTGCTCTCTGCTACCGGCACGTGGAAACCAGAAGAAGAAAAGGACACAAGAGGTGTGACTTGTTTTATAGAGGGGAACGAGATAAGCCTCCGTGAAGTGGCGAGATTTGATGAACATAAAAGACTAAGTTTGAAGTGGAAAACCACAGCATTTTGCTGATGTCTGATTGGTGAACATCCATCAGTTCATTTTGCAAGTAAGTTGACTAGCGCCCAATAGGTTGATTCCTCTTCAACTAGACTTCTGAAACCAATTAGAGATTCAAACTTAACACTATAGTCCTAAATGTTTGAAGGAACTATACTAAGTACTACACGGTCTTAATATAGATAAACTTTAGGGAATGCGGAGTAACCCTTCATTGCCATTGCTCCCAGGTCCACTCTGGCCCGGCGTGGTAGCACCTGATAGGGCCCTATCTATGGGTTAAATAGAATTAACAGCATACTTATGCTAAACTGAATTGTTTGACTAAAATGAAGAGCTTGAAATAGAAATGTTTTTGACAAAGTGTACTTACATTTAAACTGTGTGCTTATACTGAACTGAATTATTTGAAATGGAACTGTTTTTTGACATTGGAACTGTACTTAGACTAAACCGAATTGTTTAATATAAAACTGTTTTGACATTTAACTGTGTGTAAAGAAAATCTGTACTTATACTAAACTGAATTAGCTGAATTAGAACTGCTTGACAAAACTGAATAGCTTGAAATAGAAACGTTTTTGACAATTAAACTGTGTACTTGTACTAGACTGAATTATTTGAAATAGAACTATTTGAATAAAATGGATTTGGCATTAAATAACCTACAAAGGTTGATATGCCATAAAAACCCAACCAACCAAACAATCAAAAAAACATTTAGGTTTCTTTTGTTTAATGGCATATCAACCTTTGTAGGTTATTTAATGCCAAAGCCATTCTCCTTGAAGAACAATAGTGATACTATTTAACCTATAGCTGGGAGGATAAGGGGGTTCATACCTTTCCCAAGGGTATTTGTCCGAAAGTGAATGTAATAGCGCGACTGGAGTACGAACTCGCTTACTACGATTCTGCAGTCCATCGCTTTAACCATTACACCACGAGGACCCCCCACCAAAAAAAAACATTTAGTAACCCCATTAAATAAATTTATATTTGAAAATGCTATTTGATTTAGTATTTGTATTAAAAATTAAGATTTCTTTAATACATTAATCCAATAGCTATTACAATATTTATCCATTGCTCATCTCAGTTAACTTAAAAATAAAATGATAATTTTTCATAATATGAATAACTTGAAGTTTGTTACGATATGTTTCATAAATAGAGGTTTAGTTAAATTAGTATTAATAAAAATTGTCTAGATTACATTGACTATATTATTGAATATTTAAAACAGACATTGATTTCATAGAAAATTAAGAATCAAATTTTATGTTTATTCTAATTATACTTTTTTCTTTTTTCATCATACAACGTGTGAAAGCACGTGCGATACCCTAGCCTCATCAGCCGCCAACCAGGGTGATAACACAGTTTCGGTAGCTCAAGGCGGTACTGCCACTCCTGGTGCTACTGAGCAGCTTTTGCCACCGGATAGGGTATTTAAAAGAAATATATATCTATGTATACACAAGATCAACTAAAAGCGAACATTACATTGGACGTTCGTTCATCTTCATTTTGGTGCAGTTTGTGATTTAAAAATGCGTTTACTTACGGCAGTTAGATGTCATAGCAACCGTTTCTTGATTTTGCGTAATTACACGAGAAAGGTGATTCTGCATGTATAACATTCGTGTTGAAATCCTTTCTGTATCCGTTATCTATTCGGTTCGTTTTCTTTCATTTATACGTTACTGCCCAAAAGCACTCGAGACAAATGTCATATATAATTCTGCTAAAAGATTTTATTTGTTGATCAATGGGCCCTCAAGATGGGTGGTGAGTAAAAAGAAAGCTCCTGGTCTAAGTTTGTCCAGGTAGCTATCTGATTACCCTTGGGCCACAAAATTCTTGGCTTGCAAAAAATGTCTCCAGGACGCTGATGGTCAGCAATGGGCTCGTGAATACTATGGGGGTAAACCTGATTCATAGGCCCATCATTCGATTTACATTCTGCGGCAGGAGAATTACGTTCTTCGCACCAGCGCGCCTTGTGGATTCGTGATCCTCGCAAGCTGTTGAATTTTTTGCCACAATCACACGTTGTAGCCAGGTACATATCCAGATCGTTACCATATGAGCAAGTAAGATGGGTGATATATTCTCCCTCCCCGCTACAGACACCCTGAGGGCATTTTTCTTTCATTGTATTATCCATATTTGTTAAAATTCCTGTCTTTCCAGGATGTCACTCAAACTTTTTGAAGAGTCACTTTGTCTTTCCAAAGAGTCATCTTGCTTTCCAGTTTATTCTAATTATACTTTATTTAATTGAGTCTCAACTTACTCATAATACCTTTCGATATTCACTGGTTTTTAAAAAAATCAATTGTAATTTGAATTATAAGTAATGAGTTTAAAAAAATAAAAAACATTATATTTATTAATATGTAATTTCCACCAAATAAAATTATTATTTTTTTAAGAAATTAAAAGGTTTTTTAAATTCTCTTCTTGCTGGAAGCAAATTATAGTGTCTATGTCGTATTCAAAGCATAAATGTATTTCATCCATCTGAAGAAGGTCATTTTATAGACCTGAAATAAATTTATATTGGAAAGGCTGAATTGAATTTTTTTCATTTAATTTTATAAAGAATAAGTTAAATAATATATATATATATATATATATATATATTGTCATATACAGATAGACTATTTCATTGTGTCACAACTCTTCATCTTCAGTGTGGCTAGACACACGAGATGCCCCAAGCCAGGATCGAAATCCACCTAACTTTACATCAGGCTGATGACATACCCCAAGGCTAAGTCTGCGACTCAATGTCAGCTCAGGAATTAACGCATCTGTATCAAATTTTGTTTGTTTACATTTTGTGTGCTATTGGGTACCAAAGTGCTCATTTTATTAGAAGAGCTTTGCATTACAAGAATGACAACCATTAATTCCTTCACTAAAGTACTCATATATAAGAAAGTAAAAACATTCATAGTATCATAGAAAGAAACAGGTTGGCAAAAGGCATTGCATTTATTCCCCACCCAACTTCAAAGATTCTGAGAATGGTAGGAATCAAAAAATTTTTATTTCTTATTTTTTTATTTATCTATTTATTTATTTTTTTAAACAAAGAATCAATGATAATCTAGATGGAGAGTTATAGAATGATAAACATTTTAGAATTTTCACAAATATATCTGAAAGACTTTAAAATTGATGAATATAGGTAGTTTCGTTATAATTTTCAAAATGGGAATGATTAAATTATTGACCGGTTAAGTGGGAAATTTGCCAGTAGAAAAACGAAAAACCTAAATTAGTTAATAAACATTCTTTGACTATTTATATATATATATATATATATAACTTGGATATATATATATATATATAACTTGGATTGGCGTTTGAGTCAACCGGGTTTCGATCCCAGCTTCAGGAATTTAGCCTGTCGATCCACACTGAAGAGTTCTGATAGAATGAAACAGATCTATCTGTGGATGACAATATATATATATATATATATATACTTTGATGAAGGTCTAAAAACGAAAACATTTAACGTTGGTAAAAAAAGTTTTAAATAAAATCCACCTCAAAAGACCTATTTTTTTCATCCCTGTACATTTTCATATGTAATATATTTATATATATATATATATATATATATTTAAGCATGCAGTCAGCCTCATCCAGGATTTGAACTGCATGGTGTAATAGTTAAAGCAATGGACTGCAGAATCATAGTACGCGAGTTCAAACTCAAGTCACACTATTATGTTCACTTTCTGAATAAATACTCTTGGGAAAGGTATGAACCCCCTTATCCTCCCAGCTATGGATTAAATAGTACCACTACTGTTCTTCTAGAAGGATGGCTTTGGCATTAGATAACCTACAAAGGTTGATATGCCATCAAATAAAGAAACCAAACCATCCTTGTTGAAGAACAGTTGGTGTACTATTTAACCCATGGCTGGTATGGATAAGAAGGTTCTATCGGGTGCCAGAAGATTTGATTGATTATCATTTGTTTTTGTTTCATAAGTTCATAAGTTGTTGGTTGTTGTATCTGACTCCATTAGTTTTCTTCTCCTTACCCCATCTAATTTGTTAGCTTCTTCTTTGTCTGTAGAAGGCTGCAAAGGAATTACTGAAGGAAGGAAGAAAAGAGACAAAGATAACTTTCAAATTCCAACTTTATTTTTGGGTTCCATTTGGCTATTCTGTAGCAAAGAAATGTCTTCCAGGACCACTAAAAAACAGTCGCATCCCCAAACAGGGTGTTGAAATGTATTTGTCATTTTTGGTGGGTGATAATTCCAAAGTCGTTGGTTATATGAATTTGGTGTTTTTAGCAATATTTGTGTCGGTTTGCTATGGGAGGGTCATTTCTGGTGAATTGTGAGTTTGAAGGTCTACTGGTGAGCCAGCGTGCTGTTAAGTAGACATGGTTCTCCCAACCAGCAGCAGCAGCAGGAGAGAAGTAGGTTTTTCTGGTTTCAGTGGTCACTGCTGAGTGAGAAAGAGTTTCTCTCTAGCACTGGTAAGTCTGTCTTTCAGGCATGCACTGCTCCTACTTCTTGTCATAGGTTTCTGGGAACTACAAAAATTCTTAATTTATTTTATCTATTTTTTTTTTCTAACCCCCATAGTACCTACATTTCTCAACGTTTGGATGTTAGTCCAAAAGTGAACATAGTAGAGTGACTGGAGTTTGAACCTGTTTGCCACAATGTCACAGTCCAGCACTTTAGCCATTAAGCCACAGAGACTCCCCATGTGTTTATGAGTGGTACAGACATGCACATACATACCCACCATATACATACACACACATACATATATACATACACACACGCACTCATAAAACATATATATATATATATGTATATGTATATATATTTCCATAAAATAGCCTAAGTAATGAGAGCATCCATTGTTAGGTACTTAATGATTGATCTTGCTGTACATTTCTTTAAAAAACTTACATCTGAAGGTTGTACTTTTTTGTTTACTTTCAAAACACCTGAAATTATTAGTAACAGAATGAGCCAAAAAAGATAAGAATAGAATTATTATATATATATATATATATATATATATATTATAACAGTGTTGGTTGTCACTAAATCACTTTGTGGGTTTGTGTCGAACCAAGTGCAATATAATATGGAGAGTGCTCAATATCAAGAATAGAGCTATTATATAATAATAATAAATGAATATATATTAGATTTATATATTTAATGCCATGGAAAGTTGTCTGCGACCCCTGGGTTTCATGAAGTTTTTACAAAACAACAATCACCTACACATACAGTAATAGATAAAGAATCTTTCCTGACGATACTGTAGCAAAATCAGATACATTGACGCCGAGCATCCAGTTAAAACAACACGCTGTGCATGTACCTTCACATACACATGCACTATATACCACTTACACATACACACACAATAATACGCAACTATAACCCACACAAACACACATATGCACAATTCCTACACAATTCCAACGGTTTTTGACTGTAATTTTCGATTTTTGATTCATTTCATTTTGTTATCTGCCTGATGATTGTTGTTATGTAAAAACTTTATGAAACCCAGGGGTTGCAGACAAACTTCCAAAGCATTAAATATATAAATCTAATATATATTTATTTATTAAATATATATATATATATATATATATATATATATATATATATACCTACCGAGCCAGAAGTAATCTACCTAGGTTTCACATAACTGGATTATCGGGATAACTCCAACTAAAGAGAGTTGGAACAAATTATATTTTATTGATTATGTTGTTGATATCAATTTGTGTAATATTTTTTATTGACAAACTGTGTCATCTGGGTTTTTTACACACCACCAGAATTATAGAATTGGTATAAAAATAAAAATAAAGTAAAAATAAAAATAAAATACATACATATATATCATCATGTCACACCATCGGCATGGATATCCCTGCCCCTCTCTTACCACCCCTCCCTATCGTCCATTGCTTCTGGCAGATCTTCAGGGCTACATCCCGTACCTGCACAGAGCTGCTGTATGTAGGTTCAAGCTGGTTGTCCTGCCTTTGCTTGGCTATGTGAAGGGGTCCACAGAAGTACATCACTTACGAGTTCATCCCTACTTCTTCAGCAGTGTCCAGCATGTCTAGTTCATCTAATAATGATATTTTTTGTAATGGGTGGTAGATAGCCGTACAGCTGCTGCTTTGAGGGGTGCTGCCTCCAGGACTTATTCAATATTGCTCGCACCATTCTTGTGTAGTTGCTGTCAAACTTTTTCTCCATAGGTTTAGTTAGCATCCATGTAGTGTATCCGTGTAGTAGTATCGATATGACC
The DNA here is from genome assembly GCA_963585895.1 of Sepioteuthis lessoniana. Lineage (NCBI taxonomy): Eukaryota > Metazoa > Mollusca > Cephalopoda > Myopsida > Loliginidae > Sepioteuthis > Sepioteuthis lessoniana. Next base: position 68,214,579 of record OY757935.1, on the reverse strand, counting down.
ACTGCTTGGAAGAAACTGCTTTTATTTCATTGGTCAGGTCTGACTTCCATATGACTGATAGCCTATCGATAGCTACCCATGCCTTTGCTAGTTGTATGTTGATGTCTGTCTCAGTTGATGAGACACAGCTTCCTAGGTATGTGAAGTTGTCAACTAGTTTCTTTGAAGAGTCAAATGTTGCATATTGAACCATGACTCAGCTGTCAATCAGATATTTTCTGCACAGGGCGCACCTGTAGAAGCAGTTATGTGGTTGATCGGAAATGTGTGGGTGTTACGAAATGATATACAAGGTGCAAACGATAAGTTTCCAGACTTTATTCGTATGGGCACTTTTATTGATTGTACACACATGACGCTCTAGTCCCCTTTGACGTAATCTCCTCCAGCTGCAATGCACTTGTTGTACCATTCCAACAACTTATGGAAGGCCCCATGGAAGTCCTCTTGTGTGAGCGTGTCAATGACCTTCGTCACAGTGGAAATGCCACTGACCCGATTTGAAGAGTGCTAGCCTCTTCTGACAGAATCTCTTTCTTAACTCCCTTAAAACCTCAACATAGTAACCCTAACCCTAACCCTTTGGGCAATCAACTCTGGTGTATTGACATCCTTACTCCTCCCACACCTCTCACCATTCCTCACAGACTCCGTGCCTTCCTTGAATCTTTTAAGCCACTCAAAAACTGATGCTCGGTTCATGCAAGATGCTCCAAAAACAGTCTGAAGCATTCCATACGTTGTTTCTGTGGCATTTTTTCCAAGTTCAAAACAATTTTATTGCATATCCTTCTTCTAAAGTGTCAGATTGTATTTTAGAAATTCACCAACTGTGACAATCAGGCTTTAGTAGGATGTATTCGAATTCCTGCTGTAGCTGTTCATTTGAAGTTGAAATCATAAAAATTGGTCAGTCATCTCCTAAGATGTATAGCAATAAGGTAGTGAATTTTCAAGAGTCTACGACAATTTTAAATGCCCATACGAAAAAAGTCTGGAAATTTATTGTATGCTCCTCATATACAGATGCCCACATGAGTCAGTGGCAGTCTTGGAGTCTCAGCTTGCAGTCACGGAGAGCACCCTGCTGGGGCAGTGGCTCACACCAGGCCTCCGGTTGAAGACCCCCCAGCCTAGAAACAGAAGTGCTAAGTGGAATCTTGAAGATAACACAGTGTGGTATGGTCAAGAAGAGAAGTTATGGATCAATGTGGCAGGCTGTCTCTGTCTGTCTAACACACCACTGAAGTTTTGACCCCTTTCAAGAGAAATAAAGAGAGATATATTTTTATGAAGAAAATTTAGTGGTTTCTTCTTTCATCATGGTATACAACATAATGACTGTTTTAATTCTAAGGTTGTTTAGGTTTTTTCAGTAAAAAAAGAACTGGTTCTTTTGTCAAATACAAAATGAGTTTATAACAGAAGAGGTGTTACTGCTTACATAAGTGTTTTGTTTATAGTGGTGAAGGCTGGTTTAGGATCTGCCATATGTTTTGGATGAGCTGATAGCAGAAGAATGAGGCACCAATGTATCACAGATTCTCTGAACCACACTCCTTAGTTTTTTTCCTTGACCAGTTGCACTGGCAAAGATAGAGACCTGAGTCTACCCTACTATTTACCAATAGCTAGGGAGAGAAGAGATGGATTCATGTCTTTCCTAAGGGCATTAGTGCAAAGTGAAATGAAAACAGCTCCCTCCGGGTTAGATGATAACTTTGTAATGTAATGTAACAAGAATTATATATATATAACCTAATATTTTAGGTTTTAGATATGCTCTGCCATAGTAACATTGAATTCTTTTTAAAGCAACTTTTCTTTTGTATTTTATCTTTTATTTTATATATATATAAATTTTTTTCTTTTTTGTTGGTCCAAAGAGAGGAAAAAATAAATATTTTAAAATGAATAAGTCCACAAAGAAATTTATTTTTTCAATTATTCATTTTGCTCTTACACATGTTTCTAGCTTCTTGTGGTCATCAAAGGGTGTTTAATAATTTTGATGGTGTTGTCATAGGTTTATATAGTGGTAACCACTTTGATATGGTTGCCGGTCTTTTTCAATGCTGTGATAGATTTTTGTTTCTGCAGGTGTTGGTTCTCTCTCTTTTTTTTTTTCTTCTTATTTTTCTTTTTACAAGAGTGTGTTCTGTGTGTTTGTGTGGGTGTGCTTTTCTTATCCAAAGACAACACCACCAAAATCATTAAATGCTCTCTGATGATAGCAAGAAGCTAAAAACACTTATAAAGAGATGCCCGTGGTATAATGGCTATCGTCGTAGGAAATGGACACAGCCACACGAGTTCAAATCCTGGATGAGACTGATTGCATTTCACATAGCACTGATACCCTTGGGAAAGGTATAAACCCAATTATTCTCCCTCCAGCTATGGGTAAATAGTAGGATAGACTAGGTTCTTCAGCCTTGGTGAGGCAACTAGTCTCGGAGAAGGAAAACTCTGAATTCAAACCTGTTAAATTCCGCTTAAAAATTGACCTTGTGTCATATCCTGCCCGAACGGAGGGGTTGGTAAATATATATAGGAGTAAAATGAGTAATTAAAAAATAAATCTCTTTGTGGACCTATTCATTTAAAAATATATATATGTTTGGGTCTGTCTGTCTCTACCCCACATCCTATCAGCCTTTTTCTTTATCCACTACAAGACTAAGGCCTTCATTAATGTCTGTAAGACATGAGGAGTAATGGGCCTTATCCTGCCATACTAGACCATGATGTTTTAGCTGTGGGTTTGAGTTACTCTTCTCCTAGACCAGTTACTCGACCAAAGTTAGAGAGGCCAGTCAACCATACATTTTTACTCATGACTGGAGGGAAGAGAAAAGGTGAATTCATGCCTTTCTCAAGGGCATTAATGTAAAGAGAACACTAACAGCTCAGCCAGAATTTGAACTCAGCTTGAGAAGAGTGTTCAGTTTGGTGATAGAACATATATATCAAAGATTGCTGTGCAAGCTCTAAGAGGTGTTGGGCCCAATTGGGAACATGTATATTTCAATGTGTTGTGTTGACTTGATGAGCCAAGAGTTGAATACACTCTAGTGCCGAGCCCTCTTAGGTATAGGTCCAAGTTAGGATAGAATATATATTTACCCAACCCCTCCACACAAGCAGGATGCAATACAAAGTTTATTTTTTAAGTGTTAGGATAGCGTAGATATGGAGTTAATCAAGCTTAGCAATTGTCAGTTCCTTGCCTAAGCAATTATCAGACCAAAATTCGATGATTGCTTAGATGAGAAAGTTACTGTCATCAAGCATTGTTGACTCTGTGTCTATGCTATCCTAACTTATATACATACATACATATATATATATATATATATATATATATATATATATATATATATATATATAAATTACCCTCATTCAACCTGAGTAATGAGAGCATCATTACTGATACATATGAAAAACAAGGCATATTTAGTTAAAATACATCTTAGAAATTAACAAAGTTCATTACTCTCTCTCTCTCTCTTTCTCTCACTATAACTGTGAATACTTGCTTCCCTTTCATTCTCTACATCACTTTGTGTTCTTTCTTTTTTAAATTTCTTTTCTCCCTTCTTCATTTTTTTTCAAATCCCATGCTTTCTTTCGTTCTTTTTTTATTTTATTTTACTTACTCGTGTGATTTGAATGGATGTTAGTCGACCAATCCTCCAATATACAAAACATAGCACTATTTCGAATCTAACAACAAACAGAAATACCGATCTTCAATCCTATGATTTCTAATGGGAATTAATTGTAAATTTCTCACCATCTTTTATAAATAACTAACACTCGATCCGATTAATTTTCGTTTATTGATTAAATTTATTTAATAAAATATCAAACAAACAAACAAAAAATGAGTGGACGTCGTTACTCTTTATATCTATTTTGTATTATTAAATTAATACCTACTACAACACAAAGTCACGATTGGTAAAGTACCCAGGTTAGATCGAACTTGCCAATATCGGTTTGCGAGATTAGATTGTTAACCATTGTACCTTATTCAGAAGCCTTCGTCGTGTTTTTAGTTGTTTTGCAATAAAAAGAATATATTTTTATAGTTTACCAACATTTCATCGGAAATGGTGCCTAATGTTGATTTTTATGTTTAGCAAACTAAACTAGTTGGCAATTGTCAGTGAGTTCGATTCTCACTGGGTACCTTAGGGTCTTGTTAAGCTTATTAAATGACTACTTTTTAGCGACGACACCGTTTTTGCTTCATTCACTATTTACCAAAACGAGGCTTGTGATATAAAGATGGCATCCGAGATGTGAAGAGGAATTGCCTCGACGAATTAAAAAGACTTTATTTATACTTTACGGTAAAGCTGTGTTTTTATTTCATATATTCCAACTCGATAGAAAATTTATCAACATTTTTTTTCTTTTACTTCTCTGTCTTATTTGAAACTCTCGCTGCGTGTCATAAGGAATTTTTAGACTATTTCTCCTCACCTTATAATTCGTATATTTGCCATTAACTGAATTAAATTAATTCTTTTTATTGATAATTAAACGTTAGAATTTATTGCATTATTACGTCAGATTCAGTTTTTTCTTACCCCCCCCCCATTAACAATGAGTCGCTTAATTTAGCTTCTTTTTAAAATTCAAAGCTAGATAACAAGTTTTCATTGTTAATAAAACATCCGAGGCGAGGACAAAATAGAATATTTTTAAAAGATTACGTTTGTTTTTAGCTTTTAAGTTGAAGATTTAATTAAATCATTAACAAATAAATTGTCACGTGTACTAACATTTCACTTGCACAAACACAGGAATTTAAAATAATTATTAGCTCCCTTGTGTTTTCACAAAAACAGCACGTTGCTTTAAGTGTTTACCCACACGGCGGGTTAGAAAAGTTTTCACGGCACTATTTAAGTTTTTAAAGTGTTTGAAAAAAGTTTAATTAATAAATAACGGAAATACTTACTTCCTTGTGGACAAATAAACTTGGTTAGAGTAATAAATTAGGAATTATACGACTTAGAAGAATTTTATCATGTCAAGTTTACCAAGTATGTTTTTCTTTTAGCTACACGTTGGAATTATTTTCTGGGAATAATTCCAACGTGTAGCTAAAAGAAAAACACACTCGGCAAACCTGACATGATAAAATTCTTCTTAGAAATAACCAAAAAAAAAAAAAAGATTTTTCTTAAAGAACAATCTTTTTGGTCATTTGAACCAAGCTGGTCCCAGGAACAAAGAGTCACAATTTATGGTGGCCGGTTAGAATTAAGTTTTGTAGAGAAATATTTTTAATTCGAGTGAAAAGTGATTTATCGAGTAAACACTTGGTTTAAGACTCAGGTGTGTGTGTGTGTGTTTTTTTTTTTTTTTTTTGGAGGGGGGATGATTTTTGTTTCTTTTGTGACTTTTTAAAAAACATATTTTTTACCTTGATTCGCTGGTCAATCTGGTGTACCGTTTCTAGCACAGCATTAAGTTTTAGAATTTTTTAAATTTGCAGGTAACAATACAATTGCCATTTTTTTACAGTGATAGTAATCATATAGTCAATAGTCTCTCTTAGTTATATGAATACTTAAGTGTACGGGGCAGAGTAAGTCACATAGTTTCAGCTTGAAACTAAGTATACAACCCCCCCCCAACCACACTCCCATACAAGTATATTACAATTTGAAGATACATTTAACTGCACAAAATCTGCATGAAAATGTCCATCTTGAACGCTAGTTAACATGAAAAGGTACACTTATAGTTGTCTCCACAATCCACTTTCTTTAACTTCTGTCCGCTATTGAGAAGATAAGCTTCTCCTGTGATTTTTTTTCTTTCTTTAAAGCCCATTAATCTATATCACTAAACTTTATATAGTAAGGGGATGGCAAGACACTGAAAAATGCCAAACTCTCTTTTTGGCACAATTCCCACAGGGGAACTTTTAATTTATTCAACTATCATAAAATGAATGCACAACTTTCTCTCAGAGTTATGTACTATTAAAAAGAAAAATACAGTCCCCACCTCCTCAAAGTTGTAGGGCTATTAAATATATAAGGTGAATTTGGCTTAAATAGTTGGCCATAAGAAAGTGTTTATTTTTTAAGGAAATCAATTGTGATTAGTCATTTCATGTTCTATAAAACTGTCACCATGACCTTCTTTACTAACTGCTGCGCCCGGAACTTTCTTTACTTGAGAGTTGGTGTTTCTACTCAATGAACTTTTGGATTCTGGTTTGTAGTGGCAAACCCATGTTGATCTCGTTTATAAACATCTTTTATTAAATCTGCTTCATACATTTTTTTTCTATAAATTTCACATGGTTTGCACTTCTTAGTCAGCAAAAATTTGATGACAAGACATCTGTTTAAACCTGGAATACTCTATTTGATTTGCTGCCATCTTGAATATTTTTGCAAGATTTAAATAAATTTTTGTTATAAACCAATTCCAAACAATGCTGAGTTTACATTTTGTGTGTGTCGGAGGGGGGGGGGGGTAATTCTGAAAAAACATTTTTTTTTTCCCCAAAAAAAGTTCCCTTTATTTATTCCATGACTCTCATAATTGAGCCAAGTATATAAGTTTTTCTTAATTTGCAGAAACAGTCTGAGATGTTAACAGCAGGGAAAATGGACTGAGATGTCCTGAAAATCAGTGACTTCAGAAATAGTATAAAAATTATACTTAGACTTTTTGAGAGTTATGTGCAACATAAAACTTGCTGGCTCTTCAACATTTTTTTTTTTTTTTTATGAGAGGTGTAAATTTTAAGATTTTGTAAGGGCTAAGTTTTTGTTTTTTTTTGTTTTTGTTTTTTTTTTTTTTTGTTTTTTAGTATGTTGAAATTTTGCGAATGTTCTTCAAATTTAATACCTGTTTGTTTAAATGGTTTGCTTTACATTTTCTAATTCACCAAATACTTGGTAAATTTTAAAGAATCTTCTTGACTAAAGTAAGTCTGTAGAATTTGATTTTTTTTTTTTTTTTTTTTTTTTTTTTTTTTAATACTAATCAATCAAAACAGTGTCATGGGTATGACAATGGCCCTGGAGACCTGGGTTCAATCCCAGGTCAAGTCATACCAAAGACTCAAAAAATGGTACTTGATGCTTCCTTGCTTAACACTCAGCATTATAAGGTATGGATCAAGGGTAAAGTGGAGCAATCCAGGTAAAGGAGTAGCTCCCTCCCCTACACCTTGGTGTAGTAAGCTATCGAAAAGGGACCCTTTGGGTCACCCTCGACTATGGTCGCCAACTTTACTTACTTATTAGTGTCGAATAGCAATACTTCAATAACGAAATTGAATTATTGGCATTACATAGCTATACTATGTGCAAAAATTAAATATTAGGTATTACATAGCAATATTTGGAACCAATTCACTGTATGCAAATAAATGATTAATGTTGAATAGATTTTTTTTTTTAGTGTTAGTGGGTAATACTTGAAACCATTTATCTGTGTGCAAATATATTAGCTCTAACTTTTTAAAAATAAAATTGCCTATAAACTATTCACTTAGAAATCCTATGTAAATCCATTTAACTGTGTACAAATAACTTGTTTGGGTTTTATGGCATATCAACCTTTGTTGGGTATTTAATGCCAAATACATTTTTTATACAAATCATCAACATCATGTCATGCTGGTAGCACGGATATCCCTGACCCTCTCTCGCCACTCCTCCCTATCGTTCATCGCCCTAGGCAGGTCTTCAGGAAAACATCCCGTATTCTCACATAGCTGCTGAATGTATGTTCATGCTGGTCATCCTGCTTTTGCACGGCCATGTGTGGGGGTCAATAAGAGTTCTATTTCAAACAACTCAGTTTAGCATAAGTATACAGTTTGTCAAATACATTTCTATTTCTAGCTATTCAGTTTAGTCAAACAATTCTATTTCAAATAATTTAGTTTAGTATATTTTTTTGTTTTACACACAAATGTCAAAACAGTCCTACTGCAAGCAATTCAGTTTAGCATAAGTATACAGTTTAGTTATATTTAACCCATAGATAAAACCCTATCAAGTGCTACCACTTTGGGTCCAGAATGATGGCAATGAAGGGGTACTCCACATTCCCCAAAACTCCAGCATTGCTGAAGCTTCACCATCAGATTGTTTAATGTCATATCCAGGACACTCATTTGGGGTGGGGGTTACCCCTCTGCAAGAAAGTGTTGGTGTATTCTACAGCCCCAGCCAACTGGGCAAGTACAAATAACTGATGTTAAATTCAATTGTTAGTGTTACATAGCAATACTTGAAACCATTTAACTGTGTGCAAACAATTGATTAATAGTAAATAGAATTTCATGTTAGAAACGCTTGAAACCATTTAACTGTTCAAAAGATGATTAATATTAAATAGAATTATCAGTGTTTATAGACATTCTTGAAAACATTTAACTGTGTGCAAACAAATGAGCTCTGGCTCATTTAAAAAGTTTATCTACAAACTATGCCCATTGGCCTAGAGGATAGTGTTTGCCAATAGTCCAGGAATCCTGGGTTCAATCCCAGGTCGCGTCGTACCAAAGACTTTTAAAATGGTACTTGATGCCTCATTGCTTAACACTCAGCAATATAAGGTACGTATCAAGGGTAAAGTGGAGCAATCTTGGGAAAGGAGTAGCACCCTCCCCTACACCTCAGTGTAGTAGCTATTGAAAAGGGAGCTTTCTGGTCATCCTCGATTACAGTCACCAACTTTACTTACAAACTATGCATTCACAAATCATATATTTGATAAATGTATAAACAGGCTTTAACATTAAATAACCTACAAGAGTTGATATGCCATAAAACCCAACCAACCTTTTTGCATAGGATACAGGGCAATATATGAGAGATGAATCGGTTGTAGAAAAATGACTCTAACTAAAATCATGCTATCTCCTCAGACTCTAAAGAAATATTAAACTCTTCAAATTTGTATTTAAGGGGGAAAAAAAAATTTTTTTTTTTCATTTTTCTTTCCTTCCATGCAAACAATCATGTCACAGCAAGAGAAGAAAGTGACCCTTCTCTGAAATAGATGGAGGTTATCTGAATTCTGATGTTATTTTGCCAAGTGTCAAACTGAAGTCCCAATTGTGTAATGTTTAAAACTCCCTAACCAAAGTTGATCGCTGCTTCCTGTTTGTTTGTTACCTTATATAAAAAAATTCATCCCTCAAAGTAAGAAAAGGTACCGGCTTCTGATGCTAACTTGAATTATTTCAGTGTGGATTATTCTAACCATAATAAGTTGGCTGACCATGGTTGAGGGTGACCCAAAGGCCCCCTTTTTAATAGTTACTACACCGAGGTGTAGGGGAGGGTGCTACTTTTCTCTTGATTGCTCCATTTACCCTTGATCTGTAATTTATAATGCTGAGTGTTAAGGAAGGAGGCATCAAGTATCATTTTTTGAGTCTTTGATATGATTCGACCTCTGTTTCTTTTTCTTTCTTCATTTTTCATATATATGCAAATCATTTGTCTTATTGGTTCAAGTTTTGTTAAAATTAAAGCGATTGGATAATTCTATCTTTTTAATTCTCTTTAGAGATAAGCACCAGCTATGAGGCGTGCTCGAATCCAGGTGAAACCAGTATTGAACCCACGTGCAGCAAGGCCCACTTCGAATAATAATGCAGGAAGTAAAGAAGGGGCAAGCAAAGAAGATGAATCCCACCAAAAATCTGCTAAGGAAGGTACCTCTGGCAGTGTACCAGCAGCGGTTGAGACTAATTCATCTACTTCAAGGTAAGTAAATTATTTTTATTTATTGACCCAACCTTGTCATTTAGATACATTTTTTTTTTTTTTTTAAGCTAACAAAAAAAAAAAAATTGGCAAGATTTTAGAATTTGTATCTGTTTAGGAATGTAAAGAAATTTAAAAACAAAGTTTAACATCAGGAAAAGCATTCATTCAACCATGATGCATTGGAAGTGTATGGGGAAAGATAATCCTGGAAACATTTGAGAACACCTACCTTCAAAGTTTGGAAAGATAAGGGCAGTTAACCTCTGTGGGAAATTGTTTGGAACTATTGTGTAAACTTTGATATTGAAAAAGATTGGGAAACTGTATGTGGCAATCGACTGTTTCATCTTGAACACTTGCTCAGATTAAAAGCAAGTGTTTATTAGGGTTTAACTTAGGGTATCAAGTTTGTGAGAACCCACCGCAAAAAGTTTCACAGGATGAAACTAATTAATACAAAATTAAAATGAGTCAGAAAAAGTTATGGTTAATGTTCATTCAGTTTACAATGATGGACTGTAAGTATATGGCAAAGATGATGCTGATCTTTTGGAATGATAAATGAATCATCTGCAAGATAAACTTTACTAGTTACCCATGATCGACTTCAAGGCCACATAGACACTTGAAAATGCTGCTTTAGATGAATTCATTAAAAATTACACAACGTTCTGGCTGATTAAACAGAATCCTAGATAAAGCAGAAATCTTAGAAAAAAAAACTGTTTAGGATTACTATCTTTTCGGGAATGCAAAGAATTGTACACAGCAAAGTGTGACATCATACAATGTTGTGTAGAATATGAAACACTGGCCAATTTTTAAGTTAAAGCTCAACCCTGATCCTTTGGGGCTGTAGAATACACTGACTGCACCTCTGCAGAGGGGTGGAACCCCCCCCCAAAAAAAAAAACGAGTGTCCTGGATATGACACTAAACAATCTGATGGTGAGGTTCCAGCAGTGCTGGAGCTTTGGGGAATGTGGAGTACCCCTTCATTGCCATCACTCCCAGGTCCACTCTGGCCCGGAGTGGTAGCACCTGATAGGGCCCTATCTATGGGTTAAATAGAACTAACAGCATACTAATACTGAACTGAATTGTTTGAATAAACTGAATAGCTTGAAATAAAAATGTTTTTGACAATTAAACCGTACTTACATTTAAACTGTTTGCTTATGCTTAACTGAATTATTTGAAATAGAACTGTTTTTAGACATTAAAACTGTATTTACACTTAACTGAATTGTTACATATAACTGCTTGAATAGTTAGAAATAGAAATGTTTTTGACCATTAAACTGTGTACTTATGCTGAACTGAATTGTTTTTAAAAGAACAGATTATTTACATAAAAATGGATTTGGCGTTAAATAACCTACAAAGGTTGATATGCCATAAAACCCACCAAACCAACCAACCAACCAACCAAATCAACTCTGATCCTAAAATATTTTGTGAAACTGTCCTCTACTTAAGATGAAAAAAAAACAAAAAAACTTTGGTTTTATGTTTTCATCTGTTCTTTTGATTTCATAACATACACGACACTGCCTGATGTCCTTTGCTGGGCTTATTTCTTTGAATTCACACCAATTCTAAACAAGTACCAAACTAAGAAAACCACTTTAAGGAATTTTACCAATTAAATTAGAATACCCAACATTGAAAATCATCTACTACTATCATTTTTTTTTATTTTTTTTTAAATTTTTATTACTCATTGAGAGTTTTTCCCATTAGCATTAGCTAACAGTCTTTCACTGTAGTTTAAGTGACAAGTCTCCAGGACTCTTCTCGGTATTCTGGCTGATCTCAACAATGCTATAGTTTGGATTGTCTCCATTCGTCCTCTTATTTCCAAATGCTCTAGTCTTTTTACCAATCCTTTGGTGACTGTACCAAGATCACCAATTACAATTAGTATCACCATCACTTTCATGTTCCACAGTTTTTTCAACCCCCTAGCAAGGTTCAGGTACTTATCCTCCTTTTTGCTTTCTTTCAATTTTACTCTGAGGTCAGCTGGAACAGCAAAGTCCACAATTCTGCAAGTTCTCTCTCTCTCTCTTTCATTTTTTTTTTTTTTTTTTTTATAAGGTCTGGTGATCTGTTTGCATTATTATTATTAAAGCAACAACAATTTACAACTATATCTTTTTATTTCTGTTTTATTTTTTCAGAGCCCCAAATTTGAATATCCGAAGACCAGCCTTTTCTGTGCGTCCCAAGCCCAGTTTACGGGCATTGGGTGTTCCAAACTTGCATGGCACTCAGCCTGCTCCTATTTTGGTTCCACCTTCTCAAGGTGAACAGCCTATAGGTTCAGGAGATGCTGTGGAACCGGTTGTGAAGGAAACAAATGAGTGTACAAAAGTTCCAGCAACTGTTCCAGCACTTTTAGATGCTAAGGAAGGACCCGCAGCAACTCCAGAAAAAGAACCTTTGGTTGAGGCTAAAAGTGCGGACATGGAAAAAGACATGCCAAAGGATAAAGAGTATGTAAAAGTGTTTGATTTTGGGGGGGGGGGTGAATTATGATACTTTTTTCTTTGGTATGGAACTGGGGGTTTTTTTTTTTTTTTTTATTAAACATGCAATTGTTTTCAGATTTTTCAGAACTCCATTTTGTATCCCTTGTTTCTGTTGAGTAATGGAAGCCACAATGAAATGAATTCTGTGCTGATTTGATTTACATATTTCGAAAGAGAAAAATCCGTCTGTCTTATTTATCCAAAGTTTCAGAGGAGAAAAGATAGTTTCATTCCTTTCATAAGGGCACTCTCACTAAAAGAAATGCAAATAGTCAAGGATTCAAACTTGGTTTGCAAAATTGATTTCCTATCATATTTACCCAACCCCTCCACTTGGGCCGGATATGACACAAGGTCAATTTTTAAGCAGAGTTTAACAGGTTTGAATTCAGAGTTTTCCTTCTCCGAGACTAGTTGTCTCACCAAGGCTCAAGAAACCAGTCTGCCCTACTATTTACCCATAGCTGGAGGGAGAATAATTGGATTCATACCTTTCCCAAGGGTATTAGTGCTATGTGAAATGCAATTAGTCTCGTTCAGGATTTGAACTCGTGTTGTCGTGTCTATTTCCTACAACAATAACCATTACACCACGGGCACTTGATTTCCTATGATAACATTTCACTGCCCTTTTTTTTTCTTTTCCATCTAGGTATTGGGAGTTCCTGTGGTGAAGTGGTTAACATACTAAACTGCAATGTTAAGCAAACATAAAACTCCATTTTCATAATTATGTTCACTTTTGGATTAATAGCCTTGTGAAAAGCATGAACCCTTTTATCTCCTATCAATGGGTTAAATAATACCACTACTAACCGGCTCATTGGCCTAGTGGGTAGAGTGTTTGCTAATGGTCCAGGAGACCTGGGTTCAATCCCAGGTCATATCATACAAAAGACTCAAAAAATGGTACTTGATACCTCCTTGCTTAACACTCAGCAATATAAGGTATGTATCAAGGGTAAAGAGGAGTAATCCAGGGAAAGGAGTAGCTCCCTCTCCTACACCTTGGTGTAGTAGCTACTACTAGCCTTGGAGATTTGGGGAATATGTAGTACCTCTTCATTGCCATTGCTCCCAGGTCCACTTTGACATGGAGTGGTAGCACCTGTTATCTATGGGTCAAATGGAACAAACTGTGTTCAAACAAATGACTAATGTTAAATTGTGAATGTTATTTCGCAATACTTGAAATGATTTAACTGTGTGCAAAGAAGAGCTCAGGCTTGTTTAAGAATGTTATCTAAATGTGTTATATATAAAAGGATTTGGCATTAAATAGCCTACAGTGTTTGATATGCCATAAAACCAAACCAAACTTAAATAGAAGCATCAATATTATCATGAACTGTTATTACAACAGGGACCCAATTGGTTCACTTATTTAGTAAAATATTAAGTTTTCTCTTGCTTTTAATGACCAATCTTGTAAAAAAGTTTTACCTACTGGTTTAAATTATTTCAAGTTTTTTCTTTTAATTGTAATTTTTTTTCTTTTTAATTGTAATAAAGGGTGCCCAACTTATTCCAGAGAAGATCAAAATTTCAAGTCGGACCAAAGATTCAATCTAATCCTCCTCCTCCTCCTCCTCCATCAATATCAAGTGGTCTTCAGCCTTCAGAACTGTCTGTTAAAGAAAATGTGCCTGCTTCTGAAAAACATGAGAATAAATCAAGTCCTCTTTCAAATGAGACAATCACAACAAGGTGAGGAAAAAAGTAGTAAGCCTTTTGCTTAGATATAGCTCAAGGCTGTATAAATGGGGCGCCTAATGAAGTGAGCAAAATTTTTTTTTTTACTGTTAACTCTTCTGTTAAAAAGAAAAAAAAAATTACAAAATATTTACCATTGTCCCATAAAGATTTTAGGATGAAAAAAAATAGTATGTTTGTTAAATATGTTTCATACAATCATTACTGTCTTAATTTTAATTAGTTTTTTTAATGCTGAAAGTCACCTTAAGTTGGTCACCCTAGGCAAAGTGTTACAAAATGACATGAAGAATAAGAATGTAACAAAAGAATATTACAAAGTGACAACAAAACTGACAATGGAGTCAATTCCCTGATCTCTTGGCATAAAATAATCTCCAGACTAGTAGATATACCATTATAAAAACTCACTTTATTGAATAGTGTTATTGGCTCCATCAATCTGTTTCTGTAAAATTTGAGATTTTTTTAGTTTTGAGATATATATATATATATATATATATATATATATATATATATATATATATATATATATATATATAAAAAATTTTAACACTGTCAACCTTGGCAAGCACATGGCATAGTGGCCAACTTGCTGGACTGCAACATCGTAGTAAGCAAGTTCTAACTCCAGTCTTGCTATTGTGTTCTTTTTTGGACTATAATACCCTTGGGGAAAGGTTTGAACCTTCAGTTTTTCCAGACAATTTCTGCTATGTTAATGGCTCTTTGCAAAGTTATTTACGATATGATATAAGAATTTAAAATTTCTATTTTCAGTAAATCCATTCCAGCTACAGAATCTAATTCCCTTCCTTGTTCCAAACTTGATACTAAATTACCCAAGTCTACTATGCCTGAATCTCCAGCAAACCAAGAAACGGATACTTCTCCTGTTGGTGCAGATAAGGTTGCTGCTGCTACTACTACTACATCCACTATCCCAAAAGAAAAAGAAGCTGCTGACAAAGAAAAACTCCAAGAACAAAATACGGAAGTTATTTCTAAACCAATCACGGGTCCACATGAAGAGTAAGTTGATAATTCTTATTTATATCTGCTGAAGGAATTTTAAACCTTATGAATGGAAGGGATTTTACTAGTTCTAAAGTAGGGGGTCCCATAATCTTTTCAGTTCAAGGGCAACAAAGCTTAATTCAGGCGGGCTTGGGCCTAGAATTCTTAACCCTTCATCTCACCATGGAAATTCATGATTTTCGACAATCACATGACACATCTTGATGTTTTTAGTTACAAAATATATGTAATCACCAAATAATTACAAATGGATCCCAAACAATTTTCCCTGAGGAAATTATCAGTTGTGACTTTATCACCTTGAGAATGTTCATGTCTAAATTACTGATGAATATCAAAAAATGTCTGAATTTTCTGTATTGATTCATGTCACTGTAAAAGTTTCATTCAAATAAAAATGCAGTCTGTAACATTTCAAGTTCTGGGCATGAGAAATTGCTATTATGGATGTGAAAAAATTAAAGAGAAATAACTTTTTGTCCAAAAAATCTCAGTCTAAAATCTTGATGGTTATTATATGATGTACAATGAAGTAGGAGATCCCTGGCAAAAATATCTGAAGTTTACTGAATCAAAACAAAGCATTCTGATTGGTCAAAAGAAGTCTGATGAGAATTAAAATGACTGAAGAAAAAAAAACTGGTAAATTCACCAGGAAACAATCAATTTATTAATGAGACAATCACAAAAAGATGTAATATTGGGGTTAAAAGAAGTCGACCTGAACAGTACATCAGACAAGTGATTATTTGACGGTTGTGAATACCAGCAATACTTCATTGTGGAGAACTGTCCATAGCAGTGTATAGTGCCAAATATGCTCACTACTTATTGGGTGTAGTTGATAAGGTCATTTTTTTCAGACAGATAAAGCTTTCCTCTTTGTTCAACGAAGTACCAATCAGTCCATAATTCATTTGAAATGACAGCTCAGTTGACTGGGGCTGTAGAATACACTGAATGCATCTCTGCAGAGGGGTAAAACATCCCCTCTCCCAACGAGTTTCTGGGATATAACATTAAATAATCTGATGGTGAAACTCCAGTCCTGGAGATTTGGGGAATGTGGAGTATCTCTTCATTGCTATTACTCCCAGGTCCACTCCAGTCTGGAGTAGTAGTAACTGATAGGGTCCTATCTTTGGCTAAAATAGAACTGTTTGACTGTGTCAAAACAAATGACTTATGCTAAATTGAATTGTTAGAAATAGAACTGTTTGATCATTTAACTGTGTAAACAAATGACTGATGTTTAATTGAATTGTTAGCGATACATAGCAATACTTGAAACCATTTGATTGTAAGCAGATGAATGAGTAATGTTGAATAGAATAATTGTCAAATAACAATACTTGAAACTCTTAAACTGTGCCTTAATTGAAATATTGATATAACAAAGCAATACTTGGAACCATTTGACTGTGTGCAAATGAATGGTGTCGAATAGAATAATTAGTGTTAAATAGCAATACTTGTAACCACTTCACTGTTTACAATCAAAGGATTAATATTAAATAGAATTATTAGTGTTAGATAACAATAACTGAAACCATTTAACTGTGTAGAAACAATAGCAATACTAGTGTACAAACAAATTAGTTGTAACTCATTTAAAAATGAATTTACCTACAAACTCCGTGTGCAAACAAATGACTGATGTTAAATTGTGAATGTTACATAGCAATACTTAAAACCATTTAACTGTTTGCAATAAAAATGAACTTGTATAAAGAGGATTTGGCATGAAGTAACCCACAAGGGTTGATATGACATTAAACCCAACCAAACCCAAACTCATTCAAAATGAAATTCTCTGCTTTTATATTAAAAAAAAATTTTTTTTTTTATATTCTCAAAAGACATGATTCTGCAGAAGAAAAAGATTACTGTTTATATAAGAACAAACTCAAAAAAAGCAGGTTCTGGTAGGCTACAATGCATTGTCATTGTAAATTGGGTTGAGTATAAATATAAAATATAAATATACCAGCTCCACTTCCTCTCTCTCTGGTCAGGACAGGATGTGATGCAAAGTTAAGTTTGTTACTGGAACTGTCCAAGTGCTGCCAGAAGATTTTTGCTCTATTGGCATTCTTTTGAAGTAATTTATCAAGGATTGGTCCTGACTCTTCCTGTTTTAGTGCTATAAGGGAGGTGCTACTTGTTGGGGTGGTTCCCTGAAGCTAACTCAGTAAATGACTATTTTTTTTAAATCTATAAATGAGTATACTGACTGACTTAGTGTATTTGATACCATACAGAATGAAATTAGCGATCTTTCAGAGACATCAGTCCTGCAATAAAAATAGTGATCATCATGAAATAAGCTTATGAGTTATTAGTACAAATAGTCACTTATCACTGCATTTTCAGAATTTTTAAAGATCTCAAGTATTCTAAAAATGATTTGTTAAAATTTTTACAAACCATTACATTTTTAGTTTCAATTACAGTTGAGTTTGTGAGTGTAAAATACTGATTCTTCTAAAAATTTATCTATAAATGACCAAATTTTTATGTCTGTGTATATATTTACTCATCACCTCTGCCATAAACAGAGGGTTTGGGTAAATATATACACCCAAGGTTAATTTTTAAGTTGAGTAAAGCTGGTTTGAATTTAGTTTTCCTTTTCCTAGACTGGTTGCCTAACCAAGTTTAAAGAAACCAGTCTACCCTACTATTTGTCCATAGATGGGATTCAAGGCATTAATGTGAAGTGAAACAAAAACAGACTGATTGCTGATTCCATTTCCTATGACGATATTTGTTACACTAAACACCTCATCTCTGTGTGTATATCTAACTGTAATTCAGCAAAAATTTCATATCCTAGTGAGATTTTTATTTATAGAGCTATACACTCCAAATGGTTTGAGTAAGTCTGTGGAAAATACACCTACCCAAGCCAAATCCCTGTTGCACAGTCTGGAGCAGGTGGCATTGGTCTCCATGTGAATGCAGACTAAATGGAGTGCATGTGTTTTTAGCAAAAAGGAGAAATAGTTTTCTCTGAAATCGGTGGACAAGTTCATGTACAACAGAAGCAGCATCTCATGTACTGAAAATGACATCAGTATGCGACTAGTGAAGACATGGACTGGTATCAATAGGTATTTGATCATATGGAAGTCAGACTTATCTGATAAAATCAAATGCAATATCTTCCAAGCAGTAGTTGTATCAATTCTACTATATGTATGCACCACAGGGACACTAACTAAACGTATAGAGAAAAAGCTAAATGAGAACTGCACAAGAATGCTAGGAGCTGTATTGAACAAATCCAGGAAGCAACATCCCACAAAACATCCCATTTTTAATACCAACTAAATAAAACGAACAAGACCTGTGGGACACTGCTGGAGAAGTAAGGACAAACTCATGAGCAACGTTCTTCTGTGGACCCCTTCACATGAACATGCAAGTGTTGGACGACCAACAAAAACTTATCTACAATAGCTCTGTATGGACGCAAGATGTAGTCTAGAAGACCTGCTGGAAGTGATGGATAATAGATGAATGGCAAGAGAGTCAAGAAATATATGCTAGCAGCGCGACATGACGATGACACTTCAAATGTTCATAAGGAATAAAACTACTTTTGGTCCAATTACCAACTTGAATGATAATTTTATGGAGCCTGCATTTGTGCTGAACATTTTTGTTTTTTATTCATATCCTGAATATGATGGAGATAATTCGGGAATACTAATTAAAAACCCTGAATCCTTTTTAAGTAGAAGAATCAATATTACGAACTGTTACAAGTCTTTGCCCAGTCGGCTGGGGCGATAGAATACACCAACTGCTTCTCTGCAGAGGGGTAAGACCCCCCCAACGAGTGTCCTGGATATGACACTAAACAATCTGATGGTGAGATTCCAGCAGTGCTGGAGCTTTGGGGAATGTGGAGTACCCCTTCATTGCCATCGCTCCCAGGTCCACTCTGGCCCGGAGTGGTAGCACCTGATAGGGCCCTATCTATGGGTTAAATAGAACTAACAGCATACTTATGCTAAAATGAATTGTTTGAGTAAATTGAATAGCTTGAAATAGAAATGATTTTGACAATTAAACCGTACTTACATTTAAACTGCGTGCTTATGCTTAACTGAATTATTTGAAATGGAACTGTTTTTGACATTAAAACTGTTTTTACACTTGACTGATTTGTTACATATAACTGCTTGAATAGTTTGAAATGGAAATGTTTTTGACAATTAAACTATGTACTTATGCTAAACTGAATTGTTTTAAATAGAACCGATTATTTACATAAAAATGGATTTGGCATTAAATAACCTACAAAGGTTGATATGCCATAAAACCCACCAAACCAAACCTGTTACAAGTCTACGATTGTCTAATATTTACTAAATTCAGACATATTGTATTAGTACCGATAATTGGTACTCGCATCATTGGTAGCTTTTGTTATACTTTGCTCCTTAGGTCATATTGCTGCCTTTCTTGGATTTAATGTTAATATCTGATATTTTTTTTTTTTTTTTTTTTAGTTCTAACAAGACAAAGTTGGTGCCAAAACCTGAAACCCCAACAACAGTTTCAGTGTCCCATCAACCATTTTCTAAAATCCTATCAAATGAAACCCAAACCCTGACTGCTTCTGGTGAAGTGAAATCTGATAAGCAGGCCAATGATACTCCATCAGACAACAATTCTGCATCTAAAGAGACGTAAGTTGAAGTTCTTGTAATTTTTTTTTTCTCCTGTGTTAACTCAAGGTAGGAGATGCAAGTGGTTATCATTATAGAAAACACTCTGCAAACCAAATTAAAATTTTGGATGAAATTATTTATGATTCATCTTGTGGTTTGATCTCAAAAACCAAATCGTATATGACAATGTGTCAGAGATTACATGCAGGCAGCTAGGGGTGTGTAAAGGTTAATGTGGAGATGATCCTGAGAAGGCAAAGAAAAGGTCACAGACCTGCAGAGATTTGTTAAAGTAAACAATGTCCCTCAATGAATACTGAATGTTATACCGGCTAGAGAGAAAACACAGACAAGTAAGAAGTCAACTATTTGCTTTATGAAGAGGAAATGCAGAGGTTTGAGTATATGGATTCTATTTGGGGTAGCATTATTTGTGAGCAAAGCTTCCCCTCCCTCAACCAACTGTAAGTAAGTAAAGTTGGCGACCTTAGGTAAGGAGGAGCCCAAAGGGTCCCTTTTCAATAACTATTACACCGAGGTCTAGGGGAGGGCACTACTCTTTCTTCCTGGATTGCTCCACTTTACCCTTTATATGTACCTTTATAGTGCTTAGTGTTAAGTAAGGAGTTATCAAGTACCATTTTTTGAGTCTTTGGTATGAATTGACCTGGGATCGAACCCTGGTCTTCCAAGCCATTGGCGAACACTCTACCCATTAAACCAATGGGCCAGTATAAGTGTGTGTATTATATATATATATATATATGTCTCCCTGAAAATAAGGAATTTTAGTAACCAATAATAAGTTAGCAAGGGTGACCCAAAGGCTCCTTTTTCAATAGTTACTACACCGAGGTGTAGAGGAGGGCACTACTCCATTCCCTGGATTGCTCCACTTTACCCTTGATCCTTACCTTTATAATGCAGAGTGTTAAGCAAGGCAGCATCAAGTACTATTTTTTTTGTCGAGTCTTTGGTATGACTCGACCTGGGATTGAACCCCGGTCTTCCGGACCATTGGCAAACATTTTGCTCATTAAGCCAATGGTTTGTAAATCCATGTAAAAGCTAACTTTCAAATTAAATAAAGTGTCTATGAATTTCTGTACTAATTTGTGAATAATGAAGGCTTTTTTTTTTTTCTACATTTTTAAGCCTAAAAGTTAAGGCTCCGTATTATGTGCAATAGATTTTTATCCAGCAACATGTTTCACCATGTTGAGGATGGTATGTCTAAATGTAAGTTATATCTGTGATCTAAACTAAGTAATATGTAATAAATACTTGGTTTTTGCTGCTGCAGAGAAATAGCTACTGGAATATGTATTTGTTTATAATTTTGTTTCTCCTAGTGTGAGCTTATTTTTGGACAAGCTTCTATTTTTGTGTGTAAATGTCCATGTTTGCTTTAAATACTGCATAAATGTTTTCTTTCAAAACATAAGTAAACTGTATAAAATTTTACTTTTAGTCTATATGAACACAGTTGAACAAATGGTAAATTTAGCTTAAAATTTTAAAAGGTCAATGCATATTATATACAGTTTTTTTTTTTCCCAGAATTTTGTTGCTCAAATTTAGGGAAGCATGTTATACATGAATAATTATGGTATTAAAAGATACTTGTGTGTATGAATTTATTATAAGACTTTTATCCTTTTTTTTTCCATTGACTAACAGTTACCAGCAAGGATTCAGAACTTTGGATTCCTGGTTGGGATCAAATAACAGCAAATCACTTTTTCGTCCAGTTGCGCATCAGATACAACTTGAAGTTATAAACCATTTATATTTTGTTGAACATGTATACAGTATCACTCTTAAATAAGTACTATCCTAAAATAAAAAACCCAATTATTATGCAATCAAAACATTAAGATAATTATTTATTACCAAACTCTTTTGTATTGAAACTCTGTAACCAAAAAGGAATATGTAGCAGTCTAAAATTTTATTTTTGGTTACAGTTTCAATTTGGTAAGATATAAATCCTAATAATGTTTTGATTGTATTTAATTCCCCTGGTTTAGAAGGAAATCTACTTTTTTATAAAAAAAATTGTTTGGGGTTTACTTATATATAGGCGATATTTATATCCCAGCCCATTACCCTAGTGGGTAGAGTGTTCGCCAATGGCTCATGTGACTGGGGTTCAATTCCAGGTCAAGTTATACCAAAGACATCAAAAAATGGTACTTGATGCCCCTTTGCTTAACTCAGCATTATAAGGTACATATCAATGGTTAAGTGGAGCAGTCCAGGGAAAGGAGTAGCACCCTCTCCAGACCTCAGTGTAGAAGCTATTGAAAAGGGAACCTTTGGGTCACCCTTGACTATGGTCGCCAATTTTACTTACTTTTACTTATATAAAGATCATGGAAATCACCATGTGATACACTGAGTAACAGGTTTACTGTGTTGGTTTTAAAATTTCAGCTTGTACATCTGTTTTTTACTGCAAAAAATAGGGAAATTGTAATTGCTCCCAATTTTTTATGGTTTGGCTTTGTGAAAGGAAGATTGCGAAGGTGCTGGTCCACACCAAGGCTGATACAAGTTGGGGAAATTCACAGTAGATGGTCTGGTCAGAGCTTGATGGTATAGGGTTGTGGTTCCTCCCCCTGCACCTCTTGTCTTTGAAAGTTGCCCTGCAGATGTTTTCAGAAAAGGAGATAACATGTTTGGTTATGAGATGCCACGTATCACGGTTCTCAGCTAGGGTGGACCATCAGTGATTGGCGATGCGAAAGGTATCAAAGGATTTTTTTCAAGTAGTTCTTGAATCACTTCTTTGGTACCTCTCTGTCGCGATAGTCAGCAGAGAGCTCCCTATGCTGTATGATCTTGGGGAAGCAATAATTCCCTATCCTGGAGACATGTCCAGGCCACTGTAACTGGGATTTCAGTAGCTTGGGCTTGATACTGATGATCTTTACCTTTTCAAGGACTTCAGTATTAGTGACTCCAATTGGATGTTAATGATGGTGAGAGAGCAGTGGTGGTGGAAATGTTCAAGGAGTTGTAGGTGGTGCCAATAAGTGACCCACAAGTCGGAACCATATAAGAGGGTGGCAAGCATGATGGCTCTATACACGCTGATCTTTGTTCCTTTCTTCAGGTGTTTATACTACGGACGTTTATAGTCTTCCAAATGCACTGCTTACCTTTGCCTATCTGTTGTCAACTTCTTGTTAATCTTAGCATCTGACATGATGGTGCACAGATGGACCACTTTCAAATTGGTCATGCCAGTGGTGATGTAGGGAGAGTGGTACTCTTCCCAAAGTGTAAGCTGATGGAATAGATCTGTCTTTTAAACTGACTTCTATCCCTAAGAGCTGGGCAGCCTCTGTAAAGCATATTGCTATCTCATATATACACACATTCAAAGCATGAATCTATTCAGCTATGAGTAAATAGTATAGCAGTCTAGGAGAAGGAAAACTAGCTTTGTTTTGCTTAAAAGTTGACTGGGTTGCATCCTGTCTATGACAAAAGTGATTGAATAAATATACACACACACATGATCCTCTACTAAAAATGGCGTTATGTTTCTAACTAGACTCAGTGTTAAGCAAAAAAAAAAATGAAAATGATGCTAGCATTGTATTCTATTCTAGTCTAGTCTTACAATCTTGTTTTGTTTGTAATAACTATGGCCTTTGAAAATATTATTACAAAAGATTGTATGATATAAAGCTTATGATTGGAGACTGAGTAGATGTTCCTACATTGGAAAAAATATCATTGGATTGACTTTGAAAAAAAATTTTCAAGATTTTATAACAACTGAATGCTCTTGCAGCATGATAAAGTAAAAAAAATATCATGAATTGAGCCATCAAAGCAAGAAATGTGTATAAAAATGTATCAAAACAAAATTTTAAATAAAAATATATAAAATTACCTTTTTATTACATTTTTTCCTTATAATGAGATTTAGGAGATAGTGCAAGTTGCCATGTTGATTTTTCAGTAAACCAGTTCCAGTCAGACGGTCACGGTTCACTGTCCAACCAAAACTTGGTGTGAAAGCTCCTATCAGGAAACCAACAACTTCCCAGCGATTGGACAATGGACAAAGTTTGATCCACACACAAACTGCTGAAAATAAAACTAATGAATGTGCAAAAGATACGACCTCAAAAGAAACAGCAGCAGATTCAAATAAAAATGAAAGGTTGGTAATCATCTTTTCTCATTGCATATTGTCTGTCTGTATCAACAAAAACATCCACCGATGTAGACACCCCTCCCTAAAGAAAGTGCCCATTTTCAAAAGTTCATAAAACATTGATTAATTATTGGATTCTGATAAAATTTTCAATAATTAAGTAAAAAAGGATGATGTTTATTTTAAAAGAAGTTTTCATTCAAAATTTTGAAATTAACATGTTTTTATGCCTCTTTTTTCTAATGTCAACCACTCTCCCTTAATTGATTCAAATAATCGTCTTAATGAATGATGTGTAACAGCATAATTTTTACATTTTTTTTTCTAAGATGATTCATTAGACATCTTCCTTAAATTAAGATAGTGCTTTTTAAATAGCAGCTTTACATTTTAGGACTTGAAAAATTTCAAAATTAAATTACTCTTTCCAAATTTTTTACATATCTAATCAAAAAACAAACAAAAACTTTTAGTTCAAATATAGTCAATAAAGAAATATTTATATTCACTTTTTTATTTTCTTTTGCAGATGTTTATAAATTGACAATTTTTAAGATTCTTTCGGTGCATGTATCAGACTGAGATTTTATAATTTAAATATAAAAACATTGAATAAATAAGTATAACTAAAATGTTGAAAAAAATATAGGGTACAAATATTTTTTTTTTTCATTTGACAATATTTTAGTAGGGAAGTCTTCTGTGTAGAAATCTTTTAAGGGGCAATAATTCTTTTTCAATTATTGACCCAACTGAGCAGACCAAGATTATCCGGCCTTCTTCAGGTGTTTGTCAAACTCGGGAACCTTCATGGAACTTCGAACTACGTCCTTTATTGAATCCACAGTGATATTTGGAGAATCTGTGGCATTCCGGCACTCAATTCTTCTGTTTTGTTGTGCATGTCATCTAAAAATTGTGGTTGGTACATCAAAAGTCTTCACCACTTTAACTAAACTGTTGAGCATATAATCTTTATATGCTAAGCAGAGTCTAAATAAATATGAATCAAAATTATTATTGATGAGGATTAATGGTTCAGTTCTTTACCATTTCAGATTAACTCCAGTCATTTTAGTCTTCAAGGATCTTTTGAAATTTTTAAAAAAATTAATTCTCTCAATTTTGGTTTTCTTTCTCTTATATTCAAAGTGATCAAGCATCCATTCCTCGACGTAGCAAGTTCCAGGTCCAGCCAAAACTAAACTTGAAGGGCCGAGTGCCATTGTCATCCAGATTGACGATGGTGGATATTCAACCCGACAGTCTGCAGATTACAGCTGCTCAAGGGGTTGGGTGTTCAAACAGTCAGGACCAACAAGATGCCCCAGTGAAAATTGCACTTGAAGAAAATATTGAGACATCAACTTTTAAATCGTAAGTTTTCATAAATTTTGAACTTTCTTCCATCACTTTGACTGAATTTTGTTAAAATTATTTCAAACAAACTGAAATATCAGTCTGTTGCATAAAAGATTAACCTGCTACCCATGAGCCATATGAAGCCCTTAAAGGCCATACAGATTAGCCTCAAGACCCATCAGAACAGATGAGAGCAGAGAAACATAAAATGATATGAATCAATATTAGTAATTGGAAAGAATTTGTCTTCTATAGATGGCAAAACAGTTTGATAATTAGCTACCAAATTAGCTATGCATACTTATTGGACCTTTCAGGAAGTTTTTAACTTTTTTTTTTAAAATCCCTTATGAAGAAATGGTTCTCATTGAAAGGTATTTCTAACAATTTCTTAGCAATCACAATAAGCAGAAAGCCATTTTGGTATAAAATGTAATTGAAATTTAACCGTTGTCATATAGTATTACTCAAAAACCGTTCCCTTTCCTCCTTAGAATTGGATTTTATATCTACTTGCCCCATTCCCACAATGCCTCTCATTTCCAATCTGCTCTCTATTAAAAAAAATGTCTCTTATTAGTGCCACTTTTCCTCTGGTCGCAAGGTAAGAGACATTTCATTTTTTTTATTTTTTTTCAAAACTAACAAGATACTTGAACAATTACAATGTGATTTGAGTTTCCGGCGAAAATAACACATCACTCAATAAGTCCCAGGCCTAACTAATAAAACAACAACTTTTAGGCAAAATTCGACTTTATTCATCAACATAGTCTCCTTCTAGGGTGATACACTGATTCCAACACTTCTAACAACTCTATGCCTTTTTTATAAGATGATTAATCTTTGACTTCAAAATATGCCTCGGTTTCCAATATCACTTCTTCATTGGAGCCAAATCTCTTTCTCTGGATCATTTTTGTTTGTTTGAGATCTGCCAGTTGTTGCTGGGGGCCAGATCTTGAGAATAGGGTGGGGGTGCAGAAAAAAAATTGAAATACAATTCATGTAGTTTTGCCATCATCATGATCTACTTGTGACATGGGGCATTGCCTTCGTGAAAGAGTACTTCTTCATTTGTGGCAGTTTTTTTGACGATTTCTTCCTTCAAACGCACCAATAACGCTATTTAATATTCGATATTGATGGTTCTTCCTTTTTCAAGGTAATCGATGAACAAAATACCTTGTGTATCCCAAAACACAGAGGCTAAAACCTTGCTTGTTGATGTTTGTATCTTTAGTTGCTTTGGACAGCTTTCACATGCTGCTGTCCACTCAGCTGGATCCATGTTTTATCCATTGTCACATATTTACGTTGTTAAAACAGTTGCAAACAATGCTCTAAATTGTCGACGTGTTGTTGTTTTTGATCAACTGTGAGCAAATGCAGCACCAACTTTGAACATAGCTTTCTTGTTGATAAATGTCCATGCAAAATAGTGAATACGCTGCCTTCTGATATCTTCAACTCCTCTGCTATCTCATGCAACTTCAATTTACGATTGGCCAAAACGAGTTGTGGAATTTTGGGGTGTTTTCCGGTACAACAGCCGAATTTGGGTGACCTGAGCGTTCAGCATCATTTGTGTCTGTATGACCACATTTACAGTCAGCATACCACCTCTTAACTGTTATCACCAACGGAGCACAGTCCAAATAACACTTATCAAACCAATACAGTATTTTTCCCATCAGAAAGCAATGCTTTATCAACACACAACATTTAGATTTTTCCATTGTTTTGAAAATTTGCAACAGTAGCTTCACTTAACTGTAATTTGTAAACTAATAATCTGATTGGGCTCAAATTCTGACATATGTTATTTGGGGGTTAGTACTTTATAAAAATCATACAGATGGCACCACTAATATAAAATCTATATGTCAAGCCCGGGACTTATTGAGTGATGTGTTAAGACAATTAAAAGCAAATATTTCTCATTCATTGAATGAACTTTTGTTTAATTCTTCCACTGTAACATCATAGAGAATTTGAATTTTGACGCTTTAAATTTTAAAAATTTATATTACAGAAATTAAACTTTACTAATTAGGTTTAGTAGTTCTTCAAACTAAAGATATGAAATAATTACATTCAATTATTTGAATTATTGCATATATAGGACAACCAATCCAAACGAAAAATGTTTAAATTCTACATTATCACTCATTAAAAAAACATTTTTTTGATTCTTCCAAAATATTTTATTTTTCCTTGGTATAAGAAATTATGTAAAAACCATAAAAATAATAATTCTAAAAATTCTTATAAGGTCATTGTTATCTTTAGCTTGCATAGTGCTGAAAAATTTACCAAGAATATAATGTATAAAGATGCTATCAGGATGTCTACAAACAATGATTTTTCACAAAGATTCGGTGATTTCCCCCCCCCAATACTTGAATAATATCCTTAGTTTCAAATACTATCAGTATTAAGGAATCAGTTTTCTATTATTATGCCAAGCACATTCTCTGTAGAGGGGGTCACCCCTCCCCCGCGCCACATGTACCCTCACATACACACACACAAGAATTATGTAATTGCATATGAATTATTATTATTATTAGATAGGAATATTTGATACCACAACTGTCCAACAAATGATTTTTATAGTAAATATTCTGTGGTCCAAACAAAATGTTAGTATAGCTTTCAATAGGGCATGTCATAAGTTCTGAAAAGACCCTTTTCTTGTGATCCTGTCTTGTCAGAGAACATTGTGATAAGAGGTATGCAACATGGAGGAATATGGGGAGCTGATAACTAGTTGACAAAAAACAAACCTTGTGATGGGGTACCTAGATGGTTTTTTTTTTTTTTTTTTTTTTTTTTTTTGTTTAAACCAGACTGAAGTGTTAAAAAAAAAAAGTCTAGGTAACTTTTTTCTTTTTACCTTTCATGTTTTTTTGTTGTTTTTTTTCTACAACTGATCTGCTCTCCACATTCCTTTGTGTTGATTTCTTCTTATCAGTGTTCTCTGAAGAGACATGATTGAAAAAAAGGTCTTTTTTAGAATTTATATACTCTCTATTTAAAGATTATTACAGTGAAATAAAAAAAAAAAAAATTTCCGAAAAGACTAAAGTGCCATTTAAAAAAAAAAATGATTGCAGTGGAATGTTGAAACTATAAATACTGTATTTCCTGGCATATAAATCCCATTGTTTACAAAGATGTTTAGTGAATTACTGTTCACTGCAACCCTTTCAAGCTCTATAGCTGTCTATTTCAAATTTCAGTAGATAATCTTCTAATCATAACACCAGTTACTGGGTTGCGATATGATATATTACTGTTAAATGTGCATCTTTTATGCCAGCAAATACAGAAAATATTATTACCAAACATTTACAAATGACTCCAATTTCACTTTTAAAAACCCATTAGGATTTGATAATGCCATTAAAACTAAACCAAACCGAGCCTTTATCAGTGTATACAGGTACTTTTTTTGTTTTGTTTAGTTTTTTTTTCTTTTTTTCTCTTTATTGATTTTGTCTGCACTACAGAAATTATTTTTAGATATTAATGGAATAAAAGAAGAAAAAAAAGACACTCCCTTTTGTCATCTTTACATAGTTATTTATATGACCAAATAATTTTTATCCATTTTATTTCAGTGAAAGTACAGATTTGCTCACACACAAACGTTTTCAGACACAGCCTAAACCAAGTGCCGTAACTGAGCCGTTTGATTCTTCCTCCAAGATAATTGCCAAGAATCTTCCAACAAGTCAGGCTGTTACCACTGATTCTACATCGGTATGCATCCCATTGGAGGGACATGATGGCAAAGAAGCAGATGACTCGGAGAACAAGGCTACAAATAAAGAAAGTGGTGAGGCTTCCTCTAAAGAGATGCCTTCAAAAGTGTAAGTTTTTATTATAGTCAAGCTTATACAAACACAAGGTTTGATATTTTTTTTTTTTTTTTTTTTTTTTTGTGTGTGTGACATAAACTCAATTACAGCTTATGAGTAACAATTTAAATTTCTTGCTCTCTCAGTAGAGCCTCAAAGAGACCATGACCCAGTCTGCTGGGGCTGTAAAATACATGGAATGCATCTGTGTTGAGGGTAACTCCCTCCCCAAATGATTATGACACTAAACATTCTGATGGTTGTTACATAACCAGATATACGGACATGTGAAATAGACATAGGGAATCCAAAATACACGACATTCACGAAATTGGTTCAGGTACAAAACTTTTATTCACCTTTTTGAGTTTAAAGGTTTTTCGACATGAGGAGAGAGAGACAAACTTTCTATGCTAACTGCTTTTACATTGTCAGCTCTCAACCTAACCAACATGCAGCACCCGTAGCACACAAATTCATCTGGCCTCGCCCGCTTCTGAATGTCAACTCTCTCGTTCAGAGGCAGGAACTCGACTAACTGCTTTTTCTCAAATCTCAGCTCACACTTTCAGTGCGTGACGTCACTCACATCCCCTGGTCTCAATTACTATCTGGGATTTTGATTTTGAAATCTCTGAATGACACATCCTCTCCGCGCGTGCGTGAACACTTGTGTTAATGTTGCACCTGACTAAGCCATGCACTAAGCGAAAGGTTCTCATCCTAACTAAACCGAAAGTCAAGATATACAAAACGAAATCCCTCCGCAATTATATTACATAGTGAGGCTCCAGTAATACTATAACTTTGGGGAATGTGGAGTACCCCTTCATTGCCATTACTCCCAGGTCCACTCTGGCCTGGAGTGGTAGCACCTGATAAGGGTCCTATCTATGGGTCAAATTGAATTCTTTGGCATTTAAACTGAGTGCAAACAAATGACTTAAGCTAAATTGAATTGTTAGAAATAGAACTGTTTGATCATTTAACTGTGTATCTACAAAATGTGTATATCTAATATACATATAAAAACAGGATTTAGTATTAAATAATCAACTGTGGTTGATATGCCATAAAACTCAACCAAACAACCAATCAAATACACCAACTACAGAGATGAAAAGTTTGTTAAAAAAAGAATATGCTGACTGTATCTTCTACAGAGGTGTTTCCCCAGTCAGCTGGGGCTGTAGAATACATTTGTTGTATAGCCACATAATACAAATGCATGCAGAAAGGGTTCGAATGGGTTACTAAAGGTTTTACTGTGTGAGAGGGGAGTTGGAGGCTGAACAGAACTGCAACATATTGACCCCCACTCTTATGGCCATAACAGCGTTTCTTTCCCGTTCTCCTGGGCTGCTCAACCGGGGGCCCAGCCTCTCTGGGACATGTTCCTCATTCCAGCATCTTTTCTCTAACTGGCTCGAACTTCCTGTGCACCGAGTTATATAATAATTTGACGCCCGCTCTTCTTCCTGCGAGGGTCACAATTTCACACTCAATTCAACCCATCCATGGTCAAGGTTATATCCTGATATTCCTCGACCGGATGCACCTGTTATTTTCACAGGTGCATTTCCTATTTTGACAGCTTGGCCGGGTCGGAGATCAATATGCAACACATTGACTGCATCTCTACTCCCCAACGTGTGTCCTGGATATGACACTAAACAATCTGATGGTAAGGTTCCAGTAATGCTGGAGCTTTGGGGAATGCAGAGTACCCCTTTATTGCCATGGCTCCCAGGTCCACTTTGGCCTGGAGTGGTAACACCTGATAGTTTAGTTCTATTTGATTCATAGATAGAAACCTATGTGCTTGTACAAAACTATTGTTTGAAATAGAACTGTTTTTGACATTTAAACCGTATATTTATGCTAAACTAAATTGTTTGAAATAAAACTGGGCTATAGCTGTAGAACACACCAACTGCTTCTCTGCAGAGAACTGTTTATATGTATAAAAATTTTAGGAGGTGCCCGCGGTGTAATAGTTATCGTTGCAGGAAATGGACACGGCGATACGAGTTCAAATCCTGGACAAGACTGATTGCATTTCACATAGCACTAATACCCTTGGGAAAGGTATGAATCCAATTATTCTCCCTCCAGCTATGGGTAAATAGTAAGGCACACTAGGTTCTTAAGCCTTGGTGAGGCAACTAGTCTAGGAGAAGGAAAACTCTGAATTCAAACCTGTTAAACTCTGCTTAAAAATTGACCTTGTGTCATATCCTGCTCGAGCTGAGGGGTTGGTAAATATGATAAAAATGGATTTGGCATTAATAACCTACAATGGTTGATGTACCATAAAAACCAAACCAAACCATCTACAGAGGCATGACACCCCTCACACTCACCAAAAAAAAAAACATGGAGTGTCCTATATATGACACCAAACTGAATTTTGGTGTTGCTCCAGTTCTTGGACTCTGGAGAATATGGAGTAACCTTATTGTCATTACTCCCAAGTCCACTATGAACCAGAGTAGTAGTAGCTTTTTAGGTCTCATCTATGAATCAAATAAATTTGTTAAAAAATTATCAGTATTAGATAGGAATACTTGAAACCATTTCAAATGTTCACGAATGGTCTGGAAGACCTACATTCAATCCCAGGTTGAGTTATACCAAAGGCTCAAAAAATGGTACTTGATACCTCCTTGCTTAACACTCAGCATTATAGGGTATGGATCAAAGGTAAGTGAAACAATCCAGACAAAAGAGTAGCACCCTCCCCAACACTTCAGTGCAGTAGCTATTGAAATTGGAACTTTCAGGTTGCCCTTGACTACAGTTGGTCAACTTATTTCTCACTTGAAGCCATGTAACTACACATTATTTGTATTAGAAAGGAAGAATTAATGATTATTATTTAACAGGAATAGTTACTGCAACCATAGAATTAAATTGGCTGACTGTAGTCGAGGGTGACTCTAAGGCTTCCATTTTAATAGCTACTAGACTGACGTGTAGGGGATGATGCTACTCTTTTCCCTGGATTGCTCCACTTACGCTTACCCTGTGCCTTATAATGCTGAGTGTTAAGCAAGGAGGCATCAAGTACTATTTTTCAAGTCTTTGGTACGACTCGAACCATATAGTTGTGTATAAACTATTAGTATTAATAGTTACTCAAAGTTATAATTGTTCACTGAGGATTCAAATCATTAATTACTTGAAACCATGTAATTGCTTTATTATTAAATAACTTAATAAGCAAATGTATGCCATAAAACCAACCAACTAACCAAATGTATTTTCTTCATTTCAGTGAAAGTACTGTTCTGCCCAGGCGTAAACGTTTTCAGATCCAACCTAAACCAAGCACTAAAACTGAGCAGCCTGATTCTTCCTCCAAAATAACTGCCAAGAATCTCCCAGCTACCCAGTCTGTTACTACTGATGACTCTGCATCTGTATCCGTTTCAATGGAGGTTGATGGTGGCAAAGATAAAAATGACCTGAACAAGGTTATAAATAAAGATGTTGATGATGCTTCCTCCAAAGAGATGGCTTCAAAAGTGTAAGTTTTAATTATATTCAAATTTATCAGAATCAAGGTCAATACAAATTGAATTATATGAAATACCATCAATTTACTTCAAAAACTGAACCGGCATTAAATGACCCTTTGTGGTTGATATGCTGTAAAACAAAAAACAAATTGAATTATGCTTTATACTTAATTTATGTCTGTATTATAATGGTCCAAGTTTTCAATGTGTTTTATCATAACCTTGTAGAAATATTACATTGTAGTGAAGGTTTTTTTTTTTTTCTTTCTAAGAGTAATATTGCTAAAATCATTTAACTGAGAGAATAAAACGACTTATAATCCAATTTTTGATTTTATGATAATAATGTGGGATCTCCATATGCACTCATGCTGTCAGTTATAATTTTTTAAGGGAGGTAACTTATATAAACTATTTATCCTTTGTTTACAATTAATAATATAAATTAATAAATAAAT
Source organism: Sepioteuthis lessoniana (assembly GCA_963585895.1). NCBI lineage: Eukaryota > Metazoa > Mollusca > Cephalopoda > Myopsida > Loliginidae > Sepioteuthis > Sepioteuthis lessoniana. The sequence goes on along the minus strand of OY757935.1, from coordinate 68,181,461 downwards.
TTTACAAGGAGCTCGCAATAAGTTTCTAGACTTTTTTCGTATGGGCACTTTTATTGATAGTACACACATGAAACTCTATTCCCTTCAAAGTAATCTCCTCCAGCTGCAATGCACTTGTTGTACTGTTCCAACAACTTCTGGAAGGCCCCATGGAAGTCCTCTTGTGTGAGCGTGTCAATGACCTTTGTCACGGTCTCTTTCATCTCCTCAGTTGTCTCATAATGACAGCCTCTAAATTTTTCCTTGAGCTTAGGGAATAACCAAAAGTCAAAAGGAGCAAGGTCTGGACTATAGGGACGGTGAGGAACTGTCTTGATGCCCATCTTGCTCAAATAGTCTGTGACGAGGATGGAGTTGTGGACTGGTGCATTGTCCTGGTGGAAATGCCACTGAGCCGATTTGAAGAGTGCTGGCCTCTTCTGATGGAATCTCTTCCTGAACTCCCTTAAAACCTTAACATAGTATTCCTTGTTGACTGTTTGTCCAGTGGGAACCCAGTGCATGTAGATCATGCCAGTGGTGTCAAAAAAAGTTTGTGGGTGGATTTGTTCTGTCTGGCCTTCTTGGGTCTGGGAAAGCCAGCATGCTTCCAGTGGGAATTCTGTCTCTTGGTCTCTGGAACATAGCAGTAAATCCAGCTTTCATCGCAGGTCACCAGAGCATCAAGAACTGTGGGATCTGAATCGATCAGCTCAACCATCTCCCTGTTGTCATGACAACGTCTTTCTTTCTGATCTTCTCTGAGCACCCTTGGGACAAACTTTGCGCAAATCTTCCACATCTTCAGTTCCTCGTGAATAATTGTGTATACACTTCTCACACTGACATCAAACTGTGCACTTATTGTCTCTATAGACACACAACAGTCCTTATCCATGAAATTCTTTATTTGGCCAATCAACTCTGGTGTTCTGACTTCCTCACTCTTCCCACAGCTCTCATCATCCATCACAGACTCCCTGCCTTCCTTGAATCTCTTATGCCACTCAAAAACTGATGCTTGATTCATGCAAGATGGTCAAAAAGCAGTCTGAAACATTCCATAGGTTTCTGTGGCATTTTTTCCAAGTTTAAAACAGAATGTTGTTGTATATCGTTCTTCTAAAGTGTCCTCATGTCCAGATTGTATTTTTGTAATTCACCAGCTGTGATAATCAGGCTTTAGTAGGGTGTATTCCAATTGCTGCTGTAGCTGTTCATTTGAAGCTGAAATCATCAAAATTGGTCAGTCATCTCATAAGATGTATAGCAATAACATAGTGAATTTTCAAGAGTCTATGACAATTTTAAATGCCTGTACAAAAAAAGTCTGGAAACCTATTGAAGGGACCTCGTATTTAACAGGCTCTTGTTCTATAGTGCAATCTGTTGGTACTAACATGAAGCTTTATCATCTATCTGCCTCTTAACTGAAACAGAACATATCTTTTTTTACACTACTTGTTGTATACTCAGATTGGGGAATTGATATTAAACCAAATAGCCTTTCTTTAATTCCCAGGAGGTTACTGAGTATTACATATGAAGAAGACCACAGAAGGATACACGTGCTGAAATGTTGTGACTATAAATACCAAGATGAGAACATTAGTCAGAATATATCAGTATCATTGTTTCTTTTTCTTTCTTCTCTGAATATAACTTATTACATTTTCTTGTTTTCAGTGAAGCCACAATTTTGCCAAGACGTAAACGTTTTCAGGTCCAACCCAAGCCAAGCGCTAAAGCTGCTGGTCAGTCTTCTGCTACCACTGCTTCCTCTTCCTCCTCCAAACAGATTCCTGTAAATCTTCTCCACTCTGACACCCCCCAAAATGTTCCATCAGCAATCACAGTTGATGTAACTGCGTCAAAAATTGATAACAATGAACCAAAAGATGATGATTCTGAAAACAAAGATAATAACAAAGATATTGATATGAATACCAAAGAAATGGCGGGAAAAATGTAAGTATTTTTCAGCTATAAACTTCATTTTTATAATTTAAAGTATTGAATTTCAATAACACTTACCAGCTTTGTACATTTTGTATTTTCAAAATTTACAGTTTTGGTATGACACTAAACTGGATCTGGTGGTGGCGTTCCAGTTCTAGAGCTCTAGAGAGTACCCTTTCATTGACATTACTCTCAGGTCCACTTTGACTTGAAATGTTAGTACTCATTAGAATTTCACCTGGTGGTCAAATAGATCTGTTTGAAAATAATTATTAGATAAGGAGACTTGAAATTATATAACTGTGCAAATTATTTGTATTTTATAGGAATACTTGAAGCTATATAATAACCATGTTTAAACTAATGATTATCATAAGTTACTTAAAAGTCTATGATTTATTAGTCTTAAGAATAGTTACTAAAAACCATATAATTGCTTGAAAAAATACTTTGGCATTAAATAACCCTGCAAAGTTTGACATACTGTAAAACCAACCAACCATCTTATGCTTGAGATAAATTTTCAGTTTAGGAAATGTAGCTTGTGTAAATACAGATGTTTTGCCAAAAACCAGCTGTTCAGAAAGTGTCATTATTGGCTTAATTTTTTTTTTTTTTTAATAGGCAATTACTTCTCTAGTCAACATTACTTTATTATATAAATTCTCCAACTGTGCATACATTTTCATATATATATTTTTTGTTTGTCTTTAAGATTAAAAAAAAGCTTGTGTGTGTGTGTGTGTGTGTGTGTTGTTGTTGTTGTTGTTGTTGTTGTTCCTCCTCCTCCTCCTCCTCCAAGCCTTGTATATACAACATTTAAAACTATTTCATCACTTATAACATTGATACATTTTCTTAAAAATTTGTCTAATTAAAAAGAACTAGAGATAAAAAGAACTGATATAAAAATTTTGTTATATAGAAACTTAATTGTTTTTTTTTCTTTTTCTTCTGATGTCAAGAACTAAAATCTGTATTTAATGTGACACTATTAAAGTTAGTATACAGACTTAGCTCTAGGTGTGTATGTGCCTGTGTGTGTCCATATAGGGACTTGTGCATCTCGACTCAACTTTCTGAGAAAGCAAACACAATGAAGAGTCAAACGATTATGCAGCTGAAGATTTTCATTCTGTGACGTAAATGCCCTGGCCATGTTACATAAAAATTCTTTGTAAAATAGTCATCAAAGATAATAAAAAAATCAGTGAAAATAGTTAAATTAATATTTTGAAAAATAAAAAATTACTTACCTTTTTTACTTAAAATAAAATTTGAAAATACATTTTTTTCCACCTGTGCCTAAACCTGCTTAAATCTATGTCTTCTGTTGTCTGAAAATTATTTTTTTTTTTTTTTTTTTTTTTTTTTTTTTATCGTATTGGTGACCAAAAATGGGGAGTTATGTAACAGAAGTATATTTTATCTTTAATTTCTTTAGTTTGGTAATTTCAGCTCAGACTTTAGTTATTTCTTTTTCTTCAGTGAAAGCACTATTTTGCCAAGACGTAGTCGTTTTCAGGCCCAACCAAAGCTGAGGGTTAAGACAACAGGTCAGTCTCCTGTCATCTCTTCTAAGCCCAGTGTTAGGACTCTGGCAGCAGACCAGCCTGTTAAAAGTTCTGAAACTCTATCATCAGCCATACCAGAAGTGAATGACGACAAACAGAAAAATGATTCTGAAGATAAAGGTTGTTATGAAGATACAATGATGTAAGTTTTTTATTTTCTCCCATAGAAACTGAAGTGCAGAATTTAAATACTTTCTATTTCTGTGTGTGTTTCCTTTTTTATTGTTTTGTTTGTTTTTGTTATATGTCTTTCATAGTGCTAATATCGTCTCTTTTTATTCCGCAATTAATTTAAGCTTAAACATTTAATTTCTTTTAAAACCTGTTTTTTTTTTTTGTTTTTTTTTTGTTTTTTTTTTTGTTAATCTATATATTATTAAAATACTCATTTCTTTGCGTATATGTACAAAGTTGGCAACCTTAGTTGAGGGTGACTCAAAGGCTCCCTTTTCAATAGCTACTACACCATGGTGTAGGGGAGGGCGCTACTCCCATTGAAATATACTGTAAATTTATGTATTGAAATTAACAGGAAATTTATAACATGTAATTTCTTCAAGTACTGCTAGTTATTATATTGGGTGTAATAAAAGTATTTTTGCTTTTTACAGAACTTTATTTCAAAGCTTTTTTTTTTCTTCACATACATGACTTCACTGGTGTATTGAAGAAAATTTTTTTTATTTTATAGCTATTTACTTCAAAGTCTTTTTGTTCTAAAGACTCCTATATATTATTTACATTTTCATTATCATGTATATCTTATAATTAGTATTCGATATCCATGTTAAATAAAAGCTGACATGGATAATTGATACTAAGTGAAAATAAGTTTTAAGCATTTAACTAATTGTACTTAGATTATTTGTTTTTTATAATGTAGATTTACTTGTAGATTTTGGGATATGTTAACACTCAGTATAAAATGTGTGGCTTGCTTGTGTTGTGGGTATTTAATAAGCTTAGTTTGGCACAAGGCTAGATGTATAAGACTCTCGGTGATAATCAAACTTTCCAGCAATGGTTCGAGTCTAGCTCTGTTATCAATACTTCACAAGAGATCTACTTACCAGTTTGCATTGTTGCTATCTGACGACGTTTGCTTACCTAAAACAAAAAGCACTGCTTCAGGTATCTTTCATGAAAGTCTCCATTTGTAATGTAAGTCATGAACATGTGTAGGTTTGAATCCCTATATTACTGTCACTTATGAAGATGCATGAGTTATTGTGTACATAAGGTCTCATCCAAAGTGACAGATGGCATTCTTTAGTCAACAACCATTATAAGAGAACCAGAACGAGAATGAAACTTGGTTGGAGCATATAGAGCAAACCTTTGTCAAAGATAGAAGAAAAAGAAATTTTATCTGCCTTTGTTCAGTTGAAGGACACAAGAAACAAGCCTCTCAAAATTGTTTGTTACAGGATGGAATAATCACATATTTTTAGTACTTCGTTTTCAAGTCTTATTTTTAAAGAAAAAAAAGAAATAGTATGAAATATTGTTTTTTTTTAAGTTAGCTAGATTCTCAGGCCTTAAAAGATTGGCACCAGTCGAAAAAAAAAAAAAAAAAAAAAAAAAAAAGCAGAAAAATCTTTTGTTTACATCTGATTTTGACATCTTCTGTAAACCTAGCATTGATGTTTTCTGTAGGTTTATTCAACTATTATCATTTTTCTTTTATCTCCCCAGTCAAACACCTATTATATCTAGGGGTAGCAATTTCAAAATTCAACCCAAAACAAATTTTAAGACTGCAGAGCAGTCTTCAGCCAACTTGACCAAAGTTGCTGTTTCAGATCCTCCAGAAAATGAGACCCAATCATCATCGTTATCCACAGAGGCCACAAGTAAATTAGAATCTGATGGCAACAATTGGAGAGATGAATCTGAGGTAAAGGATACCAACAAAGATGCCAAAAACTTTTCAACAACTCTCCCAAGACGGAACCGTTTTCAGATCCAGCCAAAACCAAGTGCTAAGAATGTTGAGCAATCTTCAGTGGCAAATTCTAAGAAGACTGAATCCAACCAGTCTGTTAATGACATTCCATCAACATGTACAGAAGCAGAAATATCAGATGCTGACAGCAGTCAAAAGACAAAGGATTCTGAAAACAAAAATGATGACACTGCTTCCAAAGATGCAACATCAAAGATGTAAGTTTGCTTTTTTGAAATGTAATGCTAAAATCTTTCAGAATTAAAAGAATTAGCTGAAAATCTAACCTACAGGTGGGATTTTAAGTTAATAAGGGAAAAAAGGTCACAACTTGGTTTTCTAAATAGGAAATTTTCAGCTATATGTCTACTTTATATAATTAAACAAAGATGAAGATTTAGTTTAGCTAACTAATGGATATAAAAAAGAGTTAATGTTAGCATTATACTTGCAAATCAAACCTCTCACTGAAATCTTCAAAAAAACTTTAATTTTCAAAAACTGTGCTAAAACTACTGTAGTAGCTCATCAGTAGAAACAGAATTTGTTGGCTATAGCTCTAGCCATTCTTGAATTATGTGATGATAAATGGACAAAAAAGACATTTGATAAGTAAGTTAAAGTAAGGCTTACATATTTTTGTGCGTGTAGCAATACAATTTATGGCACTGGTAAAGAATCCCTCTACCATTAAACTAATCAAATATATATATGTGTGTGTGTGTGTTTAATGCAGGTGTGATCTTCAGGCATAACATTAGACATGATCTCCCTACAAGATCTGAGCTTTACCACCGCATTCCAAAATTTATCTATTCAGCATTAAAAATATTTTTAAATTTGAAAAAAAATAAATAAATATAAGGATCCATTATTCAAAATAGATGGCATAAGTTATTTGTTCTCCTGTTTGCATTTTGTGACCACATCAGATTTTTTATTCAATAGCTTTTCTGGGTAGGGAAATTTATTGTGTGTGTGTGTGTGTGTGTGTATATATATATATATATAGTCATCTACAGACAGATCTGTTTCGTTCTATCAGAACTCATCAGTGTGGCTAGACAGTAGCTACCCATAGCTGGGATCGAAACCTGGTTTGACTCAAACGCCAAGCCGAAGCCTCTAACCATTCAGCCACGAGCAGCCATTAACTGCGAAGTAAATTTTAAACGGTTATGAATCACAATTACTATTGTTTACATACATCCGTTCAACGGCTGCCGAGACCTCAATTCAAATACGAAGAAGCTTGCAATGAACACTAATGGCAACACGATTACTTCTTCACCAAAGAATGTTATATTGAAACTGGAATTTCAACTTCAACTCTTATTAATGAATATCACATTGTGTATTTTCTGTAGAATATAAAAACGATATATTATTCATAAGGGCAGAATTTACTAAAAAAAAAACTCTCAATGTAAAGCAAGTTCCCCTTTTTTTTTTCTTTTTTTTTTTTAATGAATCAGGAATACCTATTAAAAGATGTAGCTTTGAGTGATTCTTTTAAATGCTACACCTGGTATCCATTAAGCTCAATGTCAAATAACATTTATAGAATCAGTATTAAAATTGATTATAAATAAATAAACAAGTTAAATACTCTATATTTAGCATTTTAAGTTTTATTATGATTAATGTGAGAATGAACTCTAATCCTGAACTATTTTTTATTTAGTTGCAAATTATATTGAAAATATCTTTTTTCTGAGAGTTGGAATGCAGTTGCATCCAACAGAAATCTCATTACATTTTGTAATTTTTGCCATGTTATGAGAGCAGGCTTATAAAAATTGGATAATTTATAATATACTTGCATTATTGGTTATCTTGCTCTTTTAGAAAAGAAGTTCTGGCTTTGGCGTAGGAATATGAGAGTCCAAGTTTTTCCCAAACTAGAAGCATCTTAACTCAAAGATGAACTACAAAGTGCTCCAGTTACAGGAAAACCATCTGATGAAACCTCAAAGACTCCAAATGAAATTACTTTAGTATTATAAGTCCTTAAAAATGTTTGGTTTATCCCCTAATTATTAATTCTCTCATAAAATTCTGCAGTATAGAAAAAACAAATTTACACCTCACAGATTTCACCTGATACAATCTGAAAGTTTGATATAAGATAGATGTATTGGAAGTGACAGTTTAAACAGATAAACATCCCCTATTTATGATTTTTAAGTGCTATTCACAAAAACAGGCTTTTTTGTTTAAACATAAATTGAAAATGTTAATTTTCTTTTTTTTTTTTTTGGGCAGAAAGAAACAATCCCAATTTTTTGTCTAAAAAAAAAAAAAAACTTTTCTGTGTGTACTGAATCTGGAGATGAGGCTCCAGTTCATTGTCATTAATCCCAGGTCCACCCTGACCTGGAGTAGTAGCCCGTATTAGATATTGTATTAATCATTTAAATGTTTTCAAATTATTTGTATCAAGATTACTTACTTGAACCTATAATTGTTTACTAACTATTATTATTACTAGCTACTTGAAACCATATAAATGCTTGCAAATTATTAGTGTTAAATAGAAATATTTGAAACCATATAACTGTTCAAGTCAATTATTATTAAATAAAAATAATTACCTTGGACCATGCTATTGTGCATAAATCATTTGAATTCGATAGGAATACATAATATGATATAACTATGTACAAACAAACGATTCTAAACAAGTGCAATTTTAGAAAATGCAATGAAACATTGAAAATATATTTATGAATAAATCAAGTTTTGGCATTACATAACTTATGAGGAGTTGATATACCATTAAACAAATGAACCAAGTGGCTTTTGTCTTTTATAAAGTAAACTGGGCTATTAACATAACAGCTATGTTAAGTAAAAAACAAATTATTTAATTAACAAATTTCCTCTTTTTGTTTACCTTACTTCAGCTATCAATTGGCTGACTTAAATCGAGTGTACACTCTGTATGTACCTCACTAGAATATTATAGTGGAGACCATGCATGAATTAAGACTCATGCATGGCAGGTCTAAAACATACTTGGACCTGTCGGCATTTTCCTAATCAGGTGCCTCAGATGTCGAGGAATAAACCCAACCCTGCAATGCAGGTAAAGCGTGGGGGAACCAACCCCTGAGACCAACTAACCACCTGACACAAATGTCAGGTGACCTGCCCAGAAGAATAGAGATCAAAATCCATACCCTGTTTAAGTTTTATGTTTGATGATTATCCAACTTCATTGTCATACCAATAATAGCATAGAGTTCCTTGCCTTTCTCACCATCGGTCCCTATCATCCATTACTCTTGGCAAGTCCTCGAGACTACATCCAGTATCTGCACAGAGCTAATGTAAGTCCTTGCTGGTCAGTCATTGCTGGTGTGTCCATGTGTAGGTGTTCATAAGAGAAAGTCACTCATGAGTTCATCCTTACTTCTCCAGCAGTGTCCAGTATGTCTTTCTTGGATAGTTTGGGAGATAGAAGGCAAGTAGCCATACAGTTGAAAATGGTGTGTAACATTCTTGTGGTGCATCCACACAGTAGTACTGACACAGCCACAATTTGGAAGAAATCCTGTTTTGTTTGATCTGAAAGATCAGATTTTCATATGATTGATAACCTGTCAATGGCACCCTATGTCTTTACTTTTGAGTATGTTGATATTGCTTTCAGTAGATGTGATATTGCTACCAAGGTATGTGAACTGGTTGACTAATTTCAGAGGCTTGCGAGTTAAAGTGGAGATGGCTCCTTCTTGTTTAAAGCACATGAAGTCTATACAAAAAATATCATCCAATGAAAAAATAAATAAAAAATAATAAAAAAAAAAGACTTATTCAAAAAGTTTAGACATTTAAAAAAATATTTTTTTACCCTATCAATGATACTTATTGATTCAACTTTGTTATATTTTAAATAACAAACTGTCAGTTACATTTAGTGGAAAAATTTAAACAATAGTTGTCAATTTGAAAAACATCTCTTTTTGAAAAAAATATTTTCTCTTTACTGATCTCATCCTAAAAATATAAAGAAACAAAAGTAAGAATTTGCTTAGATGATCAATATTTACTTTTTCCCCATTTTTCAATTGTAAGGCTTTGTAGGAATACTCTAGACCTTTTATTTTTATGATTTTTTTTTTTTCTTTTTTTTTTTCTTTTTTTTAAGTATGAGATCAGGTAAAAAAAATCATTCATTATAGTAGCAATCATAGTGATGTGAGAACAAGTTTACAAGTCCCAAAAATTCATTCTGAACTGTCCAGCGAGACATGTTGCATAACGGCATTGGTTCCCTAAGCTTCTAAGTGACGGTCATCTAAAAGTTGCCAATTCAATCCTGACTGCAGGCAAGTAACAATACAGGAATGCTTAATACTTGTACCTGGTTATGGCTAAGGGAATCGGAACAGGCGACCCCTGTGGTTTCAATAAAGGACTTAGTCCGAAGTTCCATGTTGGTTCCTGAGTTCAACAAACACCTGAAGAAGGCAGAAGGATTTATTGGACGAAACGTTGTGGAAATTACAATAAAGATGAAGACAATAGTCCTAAAACTCTAAATGATAAAAAACACAAATCATGTTCAGTTTCAACCCTTGCCTCTTATTGCAGAATTTCTCATTAGACTCTGTAGCAAAGTCAGGTAATGTAACCAAATTATTATATGTACAAATTGTATCACATATTTTATATATAAGTAGTTTATGGTTTATCACCACAAAATTGAATGTAGTCAGAAAGAAAATAGATGTAAATATAATGAAACTAAAGCTATTATTTCTGTCCCATAATAGTTGAAACAGTAGCATATAAATTTCATGTACTAAATTATGTGACAGAAGTAATCTTTTCTTTTTTCTAAATTCAGTTACCAATTTTCTTTTTCAGTGAAACTTCAGTTTTGCCAAGACGTAACCGTTTTCAAATTCAACCCAGACCAAGTGCCAAGACGTCAAAACCGTCTTCATCCTCTTCCTCTAAGCTCAACCCTTCAAAAATATCAAGTAGCCCTTCAATTTCTAGTAATAATGACACTACCTCAACCTGCTCAGAAGATGCCACTAAACTGGAAACTGATGATAGCCAACATAAAGACGAAACTGAAGTTAAAATTGCCAATAAAGAGACCGAATCTACGGCCAAAGAATTGCCTTTAAAAAGGTAGATATTTTTTGTTTTGTTTTTGTTTCTCACATTCTGTAATTTCTAGCATTTATTTTTGAGAAAACTTTTTTTTTCTTAACATTAAAGGTAAATTCTATATCTAACTCTTAATATTTTTTAACATTCATATTCAGTGGTACCTTAACTTATATCATTAATTGGTTCAGGGGATAGAAGTGTGCCATCAGCCAAAAGCTGATGCAACTCAAGACATTTTTTCTCATTTGAATTAATGTCATTTCATTTAATTCATTCCTAATCCATACAATAAGAAAAAAATAGAATAATTCATAATAAAATAACTGCTTCAGGCAAGTGACCTAACTCTAAAATGGCAATAAGTCAAGATACCAGTGTGTGTCTGTAATTATATATATATATATATATATATATATATATATATATATGTGTATGTATATGTAATTTTTTTTTTCCTTTGCTCTTTTTATTGTTTTTCTTTGCTTTTTCCTTTTTATTATTCTTTACTTCTTTTCTTAGCTCTTAGCTGATTTTTCTTTCTTTTTAAGATCCAGTATACTTTTAAGGATTAGAAACTCTACACTCTCATATTAGGCACTCAATAAAAAAAATTAGTCTGCTTAATTTCACTCTTGACTATACCTCTGCATTCAACTTTGAAACATTAAGTAAAACAGGTGTTAACATTTTTTTTCTTTCCAGAGACCAAACCCCACTCCCAACTTTGTCACGACGTTCTCGGTTTCAAGTTCAACCCAAAGTGGCAGTACCCCAAACCAAAGAGAATCAGCCAAGTGTTTCAGTTAATGAGGAAAATTCAAAGACATCAACTGAAAGCACAAATAAAAGGTAATTCTCTTTGATTTTACTTTTTTCTTCGGAAAAAGTTTAAATTTCAACATCAGATTTAGTTTCTTTAATTTCCTTTTCTGATTCTACCCTAACTCCCTATCATACTTTCTGTAATACATTCATAGCATTGTCAATTTTTGGTATAAACTAGGGGTTGAGGAACTGTTTCATGGTTAAAGGCTAAATTGAAATTTACTCTCTACTAATAAAGCTGAAGTATATTTTTGTATATTTTAATAATAAAACCAAAAGTTTAAACTTTTTCTTATTCACTTATTCCAAATTCAGTTAATATAGAATATAGACAACTTTATTGAATAAAACTTTATTAACCTTTCAATGACGTCTTTTGAGAAAATATTGGGATAATTTTAATTTGTCTTTTGATAAGGTCATGGAAAGCTGCAATCGATCAGTTAGAAGATTGAAATTGGCCTCGAGACTCAAGGTTCCTCGTCCTTATATAAACCCTTATCCTACTAATTACAACTTTTGCTCAATCACGGCTTTGGACTGAGATTTTTTTTTTCCACATCTATAATAGCAATGGGTCGTGTTTATGTTTAGAATTTGAAATGTTACTGCCATTTGACTGAATATGTCATATGAACATTAAAAATAATAAATTTCTATGATAGAATAAGGGTTAAAGGTTATTGTTCAAGATAGATTTTTAATGTGTACACACACACGTGTGTGTGTGTGTGTGTGTGCACCCAAAATTCTCATTCATGTTTGGGTAAATCCCCATGGTATGATGGCTAAAGTACTGGATTGTGGCCTCCAAAGTAAGCTACTTAGAACTCCAGTTGCGCTATTACATTCACTTTCAAATAAATACTGGGAAACTCCTGTATCTCCCTGCTGTTCTTCTACAAGGATAGCTTTAACAATAAATAACCCATGAAGGTTTATATTCTATTAAATAAAGAAATCATCATTCGTGTTTACTCAATATTGTCAATGCAACAATTTGGATATAATATTAGAAATATAAGAACATAGCACACTCTTTTTTTTTTTTTTTTTTTTTTTTCTCATAAACCATGAAAAAATTTTTGCAAAAACTTCATGCACACCTAGGTTGGTGACGAATGTTCTAAATTGATATGTTGAAAAAATAATTTCAATGTTGTATAACACATAAAAGTTTAAGATGTCCCAGGAAAACTTTCTCTGGATGATTTTTTTTATTATTGTAATTTTCTTTCTTTAGTGAAGCCACGGCTCTCCCAAGACGAAGCCGTTTTCAGATCCAGCCAAAACCAAGCACTAAAACTGTAGAGCAGTCTTCTTCAATGACAAATTCCAAGACTGAATCCAATCAGTCTGTTATTAATGACATTCCATCAACATGTGTGGAAGCAGAAACATCAGATGCTGGCAGCAGCAACAGCAGCCAACAGACCAAGGATTCTGAGAACAAAAATGATGATACTGCTTCTAAAGATGCAACTTCAAAGATGTAAGATTTTTTTGTTTTTGTGAAATGTAATGCTGAATAGACTTTTCAGAATTCAAAGAATTAGCTGAAAACCTGTTTTCTAGATTGGAAATTTTCACCTTTATGTCCACTTTATATGATTTATACAAAAAGATAAAGATTTGGTTTAGCTAACTGATGGATGCAAAGTAAGAGTCAATTTTTGCATTATAAATCAAATCTCTTACTGAAATCTTCAAAGTTTTTTTTAATTTTCAAAAACTAATATGCTAAAATTATTCTTTGTGGTATTCCATCAGTAAAGATAGAATTTGGTGACAATAGCTCTAGCCTTCTTGAATTATGTGATGATTGATGGGGAAAAAAGATATTTTTTAAGTTAAAGTATGATTTACACATTTTTTGTGGTTCCTGTAAAGAAGAGTATCCTCAATCAAAATTTACCTAAAAATATATATATTTACATTCACAATGCAGAACTTACATTTAAACAGCATGCTTATGCTAAACTGAACTATTTGAAATGGAACTGTTTTTTGACATTGAAACTGTACTTACACTAAACTGAATTGTTTAATATAGAACTGTTTTGATATTTAACTGTGTGGAAACAAAATCTGTACTTATACTAAACTGAGTTAGCTGAGCTTGACTAAACTGAATAGCTTTAAATAAAAATGTTTTTCACAAACTGTACTCATGCTAAACAGAATTGTTTAAAATAGAACTGTTTACATAAAAATAGATTTGGCGTTAAATAACCTACAAAGGTTGATATGCCATAAAACCCAACCAACCACAATCCAGATTTTTTTTTTAACAATTACTGCTAAATCCCAAAATTACTAATTGACTGTTGGTCATAATTTGCAGGTGACACACTGATACTTTAGTAGATAAAGAAATTTCACCCATGACTAAATTGTTGCTAATTGAAGATATAATTATGGGGCTTGACTGTTTAGTAAAAAAAAAAATTGAGATTGATTTTCTGTCATTTGATTATCAGGATTCCACTATAAATCTTCAACTGGATTTAAATCCAGACTGTTCACTGGCCAAGTCAGCTATTATATGAAAAATTGTCTTATCTGTTAGTCTATTTACAGTTAAATAATAAATAATAAAAAATAAAAAAAATAAAAAAAGGGTTGAGCATCCTCTAAGTATGCTAATTCTATAATTTTTGCTGGGGCGAGTATATGTGATGAAACTACACTTTAATTTACAAGCATGACTTCGTACAGCTGAAGTAGGGCTAACCAGAAATGATGAGTCAGATATTACTTGCAAAAGTACTTTTTAACACCATCTAACACTAGTTAAAATATAAAATGTTACTAAAAACAAAAAGACTAAAAAAAAAAAAAATTACCTTTATTATTTTAAGGGAGAAAACCGCTGTTCCAACTTTGTCCCGGCGCTCAAGGTTCCAGGTTCGTCCCAAACTTGGAATATCTAAAGAATCGCTGAAGGGTCTTGGCAAACCAAATGAAGGGAAAGAAAAACGAGCTGAGAAAACTCCCCCAAAATCTACAACTCTTACTGTTCTAAATACATCCAAGGATGCTAAACGGAGCAGAGAGGACAGGCAGCCTGCCTCACCTGAGACAAACACAATTGAAGATGAGCTGCTAAATTCTGAAAGGTATGTTATCAAGTTTTTATTCTTTAAATGTGGTACATTTCTGTGATTCCTTCCTCTAATAATATCGAAATATTTTTAGTTTTAGCATCGGAATGAATAATTTGTTCTCCTTTTGAGAATGTGTCTACATTTTATATATCAAAGGTGTACTTAGCATAACAATTATGACAAAAAATGAAATCTGCAACCCAAGTTCAAATCCTAGCTGAGACTATTTGTATTTCACTTTGTGCTAATACCCTTGGGAAAGGCATGAATCTGTCTCTTCTCCAACCAGCTATAGGTAAATAGCTAGACAGACTGGTTATCCATAATAAGACAACCAATGTAGAAGAAAAACTCTGAATTCAAACTGGCTTTGTGTTGCATCCTGCCCATGGTGAAAGACTCAAGTAAACTCATTATCTAATGTGTGTGTGTGTGTGTGTATGTATATATATATATATATATATATATATACATACACACACTTTGATAACACTAGTTAAGTGTTGGGGGGGTCGTTTTTGTTTGTTTTTTTTTTTCAAGGAAAAGATAAAGCTGAAAGAAAAGCCAAAAACAATGAATTTACAACAAAAAATAGAAAACGAAGAAAAATAATTGATAATTAATGCTTAAAAAGGGAAGAGCCACACATTTATAACTCTTATTAATTTTGGAGTATTTTTTTCATCCCAACTACACATACCAAAATCTATGACCATTGGCATTGAATATGGATTAGAAAAAAAGACTAAATTTTCAATGAAACTAATTTGCATTTGTTTTATAAACCACTTTATATCATCCATCAGCTGCTTCGCCATTTGAGAAAAGAGAGCCAATGCTTGCAAATAAATTTATTTCTTATTTTTCTATGCAATCACTGTGTCACTATATTTGTTTTTTTTTTTTTTTACATATACTAGTCATATTAGTAATAATATCAAATCTATTAGATGAAGCATTGTCAACCATTGTTAATTTTTAGCTAGTTACTTGCATCTTAATTTTAGTTGCTTTTTATCACAACTACTTGGACTAAAATCTATGGCCATTAGTAAACAATGCAAATAGGAAAATAAAAAAAACTGGTTCATGTTGAATTTCAACTAAGGTGTGTGTGTGTATGCTTATATTTGTTTATGTATGTATGTATGTGTATATACATATACACACATACACACACAAAACCATGTGTTTTATATAATAAATTGATTTTTTTTTTTTACTTCCAGTTCAAAATCATCAGAAAAATCTGATTCTAGTGTTTCAACAAGTCCAGGTAAACTGACCGGCAAAAGCAGCCTCTCATCACCGCTGAAGGATAACATTCAAATTGAAAATATTAAGCAAAGAGAATATCCTGTTAATGTGCACAAATCTTCTGGCAAAGGTGGCAAGAGTCTTCCATTGAGGGAGGTATGTTTGTATCAATGTATTTTTTGGCTTTAATCAATATTTTCCTTAATCTTTTCTGCTTCCATGAGTTTATATATATTCCAAAAACCTTGTCCATTAAACAATTTTGAAATGCATGTGGTGATAAAAGAAACTTCCTAAAGCATGCTCTTGCTTTCATCATTTACTTAATAGACAAGGTTTGCAATTGAGTTTGTTGATACTTATTCACATTGTCCTCAAAACATTTTCTTATCAAATAATTTATCTAGAAACATTTTTTTCCAGAGTTCTTTTACAAGTTTTATGTAATTGGCAAAAATGAAGATAGTATTGCCATAAAAGAATTCAATTTTTTGTGGGGGGAAAATATTTCTTAGTAAATAGATCTCATTCTCTTCTATGGTTTGTTGGTTTTGAAATATATATATATATACACACACACACACACACAGGGGTCTTGTTTACAATGTAATTTCTATGTCAAAACAGTCACTGACTTCCAGCATGCATGTAAACTAGTTATTTTCCCCTTACAAATATCAAATTTGAGATGGGGAAACTTAGGTCCTGGTAGTTTTCTCTCACTGTTACTAGTATGGATTTTCCTCCTCTGGAATAATAAAATAAAAACAAAGGTAACTCGTGTAAATATCTGTCAGAAAGTCAGATCATTTTGACATTGTAAAAATGATTTAAAATAAAAATTTCTATTTGAAATATATATATACCAGACATTGGCATAATGGTTAGAGTGTTCGCCAATGGCCCGGGAGACCTGGGTTCAATCCCATGTTGAGGCATACCAAAGACTCAAAAAATGGTACTTGATGCTACCTTGCTTAACACTCAGCATTATAAGGTTAAGATCAAGGGTAAAGTAGAGCAATCCAGGGAAAGGAGTAGCGCCCTCTTCTACACGTTGGTGTAGTAGCTATCGAAAAGGGAGCCTTCGGGTCACCCTCGACTACGGTCACCACCTTTTACTGAAATGTATATATAACAGTGTTGGTTGTCACTATCTCACTTCATGGGTTTGTGGCATACTAAATGCAATATAATTTAGAGAGTGCTCAATATCTGTGATAGAGCTACTATATAGTAATAATAAGTAAATATATATTAGTTTTTATATATATTTAATAGCATGGAAGCAGTCTGCTACTTCGGGTTTCATGACATCTTATAAATGTCGTTTATAAGGCATCATGAAACCTGTGGTCGCAGACAAGCTTCCATGCTATTAAATATATATAAAAACTAATATCTTTCTTTAAAGAAAAAACCGAAGACCGGTTATTTTAGGATTATAAATTTATTTTCATCCTGTTTTGCGTTTCTGATGTAAACCAAAACTAACTATAAAAACTAATATATATTTACTTATGAAGTCCTGGCGGCAACAACCCACAAAGCACCAACTATACGGCCAGCTGCCTCCCATCACGAAAACTATCCAAGTTAGACGAACCAGACACGCAGGACACAGCTGGAGAAGCAAAGATGAGCTCATAAGTGATGTACTCCTATGGACCCCCACATATGGCCGAGCAAAAGCAGGACGACCAGCTAGAACGTACATACAGCAGCTATGTGAGGATATGGGATGTAGCCCTGAAGACCTGCCAGAGGCGATGAACGATAGCGAAAAGTAGTGAGAGAGGGTCAGGGATATCCGTGCTGGCGGCACGACATGATGATGATGATATATATTATCATCAGGTCACACTGCTAGCATGGATTTCCCTGATTTTTCTCACTCTTTGTCCCTATCATCCATTGCTCATGGCACATTTTCCAGACTACATTCTGTGTTTGTGCAGAACTGTTGTAGGTAGGTTCTTGTTGGTCGGCTAACACTGGCACAACCATATGAAGGGGCCCATAAGAGAACATCACTTATGAGTTCATCCTTGCTTCTGCAGCAGTGTACCTGCATGTCTTTTTCATTTTATTTAGATGATTTTAGAGATAGGAGATAAGCAGCTGTTGTTTTGTTGGGTCTTGTTTCCAGGATTTAGCTCATAGCATTCTTGTGCAGTTCCCACCTAGCTTTTTCTCTTTGTTTTGTCATGTGGTGCATCTGAAAAATAGTATTGACACAACTGCTACTTGGAAGAAATTGCATTTTATTTTATTGGATAGGTCAGACTTCCATATAATTGATAGCCATCGTGCCTTTGCTAGATACATGTAGATGTCTCTTTTAGTAGATGAGATACTGCTACCAAGGTATGTGAACTTGTCCACTAATTTCAGGGAACCACCATTTAGAGTGGAGATATCTCCTTGATTAAAACACACATTCTCCTTTTTGTTTGCATTCACGTGGAGGCTAATGCCTCCTGCTGCCTACTCCAGGTTATGCAGGATTTGGCTTAGGTAGGTGTATTGTTTGGAATTATTTATAGCAAAATTTATTTAAATCTAAAAATTATTTTAAAATATTTGTTTTGAGGCTATTCAAAATGGAGGCAAACTATGTGAAATTTACACAAGAATGTGTACAAAGAAGCATGTTTTGAGTTGAAAAAAAAAAAAAACCCAACAAATCTTTACAAATGGGCTAAACATGGATTTCCCACTACAAGCCTGAATTGAAAAGACAGTCCACAGAGTGAAAACACATTGACACTCTTATAAAGAAAGTTTCTGGCACAAGTCAGTAACGAAGGTCATGCTGTGACAGTCTTCTGTAATATGAAGGGATCCATCATTATTAATTTCCTGGAAAAAAAAGTGCAACTGTAAACAGGGGTTCCTATTGCCAACTCCTTAGGTAATAGTTCACCTTATTTATATGACCTGTGGAAATTCTTTGGACCATTTAAGCCTCTTGGTGTTCTTAACACATTTTGGCTGATCTATTCTTCAGCCCTCTTCAGGTATAAAAAAAATTCATGGAAAAAAGTGAAACCTTCTTTTTCTACTATGAAAAAGAAAAACAAAGCAAATGCACAAAAAATTGGTTATAAATAAACCAGATAAATTTTTTGCTGCAACATAAAGTCCATTAAGTCCGTGATCAATACCAATCCATTACAACCATGTATACTACTAAATGTAACAATTATTATGGGACTGTGGTAGTAAAATGTACTGAAATTCATTCTCTCCTGATGATGATAAATGAAATGACTCTTTATTTTTCTATCCTTTTAGAAACAAAAGAAACCAGATATTTCCGTTCATCCTTCTGATAAACCACCTGACAGGGCCAAGATGAAGATGAGGGATTTAATTTACTGGAATCCAAGTTCAAACCCTATGAAGCAAGTATTTCCACATTGATTTATCCTATTATAATGGAGATTATGTGTTTGTGTTATATATTGACCTTTGACAGGCCGGTTAGTGTGGATTTCAAAAACAAGATGTGCTGCTGTGTCTTAAGGTAAACAAGGGATGGTATGAATTGGGTAGGTGAGGCGCTGGAAGGAAGAATGTGTGGGTGGCCAAAAAATATATAATGACAGAAGTTTTCAACCCAAGCAGTCAGTCAGTCAGCAGAGTAAACAAATCATGTCATTTGGGTGTTAGCTAGTATGGGGCAGGTGGCCTCTGGGTTGAGAGACTTCATTGTATCATGAAAGAAGCACGAAGAAGCAAGGTTTTCTGAAGATGAATCTCAACTTGGTGTAAATCATCGCAGTCCCCTGTTTATCCGTCTCTCTCTCACATGCAACAATTTTGATGTTTCGTAATAAAGAAGAGTTTATATTTTTATAAACAAGTATTTTTATCACTTTCTCTCTGTAACCAAAACTGTCACCATCAATGTCACAATTCCCTTAGTTATTTACTTTATATTCTCAATAATTCTTAAATAATCATTATCTAATGTTAATTAGCATCCTATTTATTAATGATCTCTCTATTAAAGTCTAGCCGAGTTAGATTTGCCTCAAAACAACCCATTTTATTAATGCATTTGAACTCCTCCTTTGTGTGTTATATATCATTTAAGAAAGAAAGGTTTTACATAGTATATGGTGTGGATGATTTACATATTGGTTTTAGCATATAATTACTATATAATTACTTGGTGTCATTGATTTTTAATATTGTAATATATAATCTTATATAGAAATCAAATCAAATAAATCAAAAATAAGTGTAATCTTTTGATGTGTTTGAATTTAGTTTGCCCAGTCCGTTGGGGATGTAGAATACTCCGATTGCACCTCTGCAGAGGGGTAAGACATCGCCCCCCCCCAACGAATGTCCTGATAATGACATGAAACAATCTGATGGTGAGGTTCCATTAATCCTGGGGCTTTGGGGAATACGGAGTACCCCTTTGTTGCCATCGCTCCCAGATTCACTCCGGCCCAGCATGGTAGCACCTGATAGTGCCTTATCTATGGGTTAAATAGAACTAATGGCATACTTATGCTAAACTGAATAGCTTGAAATAGAAATGTTTTTGACAATTAAACCATACTTGCATTTAAACTGCGTACTTATGCTAAACTGAATTATTTGAAATGGATCTATTTTCATAAAAATGGATTTGGCGTTAAATAACCTACAAAGGTTGATATGCCATAAAATCCAAACAACCAACCAACATCTAATTTAGTTTTGTTAGTTTTTCTAATTGAACAAAATATTTACTTACATTAAAACTTAAATACTTGCACCTGGAGGGTACAATTTTTGCTAGTTTCAATAACCAGATTTTGTCATCTCTGTTAACTCTTTCCAGACTTAATTTATTCCTTACTTTTACTAGTTTCATGGTAGCTCTAATTTAAATCACTCGGGGATTTAGCTACACAGATTAACTCCACTATACCATATACTTTCAAGAGGATTATCGATATATTTTTTTAGTTCTGTCTGATTTTAGTTGTTATCAATTAAAGCTGAATAAAATAATACTATCAATACTTATCCATATCACATATTGGTTGTAGGAAAGGATGGAATCAGGAATTATTTATCCTTAAAGTAAACTTTGTTTCCTTAATTTTCTTCCTTGATTAAAACTACCTCTGTTCCTTTTCAGTTTTGACCAACAAACCATTGAGTTGTACTTGTTAGGGTCCCATGGGTCAAATAAATCTTTGAAAATTATTAGTATCAAATAGAAATACTTGATACCATATAATTCTGCAGATTGTTTATATTAATAATAGTTATTAGAGCTGATTGTTTTCTCAATGGAATTCAAAATACCCCTTTATTGCCATCGTTCCCAGGTCTGCTCTGGCCCGGACTGGTAACACCTGATTGGGTTCTATAGAGTCAAATAGAACTAAACTGTGTGTTTATGCTAAACTTAATTGTTTGAAATAGAACTGTTTATATGTATCAATATGGATTTGTCATTAAATAACCTACAATGGTTGATATGCCACCAAACCAGACCAAACCTGTGAAAGTAAATAAGAATACTTACTTTAAACTATATGTCTAAATTATTTATAATAGATAAGAATACTTGATATCATAACTGCAGTACCAGGCCATTGGCTTAATGAGTAGTGTTCACCAATGATCTGGGAGACAGGGGTTCATTCCCAGGTCAAGTCATACCAAAGACTCAAAAAATGGTACTTGATGCTGCCTTGCTAAGCACTCAGCACTATAAGGTGAGGATCAATGGGAAAGTGGAGCAATCCTGGGAATGGAGTAGCGCTCTCTCCTACACGTTGGTGTAGTAGCTATTGAAAAGGGGGCCTTCAGATTACCCTCAACTAAGGTCATCAACTTTACTTATAACTGTGTATTGTAGGCAAAGTGATTTTTTTGTTTGTTTTTTTTTTTCCCCAGTGAAACATTGAAAATATAAATAGTTAAGTGATGAAACATTTACAAATGAATCAAATTTTGGCATTAAATAACCCATAAGGTGTTGATATGCTGTTAGATAAATAAACCAGACCAAACTGCTAGAAAACCAATTACAATATGAGAGAAGTCAGACTGTTTAAGAGACCTGTATAGTGATAGGAAATGGACACGGCGGCGCCAGTTCAAATCCTGGACAAGGCTGATTGCATTTCACATAGCACTAATACCCTTGGGAAAGGTATGAATCCAATTATTCTCCCTCCAGCTATGGGTAAATTGTAAGGTAGACTGGGTTCTTCAGCCTTGGTGAGGCAACTAGTCTAGGAGAAGGAAAACTCTGACTTCAAACCTGTTAAACTCCGCTTAAAAATTGACCTTGTGTCATATCCTGCCCGAGCTGAGGGGTTGGTAAGTATGGATCTATATAGTAATAGGTTAACATGCTAATTTTTTGCCTGAGATAAAGTATTCTGATTAGTCATACCATAACCTACATCATCAATTAGTTTCAAAAGACGGTTTTTGATGTAAATTGGACATGCCTTAAAAATAAGAACAAACACTGCAAAACTAGCATAAATAACTCTCAAAAGAATATAACTATCATTAAACTTTTCAGAACACTAAAAATACATTTTAGTCATTTTGGTTTTAAAGATAAAACTAAGAAATGGCATAAATTTTTTGAAATTTTTCTATGCAAATATTTTATTGTACTGTATATACATTTCTAATGTAGTTTTATGTATTTAAAATTCTTTTTAGCTTCTGTTGTATCATCGAGATAAATGATACACAGAGAAGAATGAGTGCTTAATATATTTATTCACCACCAGTATCTAATGTTTGCGGATACATACAAAAAACACAGTATGATAAGTTACAAACAATTAATAAGAGAACTTAGAAGAAATCATCTTTATCTTGTCATGCCATCAGCATGGATATCCCTGACCCTCTCTAGCCACCCCTCCCTATCACTCATCGCTTCCAGCAGGTCTTCAGGGCTACACCCTGTATCTGCACAGAGCTGCTGTATGTAGATTCGAGCTGGTTGCCCTGCCTTTGCTCGTCCATGTGAAGGGGTCCACAGGAGTACATTACTTATGAACTCATCCCCACTTTTCCAGCAGTGTCCCGCATGTCTGGTTCGTCTAATTTTAATAGTTTTCGTGATGGGTGGTAGGTCGCCATATAGCTGCTGCTTTGTAGGGTGTTGCCTCCGGGATTTGAACAAGTTAGAAGAAATAGAGGAGGGTCAAAATGCTGTATAGCCAAGATAAGATCACTCAAATATTAATCAATTTATTAATCAACAATCAAAGTCTTTGATCGTAGGCTATTTATAGCTAGGGGCCAGTCTATCTGGTAGAGTGCTGAAGGGGTGTTAGCCACTTTACAACAGCTTCTTTTTAACAATTTTTATGATTTTGATTAATTTTAAATTTATTTTTAAAAAAAAAGTTTATTCATTTCATTATGAAGTAGGTAATGTTACTCAGTGACATAATGTCTGCTGAGCTGAAATTCAGTTTAGTAACTAGCCCAGTTAACTGGAACTGTAGAATATACCAACTGCATCTCTGCAGAGAGGTAATACCCCTTCTGCCAATGAGTGTTCTAGATATGACATTAAACAATCTGATGGCGAGGCTCAAGCCTTGGAGATTTGAAGAATATGGAGTACCTCTTCATTGCTATTGCTCCCAGGTCCACTCTAACCCGGAATGATAGCACCTGATAGTCCTATCTCTGGGTCAAATAGAACAAAGTGTGTGTAAACAAATGACTTATGTTAAATTGTGACTGTTATATAGCAATACTTGAAACCATTTAACTGTGTGCAAAAGAGCTCACGCTCATTCAAGAATGTTATCTACAAAATGTGTTTACAAATTATATATATATATGTGTGTGTGTGTGTGTATAAAAAGGACTTGGCATTAAATAACCCACAATGGTTGATATGCCACAAAACCCAACCAAACTAAACCTATTAGTCTAGAAAAGTTGCATAAAGGTGAATTTGATGTTGGCCAAAATGATGTAATATTGGGGTATTACTGTATTGTGCACTGATGTACATATACTGAAGAAGGCTGGAGAGGGCATTGACCAAAATGACATGACTATAACAACTAAGATGAGGATGCTAGTCCAGCAGTGTATAATGTTTATTCATATTGTTATCACTTATCAATACTAAATCACTGTTGACTGTCTCCTTAGAGGTTATCATTATTTTGTTGTTATATTAAGTTAAAATATAAAGTTTTTTGGGGGTTTTTTTTTCCCCTGCTATTTACTTATTTTGATAATTTTGTTTTTGTTATGGATAGATCTCCTGAGGCAAAGAGGGCCAAACCAATTCGGTTGACTGAAGATACTGCCCCCAAAACACCTGAACCACCAACAAATGAAAATGAACCAATTGCTGTACCCCAAGTGAAAATTGGAGCTGACGGAAACATTGTGCTTAATGAAGAAAGGTAAGTTCTTAATGTTTATGGATTTGAGTCTGGTTATAAATGTGAAAGTTATTTTAATTGATTTTCTTGTTTGATCTGAAGAAGTTAATTTTTTTTTTTTTTTTTTTTTTTTTTTTTTTTTTTTTTTTTTTTAGATCATTGATTTTTAACAGGATGGAAATAAATTTATTATCTTAATGTGACTGATTGTTTTTTTTTTTTTCTTAGTGTGTGTGTGTGTATATATATATATATATATATATATATATATATATATATATATATATATATATATATATATATATATATATATATATATATATTAATGGGAACTTGTAGATAAAAACTTTTTGTTTCCTATATATTTAATTTTTTTTTATCTTTCACAGTTTAGTAATAAACAACAGTCAGCCCACTGCTCCTATTTCTATGGAAGTGGTGGATGAGACAGATGTTTATTCAAATTATGGAAGCTTCCGCAAATATACCTCAAAATCAAAATGGTCTCTAAAAGGTAACAAAAACCATGCAAAATTTTTTTTTTCTTTGTTCTATCTTTTTCTCTTATATATATTCCCTCCTATCTGATCTCTTTTTTTATGTTGGTATCTAAACATCTATTTTACTCTTATTTATTTATCTATTTTTTTTTATATTAAAGTAAACAAATATTATACATTGATATTATAAAACACTAGAAGCATTTTTTATTTTTTTTATTGGCTAATATTTTGTTTAGGAATTCATTAATTTAGAGATGTATGTAAATTAGAAATAGATGTTATTGTGTCTATAATTCATCAATAATAAGCAAACTAATATAATTGTTGGCTTATATGATACTAGAATTTAAATATCTGGCATATATATATATATATATATATATATATATATATATATATATATGTGATTCTCTTAATACCCTGTCCGGTGGCAAAAGCTGCTTGGTAGCGCCAGGGGTGGCAGTACTGCCTTGAGCTACCGAAACTGTTATCACCCCTGGATGGCGGCTGATGAGGACATGGTATCACACATGCTTTCACACGTATGATGAAAAAAAAAAATAGTATTTTTTTTTCTTTTCAGATACCAAAAAATTCTTCTTAGCACTGAGCACTGTTGGAACTGATTTCTCGTTGATGACTAATCTTTTTACCAAGAAAACAAGACGAGACTTAAAGGTGAGAAATCTTTTTTTTTTTTTTTTTTTTTTTTTTTTTTTTTATTTGATTTATTTTTTTCTACTTAATGACTTTTTATTATTTCATAGCACTGCCCATAAATAAGTACACACCAAACAACATTTTTATCATTAAGGGTTTTTGGACTATTGTCTTCATCTTCATTGTTATTTCCACAATATGTCCTCCGGCTTTCTTCAAGTGTTTGTCGAACTCGGGGGAACCTACACAGAACTTCAAACTACGTCCTTTATTAAATCCACGGGGATTCTGTTAGCCATAACTGCGTATAAGTGTTAAGTATTTCTGTATTGTTACTTGCCTGCAGTCAGGATTGAACCTGCAACCTCCAGATGATTGTCTCCTTATAAGCTTAGGGAACAACCTAATATAAGGAGACAACCATCTGGAGGTTGCAGGTTCAATCCTGACTGCAGGTGAGTAACAATACAGGAATACCTAACACTTTTACCCGGTTATGGCTAACAGAATCAGAACAGGCAACCCCCATGGATTCAATAAAGGACGTAGTTCGAAGTTTTATGTAGGTTCCCGAGTTCGACAAACACCTGAAGAAAGCCGGAGGACATATTGACCGAAACGTTGTAGAAATAACAATAAAGATGAAGACAATAGTCCAAAAACCCTTAATGATAAAAATCATCAAGCTTCATCTCAGAAATTTAGACAACATTTTATTAAAAAAATTTTCTTAGCCAGGGCTTCTCAACCATTTTACTTGATGCACTCCTTGTAACAAAATTTTCATTTACCCCCAAATAAATTGAATATTGCCAACATTTTTTCTGAATCTCACTGGATGCTATGGTGGATTGAGATATATTATGTTTTCAGTTTCAAAATTTAAAATTTTAACAATACAGGAAAGTTATAAATGGAATATTCAATCATATTAGAACTACAAATACCTAGCAATATTGGAACTGACTTAACAAACCAAGATCCAGATCTCTCATTAGCAATAATTCAATATTTGATTAAAATCTGTTACCATGAATAAAAATTCAAATTTCAGGTATTGTATTTTAATTTAACTTTTTCATTATTTTATTTTTTCTTAAATATTCATTCTTATTGTATTCTGCAGCAGTTATTTGATTTTTTTATTCTATTTATTCATTCATATTTTTTTTCACAAAATATTGTTTTTTAACTAATTTTAATTTATTTTTTCAGAATAAATTCAAGCGTGAGGAAAGAAATAACCAATGGTTAGTGGATAAAGCAATTAGTAAGTCTCAACTTTTAACTTAGATTCTCCTCTCTCCCCCTCCCTTTTTTTTTTCTTCAAACTATGGTGTTTTTCCTTGTCTAAAAGTTTACATTCAAAGTTATCCAGGGAGAAAGAATTGCTTGAAGTTGATATATCAACTTTATAAAAAAAACTTTAGTTTAAATTTTAACTCCTATTTATTTTTTTGTTTTAAATCTATTTTCAGATTTTCTGAGAAAAAAAAAGTTTACCCTGGTATTTACTGTATTTGCTCATAAGTCAGCTCTTGATTTTTATGGTTATGCAATTATTAATTTAACTTTTTTTAAAGCAAATGCTGCTCTTGGCTCTTCCTATTTGTGTTAGAACATTACAACATTATTATTCATGTACAGTTCAATTGAACACTCTGAAATTACTCATTTAAAAGAAAGTTTATATGATCACAAATAAAATTCAAACATTAATAAAAAAAAAATGTACAACTCATCAAGCATTTTGTAGTTAGGCTGCAGTCTTTCATCTTATCAAGTATGATTATTGTATTAAGTCGTGATATATGTTTTATTTATTGTATTAAGTAGTGATATATATATTTTATTTATTGTATTAAGTAGTGATATATATATTTTATTTATTGTATTAAGTAGTGATATATAATTAAAACATTTCGATGCTCTCTATTATGATATAAAAGGCCTCTAAAAAACTTTGGTTTGCAGGCCAGCCTACTCTTAGGTTTGTTTATTTTTTTCATATTTGTTTCCTAGGTTAATTATTTTTACTTGTTTTCTGGAATAAATGATGCCAATTTTATTTGCTTGCTATTCAAATTAGACTTTCCTGGTCAATTTTAAGCTAAAATATTCCAGGCACCTACCAGGGATAGGAGTAGCTTTTTAAATATCTTTTTTAAAACCCTTTTAAAGTCAAAGGAGTATAAGTACAAAGTTTCAAGATTGGCCATTAGCCAAGAAGTCTGTTGGTAACAAGCAAGCAAAAATGATTTTTATATATGATAGTAAATTTATATATATATATATATATATATATATATATATATATATATATATATATATATATATATATATAAATTGTCATCCACAGACAGTTTCGTTCTATCAGAACTCTTCAGTGTGGCTAGACACGTAGGACGCTCGAAGCCGGGATTGAAACCCATCCAACTTTACGTTAGGCTAAGTCTCAGACCACTCGGCCAACAAGCATACCACATTTGGCTAAGGGAATTGTTAAGGTATTTATGTAGCAACAGCAGCAGCCATTTGTTTACATTTTTAATACCCTATCGGCTACCCGAGTGCTCAATTCTTTCAAAGAGCTTTGCATTATGCGAGCGGCGGCCGAAAATTACTTCACCAGAGTGCTCAACCCCCATGGGGGAGCGTATATATTGTCATCCACAGACAGACTGTTTCGTTCTATCAGAACTCTTCAGTGTGGCTAGACAAGATATATATATGTGTGTGTGTGTGTGTATATTTTCTATGATTCTAGTTATTAGCCACTTTTACACTTCTCTTGGGTATCCAGGATATAACACTTGCATTTAATAGTAAGGTTCCATTTTTAGACCTCTGAAGAGTATAGCATTGCCATTTTATTGTCAGTACTGCCAGGTTCACTCTGGAAGTGTAGTACCTATTCAGATTTATTCAATGGGTCAAATAGATCAGTTTGAAATGTTTATTTTATAACTAAATCAATATATTGGCCCTTAAAACATTGATATTGCAACAAAGTATAACATGTTTACTTGTTAGAATAATTATAAAGACAATGGATAATTAAAAATCATTGTTGTTAAACTTTGGTATAAAATAACCTATCAAGGATTGACTTGCCATAAAACCATCTAACTAAACTTGTCACTGGCAGATGCAAGTGGATTATTGGTTGGCAGCATAAAAAATGAAGTATTTGAGTCATTTAGACAATTTTATCATTTAATTTGCAAACTAGAACTCTTAGTGTTAAATGTTGAGAAATCTTTAAATCGGTTTGTTTTTGTTTTTTTTCTTCTAGAGCAACAATTACATTTTGATGAAAAATTGTTTGAAGCATTGTCAGAAAGTGATGAGGAAGAAGAGCCACCTGCCAAAAAGAGTCGACAGAAGAAAGATTCATCAGAATCTCTGAAAAAGAAAGACACTAAGTCTAGGAAAAGCAAGAAGGCCACAAAGTCAGACACTTCTTCGTCCACAAAGAAAGCTAAGAAACCGAAGAAATGTTTGTATTTCATTCTTTTGTTTTTAAGATGATTTTATACTTTTAGATTTAAAAATGATTTTTTTTAATTCTTCAGGTACAATAGTTGCTCATAAAATTGCTAGTTGTATAATATTTTTGTATGTTTACTCTTAGAACTCCTCCCACCTTACCTGTGAGTCCCCTCTTCCTGCTGCCCAGTCGGCTGGGGCTGTAGAATACACTGACTGCACCTTTGCAGAGGGGTAACCACCCCCACAAACAAGGCTACCTGGTGGCTGAGCAGTCTCTGACCTGGCAACTAAAAGGTCATGTGACTTGCAAAAGTCCACTTTGGCCCTTACATGGTTAGACGGGCGGTCAGAGAGGCTCAATCCGATCAATTGACTGGTCATGTCAGCCCTCTTTTGGATTTGTTTAAAAATCCAAATGAGGACGATGGCTATATGGTTAATCATGCTGTGGAAAGACTCTTAGCCCTTTCTGTCCCTGGGCAAGTAGTTATATTGGGAATGAAAACCCAGGGACAAAATAAAATTGTCTAACACCAACATGAGTTTACTGAACGTGTAACCCTGATATTGCTAAGCGAATGAGTTTTCCCCTAGGCACATCCCCACATGGGGCTCCAAGGTGGGTGAGGAGGAGCATGTTCAATGAAACTCACATCTAATTATACGTATAACACAAACAAAACCCAAGCTAATAAAAAAGAAAGACTCCGGGAAAGTTCTGACCGTGAGACAGAAGAAAAACCAAATCATTTCCTGTCTTTCATTGTTGATGGAATCAGCTGAAGAAATTCCTCTAAGCAAACTGTCTCCGTTCAAAATAGAAAAAATATTATCAAAAAGTTTAAAACCAAAAACTGTTAAAAAAAAAAAAAAAAAAAAAAAAATTAAAAATGGAACACTACTAATACAAATCTGCAATAAAAACCAAGCTGATGAAATATTAAAATGGAAACACTTTGATAACATAAAAATAAAAACCTCTCCTCACAATTCTCTGTATACATGTAAAGGAGTTGTAAAAAGCCATGAGCTTTCCTTATGTAAATTAGATGAAATCAAAACCAACTTACAATACCAAAATGTCATGAAAATCTGAAGAATACAAGTAAAAAGAAAAACCGGAGAAACACTAGATACCAATACATATATAATGACCTTTAACACCCATGAAATTCCTAAAGAAACTAAAATTGGATACCAAAGAATAAATGTAGAACCTTATATCCCAAATCTGTTACAAATATCAGAGGTTTGGGCACCACCAGGACCAATGTACACGACCATCAGTATGCAGATGTGGAGAATATGACATACATAACAACTGCTAAAAAGACTACAAATGTGCTAACTGCTAAGGAAGCCATGGCACTGGGTCTAGAGATTGTGAGGTATGGAAGAAAGAAAAAGAGATTACCAAACTAAAATGTACTCAAAATATCACCTACCCAGAAGCAAGAAGGATGGTAGACTACAAAATATGCGGAAATGACAAAAAAGTATCCCAACAACCAAAAAACAAAGCTGTTATGTGTTAAACAAGCACAACCACAGAACCTGCGGTGGTTGCCCAGCTTGTAAACGAAATGAGAGCACTGATCCGGGTGATGAAAACTGTCATTGAAGCAGTTACTGGAAAAGCTCTCCAAAGACCCAGACACTAGAATTGCAACAAGCCAAGAGAGACAGGCATATGTTTATGACATAAAACCAAATCAACTTACAAAGAACTGTTTTTGACATTTGAACTGCATACTTGTGTTAAACTGAATTGTTTGAAATGAAACTGTTTTTACATTTTACTGAGTGTAAAGAAATCTGTATTTGTATGTATAAAAATGGAGTTGGCATTAAGTGACTTGAAATGGTTGATATGCCATAAAATAAAACTGAACCAAATAAAATCTAGCCAAATATAATAAAACATAACTAAAACTCATACCCTAAATTCTAAAACATGCACAAAAGGCAAAATCAATTTAACTCTTCTGGCATTAAATAACCCACAGAGGTTGATATGCCATTAAACCAAACTCAAAATCAAACCCCTCTTCCTGGGATATGGAGAGTCATTGTTTGATATATAAGTAGTGTTAAATTTTTTAGCAATATTATTTGATACTACATGACTTATAAGTTAATGTCATGTGAAGTCATATTTTTGCAAATAGAAATTTTTATCTTTAAAAAGAAATTGTCTAAGATGCATAAAAATCCTTTATTTTTATTTTTCCTACAATTATATATTGTAGACTAATGATTTCTTTATTCTTTTCTGAATTTGACAGTAAGTACCAAAGATTGGGTTATTGGTAGTCAGGAAGAGGAATCAACAGAGAACATTGTGGAAGAAGTTGTTGAAGAGGAACCAGTCCATGATGAAATGTTGATTGTTCCAGATAATACTCCAAGTGATGATACTCTTGCAAGGTTTGTCCCCTCCTTTTTTTTTTTTTTTTTTTTTTTTTTTTAGATACTTCCATCTTATAGTATTGGACAAAAAAAAAGTAAAGAAAAACAGCTGACATAAAATTTTATTAAGACAATCGGTGAGGTTTATGATGAGTTCGGACAATTTATGACCATTTTTAATATTTGGTAGGGTATCCATTAGCATCAATTACTGCCTGATAGTATCTCGCCATGCTTTATTTTATTTATTTATTTTATTTATTTTTTTTTTATGTAAGAGTTGTTCTTCTTCCTTGTATCATCATCATGTGCCGCTAACACGGATATCCCTGACTCTCTCTCGCCACTTCTCCCTATCGTTCATCGCCTCTGGCAGGTCTTCAGGGCTACATCCCGCTGAATGTATGTTCGAGCTGGTCGTCCTGTTTTTGCCCGGCCATATGTGGGGGGTACATCACTTATGAGCTCTTCCCTGCTTCTCCAGCAGTGTCCTGCATGTCTGGTTCATCTAACTTGGATAGTTTTCATGATGGGAGGCAGGTGGCCGTATAGTTGGTGCCTTGTGGGGTGTTGCCGCCAGGACTTGTTCAATATTGCTTGCAGCATTCTTGTGTAATTGCTGTCTAGCTTGTTCTCCAGCCGTTTAGTTAGCGTCCAAGTAGTGCATCCATACAGCAGTATCGATACAACCGCTGCCTGGAAGAAACTGCATTTCATTTTATCGGTCAGGTCTGATTTCCATATGATCGATAGCCTATTGATAGCTGTCCATGCCTTCATTATCCACGTGTCGATGTCCTTTTCGGTTGATGAGATGCTGCTTCCTATGGTAGGTGAATTTGTCTACTAGTTTCAGAGGGGTTCCGTCTAGTGTAGAGATGTCGCCTGTTTGATTATAGCACATATATTCCGTTTTGTGTGCGTTGACATGGAGGCCAATGCTTGCAGCAGCTCATTCGAAACTATGCAGTAGTGTTTCGGCTTGGTTGGGTGTATTTGCCAGTATCGCTATGTAGTCAGCGTCGGTAATTGTTTTTGCGGGGTACCTTCTGCTTCTTTTCTTTGTCAGCTCAAAGCACTGCTATGTATTAATTGGAGTGACATGAATTTAAACAATTTTGCTTTTCATTCATTATTGACTCAAATTTTATGAAACTATTTTGATTCCTAATGGAAAAACTTTCTCTAAAACTGATTTAATGTTTAATTAAATATGATTGATTATTAAAACAAGTAATTGATTGATTTTTTTTTTTCTTTTTCTTTTGAAGTTTGGAAATTATAACTTCTGTATTAAGTCTTGCAACAAAATGGTTTTCCATTGTTTATTGTTGGTTAGAAACCTCCTCTTGATGCTGATGGACTCCAACCACAGCTTTCCATGAAAAATAACTTTTTTTTTTTTTTTTTTTTTTTTTTTTTTTTGATAAAAAAATTTTCCCCCTGGCTCTAAAGTTTCATGCCATATTTGTGAGCTTTCATTCAAACTGTTTAGGTGTCTATAGAGGACTAAAATCAAACTCTTACTAGACATAAGATAACCCTGGGCAGGTTAACATACCATTAGAATCCTTTCCAATTAATATAGATTTAAGCAATCTTCTGGAAAGCCATTTGAAAAGGCATCAAATGTATCAAAGTATGTTTACACACCTTTATTTATTTATATGTTGAAAAGAGTACAATGGTTTATTTTTATGTCTGTGTAAAGATAAAATGCTCTTTTTTATTTAACATCACTGAATGTAAATTGCATTTTTTTTCCTTAGATTTGTTGATTTTAATTTTATTCATTTGCATCTGGGCATTTGATTCATATTTTTAATTTTAGTTGATGCCAGAGGTAACAAAATTTACCAAGTTTTTGTAAAGGTATTTTTGCATATATATAATTAAATATTAAATAAAACTTAATTATTTTGTATTAAATTTTTTATTAATCAAATGTTCAAATGATATTTAATAATTGCTAAATAATGTTATTTAATTTAACTTGTTTTATCACTTAAATTCATATCTAACAAAAAAAAAATGTAATTATTTTCATGAATTGTTTTTATAGTAAATTAACTAGTAGGTGGGGGTAGGGGTTCCATTCAAACATAAACTGACATTGTTTATAACTATAAGCATTAACATTCTTTTTTTCTTCTTTCTCTCCTTTTCCTTTTTTGCTTTTGCAATTTCTGCACCCTCCTTATATTGTTAACATAATATTCCTACTTACTATATAAATATTAAGAGACACAAACTTTCCACCAATAAAACAAAAAAGTAATTTTTTTTTTTTTATGCTGTCAGAAAAGAGAGCCCTCTTTTTCCATACAGACAGTACTCTTGGGAAAGCCCATAAGATGTATTAGCTTGAAATATTGTGTTAACAATATTGAAAATAAGACATTCCATTGTTTGAAAATAAAATTGAAATAATTTTAGCTCCCAACACTCTTGAAAGAAAAAAGAAAATTGTATTTTCTATATTTCTATCCATTTATAAGGTTTTTTAGTTTCATAGAATTTTGCTTTATTTAGATGAGTTTGTTTTATCAA
Source organism: Sepioteuthis lessoniana (assembly GCA_963585895.1). Classification (NCBI taxonomy): domain Eukaryota; kingdom Metazoa; phylum Mollusca; class Cephalopoda; order Myopsida; family Loliginidae; genus Sepioteuthis; species Sepioteuthis lessoniana. The sequence goes on along the minus strand of OY757935.1, from coordinate 68,147,669 downwards.
TTTTAAATTTAAACCATTCTTTGTCCAGGTTAAATTTGTTTGCTCATTAATTCTAACTGCTGGAAAGTATTAAATGTAATACAGTAGGTCCGTGAAGAAAATGGAATGAAAGCCAAATAAAAGATAGCAAACAATTAAAATCAATAATCAACATCAATTAGTGAAGAAATGAAAACTGATAACTTTTCATACGAGTGATGTAAGAATGAAAAGCAAATCTATAAATGGTAAAACCAATAGAACGATTTCTTAAAAGTGGTTTATTCTGTCAAGGGAAATTTTGTAACTTTTTTTTTTTTCTTAATTTTCATCTACAGTTGAATGGATAAGTGAAGCGGTAAAAAACAATGTTGGTTTGGTTTGGTTTCTTTGTTTAATGGTATATCAACTCTTTTTAGGTTATTTAATGCCAAATCCATTCTCCTAGAAGAACAGTAGTGGTACTATTTAAGCCATAGCTGGGAGGATAAGGGGGTTCATACCTTTCCCAAGGGTATTTGCCCGAAAGTAAACGTAATAGCGCGACTGGAGTACGAACTCGCGTAGTACGATTCCGCAGTCCAACGCTTTAACCATTACACCAGGAGGACACCCCCAAAAAAAAAAAAAAAAAACAATGTGTAAAAGCGATTACATGTATATATAAAAAAAAAAAAAAAAAAAAAAAAAAAAAAAAGTAAATGATAATAGGTAGATTATAATAGCGCATATGTAGCATATCGAAAATATGAATATGTTGTATAGGCTGATACAGATATATACGGAAACATAATCAACAATAATGACGAACGAAAACGCTTTAGAAAAATATACTTCTCACACTTTATTCAAAATGGTTGCGAAAGGGTTATGTGTGAGAAGTGAGTTGGAGACTGAACAAACTGCAACATATTGACCCCCAGTTCCTTTGTCTTTAGCAGCACTTCTTTCTCGTTCTGCTGGGCTGCTCAATCGGGGGTCCTGGGGGCCCATAGCCCTCTGCTGGGTGCTGGTTCTCTCTACAGCATCTTATCTCCAACTGACTGAACCTGTCTGTGGCCCCGGGTTATATAATTGTTTGATACCCACCAACTTCTTGTGGGCGTCACGTCTGCACCCAATTCAACCCATCCACAGTCAAGGTTATACCCTGATATCTTCAAACGGATGCACCTGTTATTTACACCGGTGCATTTCTTATTTGACAGCTCGGCCGAGGGTCAGTATGTTACATACAATATATGGCTGGTAAAATCTGGCCATGATGCAAAGCAAATGAAAAAAACTTTGGCAAGTCAAACTAAAAGCATCTATCCTTTCTTACTTAGCCCAGTTGGCCAGGGCTGTAGAGTTTGCCAACAACATCTCTGCAGAAGGGTAAGACATAACCCCACCAACAAGTATCTTGGATATAACATTAAACCATCTGATGGTGAGGCTTTAAACCTGGAGCTTTGGGTAATGTGGAATACCCCTTCATTGCCATTACTCCTAGGTCTACAGACCTAGAGTGATAGTACTTCTTAGGGTCCTAGATATGAGTCATATAGCACTATTTAGTCATTTACTCTACTCAAAACCATTTAACTGTGTGCAAATGAATGAATATTGACTAGAATTATTTGTGTTAGATAGCAATATTTGAAACCATTTAGTGTCCTGGGTATCACATTAAATTGTCTGATGGTGAGGCTTGACATCTGGGGAATATGGAGTATACCTTCATTACCATTACTCTCTGGTCCATTCTATTTGTCCCATTTATGGATCAAGTAGAACCATTCAATCTTTTACCAGGGATTATTATTAATATTAAATAGAATTATTAGTGTAGGATAGCAATACTTGAAACCATTTAACTGTGTGCAAATAGAACTAATAGCAATACTTGGAACAATAAAGAATTATTAGTGTTAGCAATATTTAACCTTTTAACTATGTGCAAATAAATGAGTTCTGGTTTATGTAAAAATGTTACCTACAAACTATTTGCTTACAAATCATATATATATATGTGTGTGTGTGTGTGATTTGGTGTTAAATAACTCACAAGGGTTAATATGCTATAAAACACAATCAACCAACATTTAACTTAACCTGACCTTCAATGGTTATCTGTTGGCATATTGCAAAAAGGTTTTAGTTTAATTTTTAAAAATTTATAGAATCTTTAGTGTAACAAATGAATTGATAGATGTTTCCTATCATTTATAATCAGGGTGCCATGTTGTATAATTACCTTTTTTTGACGTTTTCTAGGATAATAGGGATTACATGACAATGTCTCTCCTTCTGAAGTATCATCCAACAAGTTGTTTAGGGCTACATGATACTAACAGTAAGGAATCATTCCCGATTTGATTTATTAAACAACCAAGATGGATTGCCTTGAACAAAAGTAAAGGGGTCTTAACCACCCAGCAAAATTACCTATAGCTGGAAGGAGCCCTTCTCTATGGCATTAGTGTGCAAACTGCTTCAGATTAGAAACTGCTTTATTAAAATGTTTTAATGCTATTACACAAATAAAATATTAGAATAGAAATAGAATTAGCACATGTAGAAAGTGTGCATTTTGGGTTGTTTTTTTTATTATTTCCAATGCATTTTTATTGCAAATATTATTTCCTGTGCATTTTTACTATAAAAATCATTTCTAATGCATTTTTCAACTGCCCCTGGCAAAATTATGGAATTAGCATACTTAGAGAATATGTAGCCCTTTATTGCCATTACTGCTATGTCTACTCTGACCTGGAGTGGTAGCACCTGATAGGGTCCCATCTAGGGACAAATAGAACTGTTTAACCATTCAACTGTGTGCAGACAAATGACTGATGTTAGATTGAATTGTTAGTATTACATAGTAATACTTGAAACCATTCAACTGTGGAAACAAATGAGCTATGGCTTGTTTAAAATGTTACCAACAAACTATTTATTTACAAATCATATGTATGTATTGACAGGATTTAGCATTAAATAATCTACAAGGGTTGATATGCTATAAAACCCAACCAACCAACCTTGATACCTTTTATAATTCAGTTAATTATTTGTATTAAGAATAGTTACTTGAAGCTATAATTGTTTACAAAGGATTATTATTATTATTATTAGTTACTTGAAATCATATAACTGTAAATTATTTGTATTAAGAATAGTTACTTGAAGCTATAATTGTTTACTAAGGATTATTATTATTAATTACTTGGAATCGTATAACTGTGAGCAAACAAATGATTATTAAACAGGAATAGTGAGTAAAGTTGGCAACTGCAGTCAAAGGTGTCTTTTCAATAACTACTACACCAAGGTGTAGTGGAGGGCACTACTCCTTTCCCTGGATTGCTCCACTTACCATTGATCTGTATCTTATAATGCTGAGTGTTAAACAAGGCAACATCAAGTACCATTTTGTTGAGTTTTTGGTATGACTCGACCTGAAATTGAACCCTGGTTTTCTGGGCCATTGCGAACACTCTAACCATTAAGCCAATAAATTATTAGTGTTAGATAGGAACACTTGGAATCGTATGACTGTACAAACAAATGATTATTATAGACTAATGGGGGGGAAAAAATGGAATTCAAAATAACAATGGCATGTTGAAAATATAGTTTGGATTATAATTGAGCATTTAGAAATTAACTGGATTTGGGTATCAAATAGAAATTAATTGAATTTAGGCATTAAATAACCCATAAGAGTTGCTATGTTAAACAAATTAACCAAACCAAATATGGTATCCTGACAACCCTTTCACTTCCACTGAGACATAGGTATCTCAGTCTAATTTTTTTCTTTTCCTTCTACTTTTTTTCTGTTTGTTCTTCTATATTTTCTTTTCTTTTTTTCTTCTATATTTTCTTTTCTTTTTTTCTTCTATATTTTCTTTTCTTTTTTTCTTCTATATTTTTTCTTTTTTTCTTCTATATTTTCTTTTCTTTTTTCTTCTATATTTTCTTTTCTTTTTTTTCAATATTTTTTCTATATTTTCTTTTTTTCTTCTATATTTTTTCTTTTTTCTTCTATATTTTCTTTCTTTTTTCTTCTATATTTTCTTTCTTTTTTCTTCTATATTTTCTTTCTTTTTTTTCTTCTATATTTTCTTTTCTTTTTTTCTTCTATATTTTCTTTTCTTTTTTTTTCTTCTATATTTTCTTTTTTTTTTTTTCTTCTATATTTTCTTTTTTCTTTTTTTTCTTCTATATTTTCTTTTTTCTTTTTTTCTATATATATTTTCTTTTTTCTTTTTTTCTATATATATTTTCTTTTTTCTTTTTTTCTATATATATTTTCTTTTTTTCTTTTTTTCTATATATATTTTCTTTTTTCTTTTTTTCTATATATATTTTCTTTTTTTCTATATATATATTTTCTATTTTTTATTTATTTATCTATTTATTTTATTTTATTTTTTAACCTTTTTAAATCATTGATAAAAAAAACAATGTAAATGGAAGACAGTCTTTCATTTTCTGAGGACTAAATCTGAATCTAACAGTTCTCGTGTTTTCCATGTGTTTATTAACCACTTTTGTTTGTTATTCATGATGGTAGAGTTTATGGTAATTTATCAAGTGTAGTTTAATTGTGGCCCAAGACCCAGAATTATGGAGCATCTAGTGATGATTAAACTTGCTATTCTGTAGTAATCATTCTTCAAAACTGAACTTGCTGACCATTACACCATGATGTGGTATTTCAACAGCACTTACCTGGATAACTTTTCTTTTATACTACTTTGTGCCTAAACTAAGCATAGCTTAGATATGGCACAAGACCAAAACCATGGGAGCACCTCGTGAAGATCAAACTCACTCGTCAATAATTGATCTGTTAATTATTACACCATTTTCTTGTATGTCATTGTTGACATTACTTCCAAGTCCACTCTAACCTGGAATGATTGTACTTTTTGAAACCTATTTGATACTTGATACCATATAACATATATGTATTTTTTTTTGTTATATTTGCACCCTAGAACCACTTCATTTTAGCTCTCTTTTACAATATTATGTTTTGTCTTTTTTTTTTTTTTTTTTTGTGTGTGTGTGTATATATATATATATATATATATATATATATATATATATATATATATATATATATATATATGATGGGAAATAAACACATGCAACCTCAGACTGAATGGTGAAAACAAATGTTTTACATTTTAATCTAAGTTTGACTTCTAATTTCTTTATTCCTATTCTCTTCCCCCACCCACCCACGAAAAAAATGTTCATTGGATTTATCTAAAGCTAAAAGTTAATTGTTTTTCTTGAAAAAAAAAATTTAACTTGTGTAAAATCATTTCAACAGCAAAATTCCCATTTCAGTATTTGACTACACTCCCCTCAGCAATAATGTGACATGTGATCAGTTTAATGTGGGGGCCCATATACATGCACATGAGTCCAGCCAGTGTAATGAAATCCACGCATGAGCCTCTAAGAGCTCGTTAGAAAACCCATCCCACCCAAAAACAGCACTACTAAGGGCAACAAACACACTCCAACCCCAGCCAGAATGCTGAAAGCAAATGTTTTACATTTTAAATTAAATGAAATTCTCTCTCTCTCTTTTCCCCTTTGCTTTTTTTTTTTTTTTTTTTTTTTTTTTTTTAAATAACAAAAAAAGCAAAAAACGACATCCTCATTTAATGTAAAACTGAAATTGCTTGTTTTAACTTTAATCTTTTTGTGGTATTTTCACAAATGACTGCCTTGTTAATGATGGTGACCTGATCAACTAGTGGGTGAGTGTGGTCGGGGGGGGGTTACAAAGGTACAAAGACACTACTCACATCGAATATAGGACCTGCTGTTGTTTATTTTCTTTATTTCATTCATTTACTGAGACTATTGAAATAGGGTGACAGTCACTGGCTGTTCAGGCAGTGATTCACAGACATTTCTTTGTTTCAGGATGAAGCAACTATTCTCTGATCGTTAAGGTTCACTTCTCTGGTGACAACATCAATGACTGATTGTTTTATTGATTTTTAGCAATTTTTTTTTATACTGCCTTGGGCATCTCTGCTTTTTACTCTCGTCTCACATTAACTTAAAAAAATATCTTTGCATGTAAGATATACGCTATTAATAAAATGTCTATATACTGATCAAATTCTGTTAAGTAATTCATCCAATAGTTCCCAAAAAATGCCCTCTTGAAATTTTTTTCTTACCCGCCCCCCTTTTTTTTAAAATCATCCAATTTGATCTTAACATTTTCCAGTTTTGCTGTTTTTGATCTGATTCAGCAATTTGTTCCAAATTAATTCCTTGCCCAATCTGCTGGGGTTGTAGAATACACCAACTGTTTCTCTGCAGAGGAGTAAGACTCCCAACGAGTGTCCTGATTTTGACACTAAACAATCTGATTGTGAGGTTCCAGTTATGTTGGAGCTTTGGGGAATGTAGAGTACTCCTTCATTGCCATCGCTCCCAGGTCCACTCTTGCCTGGAGTAGTAGCACCTGATAGTCCTATCTATGGGTCAAATAGAACTAAACTGTGTACTTATGCTAAACTGAACTATTTGAAATAGAATTGTCAGAACTTATGCTAAACTGGATTGTTTGAAATAGAGCAGTTGTGACATTTTAACCATTTGTAAACAAAAACTATACTTATACTAAACTGAATTGTTTGAAATTTAATTCAGCGTTAAATGACCCAAAAAGGGTTGTTACTCCACAAACCAACCAACCAACCAAATTAATTCCCATTTTCACACTAGGGTGTCTGATATAATGTATAGGTTGATATTGCAACAAATTTAATTGCATTTAACCAACTAATCAGACTTAACTTTGTCAACTCCTCTATCTCCTGCGGTTGGATTTTTATTATAATTATTATTATTATTATATATTTGAGACGCACTTAGTACAGTGGTTATAGGAAAGGAAATCTGCTTGAGTTCAAATCCTAGATGAAGCTATTTGTGTTTCACTTCACACTAATGTCCTTGGAAAAGGCATGAATCCATCTGTTCTCTCTCTCCGCCCCCCCCCCCAGCTATAGCTAGATAGTAGCACAGACTTGGTTCTTTAGCTTTGCTTAGACAACCAGTCTAGAAGGCAAATTCTCAATTCAAACTTGCTTTACTCTATTGCACTCTACAACCACTTCATTTTAGCTCTTGCATCCTTTTTGGGGGGTGAGGGTCCTCGTGGTGTAATGGTTAAAGCGATGGACTGCGGAATCGTAGTACGCGAGTTCATACTCCAATCACGCTGTTACGTTCACTTTCGGACAAATACCCCTGGGAAAGGTATGAACCCCCTTATCCTCCCAGCTATGGGTTAAATAGTACCACTACTGTTCTTCTAGGAGAATGGCTTTGGCATTAAATAACCTAAAAAGAGTTGATATGCCATTAAAACAAAGAAACCAAACCAAGAAAGAAACCATCTTCTTTTTTTTTTTTTTTTCTTCTTGTAGGGGAGGTGATAAAAAAAAGAAAATGGTATTTAGTAACTCATTGATATGTATATTGTAATACATGTTAATCATTTTGTTGATATAAACTCAGTTTTCTGCTTAAAGACTAAATTCTTCATTTGTTTCTCTTTTATAGAATGGAGCCTTCTGCCGAAAACCAGGCAAAACCAAAGCCAACCAAAGTCCAAAAGGCAGTGGCAGCACCTGAAGATCAAACTCAAGAAGAGGAAGTTGTTAGCATTCTAATGGAAATGGGCCAAAGGGGCCTTACATCACCCACCAAACCAAGCGGTAATGTGCCTTCATCTGCCCAAGAAAACCCCCAGAACAAGGCCCCTGCACCTACGATGCCGATGATAAACACCCACTCAACAGCAACAGCTGTGGCATCAAAAGAACCAGAAGTTGCGGGTAGGGCCAAATCTACACCTGAAGTGCCAACAGGTGTGAGTATACCAGGAAGTAGTGGTGGTAGCCAAACTGCCGCAGAGGGTGGGGCAGCAGTGTCAGTGACGCCAGCGACTGAGGAGGCCAAAGATAATGGTTCTCTGGCTCGTCTCTTTTTGCAGCAGATGGGGCTTAATAGCCAGTTGAATGCCCTGCAGGATGAGATCGTCAGCATCACAGAGGCAGAGATCAGTCACAATGACCAGATGCAAAAGGTCATTCTTGTTGAAGTCCAGCCCAAGGACCAGAAGCAGACTGTTGTGCATATGTACCTTGTGTCACGCACTGATAACGCTCAGTCGTCTGCTGACGGTAGTGGTGGCCAGGTGACAGTATCCGAGGCTCAGCCTCTAGCCCTTCCACCTTCTATGTCCTGCCTTACAGATACTCCTCCCTCTGATGTTAACATGGTAAGTGGAACAGAAACCGCTGCAGCTCAAACTTTGGATATGTCAACATCAAGTAGCTGACCCTAAGCTTATATTAGATAATTATTTAAATTGTAATTGCATAATTATTATTATTATAATAAGTGTCTTAATAATGATTGTGTGATAATCTAACTTATAATTGTTATATAACTATTATAAATTGTAGATATTGCTATGTACATATATACATATATATATATAAGGTTTACAAAGTATTTTGAAAAATGTATGAACAAAAAAAAGATATTTTAAAATTGCCAAATAAATGATTTTTTTTTTTTTTTATTTAAAAAAAAATCAAAACAAAAACAATCACAGTAATTTTGCTAAATTATCAAATGAATATGCTGCTATATATTTAAATATCAATTATGGATAATGTGCATGTTTCATAAAATATTAGACAAAGGCCATTTAAGTTTCTTTTTTTTCTTTTTCTTTTTTCTCCAACTGGTAAGAGGGATGCAACAAATGTACTTCAAAACTGTATAAAAACTCATTCCTTTTTTTTTTTTTTTTTTTTTTTTTTTTTTTTTTTTTTTTTTCGCTTGAATAATTTTAAATATTGTTGGTCATTATGAAGACCATAAATTGCCATAATGTTGTTTGAAATCCAGAAAATTTGAATGTTATCAAGGAACATTGCGAATTTTTAATTACAGTTTACTTATGATATTACAGTACATGATGTAAATGACGCATTCAAAAATTAATAATGTTCCTCGACAAAACCAAGAGTTTCTGCACTTTGTACACAACATGACAATAACTTGTTTTTTGATAATGCCCAATGATTGTCAAAATTTCTCAAACTATAACTAAAAAAAAAAAAAGCTGCAGGCACTTTTTATAGCCTTTGTCCATATTTGCAGTATTTTGATTGCAAGTAGGAAAAACTTGAAAAAACTGAATTAATAATTCTAGTTTGTCATGTTTAATGAAACATCTAAAAGAAAATTTTCTGCCTAAATACACATTTTACGCAGGCACGCACACAAACATGCATGCACACACACATACAAAAAAAAGAAAAATGCAATTCAGACAATTGAATTGGCAGGTTTTACTATAAAAACAGCTTCATTAGAAATGAAATTTTATTTTGCAAAACTGGTGTCTATGTGACAGGTGGGAGAGAAATGTGCCTTTTTTTTTCTCCCCTTTTCCATGTTTATATATAGATATCCTACATTAGTTAAGTTTTGGGCCTTATGGGAAAAAAAAAATTTTTTTCATTTTTGTTGGAGACTGTAAATACAAAATGAAATTTCATTTTTGATAAATCTTTATAGTGAAACATCTCAATTTAATTTCCCATATTATCTTCCTTTTCTCACATATTCAAATTTTATTCAAAACCTCACTTGTGTGTGTGTGTGTATGATATAATAAGTATATATAAAATGTTGTTAATCAAACGAGAGGTCTGCAAATGAACCTGAATGATGGTATATAATTAATCCTAAACAATAACTCTTCCTATGAACAGCTATGGGAACTAAAATGGCACCAATATATACCACTCTAACCTTAGAGGAAAATCTATATAAAATCATTGGTAAAAAAAATAAAATAATCTAAAAACAGGATTGGTTAGATCATGGAAGATACCTAGATGACAGGTTCATATTTTGGAAATGCCCATAGAGGCAATGTTAATAATTTACACAAGTTACTCCAAAACCTACACCCTAAAATAAAATTCACCATAGAACACAGCTTTAAAGAACTACCAGTTTTAGACATCCTCATTAAAAACCAAATTAACTAAATTATCATAGACATTTACCACAAACCCACAGACATCTAACAATACCACCATTTCAAAAGTCATCAGCTCAAAAACTACATAAAATCCATCCTTTACACCCTAGCATTTAGAATATGCACCATAGTCTCTAACAAAAACCTGATAAACTTACCAGAAGAATTACATGTAACCCTCCACCAGAGGATATCCAGCAACACTAATAGATAAGGGATTTGAATTAACAGAAAAAATACCATTAAAAAAAAATAAAATAGAAAACTCCATATATCAAAATACCTTTATGAATGCTGCAATGGAATTTAAAAAATGATGCCAATCTACCTGACTGATGACTTTGTTACTCCAAATAAAAGTTTAAAAAATCTTAATAAATTTAAGCCTACATTAAACAGAGCCAAACTTCCTGCACTTAAACATGCACACACTCACACATGTTCAACTCTAAGAGAAAGAAAAAAAAACAACTATGAAAATGTGTGTACATGGATGTATGTGAATGTAAACACACACTACATACTTTTATATACATTTAAAAAAAAAAAAGTTTTGAATCTGCAGTGGTTTTCATGGACAATTAACTCCAATAGGATATTCAAAGAGATAAATCCTGGAATTAAATGGACCACACCCTTATCAAAACAATCTTTGCTATAAAAGCTTGGAACGAAAAACACCCTATCCATTATTGATTTCCTGAAGACTTTGAAACGTGTAGAGCACAAGTATATGAAATAATAAGTACCAAATTCAGATTCATTTACTGACCTATTCATTTTAATATACACACGCACTCTTTTTTTTTTTCTTTTTTTTTTTTCTTTTTTTTTGTGTTAATTGATAGACCTTTCTATGATGATAATAGTTAAAGTGCAGCAATTTTTTTTTTTCCTTTTTTCTCATTTGTGCCTACTGCTGTATACACTAAAACAAAAACACCTTTCTTTTTTTTTTTAAGGGATGAGGTCTATCCTTAATTATAAATATTATTTAAAAGTCAAGAATGCATTTTCATTTTTCTGTGAATTATTCAGACTAGCATCAACAAAAATGATGAAATAAAGAAAATTAAAAAATCAATAATGCAACTTACTAAAAATAATTCAATGAAATAATTAATTTAACTAATTTTTTTTATTTAACAATTTTGAGACAAAGAAACTTTAAAGGTTTAAAGACAGTCATGTAAAAAGTTTATTTTTGTGTATGTTTGTTGGTAAGGTAAATGCAGGTTCACTTCAGATGCCTCATTTATACACATTCAATGATAATGAATGTGGGTTGTTGTTGTTTTTTTCCTTTCTTTTTTTCTTTTTTTTTTTTTTTTTTTTTTTTTATTTGGTTTCACATATTTTCTCTCCACTCACATATAAGTCATCTGTTTTGGTTTGTAAATGTCAACTTCTAACTCAGAAAAGAGATGTAATTGGGCATTAAAATTGCATATACACTTTAATATGTTTATAATAAGGAAAAATACAAAATTTAGTTTTTGAGTTTTATTGATTAAATGATATAATTCAATAATTAAAAATCAATCAATTTGTGGAACTATTCTCAGGTCTTCATAAGTAAGTATGAATAGAACATGTAATAATTCTTCAGGTCTTCATAAGACCTGCCGTGTTTAAATAACACACAGATTCCATGGGTGAAATTTGAATTTAAAACTTTTTCAAAACAATTTTTTTCTAATTTAGTAGTAATTGCTAAAAAAAAAAGTCTGAATTTTTTTGAAGAACTAAAAAAAAAAAAAAATCATGTAAATGTTTTAAAAAAAGGGGTTACAAGTTTTTTAAACACTATTTTAAATGTAAATCAAAAAAAAAATGTAATACATAAAATGTTACATTTTTATCTTTTTTTTGTGCCTACCTCTAATGTTACATTTTTATAGAGTAAAAAAGAAAAATTAAACAAAAAAATTCTCGATAACTCAAAAACTGAGTTTTTTTTTTGGTTTTTTTTATTGCTATAGTGATTTTTAAAAGTTCAAGTGAGGATTAATTGCGAATAATAATAATAATAAAGAAATCATAAAAAGACTTTACACTTTTTAAGAATAGAGGGGTACATATTTTTATGTATTTTGAATATAAACTAAAAAAAACAATTCATAAAATGAAATAATACTTTTCATTTGAATTAATAGGCAAAAATCTTTCAACTACAAATAAGGACACATTTTTAATTAGTTTACTCCTCTCTTCCCTGCTTTCTATCTCATTCATTGCTATTCCTAAAATTCTTTTTAGTCCAGTCATGGACCATATATATATATATATATATATATATATATATATATATATATATATATATATATATATATATATATATACACACACACACCCACACACACTCTTACTGTTTGTTTGTTTTGTTTTTTTTTTTTGTTTTTTTTTAAACCAAAGATGCCATAATTTTATTTTTCCTGGAACATATACAATTAAAATAAATATTAGGTATTAACATATTTCCAAACTGCTAGATTAAAGCACCTCTGTAAGCAAAACATTGTATTTTTATTTTTTTTATTTTTATTTATTTTATTTTATTTTTTTTCAAATTCTCAAAAATACCTAGTATTTCTTTTATCTTTTAACTATACGACTTAACTTCTGTATAGTGTAAAAGAATGTTTTATTCCATAATTATTGATTGTGATTTGCTGTTATAAACACTGCCATTCATTGTTTTCTTTTTTTTTTTTTTTTAACTCTATCTTATATTAATAATACATAAGGTTTCTCTTAAAATTGACTTTTTTTTTTCTTTTTTTTTTTTTTTTTTATTTTCTTTAACCAAACTGTTAATTTGTTGATTTGATTGTGAAGTTTGGTAACTATTTATTTTTTCCATTTGTTCATGTTTACATTTTGAACATGCACAAAAAATAATTATCAGATGTTTTGTAGACAAGTCAATTTAGAAGTTTCATTTTTTTTTTTTCTACAATTCTTATGGTATATTATCAAACTTTAGGTTTCATGAAAGGAAATGATTATATCCGATCTTGGAAATCCATTCACTCATTTATTTATTTATTTATTGGCTGTGTTTTTCCTCATGAAACATGACTTCTGCTATTCTGTCTGTCACTTTTCATTTGGAGCTGCCATCTTGAGACTAGATTCCCAAAGATTTGCTTGTTAGCTTCTGTATTTAGATTACCCCCCTCTCTGTTTACAATGTACAATATTTATAGATCTCAACCTGGCCGATGAAGGGATAATTTTTTTTTTTTTTTCATAAAATCAATTTAAAACTAAAATTCTAACTGTCAAATATGGTTGCCAGTAATAAACAATAAGTTTTAAACTTTTCTTAATATTTTGACGATTATTTCTTTCACCTTAATTTTAGTTGGTTCATTTACACTAGTAATATTAGTAGTTATATTGAATAATTATCATATGAAGCAGTGTCAATGATTAATTTGTGACCAGTAAAGGTATACTTCAGTTTACGTCAGTAATTTGTTACAAGAGAGGTGACTTAAGTTGAATTCACTTGTTTCCAGGCTAAACCACAAAAAAACATTCCCAGTTCTGTATTTTATTTATAAATGCATTTTTAATAATATATGATCAATAAGAATCTATTTTAAGCTTACAAACAAATGAATTTTAGTTTTTAATATAGTACAGAAAAAAAGTAATCTAAATTTACAAATACATTGGTGTACATACTTATAAAAGTAGATGTTTATAATTTGGTGATCTTTACAGTAAATTGTGGACTCTTTATTTGTAAATATGGTTTGTTCTAAGACTTTATAAAATAAAATGATTTTGTAAGGTTGAATAACTTTAGCTGTGAAGAGAATCATTTCTACTAACTGGCCAGACACAAAAAAAAGGCTTACAAGCCCAAAATTAAAAAAAAAAAAAAAAGGTTAATACTGTTCCTCCAAATCTGTAAAATAATACTATTTGTTTTTAAATGTTTATTACTTTTGAGGGGTTTTCTGGAGTATCTGAAATCTCTGACGTCATCTTTTATATGCTATGCTTGTTGTGTTGAAAAAACAACAGTATGAAACCATCTTCTATAAACAAGACAGTAACCTGTTGTGAATAAACAATAAAAACAAATAGCCCTCTTAAATACAAATAATTATCCTGAATTTTAAGTGACAGTATCCTTTATTTTTAATTATGACCATCTTATAACCCTAGTGTAATATAGTGATACATACCAAACTTTAACAACAGTGACTATACATCTTTTTTTATAATAACTGTTTTAACAATCTATATGTCATATGACTAAGTATTATTAGTTCGAATCCGAATAATTGTCCTAAACTTTAATAAAAGTGACTTTGTCATTTATTTTTAGTAACAATCATCTTGCAACCCGTATATCATATGGATAAGTGTTGCTTGTAATGATAATAGTGTTAATGAAATTTTATCAACTTAATCATCACAATTAGAGGTGACTATCCTCGAGTGTGTTACTGCTATGATTTTTACTAGAGGTAGTAGTGTCATATGTAAGTCAAAGCCTAAATACATCTGTTATTTTTGTTTGCTGGACACATTTAAAACTGCCCACAAGCTGTTTCCAAATTTTGGGATACATTGAATACTTTTTCAATGTCTATAGATAATTTTATAAACAAAATTTCTACCAACCAAAGGTGTTCGTGATTGATTTCATCCAGATTTCAGCCAAAAGAAAGAATGAAAAAAAAAAAAAAAAAAAAATTATTTTATATGATTGGTAGACATGACTTATTAAACAAACAGAAGCAGCTTAGAAGAAAGCAGTTGGACCTGTACAAAAGATCTCTGTTGTAACTTAAGACTGGGCATTTAAATTTTATCTTTATTTCACACAAAGGTTGCCCAGTCAGCTGCTGAGGGGTAAGATCCACCCCCACAATGAGTGACCTAATTATGACACTAAAAATCTGATGGTGAGGTTCCAGTAATGCTGGAGATTTGGGGATTGCAATTACTCCCAGGTCCACTCCGGCCCGGAGTGATAGCACCTGATAGGGTCAAATAAACTGAATTGTTTGAAATGGAAGTGTTTTTGACAACTGTATGTAAACAAAACTATCATGACATGCTGCTAGCACGGATCTCCCTGACCCTCTATCGTCCATTGCTCCCGAGAGGTCTTCCAGGCTACATCCTGTATCGGCACAGAGCTGTTGTATATAGGTTCTAGCTGGTCGTCTTACCTTTGCTCATCCATGTGAAGGGGTCCACTGCATATGAGTTTATCCTTACTTCTCCAGCAGTGTCTCACATGTCTGGTTTGTCTCACTTAGATAGTTTTCATGATGGGTGGTAGATGGCCATACAGCTGATGCTTTGTGGGGTGTTGCCTCCAGGACTTGTTCAATACAGCTTGCAGCATTCTTGTGTAATTGCCGTCAAGCTTTTTTCTATACGGTGCATCCATATAGCAGTATCAACACGATCGCTGCTTGGAACTAAACGGAATAGCTTGAAATAGAAATGTCTTAAGTGTACTTATGCTAAACTGAATTGTTTGAAATACAACTGTTTATTTGTATAGAAATGGATTTGGCATTGAATAACCCACAATGGTTGATATGCCATAATACCAAAACAAACAAACACAAAGGATCTCCTTGTTTAAAGATAAATTCATCAGACTTTAAACTACATCAAATTGTGAAAACATCCATTCTCTTCCACTATCATATTGTTAAAACCAAATAAGGCTGCCCCTTCTCTAGATAATCTTATCCCTTAAAGATCTCTACAGTAAAAGAATGATTGTATCTATAAGAAATTTCAATCCAACTTGGTGTATTGTTGATTCACTGACCAAGAGACATGCTTTGTGTAACAGCTATTGTCATAGGAAATAAAATTTGGCTATCAGAGTTTAAATCCTGCATGAGGCTGTTTGCATTTCACTTTGAACTAATGCTCTTAGAAAAGCCATGAATTGCTCTATTCTTTCCCCAGCTATGGGTAAATTGAACAGACTGGTTTCTTTAGCCTTGTTTAGGCAACCAGTCTAAGAGAAGAAAAATAATTCAAACCCTGGTCTTGTCTCAACTTACCTATGTCAAAGTAATTACATACACTGGCCAATATTAAATAATTCATAAAGCTTGTATTATTAAGATGAGTTCCTAATTGTGTGTGTGTGTGTGTGTGTGTTTTTTTTTTTTTTTTGGTTTTTTTAGGATTCTTTATTAATGGCTTGAGAGATCAGGTTGTGGGAACAAGCAACCTATCGATATAAATTATATAGGCTAGCCGAAAACTGTCCCTGCATAACACTAAACTCAAAAAGTTAAGCTCTGTAGCCCCTTGGTGGCAATTGCTTCTACTAAAAACATAAATATAAGAATTTTTTAAGACCTGGATTTTCCACTCTCTAGAAAATCCAGACTTTAAAAACTATTCAAACCAGAAACTAAATTTATGATTTTTTTTTTTTTTTTTTTTTTTTTTTTTAATAACTATAAATTTGGTTTCTGGTTCGAATATTTTCAGCAACATATCTACTTTATTTGATTTAAATTTTAAGATTTAGTTTGGCTAACTTGATGGATACAAAGTAAGGGTCCAATTTAGCATTATGCTTACATTGTAAATTGACCACCCATTAAAAAATGTTGAATTTTCAAAAATAATCTTAAATACAAGTTGCAAGATCCTCATCAGTATACAAAGAAAATTTGGTGGCCATAGCTCTAACCATCCTTGTTTTATGTGACAACAGGCAAAGATTGAATTTAATGAAAGCATATGAGAGTCCAATTTAGCATTATACTTACATTGTAAATCAATCCCCTCATGAAAAAAAAATTTATACTAAAAACATTCTTTGTGGGTCTGATTAGTAAACAAAGAAAATTTGGTGGCCATAGCCATCCTTGGGTTTTGTGATGTCAGATAAAAATTCAGTTTAGCTGACATAATGGACATTTGTGTATACTAGTTGAATCAAGTGTATTCTGACCTTGGAAAAATTTGGACTTGAATAGTATAACTGAAGAATACCCCGCACCCAGTGAAATTTCAGACAATAAAAAGGAAAAAGACAAATCCTGTCACGTATATTGCCACTGATACACCCACATATATGTAGTAGTAATTTACTAAGTTTTTTGCTTAGATGTGGCTCAAGGTTGTATGAATAGGCCACCCAACTTGGTTGAAAAGGTGTGCTCGTCTAGCTTGCTAACCATTACGCCACCCAAGGTGCCCCACTGACTTATGTGTTGAACCCCCCTTATCCCATCTAGTTATGCGTTAAACAGTACCATTACTGTTAACGTTAATGTGGTATTAAAACAGAATGTGTGTGTGTGTATATATATATAAATGAAGGTGTTCATGGTGTAATGGTTATTATTGTTGGAGATAGACATGATGATCCATGTTCAAATCCTGGATGTGGCTGTTTGCGTTTCACATAATAGCAATAATATTCATGAGAAATGTATGAATCCAAATATTCTTCCCCACTCAACTAAGAGTAAATAGTTGGGTATAGCAACTGGCCTAAAAGAGCAATATATGTGCGTATGTATGTATGTGTGTGTGTGTGTGTATGTATATATATATATATATATATTAATTGTTCTGTTCTGAAATCATATTGATTTGGCCATATTTGGATTTGAGGTGGCAGCTATATATATATATATATAAGTGCAATTAGAAGGAAACTCATAGCTGCCATGGAAGATTTGGGATGGGTCAATTTACAAGAACACCCTGTTCTTGTTTCTTAAAGTTTCTAACACCTTATTGTTTTGACCCTCTTTGCCTTTGCCTGAGAATTTAAAATTTATATAGGTCTTCCTTCCTTTTTTTTTTTTTTTTTTTTTTTTTCTCTCTTTCATACACATATAGACTGTAATCCACATTTGCTGTTTTGCAACCTCAAGTCTAATTTGTAAAGTCATCTGACGAGACGAAGATTACAATAATATTCTCCGGCGAAATAGATATATAATGACTATTTAACCAGGTTTGAGTTTCCTTCTAATTGCACTATATACACTTTGTATGTGAGTTTTGTTATATAAACCTGGAAGAAAAAATATATGTAACAATAGCCATACATCAAGCACTCACATAGATTTATAAGATATTCCTCATATATTCTAGGGGGTGTGCTCGTGGTGTAATGGTTAAAGCGATGGACTGCGGAATCGTAGTAAGCGAGTTCGTATTCCAGTCGCGCTATTACGTTCACTTTCAGGCAAATACCCTTGGGAAAGCTATGAACCCCCTAATCCTCCCAGCTATGGCTTAAATAGTACCACTACTGTTCTAGGAGAATGGCTTTGGTGTTAAATAACTTGCAAAGGTTGATATGCCATTAAACCAAACCAAATCATATATTCTATACATGAATAATCCACACCCACTGTCTTTGGACGCTGACTGGATATTACTGATAGATTATATATATATATATATATATATATATATATACACTAAGAAGTTTTCTTTATAACCAGAATATTCATCTTTAAAAAAAATCAGTTAATTTTCTTTTTGGTAATTTCCATTTATTTATTTTTTTCCTACTTTCTTTTATTGATTGACTTTACTGGTGTTTTTTTCTCTTTTGATATTCATCAAATGTTTTTTATTTGGGGAAAACAAGCCATACATTACATGGGAACTTTGATTTCAGTCAGTCAAGATATCTTAAGGACATCATAATAATAATTTGTTAAGATCATTTTTTTTTTTCCTTTCTTCCTTTTCCTCTCCTTTTTTTTTTTTTTTTCCTTTAAAAAATTTAATATTAATAAAAGAAGAAAATCCCAATTCACATAAATATGAAACGGAAAACTTGTTCAAAATTGTTAAAACTTTTTTTTAGAAAGCCAAAATATACTGTAATTAATACACATCTGTGTATAATATCACTGCTAACTTTGGTCTACAGGATTGTGGGGAAAAACATTTCTCATGTATGATATGCACTGACATTTTAAAATTTATAATGACTAAATTTAACATTTCAACTTTTTATTCAGTTTGTATTAATCAAAAATAAGAATTTGTATAGTTTATATTGTGTTTTCAAACAAAATTTCCACTGTATTCAGAATAAATTAAGACATCAACACCAAAAAGCAACAAGCTTGCAGTAAAAATAAGCTCACATTAGAGAAATAATTATAAATACACACATTCCAGTGGCTATGTAAAATAGAAGTGGATATTACTGTCCTGAAATTTCACTTTGATACAAACAGCTGTGAAACAGACTAAAATGTGCTTAATATCCATAAATAATTTTTTTTTTTTTTTTTTTTTTTTTTTTAAACAAATGTGGTGTTTGGCTCATGATTTAAATGCTTTGCTCGACAGCTGTTTGTTTAAACCTGAGTTGTAACTTACTTTCAGTCTATAATTTGGCAATGCATGTGGCTCCAAAAACAAAGTGAACATTTTCTCCTCTCGTAAACGATGAATCCTTTACTTTTAAATTTAAAAATCAAAAGGAGAGATGCATATTACACATGAATACTTATGGTATCTGAAGGTAACTTTTCACGATTGATTTTACATCTAAGATTAAATTTTCAGGAAAACTGTTCCAAACCCAATAATAATGTGTATTTAATGGCAGAAAATAAGTTTCTGTTTCAAATTCATTTAATGCTTTTCTACTCTTTATTTCTGTGCCTCTTTTCTTTTCTTTTTTTTTTTTTTTTATTTATGTATGCATTTTCAGAGCACACCTGTGTATAATTTGGAAACCACTCCTCTAAATGTCTTAACTCGCAAGATTAAATAGTGAGGCATAGCTTTAAATGGTTCTTCACATTTTAGTGAAACTTAATTTTTATCTCTTTGATGCAACTAAAAATGCTGATAATTTCAAATCCAGGCCATTGGCCTAATGAGTTGAGTGTTCGCCAATGGTCCTGGAGACCTGGGTTCAATCCCAGGTCGAGTCATACCAAAGACTAAAAAAAAATGGTATTTGATGTCACCTTGCTTAGCACTCAACACTATAAGGTGAGGATCAAGGGAAAGGAGTAGCGCCCTCCCCTACATCTTGGTGTAGTAGCTATTAAAAAGGTAGCCTTCGGGTCACCCTCAACTAAGGTCGCCAACTTTACTATATTTCAAATATAACTTAACAATGCTTAGTTTAAATATTGCTTTCAGGATAACTTGTAGAACAATTTTGATTTGTTTTAGCTACATCTAGCATAACTGATCTGCTACTTTCCATTCCATAATAGTTATTACATTTACTGTATAAACTCTATATATAAATGAGACTTTTTTTTTTCCTCTTAAGATATGTAATATTTAGAGAAAGCTTTCTTCTGCTTACTGGCCTCAAATGCTTGAAAAGTATTGTTTTTCATCACTATAGGATGAATTTTAAACTTAGTTTCAAGATTTTAATGCCCAACTGAAAAAAAAACTATACAAGTCTACAGGTGAAATGCTCTGAAAAATGGTCCAGTTTCATGCAAAAGAAATGGCACACAGAAAAGTATATATTGGCTGCAGCTCTTTGTTGAAGATTTAACTGAAGAAACAGATGTATCATTCATTACATAAAGATTTCAATTTTCTGGTGGTATTGTCCTGGAAAATAAAGACCAAAAAATAAAAATAAAACATCTTATTGTATGAACTGGTAATAATACTTAAAAGAAAAACAAAGTACCACCAAAAGATTGTGCTACCTCTGTTCCATAATAGTTCATATATTTAGTATATAAGATTTATATACAAATGTAACAACTATTATGGGACAGAGGTAGTAAAAACTATAAAATACAAAAAGCTGCAGCTGTCTTTTCAAGCAAATTTTATACCAGAAGAGCTACTATCAAAATATACTTAATTATTGTATGGAATTTTGTCAAATACAATCGGATCAAAAACTGGTCATTTCACATGAAATTTTACATGCAGATTTAATGGGCCACTTTTTTTTTAATTACTTTTTTTTTCTTTTTCCACTTAGCAATTTAAATATTTTAGAATTGAAATTAAAACTAATACTAAATATATATATGATAAAAAAATTTTACTCGCTGCTGTTGGTCCAGAAGCAAAAAAGTAAGTAGAGTTTATGCTACATTATTTAAATGTTTATGAACAAATTCAGCTGTCGGTCATTTAAAAGATATTTTAACTTTATTAAAAAGGCTAAGAAGTTTTGGATGACTTATTTAGTTGATTAACTTTTTTTTTTAACAACCCTCCCCCCACCACTTTTTTTTTTTTTTTTTTTGCTCTAATCGTTTTTCTAGGTCAAACTGACAAATTGCTTACTATAAGTCAAGAATGATTACAAAAAGACAATAAAATCAGGAAATCACAAGATTATCTCTTGTATTTAAAAGCAGTATTCATTTGAAAATTATGCACATTTTTTTAAGCTTTTGTACAAAATATATTGGTGTATTTTTTTGTTTGTTTGATTTCTTTATGAAATAAATGCTAAATGCAAATATTAAAACGGTTTGAGTTTTTCTTCAGAGATGACTGTAATGGAACAATTTTTTTTTTTTTTTTTTTTCAAGCATTGCTTTTCTTTTGAAAAAAGTTAAGACAAGAGATTTCCTTTGACAGAAGAAATTTCATCAAAAACACTTTTCACTGAAACACTACAACAGTATTGGAATTGTAACTAATAGTTGAAAAAAATTTATAAAACAGAAAATGACAAGCACAAATTACATGACATCACTATAAATTAATGTATATTGTATTAAGTTTATATATTATGATTGTATTTCATTTTACATCTAGTAAGTAATTTTTGTCTTTAAAATCAAAGCACATCCAAAATAGCTAGAGTTAAACTGACTGTGTTCAAAACATAACCTGGTTTGGCCATGGGATACTATTCAAGTAGCATGTCTTGGGCAGAAATAGCCCGGCAGAGCCCATCGTTCTCCAGGGCTACAATAAGTTTGTATGTTGGTTGTTTGGGTTTTATGGCATATCAACTTTTGTAGGTTATTTAACACCAAATCCATTTTTGTGATATTAGTTCAACTTCAAACAATTCAGTTTAGCATAAGTACACAGTTTAAATGTAAGTACAGTTTAATTGTGAAAAACATTTCTATATCTAGCTATTAAGTTTAGTCAAGCAGCTATAATTCAGCTAATTCAGTTTAGTATAAGTACATATTTTGTTTACACACAGTTAAATGTCCAAACAGTTCTATATTAAACAATCCAGTTTAGTGTAAGTACAGTTCCATTTCAAATAATTCAGTTTAGCATAAGCATACAATTTAAAAGTATGTATGGTTTAATTGTCAAAAACATTTCTATTTCAAGCTATTCAGTTTAGTCAAACAATTCAGTTTAGCATAAGTATGCCGTTAGTTTAACCCATAGATATGGCCCTATCAGGTGCTACCACAACAGGCCATAGTGGACCTGTGAGCAATGGCAATAAAGGGGTGCTCCACATTCCCCAAAGCCCAAATTACTACTTAGAAAATTCTGTATTGGCAGAAGTGGTTGAGTAAGCAATGTTAGTGAGTTATGTTCTCAAGTTGGCATCAAAGTTGACTTTTGATTTCATCTTTGGGATCTTGCTTTTTAGTGAAGATTCTGCTGTTGAAGGTAATCTCTTGCTTTAAACTTGTGATGAATACACTTGTGTCACAGGGAGGTGTGAGGGTTGTCAGTCATATCTGCCAACTCATCATCTCCTGCACCATCTTGAAACAAAATATGATAGATTTATTTAGTTTCTCTTTTCTGAAAGGTTGGTTTGGTTTTATGGCATATCAACACCTCTAGGTTATTTAATGCCAAATCCTCTTTATACATATATATTAGATATATATGATTTGGTTTAGTTAAGTTTTATGGCATATCAACCATTGTAGGTTATTTAATGCCGAATCCATTTTTATAAATAAAAACAGTTCTATTTCAAACAATTCAGTTTTGTATAGGTATAGTTTTTTGTTTACACACAGTTAAGTGTCAAAACAGTTCTATTTCAAACAGTTTTGTTTAGCTTAGCATAAGTACACAGTTTCAAAGTCAAAAAACAGTTCCATCTCAAGCAATTGAGTTTAGCATAAGTACACAGTTTAGTTCTATTTGACCAATAGATAGGACTCTATCAAGTACTATCACTCCGGGCCAGAATAGGCCTAGGAGCCATGGCATTAAAGGAGTACTCTGCACTCCCCAAAGTTCCAGCAATACTAACGACTCGCCATCAGATTATTCAGTGTCCTATCAAGGACACTCGTTGGGGGTGTCTTACTTCTCTGCAGAGAAGTTGTCGGTGTATTCTATCACCCCAGCCGACTGGGCCTTGTTGGGAGAGTCTTACATCTCTGCAGAAAAGCAGTTGGTGTAATCTACAGCCCCAGTCAACAGGGCTACTCGTTGTCGAAGTGTCTTACCCCTCTGCAGAGAAGCAGTCGGAGTATTCTACAACCCCAGTTGACTGGGCCTTGTTGGGTTAAACTTACCCCTCTGCAGAGAAGCTGTCGGAGTATTCTACAACCCCAGTCGACTGGGCCTTGTTGGGTTAGACTTACCCCTCTGCAGAGAAGCAGTCGGTGTATTCTACAACCCCAGTCGACTGGGCCTCGTTGGGCTAGTCTTACCCTTCTACAGAGAAGCAGTCGGTGTATTCTACAACTCCAGCTAATTGGACAACACTCTTTTTGTAACTTCTTTCTTTACTTTAGCTATTAAATAAAAGTTGTTAAATTGCAAGTATTGTCTTAACATTCTATTTTTCTACACAAATTAATGGAAAAGATCCTTTCATTCTTTATCTGACTATTTGAATAGAAATGATTGCGAGCATAACTCGAAAGTTCCAATACAATTCAGTGTCATCAGTTTCACTCAAAGGTGAGTTAAAAGTTTTGCATTATTTTGGTACATGCTAGTGTGCAGCGCATATATCACGTGACTAAAGCAGTTCAATCCATGGTAGGTATTTGGTAGTATCATGATAGTTAGTGAGATGACATTTTGTGCATTGCTTTGCTCCGTGTGTGATTTGAAAGCCACACAGATTAATGTGCAACATAGTCTAATTCGGGCACCTGAACCATAACACCATGGAATCAACCAAAAATAATTATTGCGTGAAAGGTGAAAAGCATAGTTGATCATAATACAGAAACCAGATGGTTCAAGGAATTTCGTTCGGGTTACAAGGGCCTTGAGGATCAGGAAAATGTTATATATTGACCCTCGACTGAGCCGTCAATCAAGAGATCCACCTGTGTAAATAAGCAGAGGAACAGCGGAAGCAGGTGGCCGTGAGATAATAATTATATAATCAGGTACCACAGACGGCTTAGGGCAGTTCCGGTTGCAGTTGGAGTCAGTTGGAGATAGGATGCCAGCGGAGTGAGAACCAGCTCCAAACAGAGGGCTTGGGCCCTCAGTGACCCACGGTTGAGCAGCCCAACCAGAATGCGAAAGAAGTGCTGCTATGATCAGAAGAACTTGGGGTCAATATGTAGCAGTCTGTCCCCGTCTCCAACTCACCTCTCATGCACAAGAAACATCACCCTTTCGGGAATAAAGTGTGAGAGGTACATTTTTTATAAAGAAGTGTGTTCGTTCGTTCATTGAAGTTCGTCGTCATTATGTTTGATTATGTTCCGCATATATTTGTATATGTATGCGGCTATACAACAAAAGGTCAAATAGACCTAAAACCGTCAATTCCAATGCTATGCGCCAAGCCATTGAGGCAAATCCAAAGAATTGCACTCTGAGAGTATCAGGCAAGCTCGGCATCTCACAGTTCAGTGTGGTTCATCATCTTCACGACCTCAGTAAATCCGGCGAGTAGCACTCGGAGAGTATCAAGCGAGCTCAGCATCTGACAGTCCATTACCTTCATGACCTCAGCAAAAGCATCCGTAGTTGCTGAAGTGTACCTCATATTACCAAAATATTGCACAACTTTTGACTCATCTTTGTGGGGCCAACAATTAAGCACTCGCATATACGGAATTAAATCTCTGAATTATATCATAGTAAGTAAAATTGGCGACCATAGTCGAGGACGACCCGAAAGCTCCCTTTTCAATAGCTAGAACATCGGGGTGTAGGGGAAGGCTCTATTCCTTTCACTGGATTGCTCCACTTTACCCTTGATATGTACCTTTTAATGCTGAGTGTTAAGCAAGGAGTCATCAAGTACCATTTTTTTTAGTCTTTGGATTGAACCCCGGTCTCCCGGGCCATTGGCGAACACTCTACCCATTAGACAATCATATTTACCAACCCCTCCGCTCGGGCAGGATATGACACATGGTCAATTTTTCAGCGGAGTTTAAACAGGTTTGAATTCAGAGTTTTCCTTCTCCTAGACTAGTTGCCTTACCAAGGCTGAAGAACCTAGTCTGCCCTACTATTTTACCCATAGCTGGAGGGAGAATAATTGGATTCATACCTTTCCCAAGGGTATTAGTGGTATGTGAAATGCAATCAGTCTCGTCCAGGATTTGAACTCGTGTCACCGTGTGCATTTCCTACGACGATAACCATTACACCACGGGCACCTCCTACCCATTAGACAATGGACCGGTAAATTATAAATTGAAGGCTCTCGTAGTGTAATGGATATTGTTGTACAAAATGGACTCAGCGACCTAAGTACAATTCCTGGATGAGGCTCTTTGCATTTCACATAGTGCTTATACGTTTGAGAAAGGTATGAATCTAGCTATCCTTACTGAGTAAAATAGCAGGGCAGATTGGGATCTTTAGCTTTAGTCTGGCAACCAGTCTAGTAGAAGCAAAAGTCTGAATTCAAACCTGTCTAATTCCGCTTAAAAATTGACCTGTTCGTGTGGAGGGGTTGCTAAATACAAAACGATTCTAAGTTGAACAACGTTACTAAGATGCTAAATTCTCTATAATGGAGACGATTAAAAAATTCCCAAACGCCAAATCAATTCTAGAAACCCATGAAGATAGATTGATATCACATCTTGAAACCAAACAGACCCAGTAATAAACATTACCACCCGAAAAACATTATATTATAACCCTCAATTACTTTTTAAAACGATAAAAGAGTGAACCTTGTATTTCTATTAACATCTTAAACATTTGAGCTGACATGCCGTTCTACGAGTATTAATTTGCTGTTATCTTTAGATTTCTGCCTGTACCTTCAGCTATTTATTCTAAAGTAATTAAATTTCATATTAAATCAAAACGTTGCATGTGTTTTATATATTTTTCTTCTTGTCTTTCTATTATTTGTTTTATGTTTAAATCTTTTTCAATTCTTTCTATGTTGATGAACTTTGTACTTCCGTCAAAATCTTGATCATTGCAGCAGAAATGCTGTTCTACTCGTATCAATTTGCTGTAATCTATAGATTTGATTCTGTGTCAATAATTATTCGGTCTTTTTGGAATTTGTAAATTTGGCAGTTAATAACTGTTCAAATGCCATTGGCTTATTTCAAAGCTGGACCGTTACTGTCCCTTTGTGGGTATAAAAGCGAGTGGCCTGTCAGCCAGTCAGTCAATCAGATCAGTTTTGTCTGGAAGCAGTCTTGAACGCGTCTAGTGGTCAGTTTGCCAAGCAGTGTTTCGATCATTCTGCCAACGCATGACTTTTGTGCTTGGTCGAAAATCTAGAGCTGCTTTTTGTTAGACTTCTCTGACGCTAACAAATGGAGCAAAATTCGTAGAGAAACCAAGAGTGGGTATTCTCTCCGAAAAAGAAAAGAGATGCAGACCACAGCTTACTTTAAAAGAGTCGGTTTCGGGTGACTTTTTGAGAAAAAGGACTGTGGAAGTAATTCAACATGAAATTTAAATTCCTCAAAGGACCAGCCTACAGAATTGTCAAGACAAGCCACAGAGAGAAGAAAACACCAGATTGAAGAGTGTTTTTCCTGAACATAGGCAGACTGTAGTTTCAAACGAACTAAAAAAAAGAAATGGACTTTGAATTCGAATACCAAGCATGGGTATTTCGTTGAGAAACTGTTTCATATTACTTCTTACTTTGTTACGGTCCAACTGCGAGTAAGTTATTTTGCCTGTTCCAATTCTTCCCTTCTTTTTCTTTATTTTCTTTATATTTTACTGTATTGTATTATTTTGATTTCATTTTTATTTTTTGTTTGTGGTAAAATACGAGTTGAGAGTACAGTTCTACCTGCATAACGAAATATATGCAATGAGGTTATAGAAGTGTTTTGTAAAATTTATTTCTTTGGGAATAAATTCGTTATAGTGGGGAAAAAAATTGTTTCAGAAATATAGTCGTCGTTTTTTTTTGGGGGGGGGGTGTATGTTCATGGTAGAGTAACTACTCCTCTTCCCTTGTTTCTATTCGCTTTTTTCTTTCTTTCTTTCTCTCTCCTCCTCTGCTAAGACTCGGCTAACTGTTATCTCGGTTTTACTGCGATAGTCGAAGCTAAGTTAACTTCCACACGTTTGACAAGCTCAGGGTAATTCAGAAAAGTCTAAAGTAAAAGATCATCCTGACTTTCCAATATATTGTTTTTGGCAGTTCAATAAATATAACAATTTGTTTCCTTCTTGATTTTCTCGATGCTGGTCTCCACTTTCCTAAGGTGGGCTGAATTTTGAAGAGTTTATTGTGGATGTTATTGCTCCATTGTTGTTGCCATTTTGTGTGAAGAAACTTATTAATTGTTGGTTTCAGGTCAGTATATGGAATCCTGCGATTGTGAATTGGTCATACAAGGCATACTCACTCTTTCATTTTGGAACAGGAACCACAACCACAATGTTTGACCTGCTAGACAACCTACACGGTTAAACACATTCTTATAGAATGCAGAGCTTTCGCTGTCATCAGAAAGCGATTTTTCACAGTAAATAGCTTAACCGATCCGTTCGAGAACGTCAAAATAGATGACATTCTGTCCTTCTTGAGAGAGACAGAGTTGTACCAAAAAATATGATAACTTAAAACTGGTTAATCTTGTGCAAACAAATGAAATCCTGCTAATAGAAAATTTTACCTATCTAATTATTCGTTTTGAAATCTTTGGTTGAATATGTATGTATATATAGACAGAATTTGGCGTCAAATGACCTACAAGGGTTGATATGCCATAAAACCCAAACAACCAACCAACAACCAGTCCAACAAATAAATTATATCTTAGCTTATAGCTATATGGGTGTTTATGTGTGTGTGTATATGTGTGTGTGTATGTATGCATGTATTTGTGTGTATATGTGTGTGTGTGTGTTGGTTGGTTGGTTTTTATGCCATGTCAGTCCTTGGGTTATCTTATGCCGAAGACACTTTTGCTTTATTTCTTCTTTGTGGAGTAAGGTTGTTATCTGTATAGGTATTCGGGCCATTAGCCTAATGAATAGAGTGTTCGCCAATGGTCCGGGAGACCGGGGTTCAATCCCAGATCGAGTCATACCAAAGACTCAAAAAATGATACTTGATTCCACCTTGCTTAAAACTCAGCATTATAAGGTAAGGATCAAGGGTAAAGTGGAGCAATCCAGGGAAAGGAATAGCGCCCTCCCCTACACCTCGGTGTAGTAGCTATTGAAAATATTGAATATATATTTGTAAATGAGGTTTTGGTTTATTGACCAATCTCTTTGTTTGGAGGCCGATTTTTTTTTCTTGAAGTTCATTATGCTATTAGGATCTTTTCTTTCAAATAATTCTTTCATGCTTTTTATGTTGTGTGTGTGTGTCTGTCTGTCTGTCTGTGTGTGTGTGTGTGTGTGTGTGTGAAAACAATTTTTTTCAAAATATGAGGAACAAGAACATCTAAATAATTTTTATTCAATTTTTCTTATTTCTTTACAAAGGAATATGTTAAGAAAGTGTAAGAACACTATATACAGTGTATCACAAAAGTGAGTACACCCCTCACATTTTTTCAGATATTTAAGTATATCCTTTCATGGGACTACACTGACAAAATGACACTTTGACACAATGAAAAGTAGTCTGTGTGCAGCTTATATAACAGAGTTAATTTATTTTCCCCCTCAAAATAACTCAAAATATAACCATTAAAAGCTAAACCCTGGCCAACAAAAGGAAGTACACCCCTAAGAAACTACACCCCTAAATGTCCAAATTGAGTACTGTTTGTCATTTTCCCTCCAAAATGTCATGTGACTCATTAGTGTTACTAGACCCATGTGTTACTTAGCCCATGTGCATAGGGAGCAGGTGTGGTCAAATTTGTAGTGCAGCTCTCACACTCTCTCACTGAAAGTTCCAACATGGCACCACATGGCAAAGAAATCTCTGAGGATCTTAAAAGACGTATTGTTGCGCTACATGAAGATGGCCAAGGCTGCAAGAAGATTGCCAACACCCTGAAACTGAGCTGCAGCATAGTGGCTAAGATCATCCAGCGTTTTAAAAGAGCGGGGTCCACTCAGAACAGGTCTCGAGTTGGTCGTCCAAAGAAGCTGAGCGCACGTGCTGAGCGTCACATCCAAATGCTTTCTTTGAAAGATCGGCGTAGGAGTCCTGTCAGCATTGCTGCAGAGATTGAAGAGGTTAGGGGTCAGCCTGTTAGTACTCAGACCATACGCCACACTCTACATCAAATTGGTGTGCATGGCTGTCATCCCAGGAGGAAGCCTCTCCTGAAGACGATACACAAGAAAGCCTCCAAACAGTTTGCTGAAGATATGTCAACATAGCACATGGATTACTGGAACCATGCCCTATGGTCTGATGAGATTAAGATTAATTTGTTTGGTTCTGATGAAGCATGTGTGGCGGTGACCAGGTGAGGAGTAAAAAGATAAGAGGGTCATGCGTACAGTCAAGCATGGTGGTGGGAATGTCATGGTCTAAGGCTGCATGAGTGCTGCAGGTGTTGGAGAGTAATATTTTATTGAGGGAAACATGAACTCCAACATGTACTGGGAAATACTGCAGCAGAGCATGATCCCCTCCCTCTAGAAACTGGGTTGCAGGGCAGTGTTCCAGCATGACAATGACTCCAAACACACCTCCAAGACGACCATTGCTTTACTGAAGAGGCTGGGAGTAAAGCTGGCCAAGCATGTCTCCTGACTTGAACCCAATAGAACATCTTTGGGGGATCCTCAGGCGGAAGGTGGAGGTGTGCAAAGTCTCAAATATCTGCCAGCTCCGCGACGTCGTCATAGAGGAGTGGAAGAGCATTCCAGTGGCTATTTGTGAAGCTCTGAAAACTCCATGCCCAGGAGAGCAAAGGCAGTTCTGGATAATGATAGTGGCCACACAAAATATTGACAATTGACATGGTGTATGTTAATATTGACAACTTTCCCTAAGGGGTGTACTCACTTTTGTTGGCAGGGTTTTTTGCTTTTAATGGTTATATTTTGAGTTGTTTTGAGGGGAAAATAAATCTGTTATATAAGCTGCACACAGACTACTTTTCATTGTGTGAAAGTGTCATTTTGTCAGTATTGTCCCATGAAGATATATACTTAAATATCTGCAGAAATTAGAGGGGTGTACTCACTTTTGTGATACACTGTATATATATATATATATATATATATGATGCGGGGTGACTTTGATATGATAATTAGAATCATTCACTCCGTCTTCAAAATAAGCCTCAAAATCATCATGGGCCACTATTACAACTGGAAACTTTATGGTTCCCCAAGGTGTCTCATAATTTTGAACTTGTATCAGATAGGATTTAGAACAACCTAATTCTCACTGGACACCAGGAGTTCTTGGGTATAACAAAACCTCAAGTGTGCCCATTCCAATAGTCCAATAATATTACACATAACCATCTTCTTCATCAGAGAACTGGTCATCAAAAGAAATACTGTTTCTTGTGTTTATAACTTCTAGTGCATTCTCAAGAACATGTGTACTTTGTTTGCAGAAAATATCTGAAAAATATAAACAAAATATTTTAATGAGGAGAAAAACAAAGAGAACAAATTAAAATTGGAATTAATGAGAACTGAAGTTGCTGCACTTGCAAAATCCTGTTTCACCAAAAGCTGCTGATCAATGAGTACTGAGAATTGATACTG
The DNA here is from genome assembly GCA_963585895.1 of Sepioteuthis lessoniana. Lineage (NCBI taxonomy): Eukaryota > Metazoa > Mollusca > Cephalopoda > Myopsida > Loliginidae > Sepioteuthis > Sepioteuthis lessoniana. Next base: position 68,116,591 of record OY757935.1, on the reverse strand, counting down.
TCTTGTCTAGATATCTAGGAAACAATCAAGACCAGAATGAAGAAATTTTTCATGTTTAAAATCCACATAGAAATTCATTGCTTATCGACCAGGCTGAATAGCTTTTATATAAATGTATATATCCTAAAAATATCCTTTAATTTTTATTTCATACCTATTCTATAATTCTGATAGTGTGGAAAAAAAACAGATGTACAATTTGTAAGTAAAAAAATATTACACAAACTGATATCGGGGGGATTTGATAAAAAAAAAAGATAAAAAAACATTCGTACTGCTCGAAAATAATCAACCCGCACCGCAATGCCTAGTCAAAAAACAAAACACCGACAGAATCTCCAAAGGTAAAACGTAAGAGTTCTCAATACAGTTAGTAGAGAAAAGTTCGAATACCATATTTACCAACCCCTCCACCCGGGCAGGATATGACACAAGCTCAATTTTTCAGCGGAGTTTAACAGATTTGAATTCAGAGTTTTCCTTCTCCTAGACTAGTTGCCTCACCAAGGCTGAAGAACCTAATCTGTCCTACTATTTACCCATAGCTGGAGGGAGAATAATTGGATTCATACATTTTCCAAGGGTATTAGTGCTATGTGAAATGCAATCAGTCTCGTCCAGGATTTGAAATTGTATCGTCGTGTCCAATTCCTACGACGATAACCATTACACCAAGTTCGAATACCTAAAGAGCCAGAAGTAATCTACCTAATTTTCACCTACCAGATCATCAGGATAATTCTGACTCAGCATTATCCTGATGATTCGGTGGGTGAAACATTCGTAGATTACTTCTGGCTCTTTGTGAATATATATATATATATATATATATATATATATATATATGTAAAAGTAAAGTTGGCCACCGTAGCCGAGGGCAACAAGAAGGCTCCCTTTTCATTAGCTACTACACCGAGATCTTGGGGGAGAGTCCTACTCTTTTTTCCTCGGTTGCTCCACTTTACTCTTGATATGTACCACATAGTGCTAAGTGTTAAGCAAGGGGGTATCAAGTACCATTTTTTGAGTCTTTGGTATGACTCGACCTAGGATAGAACCCTGGTCTCCCGGGCCATTGGCGAACACTCGACCCATTAAACCAATGAACCAGTATATATAAAGTAAAGTTGGCGACCATAGTCGATGGTGACTCGAAGGCTCCCTTTTCATTAGCTACTACACCTAGGTGTAGGGGAGGGTGCTACTCTTTTTTCCTCAGTTGCTCCACTTTACTCTTGATATGTACCTTATAGTGTTAAGCAAGGAGGTATCATGTACCATTTTTTGAGTCTTTGGTATGATTCGACCTGGGATAGAACCCTGGTCTCCCGGGCCATTCGCGAACACTCAAACCATTATGCCAATATCCTTAAAAATAAGGAATAACTTAGTAACTTATGGATAATGATAATTAACCAAAATTTAAGTAATGAAGCTTGATAATTTTTATAATTTAGAGTATTCAGACTGTTGTTTTCATCTTTTATTGTTATATTCACAACATTTTGGTCAATGCGTCCTCCAACCTTCTTCATATGTTTCATGTCAAGCTCCGGAGTCTGCACAGAATTCAGAGTCCTTAGCCGGGGGATCTCAAAAATATATTTAGATGACAGGTTTTGGGAAGTAGAAGAGAGTAATTATCTCCTTTCTAGAAATGGAGACACTTCCGGTTCCTTTATGAAAATAATAAATAGATAATCACCAGTAAGTTGTTCGTAAAACAAACTCTGAATCCAAGTACACTTACCTTTAAGAAGAAATATTGCAAAAATCGTGAGAGTAAATACGAAGATACTCAGGATAAAGAAAATGTACCATAATTTTGAAACATTTGAAGTATTTGAAGCATTTGAAGGCTCAGTGGTAAGTTTAAACACTGGTGTAGCTGTAAAGAGAGAAAATTGATAAGATTTTAGCTTTTTGATGCATTGCTGGTTGCTTGCTTGGTTTTACAAAATGTCAACCCTTGTTAGATTATTAAATGCAAAGTCGGTTGTTTTTTAAGCAATTATATAGTTTAGGAAGTGGTAGGAAGCAATGAAAGGTTGGTCGGTTGGTTGGTTGGTTGGTTGGTTACTTTTACGGCGTATCAACGGTTTTCGGGTCATTTAACGCCGAATTAAGTCATCTTGACAAAAGTTTTCAACAATTCAGTATAAGGACATCTTTTTACACATAGTTAAATATCAAAACAGTTCTCTTTCAAACAATTCAGTTTAACATAAGTACACAGTTTAGTTTTATTTGACCTAAAGATAGGACTCTATCTAGAGCTACCAATCTGAGCTAGAGTAGACATTGGGGGTGATGGCATTGAAGGAGTACTCCACATTCCCCAAATCTCCTACGTTATTAAAGCCTCACCATCAGATTGTTTAGTGTCATATCAGGACACTCATTGGGGGGATTTTATCCCTCTGCAAAGAAGCAGTCACTGTATTCTACAACCCCTGTCGACTGGGCAATACACAGAGTTAAATATTGAAACAGTTCTATTTCAAACAATTCAGTTTAGCATAAGTACAGTTTTGTTTATACACAGTTAAATGTAAAAACGGTTAATTTCAAACAATTAAGTTTAGCATAATTACACTGTTTAGTTCTATTTGACCCACAGATTAGACATTATCAGGTGTTGCCACTCCAGGCCAGAGTGGACCTAGGAACGATGGCATTTCCCCAAAGCCCCAGCATTACTGAAGCCTCACCATCAGCTTGTTTAGTGTCATAGCCAGGACTATCGTTGGGAGAGGCTTACCTCTCCGCAGGGATGCAGTCGGTGTATTCTACAAGCAATGAAAGGGTATGTCTACTTAGGATTGATGGAACATGTATCAAAACATGGATGTGGAAATCTTGACGAGAATGAAATCAGGGTGTAAGACATTGACCACAATAAAAGACATTCTTGTGACAAATTTGGGCAAAACACAACGTACCAGTCTCTACAATAGCAACATTTTGCTTGTGATGTTATACACAAGCAAAATGTGAACAACTTTGAAGAAAGAAGAACAGAGACTTGTTACGACACAGAGAACAATGGAAAGATTCGTGCTGGGAATATTGCTGCCGTGGGCACATCTGAAGTGAGGTAATCCAGGAGCGCGGGGGTGGGGCGTAAGGAACATGATTGCTGGGCACCAAAAGTAGAGGTTACAGTGGGCGGGAAATGTCACAAGGTTCACAGACAACGTGTAGATCCGCGCAATTATCTCGTGGCATCTGAGAAAGCAGAAAAACACCAGGAAGACTTCTACAACAACGGGAAGATGAAATCGTTAAGCAATTCAGTTCAACATGGAGAAGAAGAGTCAGATCAAGAATGAAACAGAAATGCATTGTGGCCAGTAATGTGCAAAACATCAGACCCAATAAAGGAAATGTAGTTTCAAGTAACTTATGATAATCACTTATAAACAATTACATCTTCAACTAACTATTCTAAATATTATATAATTAAGGAATGATTTTTTATATTAATCATTTTTCGTTAATTATATTTTATCGTTCAGTTTGGTTGGGCTTTGAACTATTTGGGTTAAGAGCTCAGGTACATAGCCATTGGGTACAGTTTTACGCTCGCGCACAAAGGATATGACAATCACCATTGTCATAATAAACTCCAGACAGGAAATGGGGCTGGAATGTGGATGATAACATGCCCATAAGAGATGAGCTGAGAATTTGAGGATTTTGAAAAAGATGCAGTTGAAGGTTGACATTGGACCATGCGGGCAGATAGTTGAGTTTCTGCCATTGAATTGAAGATGTACGTGGTGCCTTCGAAAAGTTTCCAGACTTTTTTGTACAGGCATTTAAAATTGTCGTAGACTCTTGAAAATTCAGTATGTTATTGCTATCCATCTTATCAGATGACTGATTAATTTTTATGATTTCTGGTTCAAATCAACAGCTACAGCAGCAATTAGAATATACCCTACTAAAGCCTGATTGTCACAACTGGTGAATTTCAAAAATGCAATCTGGATGTGAGGACACTTTAAAAGAACGATATGCAATAAAATTCTGTTTTAAACTTGGAAAAAATGCCACAGAAACGTATGGAATGCTTCAGACTGCTTTTCGACCATCTTGCATGAATTGAGCATCAGTTTTGAGTGGCATAAGAGATTCAAAGAAGGCACGGAGTCTGTGAGGGATGATGAGATGTGTGGGAAGAGTAAGAAAGTCAATACACCAGAGTTGATTGGCCAAAGGGTTAGGGTTAGGGTTACTATGTTGAGGTTTTAAGGGAGTTCAGGAAGAGATGCCGTCGCAAGAGGCCAGCACTCTTCAAATCGGGTCAGTGGCATTTCCACCAGGACAATGCAGCAGTCCACAAATCTATTTTCATATCAATAAACAGTTCTATTTCAAACAATACAGTTTAGCGTGTCAAAAACAGTTCAATTTCAAACAATTCAGTTTAGCATAAGTATGCAGTTTAAATGTAAGTACACAGTTTAATTGTCAAAGACATTTCTATTTCAAGCTATTCAAACAGTTCTAATTCAAACAAATAGTTTAGTATAAGTATAGATTTTGTTTACACGCAGTTAGATGACAAAACAGTTCAATTTAAAAAAATTCAGTTTGACATAAGTACAGTTTCAATGTCAAAAACAGTTCTATTTAAATAAAATTCCGTTTAGCATAAGTATGCAGTTTAAATATCCAAACAGTTCTATTTCAAGTAATTTAGTTTAGCATAAATACGCAGATTAGTTCTATTCAACCCGTAGATAGGACCCTATCAGGTGCTACCACTCCAGACCAGAGAGGACCTGGGGGCGATGGCAATGAAAGGGTGCTCCACATTCCCCTAAGCTCCAGCATCACTGGAACCTCACCATCAGATTGTTTAGTGTCATAAATAGGACACTCGTTGGGGTGGGTTCTTACACCTCTGCAGAGGTGCTGTTGGTGTATTCTACAGCCTTAGCCGACTGGGCAATACACAGTGTTAAATGTAAAAACAGTTTTATATCAGATAATTCAGTTAAGCATAAGTACGCAGTTTCAATGTCAAAACAGTTCTATCTTAAATAAGTCAGTTTAGCATAAATACGTAGTTTAAATACAAAAACCGCAAACTCTCGATACCACGGTTTAGTGCTATTTAATCCATAGATAGGACCCTTATCAGGTGCTATCATTCCAGGCCAAAGTGGACCTGGGAGAGATGGTAATAAAGGAGTACTCTACATCCCCCAAATCTCCAGCATTACTGGAACCTCACCATCTGATTGTTTAGTGTCATATCCAGGACACTCGCTGGGGTGAGGGGTATTACCCCTCTGCAGAGAAGCAGTTGGTGTATTCTACAGCCCCAGCCGACTGGGCAATCTTCTACATGGATTGCTTTGGCATTAAATGACCCACAAAGGTTGATATGCAATTAAAATTGCTACTTTAGTCAAGTTAGATAGAATTTTTGGCAGTTAAATTGAAACTAAATTTAACGTTTGTTCGACTTTCTATCATGAGTGTATCAACTAAAAATAAGAATTTATATAGTTTATATAATCTTTCCAAGCACAAAATTTACACGGTATTTAGAGTAAAGCACATAGATCAAAGAGTTAAGCAGCAATGAGCAAGTTCAGTGCTTAGAGGGGGTGACCATTTAGTTACAACACATACTGTAAGCAACTTAAGACGTGCTTACCAGACTAAGCAAAGCTTAGAAAATAACAATTTGTATAACCAACTTACTTGAATTATATGCAGAAATTGTTGTTTTAACTATTGTCTTTGTGTCGTCTGAAAGAAATAAACAGCATTACTAATTTATTCACATATTGAAAAAGAAAAAAAAATGAAGCATTCCTATTATCGCAACACATTTTAATGAAATTTCATTGGCTTAAGCATTTATAGAAAATAATTAATTTACTTGATTATTATTGTCAAAATTATTTTAGTTGTAGCTAAAAGTCATAATTTTCTACAAAGAAAATTCCTTGAAATATCAAATAGGAGATTTCTTAGAATTTTTTTCCCTTGATTTGATATCGTAATTTGGGATTGCTTTTATGTTAACGGCTATAAGCAATTATCTGGATATAAAACAAAAGTCAATACAATCGTTGTGGACTGTCATTTCATGATGTTGCAAAGAAATCATTCATTAATTGATATTTTCTTCAAAAATTATAAGAAAACTGAAGTTTGTAGTGTAGTGGATAGAAAAAGATAATTAAAATAAAATTAAAAATAAATTAAAAATAAATATTTAAGAAATGCAGAAACTCCCAGAAGAGCCATGACAGGAAAAGGGGCGACACATGCACAAAAAAGAAACCATTTCGGCAAAAGGAAAAAACCGTTCTCATTCAGCAGTGACCGGCGAAGTGACAACACTAAAAATCTTGCTGCTGGTGGAAGGCCCCACGCGTCCGTCTTTAGGTGGCACGTTGGTGAACATTTCCACTAGAAGCAGCTGTTTCTTTTACCAACGACTTACGACTAAAAACACTAAATAATAGACTCATCAAAATCTCAACTAAAACACCATATAATGGACTTGACAACTACAACTGAAAACACCGAATAATGGACATACCTACCCAAAAGTGACTAACACATTTTAACACCTTGACTCCTCACCCACTGAATGGTTGTTGAACCTAGCAATAAAGTCAGAATATAAAAGATATCATAGCCTCCTATCTTTTTCTGTCTTCTCTCGATATAATTCCTTTACAGCCTTTACAGCCCTTAACAAGAAGTTAAACCAGTAAAATAACATGGAGTAAAAAGAGAGAAATCAAAACAGATAACAACAACTAAATTACCTTGAACCCCCATAGTAGCAGCAGCAAGAGAAAAACCACAACATCTGAAGATTGTCAGAGCCACAAATGACTATACAACTTTAGATTACATCTTTTGTAGGAAAAAAAATTAAATTATTTTCATATTTGAAAACATTTTTAAACAATATACAAGATAGCCACGTAAGAATGTTACAAACTCTCAGCGAAAATAAGTTCATAAGTATAAAAAATATATATATATAACTAAGGTAAGTGGGTTGTCTCCCATAGTCGACCCCACTCTCTAAAGGGCATGTATGACTTATATAATAGGTCAGCACACCTAATTCTCTTTCTACATCCGAGCTCGATAGTGAGCAGACGTTAAAATTGTCTCTGCTAAAAATCCAGCAGTGAACCGGAGCCGTATGAAGTACGTTAAATTTTCGTATATACGACACAAGGATTTCAGTTAAGTGGATTATCATATGTTTATTTTGTATAATATTATATAGTTGCAAACAGAATAATTGTTTTCAACAGTAATATACTTTAAAATTTTAATCTGTTCATGTTCTTCCCAATATTAACTTTCTTTTGTTTTCAACTTAACAACACATTTGCGACCCAAACTTTCTACATCCTAAGATATTTTGCTAATAAATTTTCATATTTTTAATACAATAGAAGGAAGAAATAATAAACAAATTTGTATTTCAGTGGTTATTTCTCTGTAGTGTTATAAAAAAAAACTGTTTGTTACATAGTAGTTAATTTGGACTATTGACAAAACTTACTTTCACTCATGCCATCCCAAATATAGTGATGTCAAAAAAAGAAGCGAATTTTTAGTTATTGTTCATGATATGCAGCCCAAGCATTTAGGCTTTAAAATGTTGGAAGAATGTGATATATGAATAATTATGTTGATGATGATGATCATCATCATCACTGGTTCAGTAAGCTGGTTTAATCGTGGGGACTCTACTTCTGAAAACAAATGATTTATATATGATTATATGGTTTCAAATATTATTGGAAAATATATGATTAATTATCTGCCCTTGACTGTAAAGGGGACAATCAATGCACTACCGTGGATTGGTACCCATTTTTGTTTTCTTTCGATTTACATCACATTTACTGTTGATATTACGTCCATCAAATCATTCCAGTTCCAAGATGGATCTCAGCAGATAAGTCTGGCCGCAAAACCATTAAGTTTGCAACACCCTTGTATTTTTTTTAAATATATGTTTATGCAATTATACTGTTTTGAGTTCTTCTTCATCCAAATTGAAAGCCTATCCGTTAATGTAGGAAAATATACGAGTCCTAGCAAAAAAGACCGTAGTATTCCTATGTAACACTGATAGTTTGCAAGCAGTTATATATTTTCAAGTAACTTCGTATTTAATAAATCTTTACTTTTAATATTAAGATTTCGTGTCTTACCTAGACAGTAGACAGTGGGCTGTGAATATAAACAGATAAAGAAATGTCTACGTCTGGGCACTTTACAAGCAAAAGAAAACACAATCTGAAATAGAAAGAAAAGAAAATTATATCTGCAAAACCAGGAAAGAAATAGTTATATGTGAAGGAATTCTCTCTTTAAATGAGTGACCGGTAAAAGGGGTGTGATTTGAGATGTAATTGTTATATCAGCGTATGGTTGCAAGGAAAGAAATAAACACAGTTGCAAAAACAAAGAACACGAAGGCACGTAAAAATTTTAACAATTGTATTGGAAACAAATGACTGAAAAGTTCAAATAGCTGGATTTGTTAAAACGTGTTGATATGGAATTAAAAAGTAGAAAAAATGTCCTATGCTTAATAGTGGTAAGACTGTTGGACTTACGTGTATGTGGTCAATTAGATGTTATGAGTGCGGAGTGGAGAGGGGTGTTTTGTGATTTACGGCTCAGTCGCTTCCTTCAAAGCGGAGAAGAGGAAAGTTAGTGTGGGTGATGCGTGGTTTCAAGTTTCGCCTTTGTCTCTGTGTATGTCTGTCTCTCTCTCTCTCTCTCTCTCTCAGTTGAAGTTCTGGTCTGCGGAATGTCATCTGCCTTCTTTTAATCTGCTCCGCTGTTGAGAAATTTGTCTTTTATATCGTTTTTCTTTTCTGATTGGATCAAATTGGGTTTTCTTTGTTTTTTCACGGATCGGCCGAAAAATTACTTTTAATTATTTTTATTTTTTGACAAATTTCATCGACCTTTCGCTATGCGCTGATCCTATGCGCAGAAACCCCTTTTTTCCCTTTTGAAGAAAGTCTCAGCACCGATACTCTCGTGGGTGCTAGTTGCAATCATTATTTTGTGTATACGATAAATTAGAAGAGATTTCTTTCGGTCATATAATGAGATAGCGTAGGAGTAGAAACCAGTGTCCTTATTATCTCTGAATCGTTGCGGCTTGTTACCCGATGTACTGGGCATGTTCGGTAAACTTTGCTGATTACACCTCAGTGTAGTAGCTATTGAAACGGGAGCTTTCTGGTCACCGTCGATTACGGTCGCCAACTTTATATATATATACCTTTTCTACATACATACATACATTCATATATATGTGTGTAGTATAATATATATCATATATATTATATCAATACATATCATATATATTATATATTATATTATCATATATTGTATAGTTGTATACATATTATATCCTCATTGGCCCAGTGGGTAGAGTGTTCGCCAATGGTACGGGAAACCTGGTTTCAATCCCAAGTCGCATCATACCAAAGACTTTTAAAATAGTACTTGATACCTCCTTGCTTAACACTCAGCAATATAAGGTACGTATCGAGGGTAAAGTGGAGCAATCTAGGGAAAGGAATAGCGCCCTCCCAAACACCTTGGTGTAGTAGCTATTGAAAAGGAAGCCTTCGGGTCGCCCTTGACTACGGTCGCCAACTATATTTTTACTTACTTTTATATCATCATCATCATCATCATCAATTTGTACTGTTAGCGCGTATTTTCCTGAAATTCTCCCTTCATTTCATCGCTATCACCCATCGCTCCCGGATGGTCTTCCAAACTACATCCTGTGTACGCACTGAGCTGATATAAATAAGTCCTTGTTGATCTGCCAACACCAGTATGTCCATGAGTAGAGGTCCACAGAAGAACGCCACTTACGAGTTCGCAGCGGCGGGTGTCCTCGTGGTGTAATGGTTAAAGCGATGAACTGCGGAATCGCAGTAAGCGAGTTCGTACTCCACTTGCGCTATTACGTTCACTTTCGGGAAAATACCCTTGGGAAAGATATGAACTCCCTTATCCTCCCAGCTATGGGTTAAATAGTACCACTACTGTTCTTCTCAGAGAATAGCTTTGGCCTTAAATAATCTACAAAGGTTGATATGCCATTAAACAAAGAAACCAAACCAAACCTACGAGTTTGTCTTTGGTTCTCCAGTAGTATCTTGTTCATCTTATTTGGATGCTTTTTTTTTAGATGGTGGGAGGGGAAAGTGGCTGTACAACTGTTATTTCATGGGGTTTTGCTTTCTGGATTTGTTCAAGATAACTCGTAGCATTCTTGTGTGGTTCCCATCTATTTTTTTCTATATGCATTTTGTTAGCATCCATGTGGCGAATCTATACAGTTGAATTGACACAGCCACAACTTGGAAAAAAATCCCGTTTTATTTTATCAGATAGATCAGACTTCCATATGATTGATAACCCATGGACAGTAGTCCACGTGGTTGCTAGGCGTATATTAACATCACTTTCAGCAGATGAAACACAACTGCCAAAGAACGTGAACTTGTCTATTAATTCCAGATGCTCGCCGCTTCGAGTGGAGATGGAACCTTCTCGTTTAAAACACGTGTACTCTTTTTTTATCTGCGTTCACGTGGAGACCAATACCTCCAGCTGCCTGCTCCAGGCTATGCAGCTGGTATTCGGCTAAGGTACGTGTATTTGCGAGAAGTACTTGATAATCTGCATAGTCTGTATCTGTTATCGTTCCTTCTGGATATCATCTGCTTCTTGCCTTTTTTAGCCTAAATCCATTTCATTTTATTAAATCTATTAGATCTATCGATGTTTGAAGTATGTAGTCAAGGCAGATAATAAATAGATATGGTGCTAACGTATCTCCTGGCAAAACTCCAGCGACATTTTCAAAGAAATCTGTGTCTCTATCCGGTGAGCGAACCATTGCTTTCATGTTTTTATAAAACATCATTATAGCAATAAGTTTCTTTGGAGAGACAATATGCTAGAAGTATTTGCTCCATCTTCCCTCTGTGTATGGAATGAAATGCCTTGGAGAATATTAAAGAAATCTGTGTCTCTATCCGGTGAGCGAACCATTGCTTTCATGTTTTTATAAAACATCATTATAGCAGTAAGTTTCTTTGGAGAGACAATATGCTAGAAGTATTTACTCCATCTTCCCTCTGTGTATGGAATGAAATGCCTTGGAGAATCTTAAAGATATCTGTGTCTCTATCCAATGAGCGAACCATTGCTTTCATGTTTTTATCATCATCATCATCATCATCATGTCGTGCCACTAGCATGGACATCCCTGACACTCTCTCGCCTCTTTTCCCTATCGTTCATCGCCTCTGGCAGGTCTTCAGAGCTACATCCCGTATCCTCACATAGCTGCTGTATATATGTTCGAGCTGGTCGTCCTGCTTTTGCCCGGCCATATGTGGGGGTCCATAGGAGTGCATCACTTATGAGCTCGTCTCTGCTTCTCCAGTAGTGTCCTGCATGTCTAGTTCGTCAAACTTGGATAATCTTCGTGATGGGAGGCAGCTGGCCGTATAGTTGGTGCCTTTTGGGGTGATTCCGCCAGGACTTGTTCAATATTGCTCGCAGCATTCTTGTGTAATTGCCGTCTAGCTTCTTCTCCAGCCGTTTAGTTAGCGTCCAAGTGGTGCATCCATACAACAGTATCGATACGACAACTGCCTGGAAGAAACTGCGTTTCATTTTATCGGTCAGGTCTGATTTCCATATGATCGATAGCCTGGAGAAACAATATGCTAGACGTATTTGCTCCATCTTCCCTCTGTGTATGGAATGAAATGCCTTGGAGAATCTTAAAGAAATCTGTGTCTCTATCTGGTGAGCGAACCATTGCTTTCATGTTTTTATAAAACATCATTATAGCAATAAGTTTCTTTGGAGAGACAATATGCTAGAAGTATTTGCTCCATCTTCCCTCTGTGTATGGAATGAAATGCCTTGGAGAATCTTAAAGAAATCTGTGTCTCTATCCGGTGAGCGAACCATTGCTTTCATGTTTTTATAAAACATCATTATAGCAGTAAGTTTCTTTGGAGAGACAATATGCTAGAAGTATTTGCTCCATCTTCCCTCTGTGTATAGAATCAATGTCTTGGAAAAATCTACAAACAATAGTGTTGATTCGAGATATTTTGGCGCGAACTACGATGATTCGACTGGTTGTCAGAATCTGTGATGTTGTGGATCTATTTCCCCGAAAACCGTTCAAATTTTTCCTAAGAATTTTTTCAATTTCATGTTTGATACATTTGAGTAGTAGAGTATTATATACTTTAGCAGCCATGAAAGTAATGTTATATACAGAAATCATGTCTGATTTACTAATACATTCTAAAAAAACTTACAAGCAAAAACAATGAATAAACAAATAAATAAAACACCACAAACGTACATTTTAAAAGCCGGATGTTGTCTAGACGATGGCCGAAACCAAAATGAATAAAACATGTCGCTGCGCAGGTAAGGCTCCGCACATCCATCCGGTTGAAATGTAACTTTATATTTATAATTCAAAAGATCCTTTTCTTTTTTTCACCCAGTCAGCAACCTCCCCCATCAAAGGTTGTTTTTTTGTTTTTTTTTAGCCGATTCGACCTAAAACGAGACTATAAAATGGTTGTAGCAGAAAGAACTTCGTATTTTTGTTTGGTGCGTAAATTAATTTGACCATTATGGTCGTCGCGTATTTTCACCTAATGAAAATGACTTATCCTATTCTGCTTGGACCATTTTTCCCGGGAAACATAAAAATGGTGAAAGCCCGCCAAACTTTCTCTTCCTCAGAATCTTTCGAGCAGGACGGACGTACTTTCTGTCCTCTCTCTTCATAACAGCAGAACCATTACACCATAAGGAAAGCCATCTAATTTATGGACCCTTGAGTCTATCCTCCTTGACCAAAGTTTCCCCATTGAATATAAATTATATATTTTTATTCCGCCACTTACAGGAACTCTTTTATGTCGCCTCTAACTTTTGTCATGTCTTCAGCGACGCGTAATTTACGCTTTGACATTCAGCTATTTCATTCCTCCAAACTCTGTGGGAGATCATCATTCTTCTCTATCCCACTGCTATAGGATTAGGCTTATGGCTGACTACATCATTCTTGTCCTTATTCAGCAACAAAACTTTTGCTATGACTGTAGCGATGCAAATCCGCACAGACACCTAGCTGTCTTATTCCATCTCTATTCTGCTTATCTATTTCTAAGACATTTATTCCTCACTCCAAAATCTATGGAACTTAGAACTACTGGCTGAACACCAAATGCCTGCTCATCACTTTTTAACTGTTTTCTCTCCACTACGACGACCAGCACAAAGGCTACCTCTCAACTTAAGGCTTTATTAAATTTCTAAATGAAAAACTTTCGGTATCTTCGTTCGACTCATACAAATTTACTTTAAATACAATAGAGGGGGTAACTTAATCACCTTCTTCGTTATATGGTCAACGGAAGTTCAAAAAGTCGGCTTCGAAATCTCGTGAGAAAAAACATCGACCGCGACGCCTGCAGCATTCAACATGACACAAACTCGTCTGATCCGAGAATCACCACCCCCACCCATATTCAACCTTTTCAACGCCGACGTTTCTCCTCCCCTATCGACATAAACTTTAGCTGACCGCGTAAGTCTGTGACTCACCCCTACCAACAAAAATATTGGAACGTTTTACTTCTCGATTTTCACTACCATTCAACACACATCAAATTTCCAAAATTTAACTCGTTCGCATCAATACAACTACGAACAATTTCTTCCCAATGTCACTAACATTCTTATATTCACCAACACAATTGTTTGAACCTTTCGTTTCTTGTTTGTTAATATAATTCTTACATTTTTCACTTTTCTTCGTTTGATTTGCAACTCTGTGTTTTGTCCCTTCCTAGAAACCATACGTTTATAACAGTAAGAGTTATACCTCGATACTTCTTGGTGGGTCCGAGATAACCACTTTTAGGGAAGGAGAGGATGCAGCCTTTTGACCATCTCTCTATTATATTCATTTTATATACAGCGTTACAATATCAGTAAGTCATTAAATTTCCTTGTCTTCCATATTTCTGGGGCTATTTTGTCGAAGCCTGCAGCTTTCCTGATTTAAATTTTTGTCAGTACTACGTTAAGTTCTTCCTCTGTAAACTGTCATAGTTTGATGTCCAGTTGGCTATAAATAATTTTTGGGATGGGGTTACCAGTGACTTTACTTGAGTTTCCAAGCCGATTCTTGAAAGGTTTGTAGCCTTAATTTTTTAGCGCTGGTGAAATTGTTATTATTGTTAGCGAAAAGGAAAGTTTGTTTGTTTTTGAGCGAGGAAGAGTGTTAACGTGTTTGTGTTTGTTTAGTTGAGTTGTTTCCTCGCTGTGTTTGTAAGTCCCTCGCTAATTGTTTGTTGGAAATATAAAGGAGAAGGTTCAAAATGTCCAAGTCAAAATGTGTTTTTAGAAATAGTTTTTATTTGCAGCATGGAATATTGGGTTTGCTTTTTTTGCTGTAGGACTCGTGGAAAGGTTGTGAGTAAAGAGACGGTAAGGAGACGAAATGGATTTATGAGAAGGTTGAGAAGGTTGAGATGGCAGCGTGTGTCATCGGACGTGCAAGGGATTGTGTTCGCCGTAGTTTAGCGAAAGACATGTTGCCGTTGGAGGAATTGAACTTTGGAGTCACCGTGAGTTTCGTGAGTCTGGTATTTTTTGGGGAGGAGAGTGTGCGTTGTCTCCATTAAAGTGGCCCAGAGGTGAATTGAGAGCTAGGTGCCGAGAGCTTAATTGTGCGTCGATTCAACATAGCCAATTTTGGGGGTGACATAAAGTTGTGCCTGTGCGTGGCATGTTGAATGTATCTAATTTATATTCAACTAGGATTCCTTGCAAGGAATCCATAAATTAGATAGGTTCCCTCATGTGTCCATGCTGCTGCTGTTATTGAAGAAACGGCCAGTGTGACGTCTGCACTGGGTGGCGTTGTCTAACTAAAGAGAGTGTGTTTGGCAGCTTATCCAATTTTTGTTGCCCGGGAAAGGAGGTCCGGGATGAATATGGTAGGTCATCCTGATTGGGTGAAATTATGCGTCGAATTAAATTGCACGCCAAACCAGAATGCCTTCTGCTACAGGTTCTTTCCACTTCTGTATTCATTCTTCTTGGTTGGCAGCTTTTAGCTTTGCTTTTGAGGTGCTATTTTTTTGCTCATTTCATTCACTGTCTTCCATGCTTTCCTGGTTGCCTATCTTCTCCCGAGTTTCTTATTTTATTGCTCTGACCTTAAACGTATAAGAAATTTTATATGGTGTATGATAGTGGCCTGAACTACTAACCACATTTTCCCATAATGCATTAGACTATCTTGTTAATAGTCTAACACTGAATAGTTCGGCAAAGAAAGACGACATGACACTGTTGTATCGTTGGTTCAATAAATGTATTCCACAGGTACAAGCCGAAGAAGTGGCAAGTTTATCGGAGAGCGATAAACGCTTTTTCTCTGCTGAGGTAGTCAGACACCGTCCATTCATATCTTTACCGGTGTCATACTAAAAAGAGTCACTGAGTGTATAGTTCCGGTATAACAGACACGAAAAGTTAAACTGCAAACATTTAATATTTATATATATAGTACACAATAATAATTATCCCAAACCATACTAAATAAAAGTGCAATAGTTGCTCCAAGAACAATGTGATGAATGGCAAAAGTTACCCTTACGTAGGTCTGGTGTAGTGCGAGGTCTCGTAAGGTGATTTGCATACATGTGCTTCTCACATAGCAGAGGCTGAAGTAGGCGTCCTATCCATAGGACTTTCTAGGGTAAAAAGCGCGAGAATTCGCTTCTCAAACTGTCACATGACCAACGGTCACGTGATTGTTGGAAGCTATGCCCATGAATCACAAGAAAAGGAGACAATTACGTTTTATTCCCAAAGGTAAACCCTTCCTGGACAGGTCCATGACCCGCACAAGGCCATTGCCAAAGGTGCAATGCTAGAGATATATAGATAGTGAAAAGTCACCAGAAAATAAAACAAATATATGGATGGGACTACATACAGATAACAAGGTTTCTTCACTTCAAGTGAAAGAAAAAAAAATCTTTCTGAAAGTAAGAAAAGTAAATTTCTGCCCAAGAGTACTATTTGTTGAGTTAAACGTATTATTGCTGAGTTAAATGTATTTTTTTCAGGCCTGAATAAAGTTCAGGCCTGAAAAAAATACATTTAACTCAGCAATAATACGTTTAACTCAACAAATGTTCCAGCCATCTAACGTGACAGCCAGACCTAGTCACAATCTCTTTTATAACGTTTGGTTTGGGGGGGAGTCCTTGAAGTGTCCATGTGACGCCATGTAGAATACAAAGAAGCAGGTTTCAACCTGTCCACGGCAATATTCTGTGGAATTTTTTAATTTCCACTTCAGAAAATTTGGTGTGTCTCTTCAGGACCATAAAAGGTCCTCTATATGAAGACTGCAGTGTGTGGGTCTTCGCTAAATCCTGCACAAAAACGTGTGTGCAGGTCTGTAAAAGTTTTGGCACGTATCTGGGCCTTTGACACAGCGTAGGGGAATTGTTTACCAAGTTTGCCATCCTTAATCTAAGCCGATCCACGAACGAAGTCATGTCCAAAAGTTTTTGCAGGGAACGCAGAAAAAACTGTCCAGGGAGCCTGAGTGTGCTATCACGTGCTACCACTCTGAGCTAGAGTAGACCTGGGAGTGATGGCAGTAAAAGGGTACTCCGCATTCCCCAAAGCTTTAGCATTACTGAAGCCGCACCATCAGATTTTTTAGTGTCATATGCAGGACACTTGTTGGAGGAATCTTCGCAATCTGCCGAGATGCAGTTGGTGTATTCTGCAGTCCCAGCCGACTGGGCTATTTAGTCTAATTAGAAACAGTTGTTACACAGTTTCTGTATATTCTAACACACCTCTACCACTGATTTGCATAATTTTACACTGATGTGACAGGTGTTTTTGCAATAGGTAGCTATTTGATAATCCATTTGAAGTCTCCTTTCTAGAGTTCATAAATGTCTTTTCATTCCAGCTCTACTTTGGCAGATGCTAGGTGCTTTGGTTATCATAATTGGTAATCCGTGTTCAGATCCAGAATGAAGCTGACTACATTTTACTTTATGCTAGTGTTCTTGAGAAAGGCGTGGATCTATTCGTGGCATGGATTCAGAATGAAGGCATGGATCTAAAATGAAGCTGACAACATTTTACTTTTTGCTAATGCTCTTGAGAAAGGCATCGATCCATTCATGGCATAGATCTGGAATTAAGGCATACATCCAGAATGAAGCTGACTACATTTTGCTTTGTGCTAATGCTCTTGAGAAAGGCATGGATCCATCCGTTTCCCCATCAGTTCAGAGTAAGTAGTAGAGCAAGTTGGGTTCTCTGGCCTTGGTTAGGCCACTAGTCTAGAAGGAAGACTCTGAATTTAAGCAAGTTTTACTCCACTTGAAAAAAATACCCGGTATCACATCCTTACTGTGGCAGAGGGGTTAGTTAAATGCATACTTATTCAAATCCTTCCACAAACACTGCAAGTTAGTCCTCATCACTCATCTTTCATGTATGTACATACACATACACACATATATACATACATTTATAGATAGATAGATCTCCATTATGTGTATATAGTGATGGGACTAAATCTCCAACCTGAAAATTGTGGACAAAGCCAAGTTAACAAGTATCAAAACCAGGATTCTTCACACCCAGCTTTGATGGACTGTCTATATCGATAAGTCTAGAATCCCCTAGCAGCTGTTCTATGGAGAACCGGTTGACAGCTGTTGAGGTTGGAGACATTCAATCAAGAGATATAAGAACCGGCTCAAGTCTAATCTGAAATTATTAGATCTACACCCCAGGAATCTTGAAGCTGCCACCTCTGACAAAACTATCTAGTACACCCTAACTAGAACAACATCCTAACTAGAACAGCAGTTTCTTTGCTGTTTGCAAGCAACATCATAGAATAGTGTCTGCACTTGTTCTGACTGGCAGTTTCTCTCACTCCATCAGAAAACCCATGTTTACACTGAATTTTGGTCTTTGAAGACATCTGCGCACTCAGATATAGTAGAGAAAGGAAAAGTTCATAATGAGCTCAGAGGTTGAGTTCATTTGTGGGTAAGACAAATATGCTACTGCTACTGCTGCTGCTGCTGCTAACAGTAACTGACCAAGTTGTGAGGGGAGAACTGTGGAAATATCTGTCTGTGGCTCATGTGCTTTCATCAGCACAATGTCACCCCCTCAGTATTTCTCTGAAGGTTTGGATTGAAGTGCATGACCCAAGATAGGTCCAGAAGGGAAGAAAACGGCAAAAATAAAAACTTGAGGATATGTCACTTAACAGAAGAGGGGTGTGTGACACATTGCAAAATGGTTTTGTGTGTGGATGGCTGGCAAAATTCTCTTAACTAAACTGCTAAGTTTTCGGACTGGACATGACATAGGTCCTTGTGTCTCTCACTGTCCTGGTGTTGTATAGCCACATAATACATATACATATGCATGCATAATCATAACGACGACACAATAAAGACGAGCGACATAGTTCTTTTAGAAAAATATACCTCTCACTTTATTTGAAAGGGTTCGAAAGGGTTACTCAAGGTTTTACTGTGAGAGGGAGTTGGAGACCAAACAGCACTGCAACATATTGACCCCCACTCTTCTGGCCATAATAGCGTTTCTTTCCTGTTCTCCTGGGCTGCTCAACCGGGGGCCTGGGGGCCCACTCTGCTGGGTACTGGTTTTCTCTACCGCATCTTATCTCCAACTGATTGAACTTTCCTGTGCCCTGAGTTATATAATAGTTCGACGTCCACCTTCTTCTTCTGGGCGTCACAAATCGCACTCATTCAACCAGTCCACGGTCAAGGTTATATTCTGATATTTCTCGACCGGATGCACCTGTTATTTACACAGGTGCATTTCCTATTTTGACAGCCCGGCCAGGTCGGAGGTCAATGTACAACACTGGGTGGATCTCTAGCTAACCAATTGACTGCACCTGTATATAAGCAGGGGTGAATCTTTCTCTAATTCTGGGCCTTAAGCCACCCATAGACTGGACATATAAATATTCCCAGACTGTATGTCTCTAGGTTACCCTAAAAAATTTGACATAAAAACTGAACTCTTAAGTTGTGGCTTGAGCGGTCTTCTTAACCTTATCTGATCATCACTTAGACTGGGAGAAATGAATAAGTGGAGCCTGCACAAAATATATACTCATCCATGCCCACAACACACATTTTTGACATATGCTTACTTACACCCAAACAGATATGTCAATGCCCCTATATGGATGAACATATATATATATATATATATATATATATATATACCTATGGTTAATTCAAGAATATATTTTCAAAACAGGTAAACTCTTCATACTTAGTTGCAATATTAATCTTTTGAAAGCCAGTATCATTCAAAGTCATTTGAAACAGGTAAACACTACATTATCTCAAGGAGATTTATCTGCTTCTTAGATGGGACCTTAACAGTTCTGACCGGGAAAAGTCAGAGTGGACATGGAAGTAATGGTAATGAAGAGGTAACTCTATACTTCTTCAGGGTTTCAGAACTGAAGCTACACCATGGATTATAGTTGTTATATCCAGGACACCTTTTTTTTACCTTTTATATCCAGAACATCTCTTTTTAGTTGTTATATCCAGGACAACCTTTTTTATTTGTTATATCCAGGACACCCTTTTTTAGTTGTTATATCCAGGACACCCTTTTTTAGTTGTTACATCTAGGACACCCTTTTTTAGTTGTTACATCTAGGACAACCTTTTTTAGTTGTTATATCCAGGACACATTTTTTAGCTGTTATATCCTGGACACCCTTTTTTATTTGTTATATCCAGGACACCCTTTTTAGTTGTTATATTCAGGACAACCTTTTTTAGTTGTTATATCCAGGACACCCTTTTTTAGAGGATGATGTTAGTCTTCCGTGGGGGATGCAGTCTACATATACTAGGTCCAATCAACAGAGAAATTGTTTCTTATTTGGGGAATAAATTGAGTTGTTGTTTTGCATGCAACATTTAAATTGCAAAAGCCATGTAAATGTTTTATTATTTTGGTGTCATATGAATTAAAAAAAAGCGGAAAAATGAAACCTACCTCAGAATCTTTTGTTGTCAAACGAGCTTGAGTTAAATTATAAATGAACTTATTTCTTTGAGCATATATTTCATAACTAAGAAGATAGGAAATGCTGCCTGGAAAAGAAAAAAATTCAACATTCAAATGGAAATGAGTAATCACGGTGTTGTCAGTTAACATGCAACACTAAAAGCTCTTCTGTTTCTGGTGTAATATAGACATACATGAATATGTGAAACGTACATAGAATGTTCAGAACATATATACATAGAACATAGGAATCCCGAAACACGAAAAACACTTACGACTTCTTAGTTCAGGTACGAAACTTTTTATTACCTTTGAGTTAAAAGGTTTTTCGACGTAAGGAAGAGAGATACCATCTCCCCTAAACCACGTGCGACACCTGCCGCAAAGCCACTGGCCTGGCTTCGGCGAGCCCCGAAAGTCAACCGTCTTCTCCCGAGGCAAAACTCAACTCAACTCAACTGACTTTTTCCAAATCCTCCGCGCACGCTTCCGGTGCATGACGTCATTCACATCCACAAGTCCTATCTGGGATTTTTATTTTGACATCTCTGAATGACACATCCTCCCCGCGCGTGCGCATGAACACTTGCGCTCATGTTGCACCTAACTCACCCATGCGCTAAGCGAAAGGTTCTCAGCCTAACTAAACCGAAAGGCAAGATATATAAAACGAATATTATATTACACTGGGGGCACATAATCGAGTTATTCAGTTTAATGGTATATCAACCTTTGTGGGTTATGTGTATACATAAATATATGATTTATGTGTATACATAGATATATGATTTATGTAGAAAAACTGATAACAACGATCCAAGTGGAAGGAATGATTTATTAACGGGTCGACACTATAGCGTTTCGGTTCTACTGAACCATCATCAGGCCCATGAGGGGTGATATTGATAATTTTAAGTTAACGATGGATGTTTATAAAATGTAAAATACAAAAACCTAGGGGGAAATATGTATAGTAAGAAAAAGTTGGCCGTTTAACTGGCGAATCAGCGTTTGATGTTTAAATTACGTCATTTGACTTATTAGGAATATTGTATAGAATTTATTGTATAGAATTTATGTACGTTGTTTAACGAGAAAGATTTCGAGTCAGAAGGAAGAAAAGAAAGAGAGAAAGAACAAAAAAGAAAACTAAAACTAAAAAGCATGAAAATTATGAGATATACGGAAAATATTAACTAAGGATGGAATATATTGTAGCTATTTAAAATGTATTTACTCAAGTAAGGAGAAATATTATAAAAGCCAGGACGAGTATTTAGGGAACTGAGGAATCAGATAGCGGCGGCTTCGAAAATTCGTCTAAGATTTTTATTATGGATGTAAGTGGGCATCTTAGCAGAGTTGAAATCAATGTTATGATTATGTTGAGAAATGTGTAGGAATAATGCATTGTTTGATTTGCCAATTCTTATGTCTATTTTGTGCTCTTTCAAGCGAACATGAAGGTTTCGGGATGTTTCGCCGATGTATTTTAGTTTACAATCCTAACAAGGGATGCAATAAACACCGGCGTCAGAAAATATGTTATGTTGAGAGCTGGAGTGTACTAATTCGCGGATTGTTTTAGAAGGTAGAGAAGTAGTTTTGATATTGAATTTATTTAAGTTGTTTGTTATGCTGTGAGAAGAAGAATTGTTTGGCAAAGTTATGTATCTATGGGGGTGTAGAGAAGAGAAAATTTTCGTATTTTGGTTTGGCGCGCAATTTAATTCTACACTTAATTTCACCCAATCAGGATGACCTATCCTATTCAGCCCAGACATTCATTTCCGGCTAGAAAATCGGGTAAGCTGCCTAACACATCTTCTTTGACTGGAAACGCCGACCAGAGCAGACGTCACACTGGCCGTTCTTCAATAGCGATGCTTTTTAGCTGGACAACGCCGCCGTGTGCAGACATCTCACTGCGGCTCTAAAATAGCAGCAGCAGAAACATGGATACACGAGGGAACCCATCTAATTTATGGATTCCTTACACGGAATCCCAGTTGAATATAAATTAGATGCATTCAATATGCCTCGCACAGGCACAACTTTATGTTACCCCAAAATTGGCTATGTCGATCTGAGCGTAATCCCGCTCTCGACACGCTAGCTCTCAATTCACCTCTAGTTCACCTTAATGGAGATAACGCCTACTCTCCCCAAATACCAGACACACAAAACTACACGGTGACATCCAAAGTTCAATTCCTACAACTGCAACAATGTCTTTCGTCAAAATCCAATGAACTCAATCCCTCATACGTCCGACGACATACGCTGCCATCTCAACCATCTCAACTTCTCATAACTCAATTTCGCCTCAATACTCACAACCCTTCACGAGTCTTGCAGCGCCAAAATCAAACCCAATATTCCATGCTGCAAATAAAAACCTTATCCTAAAAATACCTTTCTACCTTCGCCATCTTACTTCATCTTCCAACTCCTTCTATTCCTCACAACCTAGCGAGGGGACTAACAACACTAAGCGAGGAAACAACACAACGTAAACACACATACGTTACAACCACCTATCCTCGCTAACAAACAAACTTTCCCTCGCTACTAACAAACCAACTTCTCCAGCTAAAATCATCCTACTAAAACACAGGCTAACGGGGGAACTAGTTTTATCAGATGTTGAGTAGACATTAGTTTGAGATTGATTCTTGTTGTGGATTTTGAGGCCTTTAGATTTAGCATAATGTAAAAAGGATTTGGGGTACTGTAGGTTGAGAAAGGAGTTTTCTATGTGGATGAATTCACCGTTTAAATATTTCGAGGAACAAATGCGTAGAGCTCTGAGGTAAAAACCTATGATGATACCTCTTTTAGTATTGTTGTTGTGGTGTGAATAAAAGTGAATGTGGTCGTTTTTACAAGTGGTTTTACGATAAACCTTAAATTCTTGTTTGTTGATATTCCTAATAAGTAAAATGTCCAGAAAAGGTAGGGTGTAGTTGTATTCAAGTTCATATGTGAACTTTAAGGAAGGTTCGACATTGTTCAGTTTATCAGTGATGCTATGTAAATCAAGATATATGATTTATGTGTCTACATAGATATATGATTTTTAGGTGAATAGTTATCTTCTCACTTGTGGTTTTAGACAGCAAACAGAAGAAAAATAAAGGGTGGTGAAGCAAGAATTCATAACAGTATTAAATGTAGGCATCATCAGTCTAAATTACCCTTACAGCTTGTTCCCAACAATAGCGACTGTGTGGTGACTCCCCAAATCTATTAACTATGCCTGATAGTATCCCCTTCTTAGCGTCAGCAGCCTGGGATCAAATTCTTTTTCCTAAATTAATTGTGGAAATTTGTTAAGGAACTGGTGATCCTGTTTCACCGAATATCAGCAGCCCCTTGGGGGTCACGTGGCGTCCACTATAAAAAGAGCTCCAACTGAAGATTCTTCTCTTTTTTCCACTCCCACCGCTGTTAGCAACAAGTCCATTCGTAGCAGCCCTTGACGGCAAATGTATTTGGTACCTTCCACTAGCCAGGAGCCAAGAGCGACGAACGCACGTGCTGAGTTAAAAGGAACAGGACACGCATTTTATTTAAGAATTTGAGAAAAATACAAATAAAATGTTGTGATGCTGGCAAAAGAAAGACACGGGGAACACAAAAAAGGTTGCTAGAAAAACATATATATTCAAGTAACAGAAACAAGATACAAGTGAACTGGGTTAGACAGTAGTTAGTTATAGGAAGCTGAGAGTCCAGTCGGGTAGTGACTATTGTCCACTACGCTAGTGGTATCTCACGTGATTGGGTCACGTGGCTTTGGATCAACTCTGGTGAACTCCCATTGATGTGTATTTATGGAGGAGGGTGAGTCCATTATGTAGGGAGTACAACATAAAATATGATACAAATACAACTAGTTTAAAAGAATAATAACAAATATTGGACAAAATAATGGAAACACCTAGAATTTCAGTATCATAATTTTGAAACTCCTATAAAACCATCAAGTATTGGTTATTTTTATGTTTTTTGATTTATTATTAATTTTTCTTGTCTAATTTTACTAAAATTGTTGTTTTTTTTTTTACAGATATCATCAGAAGAAATTAATCAAAATTCATTAAAATGGCAGATCTATCAGACTTTAAAAGAAGTCAAATTGTTGGTGCTAGTACAGCAGGCGCTAAAACAAAAACCACTGAATTATTTGGTGTAGTAAGAAGTACTTCAAAAGAAAAGGAACAGGAGTTTAAATTTCACCAAGAACTTTTTTCTTTATCAATATGATCTTTACTATTAAATAAAGAAATATCATAAATCATAAACAGTAATTGTAGAACAGCAGTGATACGATTTAGCCCATAGCTGGGGGGGGATAAAGGGGCTCATATCTTTCCTTGGGGGTATTTGTCTGAAAGGGAACCTTCATAGCTCAACTGGAGTTCAAATTCACTTACTTTGAGGCTGCAGTCCTGCTATTTAGCCATTACACCACAGGGAATCTCCTAATAAATTGATGACTCTAGTGTAAAAGAAGAATAACAAATATGGTGCTGAGAGAAATCGAGACTCAAGAAAAGGATGAGTTTAAAAACGTTTTGCTTTGGGTTTCTGCGAATTGATTGTTCTTTGTAGTTTTACTTCATGGAGTAAAGTCAATTGTTTGTTTGTTTTGATGTTTGTTTGTTTGGGTTTTATGGCAATTCAACCTTTGTAGTTTATTTAATGCCAAATCTATTTTTATATGAATAAACAGTTTTATTTCAAACAATTCAGTTTAGCATAAGTACACCATTTAATTGTCAAAAACATTTCTATTTCAAACTATTCAGTTTAGTCTAACAGTTCTCTTTGAAAAAATTCCGTTTAGTATAAGTATAGTTTTTGTTTACACACAGTTAAAAGTCAAAACAGTTCTATTTCAAACAATTCAATTTTGTGTAAGTACAGTTTCAATGTCAAAAACAGTTCTATTTCAAACAATTCAGTTTAGCAGAAATATACAATTCAGTTCTATTTGACCCATAGATAGGACCAGAGTGGACCTGGGAATGATAGCAATGAAGGGGTATTCCACGTTCCCTAAAGTGCCAGCATTACTGAAACCTCACCATCAGATTGTTTAGTGTCATATCCAGAACAATTTTGGGGGGAGGGGTCTTACCCCCCTGCAGAAAAACAGCTGATTAGGCAAGGAGTAGGGTCAAGGTCAATGCTTGATACCAGGAATATCTCAAAAGGAAATTCCGAAGGATCTGAGCAATTTTTGTCCTCGTCTACATGCAAAGATAGTTCAATAAACTCTCGTGGAGAAGTAGATAAATTGCAACTTGACTCTGATGTCAGAACGTTGGTGGGGTGTCCTCATGGTGTAATGGTTAAAGCGCTGGACTGTGAAATGCTACTAAGCGAGTTCGAACTCCAGTTATGTTATTACATTTACTTTCGGACAAATACCCTTGAGAAAGTTATGAACCCCCTTATCCTCCCAGCTATGGGTTAAATAGTACCACTACTGTTCTTCTAGAAGGATAGCTTTGGAATTTAATAACCTACAAAGGTTGATATGCCATTAAACAAAGAAACTAAACCAAACCAGAATGTTGGTAATCTTTGGGATATGATAAGTATAAGGCGCTACTCCAGGAGACCTACCACAAATTGCATCAACCCATTTTAGTGAGGCATCCCAAAGAAAAATATTTAAGGGATTGGATCATTTTTATGCCTACCCACACACATATGTGTCCTCGTGGTGTAATGGTTAAAGCGATGAACTGCGGAATCGTAGTACGCGAGTTCGTACTCCAGTCGCGCTATTACGTTCACTTTCGGGCAAATACCCTTGGGAAAGGTATGAACCCCCTTATTCTCCCTCCAGCTATGGGTAAATAGTAGGACGGACTAGGTTCTTCAGCCTTGTTGAGGCAACTAGTCTAGGAGAAGGAAAACTCTGAATTCAAACCTGTTAAACTCCGCTTAAAAATTGACCTTGTGTCAAATCCTGCCCGAGCGGAGGGGTTGGTAAATAGTACCCACACACATATGAGGGACCTCTGATGCAAATTTGATCCTGTGTCATATTTCACATTTTTAGGGAGTAGACCAGTCACAAAAGAGTAGAGGATAAGGAGTGGTATCTCCCCACCGAAAACTACATGGCCTTTCCCTGTGAATGTAATGTGAATTATTTTTTATTGATTGATTGACTGACTGATTTTAATGGCAAGTCAATCTGTAAAGGTTATCTTATGCCAAGCTCTTAGGGAATCATATTCATGGTATGTTTATATATATGTTTAATGAAACGCAGTTTCTTCCAGGCAGCGGTCATGTCGATACTGCTGTATGGATGCACCACTTGGACGCTAACAAAATGGCTCGAGAAGAAGCTAGACGGCAATTACACAAGAATGTTGCGAGCAATATTGAATAAGTCCTGGCAGCAACATCCCACAAAGCACCAACTATACGGCCACCTGCCTCCCATTACAAAAACTATCCAAGTTTGACGAACCAGACACACAGGACACTGCTGGAGAAGCAGGGACGAGCTCATAAGTGATGTACTCCTATGGACCCCCACATATGGCTGAGCAAAAGCAGGACGACCAGCTAGAACATACATACAGCAGCTATGTGAGGATACGGGATGTAGCCCCGAAGACCTGCCAGAGGCGATGAACAATAGGGAAAAGTGCCGAGAGAGGGTCAGGGATATCCGTACTAGCAGCACGACATGATGATGATGATGTTTCTTAAGAGAGTTTTTTTTTTGCACACAGTCCTATCAAATACAAATAATCTTTAAACAGATCCATTTGACCCCTAGATGGAACCCTAACAAACACTACCACTCAGTGTGGACCAGAGAGTAATGGCAATGAAGGGGTGACTCAACATTTGATGCCATTTTGTGTGATACCTGGGTCATGCCTTGTATGTGGGGGATAGCTCTCTGCAGGGGGATACAGTCAGTATATTCTAAGCTCTGTTGACAGGGGGAATTAATTTCTCTGTGTGCTATTTCTTATGACATAAAACTTATTTAATTACAACCCTTCTTTTGCACTCATTACATTCATAGCCATCCTTCTAAATGGATGCCCTCCTCCATTTGTGATACCATGGTAATTTATACTTACTATCATTTGGAGGTTTCCAAGTAAGATTCATGATTTTGAAATGGTCTCTTTGTAATGTTATGTCCATTCTGATATCCCGTGGTTTTGAAGGATGATTTTCCACATGGAAGGGGGCATTCAAGAAGACTGTTAAGAAAGAAGTGAATAAGATAATAGCATATTGTAAGGACAAATATGAACAACAGTAAGGCTTGAGAAAGCTTTATACTGCTTAGAATAACTGATACACATGTATTGGACTTTTATAGTTAGGTACTTAACTAAAGAGTTTCCCAGAAGGGAGGTAATCATAAAAAAGGAAGGTTACTCTTGATTACTAATTACACATATATATTCTGCAGAGTAAATAAAAAAATCTTCCAAATTAACAATGACTTGCTAAGTTACTCAGTATTGTTCATAATAACATGATCAAGACTTACAGTTTATTCAAATTTAGTTGGTTGGTTGGTTGGTTGGTTGGTTTTACAGCTTGTCACGTCAGATTTTTTTCAAGGGAAACCCAAACAGCCTCATTCATCTTCAACAACAAGTATTGAACCATTTGTGCTTCTTTATGGTTTTATTCATGCCTCCCACTTGGAAGGATTTGACACAGTCTTTTTTATTGTGGGGATTTAGAGGAAAGGAAGGTTGGGAATTAATTTGGGCTCATGCCCTGGTGGATAATGCTGGTCATCGGATCTCCAGGTGCAATGTGAACAATGCTGGCCTTTGGTAAGTTTCCCAGCATAAAGCCATCCTTGTTAGTCATAGATAATCCAGACCTGAAGATCAAGTGCAATATGAATCTATACTTGTCATTGATACTCCAACCAGTACATATGCCAGGTGACCCAGCCAGGGCTGGGAACTCTATGTGCAAGCTTCTGATTTAGGTAAGTATTAGTTTTATTCAAGGTAATATAAAACTGTTGCATATTGACCTCCGACCCGGCCAAGCTGTCAAAATAGGAAATGCACCTGTGTAAATAACAGGTGCATCCGGTCGAGGAATATCAGGATAATATAACCTTGAACGTGGACGGGTTGAATGAGTGTGAAATTGTGACGCTCGCAGGAAGAAGAGTGGGTGTCACATTATTATATAACCTGGGTGAAGATAGGAAGTCAGACAGTTGGAGATCAGATGAGTTGGAGATAAGACGCGGTAGAGAAAGCCAGCACCTAGCAGAGTGGGCCCTCAGGCCCCCGATTGAGCAGTTGCAGTTGGAGATAAGATGCGGTAGAGAAAACCAGCACCCAGAGAGGCTGGGCCCAGGAGAACGGGAAAGAAACGCGGTTATGGCCAATAGAGTGGGGGTCAATATGTTGCAGTTCTATTCGGTCTCCAACTCCCTCTTACACACAACACTTTCAATAAAGTGAGAGGTATATTTTTCTAAAGAACTGTGTCGCTCGTCTTTATTGTGTCGTTGTTATGATTCTGCATGCATATGTAGATGTATATGTATTATGTGGCTATACAAAAAAACGATAATATGTAAAAGTGTTACTTAAAGTGTATCTGGTGACTTGGTGGTAATGAGTTCAATTCCTGGGTCAGGTAGTTTTAAGAACAACAACATGTCAACACATCTGGGGTTATTTTATGTTTAAAGGTGAGGGAATTGTGTTCATTGTTTATATTTATTTTTATGTAGTTACTTTTTAAGAGTTTCTACACCTAGCTATATGAAATAAAATTTGCACACAGTTGCTGATTCAGTCCATGATTTATGCCTTTCCTTCTAAATCAGTTTCCCTACCAACAAGACTAAAGAGCCCAGACTGCTTTAATAATTACTCACAGCTGGGGCAAGAGTTGAATTCATGCTTTTCCTTCTAAATCAATTTCCTTACCTTCAAGACTAGAGAGCCGAGACTGCTTTATTCATTACCCACAGCTGGGGGAAGAAGAGATGGATTCATGCCTTTCCCTCCTTACAAGACTAGAGAGCCTAGACTGCTTTATTCATTACCCACAGCTGAGGGAAGAAGAGTTGGATTCATGCCTATCCTCATGAAATTTACACAAAGTGAAACATAATATTCTCATCCAGGATTTGAACTTGATTAGTCAAGTTTATTTTCTAAAATAATAACTGCAGTTTTATTTAAGACATTATAAGCAGCTACATGGCCGAGAGGATAAAAATTTTCGTGAAAGTGTATCTAGTTACTTCGTGGTCATGAGTTCAATTCTTGTGTAAGGTAGTATTAAAAAAGTAATATTCTCTGATTCAGTTGTGGGTAATCAATAGCAGCAGCAGCATGGACACAATGAAGGAAGCAGTCTAATTTATGGACCCCTTGTGTCTACTTCTCTTAGACCAAGAGTTCCCTGTTGAATATGAATTAGATAAATTCAATACGCCACACACAGGAACAACTTTACGTCACCCCCAAAATTGGCCATGTCCACTGCGATGCCGAACTTCGCTCCGACACCTAGCGACTTCACCTCTAGGCAACATTTTCTGAAGACATTCACGCTTCTGCCCGAAACAACCAAAACCACAAACTCACGGTGACTTCAACGTTTCTCTCCTCAAACAGCAAACACGACTTTTGCTACACTAAGGCAAACATATCTTCCTCGCACGTCCAACGACACGCGCTGCTTTCTCCACTCTCTCATAACTTCATTTCGTTTCCTTACTTCTTTCCTTATTACGAGACTTGCAGCATAAATTTAAACTCTTTATTCCATACTGCCATTAAAAACCTTCATGCTAACGGTATCTTCGTCTTCTTACTTCTTCATCCTCCTTTATTTTACAACACTTAGCGAGGGAATAACACACACACACACACACACACGCAAGAACACATTTCTTCGCTAAAAACAATAACAAACATCAATCTCGCTAAAAATGTTTCATTGTATGTATTATTAAGATATAAATTTGTTTTGTTTAAGCCGCCTTGTTTTGAAAGTTCCTTTTGTCCGCGCCATTTACACATCTTTCATAACATTACTTCATTTACTACAGTTGCCGCCATTTGCCTTTTTCCAAACAAAAATAACATACTACTAAACAAATATAAAACATAACTTTTGGGGGACCAAACATAACTACCAAATAACATGTCCCCCTACAGAGTTCAATTCTAATTGGGAACATTTTCTTTATTTTTATTTTCATTATATATTCTCCTATATAGTGAAAGTGATGACCTGAGTGTATTGTGACAAAAGCAGCTAAAATCAAGAGGTTCAAGGAAAATACTCGTCTAAATTATCAACAATAATAATGTTTGAAAGTTTAAAAATTGTTAAAATAATTCTACTTACGGCCATCCTGAAATGTACAACGAGAATCTGCCTACAATGAACAAGAAAAAAGGGCATATTTAGGTAAATCATTACCATATAAAAATATTAAAGAATTTAAAAAGTGCCAACCGAAATGATTCAGAAAAAAAAAGTTAAGTAATAATTGAAGTAGAGTGAATCAATACAACATTAAATTTGAGAGAAATATTTTCCAGTAAATATAGTAAATAGTAAATGTATTGTTATATTTTGACCCTCGCCCCGGCCCAAAAATACTATTCCAAGGTGATACACTGGAAGGAAGTGACACATTCCAATGGCCAGTAATCGAAAGTGATCGCGTGGGCGGATTAAGGCTTATGATATGGGACAAGGTGAAGGTCCCCATTGTGCCACTACAGTGATGCACCGGAAGAGAGTAACCTCTGAACTGCATGACAGTTATTTCTGCTTGATGACGATTAAACATTCGATTTCAAAGATCCAGTGGGCGATCGTGTGGGCGTTGAATTATTATATAATTGAGTTGAGTTGGGTGCCAAAGCAGTTGCCAGCAGAATTCCAGACAGCTAGAGACGAGATGTGGTAGGGAAGGCCACACCCGACCAAGGGGGCGCTCGGAACCCCCCGATGGAGTAGACCCCAACATCAAGAGAACAAGAAAGACACAACGTGACGGTCATAACAGTGGGGTCAAAATATGAAGTTTATGTTCGGTCTCCAGCACCCTCTCACATGCAAACCTTGAACAACCCTTTCGAACCTTGCAATAAAGTGAGAGGTAAAAATATTGTTAAAGAAGTCTTCCTGCGTCCTTTATTCTTGCGTCTGTTATCATTGCGTCGGTATGTATCCAGCATATATATGTAGATGGGTATATAAGCATATTTATTATGTATGTATGCAACAGTATGACATGAAAGATATTCCTTAAGAAATCACAATATATATATATATATATATATATAAATGACCAAACCAAACATATATATATATATATATATATATATATGTTTGGTTTGGTCATTTTTTATCACATATCAACTCTTGAGGGTTATTTAATGCCAAATCCTGTTTATATATATATGTGTGTGTGTGTGTTGAGAAAAATTGATAACAAAGCAATCCAAGTAGAAGGAGAGATTTATTGAGAAGTGAAGTTGACACTATAGCGTTTCGGTTCTACTGAACCATCATCAGGACCATGAGGGGTGATATTAGCGATGTTAAGTTAACGATGGATGTTTAAAAAATGCAAAATACAAAAACCTCAAGATGTTACAAAAATTCAAAGTCCCAGACTTTAGAGAAATTAGTGTCACTCTAACCACACTTCATTGTCACTCTTCCTCTCTCGATATTCTTTCTTCTTCTTTTTGCCAGGAAAGCAAACATTGTTTGCTTGTTATTTATTGTCTCACAAATGTGTTTCAATAAAAAACATTTTTGTTATTTGTTAACAACGGTTTTTTTTTCTATTCTTTGAGTTGCTTGACAATCTAGCCATTCATATTACCTGTCAGAAGATCCATCTGAATTGTGTCAACCCCTCTTCGTGGATCTTTCAAACACTGCGTGGGCATGGAAAGATGTGACAAAGCAAACCGCCGGAAGCTAATTTGGTAGTCACAAACACAATAGCTACAACAAGTACTGTGATTAGTTGTCACACCACATTAGGCTCCGTGACTAGCATAGTGTAGCAGAAAGAACTTCATATATTTGTTTGGCGCGTAAATTAATTTGACTGTTATGGTTGTCGCATATTTCCACCCAATTAGGATGACTCATTCTATTCAGCCCAGACCATTTTTCCTGGCAACATAAAAATGATGAAAGCCCGCCAAACTATCTCTTCCTCAGAACCTTTCGAGTAGGAAGGACGTACTTTCTGTCCGCTCCCTTCATAGCAGCAGAATCACAACACCATGAGGAAAGGCGTCTAATTTATGGACCTTTGAGTCTACCCTCTTAGACCAAGGGTTCCCAGTTGAACATGAATTAAATGCATTTAATCTGCAACTTACAGGAACACTTTTATGTCGCCTCTAATTTTTGCTATGTCTACAGCGACGAGTAATTCTGCTTAGACATTCGGCT
This sequence comes from Sepioteuthis lessoniana, assembly GCA_963585895.1. NCBI lineage: Eukaryota > Metazoa > Mollusca > Cephalopoda > Myopsida > Loliginidae > Sepioteuthis > Sepioteuthis lessoniana. Next base: position 68,083,867 of record OY757935.1, on the reverse strand, counting down.
ACTTCATTCCTGGACAACCTTTTCTGGAAACCTTCATGCTTCTCTCCTACAGCAACCAGGACCACACATTTATGGGTGACTACATCATTCCTGTCCTTAAACAGTAAACACGACTTTTGCTACGTCTACAGCAAAGCGTATCTCGCTCAAACAACCAGCCACTTCAATTCTGCTTATCTATTTTGGAGACCTTTATTCCTCACTTCAAAATCTACAGGACTTTAGCGGCTAGTGAAATTGTTATTGTTTTAGCGAGGAAAAGTTGTAACGTGTTGAGTGTTTACGTTGAGTTGTTTCCTCGCTAAGTGTGTAATTCGTTTCCTCGCTAAGTGTGTAATTCCCTCGTTAATTGTTGTTAGGTATATAAAGTTAAAGTAAAGTTGTCTCCCTTAGTCGAGGGTGACCCGAAGGCTCCCTTTTCGATAGCTACTACACCAAGGTGTAGGGGAGGGCGCTACTCCATTCCCAGGATTGCTCCACTTTACCCTTGAACCGTACTTTATAATGCTGAGTGTTAAGCAAGATGGTATCAAGTACCATTTTTAAAGTCTTTGGTATGACTATGTAAAGGAAAGAAGTTCCAAGATGTCGAAGTCGAAATGTTTTCAGGAATAGTTTTTATTTGCTGCATGGAATATTTAGTTTGCTTTTGTGCTGCAAGCCTCGTGGAAAAGGAAAGAAGTAGAGTGACGAAATGGAATAATGAGAAAGTTGAGATAGCAGCGCGTATCATCGGACGTGCGAGAATTGTGTTCGCCGTAGTTTAGTGAAATTCTTGTTTGCCGTTGGAGGAAATAAACTTTGGAGTCACCGTGAGTTTTGTGTGTTTCTGGTGGATTTGGGGAGAGGCGTGCATATCTCCATTAATGTTGCCCAGAGGTGAAATGAGAGCTAAGTGTCGGAAGCGGGATTAGGCATCGCATCGACATAGCCAATTTTGGGGGTGACATAAAGTTGTTCCCGTGTGTGGCGTATTGAATGTATCTAATTCATATTCAACTGGGATTCCTTGGTATAAGAGATATTAGACGCAAGGAATCCATAAATCAGATAGGTTCCCTCATGTGTCCATGCTGCTGCTGCTGCTATTGAAGAACCGCCAGTGAAACGTCTGCACTGGACGGCGCTGTTCAGCCAAAGAGACTGTGTTTGGCAGCTTACCCAATTTCTGCTGCCCGGAAAGGAGATTCGGTCTTAATAGGATGAGTCATCCTGATTGGGTAAAATTATACGTCGAATTAAATTGCGCGCCAAACCAAAATTCCTTCTGCTACAGGACTACCAACTACTGGCAACACGCCAAATGCCGGCTCAACCCTTTTATACCTGTTTTCCTCCTCACTACGATGACCAGCACACAGACTAACTCTCAACTCAAGCCTTTATTAAACTTCTAATTGTAAACCTAACGGCATCTTTGTTCTTCTCCTTTATTTTCCTTCTAATATAACGAGGAGGTAACATAACCTCCTGCCATTATAATAGGACCACAATACCAAACAAGATCCATCATTCATTTTTATCAGCCATTGCAGTAAAATTAAACCATGGAAAAAGAAAACATCACCAAAGACAACACAGGAGCACCACCTCAACACAAAACAAACTGGCTACCCAGAAGAGCAAACCTACTCAACAATACAATAAAGTATGCCCAACACAATCAACTCCAGTACTGCACTTCATTTAGGCGGGGGGGGGGGCAGTTTAGTGAATCACTCCCTAAACCCTCACCATCCCTAACAACAAAGATAGCATAAATCATTTGAATGCACTCTTACAAGCATAAATAATGACCCGTTTCAGTTGACCAGAAATCTAAGACTTTCTTTAGAGCCCAAATTAATACCTCATACCAACCGGCCACTGGATACTCAGCATAACAATTGATCAACTGGAGATAAAAGGCATATTATGGTTACATATCTGGGTTGGCTTGAGAAAGACAAGACAGGTCATGTATATATCTGAAAACATACCAGGCTTCACCCAGTTGGAGATGGTACTAAGGGCTTACTACCTTCTTACTTTCAAACCCAAGTATCACAATAAAACTTTTCGACAAATGCAGTCAGTGAAGCTCTGTGCAAATGCTCTGGAAGAACTGTTGTCCCACTAAGGCCTACCACTATACCATTTCCCCCTTCTGAAGTCAACAAGAGCCAGTTTTGCCAAGTTGGCTGGGGCTGTAGAATACACCGACAGAGGTGCTTGAGTCCCTACACTCTGCAAACCAGGGTCTCAATGGTATGCTGATGAATGCCAAGCAACAGGTATTTTGGCCTGATTTACATGCTATGAATATTTGATGTTTTTAAAAATTATTATAAAGTAATCATTAATCATTTCAAACCTATTTTTGACTTCATAGTTATTGTAATCTATTGGGAAAAGACAATACATCGTGCGGATAAGTAGCAGCAATCAGGTAATAGTATGTAATCATCGAGTCCTACATAGGGTACAGCCAGTCGGCAACAGTGTACAACCTCACACTGGAGGCAGACCCCTCTAATCCCAAAATGCAGCCCCTCTCTCTCATGGCAAGGTCAATGTAGCCACTCACAATCTGGGTAATCAGATACCTTGGCCGATCATATTCAAACCCTACCTTCATCTGAGAATAAGCAACATGAATTTGATATCACAGTAACCACACTTGAGACAGCACCACTCTCTCTCCTACAATGAGGCCTTGCAAACATAAACTGACTTCTATTTCACCTCGTGTGCAGCAAGAGCCATATGCCTAGGAACTCCCCACATTACACAAAATGTACACCCACCTCAAGCGTTATCTCCACAGATGTGATGTCCCACTCACAGTTATTCTTATATTGCCTCATCCCTCACTATATCCATCCAGCCTGTGTTCACAAGATAAGGATGAATGTAGAACAGTTAAAAGGTTGTTTAATAGACAATGAGGAGCGATGTCCTCTTGGTCAAGGGGATTGGTATAAGTAGGGTAACATCCCTTTAGCGGAAGTTTTCAAAAATATCTAAAGATGGTCACTCGCTCCCTACATCAGAGACTCTAATAGCTCTCCTACAACCACACACCTAGCATTTTTGTCCTTTTTCTATCTATCTGTGTTCTTTTCTATCTATCTATCTATCTCAGTTAACCTAATCAGCTGAGGCAATAGAATGTGTCAACTTCATCCTTGCAGAGTGGTAGGAGTCCTCTCAACATGTGTCTGAGATTGGAAATTAAACTCTCTGATGGTGAGGTTCCAGTCCTGCAGCTTTTGGGAATGTAGAGTATTCTTCATCGCTATTACTCTTTGCTCCACCCTGATCCAGAGTGGTAGTACCCACTAGGATCCAATTTATGGATCAAATAAAACAATTCTATAATTTACTATACTTATTTGACTATGTCCAAACAAATGATTAGTATTGAATTGAATTATTTGTGAAAGATACCAATAGTTGAAACCATTTAACTGTATGCAAGGGAAAGAATAATGCTGAATAGAATTATTATTGTTAAAGAGCAATACTCGAAACCACTTAACCATGTGCAAACAAATGAACTCTGCCTCATTCAAAAAAGTCACCTACGAACTATTAGTTTACGATTCATATTTGCTCAGTTGGCAGGGGCTGTAGAATCTACCGACTGCTTCTCTGCAGAGGGGTAAGACCCCCCTCCCAACGAGTGTCCTGGATGTGACAATAAACACTCTGATAGTGAAGTTCCAGTAATGTAGGAGCTCTGGGGAATGCAGAGTACCCCTTCATTGACATCGTTTCCAGGTCCACTCTGGCCCGGAGTGGTAGCACCTGATAGGTTCCTATCTATGGATCAAATAGAACTAAACTGCGTACTTATGCTAAACTGAATTCCATGTGCTATAATCAAACAGGTGACATCTCCACACTTGACGGAACCCCTCTTAAACTGGTAGACAAATTCACTTACCTAGGAAGCAGCATCTCATCAACCGAAAAGGACAACGACACGCGGCTAACGAAGGCATGGACAGCTATCAATAGGCTATCGATCATATGGAAATCAGACCTAACCGATAAAATGAAACGCAGTTTCTTCCAGGCAGCTGTCGTATCGATACTGCTGTATGGATGCACTACATGGACGCTCACAAAATGGCTGGAGAAGAAGCTAGACATATTATTAAGGCAAGTTTTATTAAAGACGATGGAACACTGTTTGTTTTTTAGTTTTAGTTGTAATTTTTCAAATCTTCTTGTTATTTTTCTTGTGTTGGGACCTAGATGGTAAAGTAATTGTCCCATATTTTTTGCCCAAGTGCTTTCAACAATACTTTTGGCTGTCATCAGGAGTAGTGTAATTTTAGTTGATAGTTTGAGTTTTTATTGTTTTAATCATTTGTAGCATTTTGTCTTTAACTTGTTGATTGGAATGTTTTCAGCATTTTGTTTTAAAACTTTCGGTTGGAAAGGTTTACTAACAGAATTAGTGATTTTAGTTATCAAAAATATCTAATATGTTGGTGCCTGTGTTAAATGAGTAGGAAGATGTAAGTTGGTCAGTGCAATTGTTGTGTTCTATAATTAGATGTTGTCTTATGGCTCTATTTTCAGAAAGGTGTTAAGTGAGGTGACAAGATTGTGTAGTGGTTGTGTAGTAACACCTCCCTTACTAAGGTCAGTAAATGGGGCAGTCAATACGACCTCAACAGAAATCTTGGTCCTTACTTCCACCTCGGCTAAGGAATGCTATCCCAGAATCTATCGCCTCTCACTCTTCTCTCTTCCCTTCTCTCTCCTTTTCTCTCTCGCTCTCGCTCTCCCTCTGGCCAATCAGCGGAGATAGTAGCAGTTGCCGAAGACGACCCAAGAACAGAAGAGGAGGCAGTTGCTGAAGAGATTCCAGATACAAAACACGTGTGTTGACCACCGGACATTTTTCTAGCCAACACGTGGCGTTGTATACGAAGAATAAAATTCCTTTTTTAAAGTTAATATTTGTACTTCTCATTTATTATCTCAAATAACATAACCCAAGTACATATATTACAGTTGTATAGCCAATCTAGAAATTATTTTTGTTTTTCAGGAGGCAGTATATATATATATATATATATATATATATATATATATTAATTAATTGATATTAACCATATAGTTTTCTATATTTATGAATAAAGAGTGCTCAATATCAGTGATAGAGTATGGTCCACCAATTTATATATATCAATATATATATATATATACATATAGAATATCATCATCATCATCATCATGTCGTGCCGCCAGCACGGACATCCCTGACCCTCTCTCGTCGCTTCTCCCAATCGTTCATCGCCTCTGGCAGGTCTTCAGGGCTACATCCCGTATCTTCACATAGCTGCTGTATGTATGTTCAAGCTGGTCGTCCTGCTTTTGCTCAGCCATATGTGGGGGTCCATAGGAGTACATCACTTATGAGCTCATCCTTGCTTCTCCAGCAGTGTCCTGCATGTCTGGTTCATCTAACTTGGATAGTTTTCATGATGGGAGGCAGGTGGCCGTATAGTTGGTGTCTTGTGGGATGTTGCCACCGGGACTTGTTCAGTATTGCTCGCAGAATTCTTGTGTAACTGCCATCTAGCTTCTTCTCGAGTTGTTTTGTTAGCATCCAAGTAGTGCATCCATACAGCAGTATCGACACGACCGCTGCCTGGAAGAAACTGTGTTTCATTTTATCAGTCAGGCCTGACATTTACAGTACAAAAAATAACTTTGCAATCATTTTAATCTGGTAAACACTTTGTACTTAGTAGCAACATCAATGTTTTAAGAACGAAATCTCCATGGTGCAGTGACTAATGCGCTGGATTTCAGCATCATATTAAGTGAGTTCAAACTCCAGTCATTCTATTGCAGTTACTTTCAGACTTATACTCATCAGGAAAGGTATGAACCTCTTTATCTGGCCAACTATCAGTTAAATAGCACCACTAGTGTCCTTATACAAAGGTGACTTTGGCAATAAATAACCCACAAAGGTTGATATGCCATTAAAGAAAAAACCGAAAACAAAACCAAACCGACCAATGTTTTAAGAGTCAATGTTGTCCAAAATTATTTTAAACAAGTAAACACTTCATTATCTCAAACCAATCTATCTGATCCATTGATAGAACTCTAAAAGGTACTCTCACTTACTGGATTTAAGAAGATTTGGTTGGGTTATTAGTTTCATTTTCTTGGTTGACCCGTTGACTAGGGCTACTTCTCCGCTTAACCATGTGCAAACAAATGAACTCTGCCTCATTCAAAAAAGTTACCAACAAACAATTAGTTTTCAAATCATATTTGCTCAGTTGGCAGGGGTTGTAGAATACACCAACTGCTTCTCTGCAGAGGGGTAAGACCCCCACCCAACATGTGTCCTGAATATGACACTAAACAATCTGAGGTTCCAGTAATGCTGGAGCTTTGGGGAATATGGAGTACCTCTTTACTGCCGTCACTCCCAGGTCTACTCTGCCCTGAAGTGGTAGCATGTGATAGGGTCCTCTCTATGGGTCAAATAGAATTTAAACTGTGTACTCTAGCTAAACTGAATCACTTGAAATAGAACTGTTTTTACATTTAACTGAGTGTAAACAAAAAAACTGTACTTATGCTAAACTGAATTGTTTGAAATAG
>OY757935.1:67652243-68072243 GCA_963585895.1 Sepioteuthis lessoniana | reverse complement strand
AAGGAAAGTCAATGTTAAAACCTTTCAGTTTTAATGACCTTTCATCTGGGATTTAAAATGGTGAAACAAGTGTTAATAAAGCAACAATGGATGTTTATCAAAATACAAAAACAGGGTAAAGAAGAATATATATAAAGAAAGATCATATTACTGTTCAATCATTCAATCAACATTCTTTTTGAAAAACTATCCTGTTGTTGGTTGGTTGTTTGGGTTTTATGTCATATCAATCTTTGTAGGTTATTTAATGCCAAATCCATTTTCATGAAAATGGAAATATTTCAAACAATTCAGTTAAGAATAAGTACGCAGTTTAAATGTAAGTACAGTTTAATTGTCAAAAACATTTCTATTTTAAGTTATTCAGTTTAGTCAAATAATTTAGTTTAGCATAAGTATGCCATTAGTTCTATTTAACCCATAAATAGAGCCCTATCTGGTGCTACCAATCCGGGCCAGAGAGGACCTGGGAGCAGTGGCAATATAGAGGTACTCAGCATTTCCCAAAGCTCCAGCATCACTGGAACCTCACCATCAGATTGTTTAGTGTCATATCCAGGACACTCATTGGGTGGTGGTCTTACCCCTCTGCAGACTATCCTGTGATTGGCACTGGCAATGTTGTTTAAACAAATGGAACTACTAAGAGATGCAATGGAAGAAGAAGAAGAAGAAGAAGAAGAAGAAGAAGAAGAAGAAGAAGAAGAACTACATACAAAAACTCTTAATGAAAGCTAATATTGTTCAAAATTGTTTTAAACAGGTAAACACTTATCATAAACAGAATTATTTGACCCACAGATGATGCCGTGACATGTACAACTAGTATGGATCAGAAGGAACCTGGGAGTAATAGTGATGAAGAGGTGACTACCAGAAGTGGAGTCTCACCACTGGATCTATACCTTTTCCAGTTCACAATGGGAGTAGTTCAGTTCAAAATGGGAGTAGTTCAGTTCAAAATGGGAATAGTTCAGTTCAAAATGGAAAAATTATTATAAGTATAAATATAAAAAATATTTTATAAATTATTTTAGCAATAAGATTGTTAACATTTTATAATATAAAAAAATTCTTCAAGTCATTTATTAGAACACAACATCTTCTAATGCTACAGCTGCAGGAATTTTAGATTGAATTCTAGCTATGAAACGATTGCATACTTCTGGTGTAACCCTTCCCAATTCTTCCTCAATTAATGAAGTCAAAGCTCTTGCCCTTTGTTCAGTAATTGACAAGCCATCTCTTCTCTCCATTGCAAGAATACTCACAATTTTAGCAGCTAATTCCTGCTTGACGTAAGCTTTGATTAAAGACCATACTTGTTTATTTCAAAATGGAAATAGTTCAGTTCAAAATAAGAAATTTAAAATAAAAAAAAATCAAATTTATAAATATCTTTGGTGCTACAACAAGATATTGATTTGTTAAAATTTTTTTTATATTATAAAATGTTAACAATTTTATTGCTAAAATAATTTATAAAATATTTTTTATATTTATACTTATAATAAGTTTTCCATTTTGAACTGAACTATTCCCATTTTGAACTGGAAAAGGTATAGTTGAGTGTAAAATTCAGGACCCTTTTCTTTGGTAGGAGTGTCTTAACATTCTGCTGGGGATACAGTCAGCATACTTTAGGTCCTGTCAACAGAGAGATTATTGCTGATAAATTAAGTCATTTTAATAATTATCATGTTCAGATATTGAACTTGATTCTGGTTGATTGATTTTAATGGCATATCAACTCATAAAGGTTATTTTATACCTAGAGGTGAGGGAATTGCATTCATTGTATGGTCATAATTACATATTTTTGTGTAGTTGTTGCAGAGGATTTCTTTTTTGCACACAGTCCAATTGAATACAAATAATTTTTAAACAGAACTTGGCCCTGTTGGCTGGGGCTGTAGAATACACTGACTGCATCTCTGCAGAGAGGTAAGACTCCCCCTACGAGCAATCTGATGGTGAGGTTCCAGTAATGCAGGAGCTTTGGTGATGTGGAGTACCTCTACATTGCCATATAGAAATAGAACTGATCATTTAACTGTGTGTAAACAATTGACTGATATTTAATTGAATTGTTAATGAAACATAGCAATACTTGGAACCATTCAACATATCATTGACTTATGCTAAATGGAATTGTTAGAAAAAGAACTCTTTGATCATTTAACTGTGTATAAACAGTTGACTGATGTTTAATTGAATTGTTAGTGATACATAGCAATACTTGGAACCATCTAAATTTATTGACTTATGCTAAATTGAATTGTTAGAAATAGAACTATTTGATCATTTAACTGTGTGTAAACAATTGACTGATGTTTAATTGAATTGTTAGTGATACATAGCAATACTTGGAACCATCTAACTTTGTTGACTTAAGCTAAATTGAATTGTTTGAAATAGAACTCTTTGATCATTTAACTGTGTGTATCAACAAAATGTGTTTACAAATCACATATTTGACATGTCATACATCCAAACCAAGCCAAAACATATATATTTAGTATAAATGTATAAAGAGGATTTGGCATTAAATAACCTACAATGGTTGATATGCCATAAAACCCAACCCAACCAAATCCTATATATCTAATATATATATAGAGAGAATTTGGCATTAAATAACCTACAATGGTTGATATGCCATAAAAGCAAAGCAAACCAAACCAAACCATTAAACAGAACTATTTGACCCTTAAATGGGAGCCTAACAGGGACTATCATCAGAGTGGATCTGGGAGTAATAGCAATGAAGCGGTACTTCATATTTTCCAGTTCCAATACTGGAGCCTAACAATCAGATCCAATTTAGTGTCATACCCAAGACATCCCTTTGAGGGGGTTCTTACTCCTCAGTCAGCATATTGTAAGCCCCACTCATAAGGTGATTGATTCTGGAATTCAACAAGAAAATGTCCAATATTATCAAAATATGGAATGATAAATTAATATGTTGAATGAAATATATATGTATATGAGCAGTGGTGTGACATTGTGATACCAAATAGACCTTTGTAACATTACTGCATCAAATAGGACGTTGTACCATTACACATTGAATATATGGTTGTACCACCATGTACCCGAATGTGTTAATGACTGTGTCACTACGTCTTAAATAACAGTCAAACCCTGTTGTAACCCCGCCATAGGAAAAGTTGACAAACACACAAAACACTGTTTTAGTTCACTGACATGAAATTTTATTTACTAGTACAATTTTTATGTAGTTACTGGGAGAAAGAAAGAGAATATGAAAGTTGAGTCGACCATGTAAGCTGAATGAATAGAAGGAACATCTCATGAGGAGAAAGAAAGAGCAGACATAGATCTTGAATTTTCTTCCTGGTTTTCTGTTGCAGTTCAAGCATGCTTGTTCACTGGTTTCATCTTCACAGGCTTGAGTCAGGTGTGAGGCCCTTTTTGGAGCCAACCCTCAAAATCCGACTCGTAAATTTTCATTTGTCCTTACATCTTTTTGGCTAGTGTTCAACTCACATCTTTACCTCTTCACATCCTGCTGCTAACTCTCTTTCAAACCCGAGTTATCTGCTTACTTCTACCTGGTGTCAATAGGAGGAACATATCCGTTTCCGATGGTTCCACACCTGCACAGAAGATAGACTCATTGTCTGCTTTTTTGTCGTATCATTTTTTCTTCTTTCTCTTCTTCCCCAGAAATTAGCCTCTTGTTCTCTTTATAACTAGGATCTACCATATCATGTTACAGTGGTGTGATGGTTTTCATTGTGGGAAATGAACAGAGGGATCTAACTTCTAATCCTTGATGAAGCTGTTTGCATTTCACATAGTGCTAATACCATTGAGAAAGGGTTGCATTTAATGATTCTCCCTTTATCTATGGGTAAATTTTAGAGCAGACTGGGCTCTTTAAACTTGGTATGGCAACCAGTCAAGAATAAGGAAAATCCTGAATTCAAACTGTTCAACTTCACTTAAAAAATTGACCTTGTGTCACACCCTGCTAATGTGGAGGAGTTTGGTAAATATATAGTATAAACATGTAAGCAGTGATCATTATCACAATTGTATTCCTGATAAATAGAAATTTTCTGGGATTTTTTAACTGTTCTTTTCAGTATAGTACATTCTTGGAACTTCTTTTTCCAGATCCTTATATTTTGAAAGGTTAACACAAATTATGGGTCTGAGAAGATTTTGTTTGGTTATTTATTTGTTTTTCAAGTTGTTGTCATTGTTGGTTGTCTGTGTTCTGTGGTGGTGATTTTATAGTTTTTGGTATCTGACTTCTTTGTTCTTCTTCTTACCCCATTTAACTTGTTGGCTTCTTTGTCTGTAGAAGGCTGCAAGAGAATTTAAGGAAGGAAGGAAGGAGACAGAGATACTCTTTAACTCAAAACTTTATTCTAGGGTTTTGATGACTATTCTGTGGGCGAGGAAATTCTTCCTGAAACCAGTGAATATTGTAGTGTCTCCTCAACAAGTTGTTGAAATATATTAGAGCCATTTTCAGTGGATTTATAAAGCTGAAGTTTGTTGTATGTTCAGTGGGTGTCTTCAATACAGGCTGCTGCTAACAGGAAGACACAACCTGTCTTCAAGTCCAAGACCGGGTGAACACATGTGTTACCTGCCAGTAGCTAAGAGAAGGAAGTCAGTTCAGCATTGGGGATATGGCTGAAATGGTAGAACTTTTCTTCAGTGCCCAGAAGGCCCCTCCCCCAGCCATGCACCATTCCTGCTTCCTGTCAGAGGCCTCTAGAAACTGCAACACTTTTTTGAATTTATTTCATCTTCTTAAAAATTTTCTTTTTATTAATCCCCACACATTTACACCTGTAAAATTTTTTTTAAAATTGCTTGATTTTCATGAACTTGATTTTCATGTCAACTTTGAAATAAATTGATTCTTTTATAGAATTAGACTCCCTGGGTCCTGTCTACTACACAAATAAAATGTCAAAATTATCTCTAAATTTCTGTGAGCATTAGCTCATAGAAAATCAAAGCTAAAGATAGATAACTTTTGAATATGTCTGGTGTAACTGACAGAAAGTCAAAGACCATTTTGCCATTGTATTTATGTAGTGCACAAGATCCTCTCTCCTGTGTAATTCCATGAAAAGAAATTCCGTTAATTTCAAATTTGAAAAATTCTCTAAATAAAAGAAGTTCTCCAGAATCAAAGGAGGCAGAATACTTGAAACTTTATGACTGTGCAAATTGTTTGATAGAATTATTTTGAATTATATGAATGAATTTTAAATTATAACTATGTGCTTACAAATAATTACGATCGGAGTAAATACTTGAAACCATATAACTGCTTAAAATACTTGAAACTATATAGTAATTTACTAAGCTTTTTGTTCAGATGTGGCACAAGGCCGTATGAATGGGGCACCCAATCAGACTTAAATTCATTCATATAGGTTTGCTAGTCTAGCTTGCTAATCATTAACACCACCCGAGGTGCCCTACTTGCAACCATATAGTAAAAAGTAAAGTTGGCGACTGTAGTCGAGGGCGATCAAAAGGCTCCCTTTTCAATAGCTACTACACTGAGGTGTAGGGGAGGGCGCTACTCATTTCCCTGGATTTCTCCACTTTACCCTTGATACGTACCTTATATTGCTGAGTGTTAAGTAAGGAGGCATCAAATACCATTTTTAAAGTCTTTGGTATGATGCAAACTGGGATTGAACCCAGGTCTCCTGGACCATTGGCAAACACTCTACCCACGAGGCCAATGAGCCAGTTTGAAACCAGATAAGATGTTCAAGTCATTTGTATTAAGAATGGTTACTTGATATAATTGTTTACAAAGGATTATTATGAGACTAGTCTCTTAAAATCATATAATTGCTTGGATTATTAGTATTAGAAAAACAGTATGTCTATTGTTATTGTAAAATACATCAAATCTCTTCTGATTCATCCACTTAACCCTTCACACACCCAACTACTAAAAACACACAAAACACAGACCCAAAGACATCGACACTGTAGAAGAAAATAACAGCTACCGAAAGTTGACCCAACAATGGTCAGTATCAAACAGAGAAAATCATGGCTTCTGCGCATAGTCTTTTCAAAATCGCCAGAAAATTCTCAATTATAAAAAAAAAGTATACTTTTCAACCAATCATATTTTTTCCACGAGTTGCATTTTCTGGAGCCGGTGTTTGAAATCAAGAACATATAAATAGGCCAAACAGAGGTCACCCACAGTTGAAACATTGACCGTCACGAGAGCGTCACCCGATATCACCATCTGACCAGATCAAAGCAACTGCTTGTCGCAAATAGACAATCCTCCGCCAGCTGGCCAGATATTTCATCCGCTTGTTTACCTTATTTATTCAATAAACAAAATAATCTAAATCTTCTCGTCAGTCTTATTTTTCTTGCAACCACACACTTGTATATAACACTATCTGCATGTATGAGAAAGTTTGTGTGAGGGAGATAGAAATAGAGAGTGAGAGAGAGACAGACTAACACACAGATAAAGACATAGAAAGGAAAAAAGAAAGAATGAAATCAAAAAGTGCTTGTGGTGACGAATTTCAGTTGTTGTCTCCATGTATCTGAGTGTCTGAGAGAGAGAGAGAGAGAGAGAGAGAGAGAGAGAGAGAGAGAGAGAGAAACTGATAGATAGAAAAAGAAAAAAATAAGAGAGAAGCAAAAAGAAAAGCTTTTGGTGAGATTTTACAAGTGAAGGGAGGTAACTCGCCCCTAAGAGTTACGTCCCCTCACTACTTAAATGGAAGTAAAAATTATTTTTTAAAATATAGAAGCTGGTAATTGTACATTTTCATTTCTTATAATCTTTTTTAATTTCTCAAATATTCAATATTTCATCATCTCATCGTCTCATGCTAAAGAAGCAAGATTTCATTGTTTACTGGTTGTAGCATGATTTTATTTCATTTGTAAAAACTGGCAGAAAACCAAGACGAATGGTACAGAGATTGTTTCTTAAAAATGAAAAGCTTTGAGGAAAAAATGTTGGAACACCGTGATCAATTACTTGCAAGGCTAAAACTCAAACATCTTGTTCCTGCGGTAAAGGACTATTTGGGCTATTATTGAGACTTTGTTGCACACAGGCAGATCTTGTTCGTCATGAAAAAACTGACAGAAAACCAAGACAAATAGTAGAGATTGTTTTTTTAAAAATGAAGAGCTTTGAGGAAAAACTTTGGAACACCATTATCAAGGCAGAAGCACAAACATCTTGTTGCTCGGAGTAAGGTGGATCTTATTCATAATGAAAAAACATGGGACAGATGAAGTTAATGAACCCTCATCCATCGTTCTTGCTGAGGAGTCCACCATGTATATATTTTGTACTATACATAATTGGAGACTATAATTTTTAAACTGATTTTAACTTGAGATAACCCAATAAAGTCTGACATGCCATAAATCAACCAATCAGCCAACTGGCTGTGTACTCAAGATGGTGACATCAGTCATATTGGCAACTTAAGAAAGCAAGAGCAATGGTCAATGGAAATCCTTTCAAGTCATTCTAGTAAATAAAAGAAAGAAAAAAGAAAAGAAACTGAAATTAAGGAGGGAAATAGAGAAGGGAGAAGACCAGAGCACAGAAACTAATAGAGAGAGGGGAAAAAGAAAATGAAAGAGCCTATATCAGTGAATCAACTGAAAATAATTTATCTAACAAAAAGAGACTATGCGAATGTAGAAATCAAACTTTTATATCACAGCCTAGAATTTTTTTCCAACACCAGAATCAGATACAACAGACCTTTTGATAGACACTGAGGAATTCTTTCACAAATTATGTCAACATGCATTTTTCCAGAATGAAAACTACGACAACAAATCCCAAATTAAAAAGTTTTAAACCTCTACCAAACAAGAACAAAGTCTAGGAGGAACCTATAAGCCTTCTTAAAAAGACTACTAGTCCAAACAAGATGGACAAAGTAATAAAATACATTTTATCATCAAGTTAAAAAAAGGACTTACGGAATAATCACATGATCATCATGAAAGAAGTGGATAAAGGAAGCTCAATAATTATTATAGATTGAGACCATAACAAAGTAAAGAAATGATGATGGACCCATTTCAATATGAAAAATTCTATTGGAAACTCGACCAGAATGAAGACAGATGCATAATATTAAAAACAGTAAATTAACAAACAACTAAAAAACACCCCCCACAAAAAAAAACACCACACGAAAAAAAGCACCTCACAAAAAAATAAAATAGACTTTTGCGGTAAAAACTAGTTACTTCTACAGCCTTCCAAAAATTCACAGGAATCCAGACACATATTATAAATGATAATGATGCTTATGTAAAAATAACTAGACCCAATGATCTAAAACTACAACCAATTGTAGCCTGCCCTTCCAGTTGACATCATTCTCAAACAACACTATAAAATGATTCCTTGCTTTATATGGGATGATATGCAGGGTTGGATTTACCAATAGGCTTAGTAGGCAATTGGCCAATGGCCTACAGGTATCTTAGGATAGGTATCTGAAATTAATATGTCACATAGTATGCCAGGTTATAACCTTGTTTTATGTTTACACTGGAAATTCTATCATATGATACATTAAAAACCATAAGAGTCCTTGTACAATAGGTATAAGCTAATAGTCATCTTCAAATGGTGAACCAAATAAGCGAAAACTAGTGGAATCAATTTAGTGTGTTAGTTTACACCAAATTCTTTTAGATATTTTTTGTTCCAGTTTTCTTTTAACATTTGATATTTTATTCATCTTAATTTTTTTTTCAGAGTTGCCAAATGATTTGATTGACTGATAATTTTTATTTTTTATTTCTATTTTTATTTTTACTTATTTTTCATTCTTACTCTTTATTTTTATTTTTATTTCTTATGGTATAGTTTTGGTTTGGTTTGGTTTGGTTTTTTGGTTTAATGGCATATCGACCCTTGATGGTTATTTAGTGCCAAATCCTGTTTATACATATAATTTTAAAGTTTGTTGATCACAATTTTTAAATGAGCCACAGCTCATTTGTATGTTTACAGCTACATTGTTTCAAGTATTTTGCTATCTAATACTTATATAACATAGCCATACATGAATATGCAAAACATACATATAATGTTCATAACATATATACATAGAACATAGGAATCCAGAAGCACAAAAAACATGTAACGACTTCTTAGTTCAGGTACGAAACCTTTTATTACCTTTGAGTTAAAGGTTTCAACATAAGGAAGAGAGATGCACAATCTTTCTATGATGACTTTTCCATCTGCGCCCCCCCCCCCATCTCGTGTGGCACCCGTAGCGCGTAAATTCGTCTGGCCTCAGCGAGCCCCAAAAGTTGACCCTTCCCGTTCGGAGTCTAGTTCTCAACTCTGACTTTCTTCAAAATCCTCTGCGCGCGCTTCTGGTGCATGACGTCATTCACATCCCCAAGTCACAATTTTCTATCTGGGATTTTTATTTTGACATCTGTGAACAACACATCCTCCCCCCACGCACGTTAGCACCTGTGCTCAAGTTTGCACCTAACTAACCCATGCACTGAGACGAAAGGTTCTCAGCCTAACTAAACCCAAAGGCAAGATATATAAAACGAAATCTCTCGGCCATTAAATTACATTTATATTTCTATTTAATATCAATCATTTGTTTGCACTGTAGCTCGATAGGTGGCATTCGTTTCTATGGGTGTGAGTGAGTGCCAGTCAGAGGATTCCTTCGTCTGTTTTGGCACGAAACCCACACAAAGGGCTTGCACATGAGATTTCCTGTGAGACTCGAAAAAGATGAGGAAAGGCAAGGTCCTAGGGCAGTCAACAGAAGAAAGCAGTCAACAGAAGTCAGGGAAAGGCAACGGTCAGAGAAATGTGGCTGCTAAGCAAGGAGCTAGGACCTGTGAACTCAGAAGCCAGGTCAGCCAACGCAAGAAGATGAGTCAGCATTCTTGGTGGCTGTGTGGGAATTTCGCTCGGATACACACTTGTGATAGCCCACAGAAAACCACAGAAAACTATCAAAAACTTCTCCCTTCTTGCGCTTGGAGCTAACCCGAATCCGCACTTGTTTGTTCTTCATTTCTTCCACTCTCTCGGTTGTGTATGTTGTGTCTTGTGTGTTTGTAAAGCCATGTTAAATGCCCCTGACCAGAGATGAGAGAAATCACTAGACGATCAGATGGCCATGAGCTGGTTTAGGAGGTTGAGATAGTGGGGACCAGCCAGCGGGCATATTGTCACAGCACAGTTCTATTTTAAACACTTCAGTTTAGCATTAGTACACAGTTTAAATGTCAAAAGCAGTTCTATTCAAAACAATTCAGTTCAGCATTAGTACACTGTTAAGTTCTATTTAACCCATAGATAGGACCCTATCAGGTGCTACCACTCCAAGCCAGAGTGGACCTGGGAGTGATGGCAATGAAGAGGTACTCTGCATCCCCCAAAACTCCAGCATTACTGGCGTCTCATCATCAGATTGTCTAGTGTCATATCTGGGACACTTGTTGGCGGAGTCTTATTCCTCTGCTGAGATGCAGTTGGTATATTCTATAGCCCCAGCCGACTGGGTAATTAATTTATTGGTAATTTTTGAACTTTTAACTGTAAAATAATTATAGAAAACCATAATTATAGAAAATCATAATTATAGAAAATTATTTTATAGTTATAATTAAGAATTCAACAGCAAAGAGAATTATTGAAATTGATAAATCTTTTGAGTACTACATACTTAGATTTTTTTAGATTATTCATAAAATTTCTGCAAGTTTCAGCTTTTTGCCATCATTGATGTTGGCTATTTAACACTTAACCTCAGGAGGTTTTCTCTGCATGTAGCAGAAAGAAATAATTTCAAATTTATTGTTTAGCGCGGGAATTATTTTGGCCATTGAAGTTTCGATTTATATTTTCGACCAATGAGGATGATTTATGCCATTCTACTCGGATGATTTTCCTGGGTAGTATAAAAGGCCGTGCAAACGTTCCCTCACTCTCTTCCTCATTCATTCTAGCAGCAGAACAGACCAACTTTGAAGAGGAGAGCACATTCAATTTTTTGGACCATTGTTTTCTCTAGAAAATCATTCCTTTATCATTTATTCATTCCTTCTAGACCAAGTGGTCCTCAAAGCTTCAAGTTGGATGCTTTATTCCTGCTCTAACATCTGCAACTGCTTTCTTCTCTTTGTATGACTCACAGTACAAGGTTATCTCTCAAGCTGACATTAAAGTTTTTGAAACTCATCAATACGTATTCTTGTCAACTCATTTGTTTTACTCTTTTTCTTAACATAACAAGGCAAAAACCAACAATTTGCCTTTGTTATAATCTTCTTTGCAGGGTTAAGTTAATTACTCAGTGTCTGAGGTGCCTCAGAAGGGTAATGCAGACTGGGCCAAGAATTTTTGTTCCTGCCACATAGGAGTCTTGACTCATGCATAGCTCCCCACATTAAAATGACCTTGTATCAAGTCCTATATGGTGGGAGGTTGGATAAATAACCAGCCTTCTGCCATCATCAGAGAATATTTCAAGACTAAGAGGCATATGAATGCCACAGGATTGGCATCACATGTGAATGAAACTTGAACTTTAAATCATTCGACCATGCAAATCTTGATAAAAAGTTTCTTATATTGTTAAGTAAGAAGATCAGACTAAAAGTTAATGGATTTATAAATAAGGAACTTTTCAAGACATAAAATCTATCTATCTTCATGGGTTTCTAAGATTTATTGATTTGGCTTGGTTTCTTTGTTTAATGGCATATCAACCTCTATGGGTTATTTAATGTCAAAGCTCTCCTTATGGAAGACCTGCAGGGATATTTTTTGACCCATAATGGTGGTTTTTTATCATTAAGGGTTTTTGGACTATTGTCTTCATCTTTATTGTTATCTCCACAACATTTTGGCCAATATGTCCGGCCTTCTTCAGGTCTTTGTCGAACTCGGGAACCTTCACGGAACTTCAAACTCCGTCCATTATTGAATCCACAGGGATTGCCTGTTTTGATTCCGTTAGCCATAACTAGGTCCAAGTGTTAAGTATTCCTGTATTGTTACTCGCCTGCAGTCAGGATTGAACCATCAATCTCCAGATGATTGTCTCCTTAGAAGAAGGCTGGAGGACATATCAGCCAAAATGTTGAAGAAATAAACAATAAAGATGAAGATAATAGTCTGAAAACCTTTAATGATAAAAATCATCAAGCTTCGTCTCTGAAATTTAGACAGCCCATAATTGTAGGTATAAGGGGGATCCTACTTTTCCCAAGGGTGTTTGTCCAAAAGTAATGGTATGACTATTTTAGTTTGCTCCCTTTGGGGAGCCATAGTCCAGCACTTTAGCAATGAGGACTCCCCACTTTTAGAATTGATGTAAGTAAAAAGTTGGCCACCTTAGTCGAGAGTGACTGGAAGGCTTCCTTTTCAATAGCCTCTACACCATGGTGCAGGCCAGGACACTACTCCTTTCCCCTGGATTGCTCCACTTTACCCTTAATCCTTACTTTATAATGCTGAGTGTTAAGCATCAAGTACAATTTTTTGAGTCTTTGGTATGACCTGACCTCAGATTGAAACCTGGTCTCCTGGATCATTTGCGAACTCTCATTAGGCCAATTCTGGTAATTGAGTATCTGTTAAAGTTATAATCTCTTTAGCAGACATTTTTTTTAACTGGGAGAAGTTTCTTATGATTCTAAGATTAATATATATATATATATATATACGTGGTGCATTCAATAAGTTTCCAGACTTTTTGGGGACAAGCATCTAAAATTGCCATAGACTTATGAAAATACAGTATCTTATTGCTATACATCTTATGAGATGACTGACCAACGTTTATGATTTCAGGTTCAAATGAACAGCTGCAGCAGCAATTGGAATACACCCTACTAAAGTCTGATTGTCACAGCTGGTGAATTTCACAAATGAAATCTGACACTTTAGAAGAACGGTATGCAATAAAATTCTGTTTTAAACTTGGAAAAAATGCCATACAATGAAAGCTGAATTTACTACTATGACCCAGAGACCAAGAGACAGAGTTCCCAGTGGAAGCATGCTGGCTCTCCCAGACCCAGGAAGGCCAGACAGAGCAAATCCACCCACAAACTTTTGATGATCGCTTTTTTTGATAGCACTGGCATGATCTACATGCACTGGGTTCCCACTGGACAGGCAGTCAACAAGGAATACTATGTTCAGGTTTTAAGGGAGTTCAGGAAGAGATTCCGTCAGAAGAGGCCAGCACTCTTCAAATCGGGTCAGTGGCATTTCCACCAGGACAATGCACCAGTCCACAACTACATCCTTGTCACAGACTATTTGACCAAGATGGGCATCAAGACAGTTCCTCACTGTCCCTATAGTCCAGACCTTGCTTCCTGTGACTAATGGTTATTCCCTAAGCTCAGAGGCTGTTGTTATGAGACAATTGAGATGAAAGAGGCTGTGACGAAGGTCATTGACATACTCACACAAGAGGACTTCGATGGGGCTTTCCAGAAGTTGTTGGAACGGTACAACAAGTGCATTGCAGCCGGAGGAGATTACTTTGAAGGGGTCTAGAGTTTCATGAGTGTGTAATATAATGGCCAAGGGATTTCATTTTATGCCTTTGGGTTTATTTAGGCTGAGAACCTTTCGGCTCAGTGCATGGGTTACTTAGGTGCAACATTAATGCAGGTGTTCATGCGCGCGCATGCGGAACAGACGTGTCACTCAAATGTCACAATAGCCCAGATGGGAAACAGGGCTAGCAAGTATGAATGACATCATGCACCGGAAGTGTGCAGAGGATTTGGGGAATTTTGAAGAAAGTTAGTTGAGTTGAAACTAGACACCGAACGAGAAGGGTTGACTTTCGCTTGCTCGCGGAGGCCTTTGGCAGGTATCGCACATGTTGGGGAGGCAGATGAAAAAGCCACAATAGAAAGATTGTGTATCTCTCTCCTTATGTCGAAGAACCTCTAAACTCAAAGGTAATAAAAGGTTTCATACCTGAACTAAGAAGTTGTAAGTGTTTTTCGTGTTTCGAGATTCTATGTTCTATCTTTATGGACATTCGATGTACGTTTTACACAGCCATATCATGGCTAAGGTACATGTGTACTATCAATAAAAGTGCCCATACGAAAAAAGTCTGGAAACTTACTTAATGATCCTCGTATATATACATGTATATATATATATATATATATACACGATTTTAGAAGGTTTTTTCAGATATACTGTACTTCCAGAACATTGTCATCCCACAGCAGAAAATAATTCGAGTCTGAGAACATCAGTGTATAATAATAATAATTCCTCATCTCAGAAATATGATTAAATAAGAATAGTTACTTTAAACTATGGTGTATACTTGTCATTATATAATTATTATAACTAGATAGGAATACTTGATATCATATAATTATTAGATCTAAATAGGAATACTTGATATCATAGAATTATTAGAATTAGATAGGAATACTTGATATCATATAATTATTAGAACTAGATAGGAATGCTTGATATCATATAATTATTAGATCTAAATAGGAATACTTGATATCATATAATTATTAGAACTAGATAGGAATACTTGATATCATATAATTATTAGATCTAAATAGGAATACTTGATATCATAGAATTATTAGAATTAGATAGGAATACTTGATATCATATAATTATTAGAACTAGATAGGAATACTTGATATCATATAATTATTAGAACTTGATAGGAATGCTTGATATCATAATTATTAGAACTAGATAGGAATACTTGATATCATATAATTATTAGAACTAGATAGGAATGCTTGATATCATATAATTATTAGAACTAGATAGGAATGCTTGATATCATATAATTATTAGAACTAGATAGGAATACTTGATATCATATAATTATGCTCGCAAATGATTTGTAATCAAAATTTGATTAAAAAAATGATTGCAATGGAATACTGAAAGTTTAGTCATGATTATAGTCAAATTTACAAATGAATGAATTTTCAGCATTGGATGACCCATAAGAGATTGATATGCTATTAAATAAAACAAATCAAATCATCTTAGAAATTCTGCCAAACATTCTGCCACTCTCATTAGGTAATGTATTCCAGACTTGGCCTGCTGCTACTAAAACTAGCTGGATTAAATGTGTTGATTGCTAAGGAGATTATTTTGAAATAAATTAACATTTCATTCATTGTTCATTTCTGTCTTGGTAAATATACCTTCAGTTTAGATATTTTTTGAATACACCTCTTGATAATAAATGTTTGATCAACAGAAAAATTCTTACTGATTTTCCTAATATTTTGATGCTCACCTCTATCTCTGATGGGAGTTCCCATTTTATAGGGTCATGACTTACTTATTTGACATGTAAAAATCCTAAAATACTTTTTTTTTTACTTGAAAAGCATCCTGTTGCTATTCTTAATAATTAGGGTGCATGTGTGTGTGTGTGTGTGCGCATGTGTGTGTGTGAGAGAGAGTGAGAGGGAGAAAGAGAGAGAGAGAGTGTGTGTGTGTGTGTATTTATTACTTGATTTAAATTGATTGATTTTAACAGCATTTCAACCTGTCTAGAATTATTTCATGCCAAGTGGCTAGGGAGTTGCATTCATTGTACATTCATATCTACATTTTTTGTTTGCACATGGTTCTATCAAATACCATTAACTTTTAAATAGATCTGTTTGACCCCAAGATGGGACCCTAACGAGTACCATCACTCAGAGCCATAGTGGATCTGGGAGTAATTGCAATAAATGGGTACTCCACACTATTCAGATCTCCAGAACTAGAGCCTCAACTTTAGGTGCTGTTTCGAATCATACCCAGGACACCTCTTTTTTGTGGTGATGAGGGGGTCTTACCCCCTTTGCAAGGGATAAAATTAATGTATTCTGAGCGCCAGAAAAATTGTTTTAGTCGGAAATGGAGATTTGGTGTTCCTCATTCAAGTCCAGGACAAGGTTATTTGTATTTCCCTTTGCGCTAACGCCATTGAGAAAAGTATGAATCCATTTGTTCTCTTACGATCAGAGATGGTGCTGCAGCTTCCATAACAAATAGGTTTTATAGGGTGAAGGCTCTGTGATTTTGAATTTAGAGTTTCTTCTTCTCCTTTTAGATTGGTTTGTTTAGCAAGAAAGCTAGAGAGCTCAGTCTGCTCTGCAATTTAGCCATAGCTGGAGGAAATTAAGCTGGTTTCAATCTCGATTTTTTTACTTTTCCTAGCTTGGTTTTTTTAGCAAGAAAGCTAGAGAGCTCAGTCTGCTCTGCAATTTAGCCAAAGCTGGAGAGAAGAGGTGAATTCATGCTTTTCTAAGGGCATTAGCACAAAGTGAAATGCAGACAGATTTGTTTAAGATTTCAACTTAGTTTGCAAAGTGTATTTCCTACATCAATAATCATTACGCCATCCACACCTCTGTATATACACAATTTAATCCCAAACATTTTTCTACCATGCCATTCAGTTGACATGGCTGCATACAGCATTTGGATATCTATATTCAAAATCCTGTTTTAATGTCAACATCCTTGCTTATAATTTCAGCTGTCAATTACCTGACTTGCTTTTTGGTCATGTTTACAAAACTTGCTGATAAGATCATTGGATTAGAATATGGATAAAATATTTGACAGAATGGAAGAGGAATAAAACATGAAAGCCAATTTGACAGTATGTGTTATATATTCATTATATATCTGTTAAGAATTTTTAGATGCAGCTGACATAGGTACATGGTCCAAAAGCCTTAGTGATTCACAGTCACATGATCATGATCTGTGATTTCTACATATTAAAACCAGTACCAATGAACTACATGTTCGAACATCACATCAACTGCACATAATCATATTTACCCCTCCGCTCGAGCAGGATATGACACAAGGTCAATTTTTAAGCGGAGTTTAACAGGTTTGAATTCAGAGTTTTCCTTCTCCTAGACTAGTTGCCTCACCAAGGCTGAAGAACCTATTCTGCCCTACTATTTACCCATAGCTGGAGGGAGAATATTTGGATTCATACCTTTCCCAAAGGTATTAGTGCTATGTGAAATGCAATCAGTCAGGTTCAGGATTTGAACTCATGTCGCCATGTCCATATCCTGCGACGATAACCATTGCATCAACTGCACATGATGTTGACTCCCTTGTTTTTATTTTACCCGATTTAACTTGTTAGCGGCTGCAAAAGAATTGCTGAGGGAAAGAAGGAAAGAAATAAAGATACCTTTCAATTCAAAACTTTATTTCTGGGTTTAATGACTTTTATGGTGGGCAAAAAAATTCTTCCTGAAACCAATATAAATAGTCATATCTCTCTGAGAAGGCGTCAAAATATATTTCTCATTTCCAGTGGTGGTTAGTTTAAAGTCGGTGGTCATGTCCAGCAAGTTTTTTTTACTAATATTTGTTTCGGTGATGTCGGCTTGCTAGCAGCAGACATAGATGACTGTCAGGCCACAAGACTAGATCTGCACATGTATTTGCTGCTTGCAGCTGAGTTGAAAAGAGTTCTTTCAGACTGAGGGGTACTGCTGAAGTGTGGCAGAGTTTCTCTTTAGCACCAGTAAGTCTGTCTTTCAGGCATGCACAGCTCCTACTTCCTGTCAGAGGTTTCTGGAAACTGCTACACTTTTGAATTTATTTTATTCTATTTTCTATTTTTATTTTTATAAATCTCTACACATCTTTAATTCCACATCTGCAACAATGACCAACAATGGTTGAAAGTACAAGTACTCAGAAGATAAAATCTGAGACTTTGAAACAATTTTTAAACTGTCTTCATTCAATGTTATGAAATCTAACAAGCAGGAAAGGCCAATAAAAATCTCAATACCAAATCATTGTCAGTCAACTTAAATAAAGAATGCCAGCAAGAGATATTTATAATGATGTATGTTTTGCCAGTAAGAGTTTTGTAAGATAATGACTTTCAGAAAAAATATTTGGAAATGTTACAACTGTCTCTGAGGTTGTCATGGCAATGTCATTAGGAAAAACTGATCATTATGAAACTTTAAAAGTTGGATTTGATTGATTGATTGATTTTAATGGCATGTCAACCCATCAAGGGTTATTTTATGCCCTGAGGTTAGGCTTATTGTATGTTTATTTTTATGCTTTTTTTGTGTAGTAGTTTCTTGAGAGTTTTTTTACAGAGTTATATGATATCAAATATTTCTATCTAATACAAATAATTTGTACGAAGATGTATGGTTTCAAGTCTTCCTCTCTAATAGTAATAATGTATTTACAATTATATGGTTTCAAGTAATTATTTCAATTTAGTAATCATTTATTTGTATACAATTATCTGGTTTCAAGTAACTTATAATAATAATCGTTAGTAAACAATTATAGCTTCAAATAACTATCTTTAATAGAAATAATTTACAATTATATGGTATCAAGTATTCCTATCTAATACAAATAATTTTCAAGCAGATCAATTTGATTCATAGATGGAACCCTAACAGGTACTACCATTCTGGCTTAAAGTGGACCTGGGAGTAATACCAGTGAAGGGGTACTCCTCACTCCCCAAGTCTCTAGAACAGCTGCCTCACCATCAGATGCAATTTAGTGTCATACTCAGGACACCCTTAATTTGATGGGGAGGTCTTACCTCTCTGTATGTCGTGTAGCTGGAATGACAGAAGGAACAATATCACTCATTTACAAAAATATAAACTCCTTTATTTGGAACATTGTGACGGTTGTATGTATGGGAGAGAGAAAGACAGACAGCCAGACTGAGGACTGCTATCATTGACACCATGTGAAGACAGACATATTTCAGAACCTTTCTTCATGC
The DNA here is from genome assembly GCA_963585895.1 of Sepioteuthis lessoniana. Taxonomy (NCBI): domain Eukaryota; kingdom Metazoa; phylum Mollusca; class Cephalopoda; order Myopsida; family Loliginidae; genus Sepioteuthis; species Sepioteuthis lessoniana. The sequence goes on along the minus strand of OY757935.1, from coordinate 68,053,389 downwards.
TTCTTGCCCCAGGAACTGCTACTCCCTAGCTGGTGCACAAGATAACACATCTTATCTACTCGGTTGATTGCTTCTCTCCAAATTCCTAGGGGTTAAAAATCTTTCACATTATACATTTTCTGGACACCCACACATTTTTCCTTCTCGCTCAATTCACATGGTTCATTTCTGCTGTCCCTGATTTAGCCTAAGACACATGTGCAGTATCCTGTTTATAAAATCCATAATAACATGTAACATGCTGAGGATACAGTCTGCATATTCTACACCCTACTGACAGGGCAATGATCTATTTGACCCATTGATAGGGCCCGAATAGATACTACCACTCTTAAAGTTTGGAGATTAGCAAAGTGAAATTGTGTTCATAGCTGTTATTTAAGTTATGAATTAAAGGATTTGAAAATATTATTGCTTAGTTGGTTGGTTGTTTTGTTTTTCAGTGTATCAACCCTTTTGAGTCATTTAATGCTGAATTAATTTATTTGGATAAAAGTTCAAAATTCAGTTTAGTGTGAGTATAGATTTTTGTTTACACAGTTAAGTGTCAAGACAGTTCTATTTCAAACAATTCAGTTTAGCATAAGCACACAGTTTAGTTCTATTTGACCCATAGATAGAACCGTGTCAGGCGCCATCACACTAGGCCAGAGTGGAACTGGGAGTAATGGCAATGAAGATTGGTTTGGTTTCTTTGTTTAATGGCATATCAACCTTTGTAGATTATCTAATGCCAAAACTATAACTCCTAGAAGAACAGTCATGGTACTATTTAACCCATAGCTGGGAGGATAAGGAGGTTCATACCTTTCCCAAGGGTATTTACCCGAAAGTGAACATAATAGCGCAACTGGAGTACGAACTCGCTTACTACGATTCCGCAGTCCATCACTTTAACCATTACACCATGAGGACATACCCCTGGCAATGAAGAGGTACTCTGCACCCCCCAAAACTCCAGCATTACTAGAACCTCACCATCAGATTGTTTAGTATCATATCCAGGACACTCATTGGGGAGTCTTACCCCTCTGCAGAGAAGCAGTCAGTGTATTCTACAGTCCCAGCTGACTGGGCAAAATATTATTGCTGTCATGTGTGAAGTGAAATATTGTTGGCAATAAATCGGAATTAAATAATGCATTAAAATTTAGTAAGGGTTGGGGATAATTTTCTGTTATTCTCGCCAAGTCATAGCTAAACTGCAGTTTTTGGGGTGCTTTCTGAATGCTCTCCCAAATTTCATGAGTAAAATAATATTTATTTTGTCTTGTTTCATTCTCAGTTGTTTACTTCAATACGCAGATCATACATTGCCCAGTCAGCTGGGGCTGTAGAATACACTGACTGCACCTCTGCAGAGGGGTAAGACCCCCCCTAACGAGTGTTCTGGATATGACACTAAACAATCTGATGGTGAGGTTCCAGCAGTGCTGGAGCTTTGGGGAATGCGAAGTACCCCTTCATTGCCATCGCTCCCAGGTCCACTCTGTCCCGGAGTGGTAGCACCTGATAGGGCCCTATCTATGGGTTAAAAGAACTAATAGCATACTTATGCTAAAATGAATTGAGTAAACTGAATAGCTTGAAATAGAAACGTTTTTGACTATTAAACCATACTTACACTTAAACTGCGTGCTTATGCTTGACTGAATTATTTGAAATAGAACTGTTTTTCGACATTAAAACTGTATTTACACTTAACTGAATTATTACATATAACTGCTTGAATAGTTTGAAATGGAAATGTTTTTGACAATTAAACTGTGTACTTATGCTAAACTGAACTGTTTTCAATAGAACAGATTATTTACATAAAAATGGATTTGGCGTTAAATAACCTACAAAGGTTGATATGCCATAAAACCAAACAAACCAAACCAAACAGATCATACTCATACATTGATTTTTCTCATATTCATTTTTTTCTTTTAATTATATATCTTGGCAACAGTGTTTGTCAACCACATTGATATGATAATATCATACCATGACTTCAATTTTTTATAGAAAAGATCTTTTTACTAAAGAAAAAAAAATCAACTTTTCATTATTTCTAAGGCAGATGATTATGGGTATGATGATTTATAGTAAAAATAGTTTATATATCTTCAACATAAAATTACCTTGAATCTTTTTAGTAGTGCAGCCCATGTCTCCTCATGTGGCCCACTTCTTAAGAAGTGTTGTTCATACTTGTTCAAATGATTCAAACTCGTGTTAAGTGGAATATTGTTTGGTTTTTTTTTATATTAATCTTGCCAGAATAAGTTACAGAGTAGCTATTTGATATAAAGAGATTATGGCAATTATGATTATGACATCTGTTATTCTATAAGTTATAGACATCTATCATTCTATAAGTTTTAGACATCTATTATTTTGATATAAAACAACGTATTAACCTCTTTTGATGACATCATTATATCACAGTAAGAACCTGTTCTAAGCAGATTAATTTTCCATTCTAAAATTAAACATTTTGAAATTATTACTCACATTAAGATCAAATTATTTATGTGACTGACATTCCCCAGAAAATAATACATTGTATTTGAATATCTTTCAGTAATTGATGATGTAATTTGAGAGGTATTCAATACCAGCCATAAATTGCTTGGTTGGTTTTACATGTCAACTTTTGTTTGGATATTCAAAGTCAAAGTCAGTTTCCTCTTTTTTTCTTTTTATTTTGCTAGTAATTACATAGTTTCAATTAACTTGTCTAATAATAATACTTAGTAAGCAATTATCACTTCAAGTAACTATTCTTAATACAAATAATTTTCACAACCTTATATGGATTCAAGTATTTCAATGAATTATATGGTTTCAAGTAACTGATTATAAATAAACCTTTGTAAACAATTGTAGTTTTAAGTAACTATTCTTAATACAAATGATTTGTACACAGTTATATGGTTTCAAGTATTTTATCTAATACAAATAATTTATACATAGTTATATGGTTTCAAATATTTTATCTAATACAAATAATTTATACATAGTTATATGGTTTCAAATATTTTATCTAATACAAATAATTTATACATAGTTATATGGTTTCAAATATTTTATCTAATACAAATAATTTATACACAGTTATATGGTTTCAAATATTTTATCTAATACAAATAATTTATACATAGTTATATGGTTTCAAGTATTTTATCTAATACAAATAATTTATACATAGTTATATGGTTTCAAGTAACTATTCCTGTTTGATAATAATCATTTGTTTGCACACAGTTTATGGTTTCAATTATTCCTATCAAATATAAATAATTTCACACAGTTACAAAGTTTCAATTATTCCTTATGTAACATACCCATATGCAGATGCATGCAGAAACATATTCAACACAATAAAGACGAGTGGACACAGTTCTTTAGAAAAATATACATCTCACTTTGTTCGAAAGGGTTTGAAAGGGTTACGAAAGGTATTATCTGTGAGAGGTGAGTTGGACACTGAACAGAACTGCAACATATTGACCCCCACTCTTCTGGCCATAGCAGCATTTCTTTCCTGTTCTCCTGGGCTGCTCAACCGGGGGCCTGGGGGCCCAGCCTCTGCTGAGACATGATTCTCATTCCAGTATCTTCTCTTCAACTGCTCTGAACTTCCTGTCACCAGGGTTATATAATAATTTGACGCCCACCTACTTCTTGCGAGCATCACATTTGTACTCAATTCAACCCATCAACAGTCAAGGTTATCCCCTGATCCCCTGAGATCTTTGACCGGATGCACCTGTTATTTACACAGGTGCATTTCTCATCTGACAGCCTGACCAGGTTGGAGGTCAATATGTTACATTTATAGTAACAATTTTCATAGATGAGACTCTAACAGGTACTACTTATCTGGGTCTGAATAGACCTAGGAGTAATGGCAGTGAAGGTGTACTCCACACTCTGCAGAACTCCAGAACTGGAGCCTCATAATCTGATACACCTTAGTATCATACCCAGGATGCCTTTTTGGGAGGAGTCTTATCCTTCAGCTGACAATTCAGATAGCATATTCTAATCCACACCAACAGGGTTTCTTATCTAATATGAATAATTCATACACAATTATATAGTTTAAAGTAACTATACCCATTTAATAATAATAATTTGTTTGAATAATTATATAGTTTCAAGTATTCTTATTTAATACCAATAATTTGCTAGCAATCATAGGGTTTCAAGTACCTAATTATAATCCTTAGCTTTCAAGTCTTCCAAACATTGAGTTTTATTTAATAGCAATCATTTGCACACAGTTATATGGTTTCAGATCCTATTTCCCAACCCCTCCACTCAGACAGGATATGACACAAGGTCAAATTTTTAAGCAGAGTTTAACATGTTTGAATTCAGAGTATTCCTTCTCCTAGACTAGTTGCCTCACCAAGGCTGAAGAACCCAGTCTGTCCTACTATTTACCCATAGTTGGAGGGAGAATAACTGGATTCATACCTTTCCCAAGGGTATTAGTGCTATGTGAAATGCAATCAGCCTCGTCCAGGATTTGAACTCGTGTCACCATGTCCATTTCCTACAACGATAACCATTACACCACGGGCACCTCCTATATGATTATATGGTTTCAGATATTCCTATTCAATACTAATAATTTTCAAACAAACATATATCACCCATAGATGGGACCCTAACAGATACCACCACTCGAGGTGAGAATAGATTATGGAATAATGACAATGAAGAGGTACTCCACACACTTCAGATCACCAAAACTGGAACCTCACTATTTGATGTATGTATAGGGTGCAGAAACAAGATACGGAATAATTCTTTAAACATTTATTTTAGTCTGATTAGTCCAATTTTTGAAAAAAATGCGATAAATCCAAATTTTCATGATTAGCTCTATTATTCAAGCACTTTTTCATTAAAATTCAACCCAATATGAGAAGCAAGAAAAGAAACGACAAAGAATCTATGATTTGCTTAATGCCAAAACTAAGCCAAAAAAATTTTCAAAATAATTGGAGTTTCTTTATGGTTTTCATTAAGCTCAGACCTTCTTCATTACACTATATGAGACATTTTAGAAAACTAAGCAAATGCAACTTTCCATCCAATTATTCATTTGCTTAAGGCTGCTATTGAGGAGGAATGGAATAAAATGTCTGAAGAATTTATTTTGAAGGCATGCAAATCGTTTTGAAGGCGTGTTGATACAATAATTGAAAAAAAAATGGCAGCAATTTTATGTCTATCTTCTTATTCTATGGGGTTTTTTTTTAAATGAAAATTAATCTTGTTTTAAAATTGAGTCGTTTATTATTATACTAGAATGTTCTTAATTTTGCTATTTACTAACGCCTACACATAAGCAGGATGTGATACAAGGTCAATTTTTAAGCAGAGTGTAACAGGTTTGAATTTAGAGTTTACCTTCTCCTAGACTGGTTGCCATACCAAGCACATATTTATTGATAGTATTTTTGTGAGACCAAAATGCTAACATTGAGTGATTCCTGAAAAGTGACTCCTGAAAAGTAACTATTGAAGAGTGACTTCAAAACTGTATTGCATTCTGTAGACTCCTTGGAGAGTTAAGGGCTGAAGTCATACCATGTCACCACTGTGGTTTTAGTAGCAAGTAAAGTTTCATAGGATGCAGTTGCAAGCCCAAGACCACCTGGTTTTGAAATCAGAGTTTACCAACTCCCAGACCAGTTACCTTACCAAAGGTGTCCTATGCTTCATCTGGTGGTGAGGCTCCAGTTTTGGAGCTTTGAGCAGTGTAGAAACATTCTTTTTTTGGCATTACTCCCAGCTCTATGCTGATCCAGAGTAGTCGTACCTGTAGCAGAAAGAATTCTGAATTTTTGTTTGGCGTGTAAATCAATTTGACCATTGTGGTCTCGTCACATATTTTCACCCAATGAGGATGACTAATTCCATTCTGCCCAGATGATTTTCCTGGGTAATATAAAAGGTGGTGAAAGCACGCAAAACTTCTTCTCCTCAGCCATCCTTCGAGCAGGATGGGCCGATTCTCCTTTCTTCTCCTCAGCCATCTTTTGAGCAGGATGGACCTGTCCGCTCTTCTTCTCTAGCAGCAGAACAATTCACCATAAGGAGAGCACATCTAATTTATGGACCTTTGTGTCTAGGAGATCAATCCTTCAGCATGCATTCAACCCTCCAAGACCAATGGCTCCCAGTTGATTTAAATTGGATGTTAAATTCCACCTCTGACAACAGCAATTCAATCCTGTTCTGATTTCAGCAACTCAACTTTAGCTTGACAACTGCAATTCTATTCATGCTCTGACATTCAGCTACTTTATTCTTTATCAACTATCACAACTGTTTGGAGGTGCCCGTGGTGTAGTCGTTATCGCCGTAGGAAATGAACACGGCGATACGAGTTCAAATCCTGGACGATACTGATTGCATTTCACATAGCACTAATACCCTTGGGAAAGGTATGAATCCAATTATTCTCCCTCCAGCTATGGGTAAATAGTAGGAAAGACTAGGTTCTTCAGCCTTGGTTAGGCAACTAGTCTAGGAGAAGGAAAACTCTGAATTCAAACCTGTTAAACTCCGCTTAAAAATTGACCTTGTGTCATATCCTGCCCGAGTGGAGGGGTTGGTAAATAGCATCACAACTGTTTCCCTCTTCCTGCGACTTACAGCACCAGGGTTCTTTTGTCTCAAGCTGTTATTAAAACTTCCCAGTTGAAAACTATCAATATTCTTGCCACCTTCGTTTTATTTTCTTCCTTCCAATATAACTGGAGGTAACTTATATTGTCTTCCTTGTTATATACCTACTTGGGCCCCATCTATAGGTTAAATAGATCTGTTTGATATAATGAAATGTTTACCTGTTTAAAATGATAATAAAGATACATTTTTGTGCTGTATATAATTGAAGAGCATAATTGTGAAACTGACTTTGGAATAAAATAACCCAACAAGGGTTGACATGATAGATTTTTGTACTGAATATAATTGGAGAGCATAATTGTTAAACTGACTTTGGTATAAAATAACCCAACAAGGGTTGACATGATAGATTTTTGTGCTATATATAATTGGAAAGCATAATTAATAAACTGACTTTGGCATAAAATGACCCAACAAGGATTGACATGATAAATTTTTGCACTGAATATAATTGGAGAGCATAATTGTTAAACTGACTTTGGCATAAAATAACCCAACAAGGGTTGACATGATAGATTTTTGTACTGAATATAATTGGAGAGCATAATTGTTAAACTGACTTTGGCATAAAATAACCCAACAAGGGTTGACATGATAGATTTTTGTACTGAATATGATTGGAGAGCATAATTGTTAAAATGACTTTGACTTTAGATAATCCAACAAGGGTTTAAAATTATAACCAACCAACCCAAAGGCTGAAGAGCTCAGTCAGCCCTACTTCTTGCTCATAGTTGGAAGAGAAGAGAAGGATGCCTGCCTTTCCTAAAGACATTAGCATGAAGATGGAATACAAACAGCTTCCTTCAGGTTTTGAACTCAGGTCGTCATGTCCAGTTCCTGCGATGATAGCAGTTAAAGCATGCGTGTAAATGAAGCAAATAAATGAGTCTTGTGTGGATGTCAAATGTTAGTATTTATTGCATTCATTTTTTTTAATATTACCGAAGAATCAATGATGGCTTTCCTGGGTGAGCTATTCTGTACATTAAAACAATAAAAAATCTCAACATAATCGAGATAACAATGAAATGTTAATCAGAATTCTTCATTCCTTCTTAAACAGAAGCACCAATATAATCATGGATCGTTGTTACAGCGGGTTCACTAGTCGTACAATCCAATGTTTAAACTCCCAGTGTTAAAAAAATCTAATGCAAGCAACGACAAAAACAAAAAAAAAGCAGTGAATAATTTGGATGACTGTAGAACAACTCTTTATTCAAAAAGTCTATCATTTATTTAATCTACTAAACTCACCTCAATTTTGTCATAGAACAATTAATTACACGATGAGTAAGGTTTAAATACTTATTTTAATAACTGTTTTGTTTCTTTTTCTGCCTTCAGCTGATTCATCGAACACGTGGAGTTGAATTTTAGGTGGGACATATTTTGGGGCCTCACCGGCCAACGTAACATTGGGTGACATTCGATATGATTATGTAGTAATCATCAGGCAAGTTGAAGTTCCTCGAGTTGGTTGCTAGTTTTTATCTCTTGTTCAAAATTGTTTTGGTCGAGCGTGTGTCGCTTTATTTTTAAAAAAGAAAAAGGAAACAAAAGAAGAAAAAAAAAAAAAAAAAGGAGTGACTCTAGTGCGGCGTTTTTTTTCTTTGGTTTTTTTCTCCTTCGCTTTTAATACCTGACCACGTTTGATTGGTTTCATGGGTTGATATAGCTATATATATCCGAGACTGGAGAGAGGCCGATTTATTTATTTACTTGTTCTCCAATGTACGCATTTAGTTCTTTGTGGAAATTCCTCCGAACTCTGAGAACATTTCTTCTGCTTTTATTTGGCCGAAAAAAAGTCGACATGGGTGACGACGAGTGCTTGGTCAACATCAACAAAAAGGCATACGTCTGGTGCAAGGAATGCATTGGAGGTACCTGGTCTACCCTGACGGAGGATGAATTTCAAATGGTGCCATTGAGGTAATTAATTAAATAAACAGCAAATAATCATCAGTTAATTATGCAAATGACTATAATAATGATTAAAAAAATGTTTCATTTCTATTTGATCAATATCATTCTTTATAGACAAACACTTCTTACATTTTATTATTAAAAAAAAAAGTCAAAACGATATAATCCGAGCATTTATTCTCTCCATTTTAAAATAACTTGTCTGTTTTTCACTCTGCGGTTTTTACTCTGCGATTTTCTTTTTAACTAAAGGTGGCAGGGAACCTCAAAAATAGCAAAATAGTTAACTTTGAAAAAGTAAATCCTGCGTAATAATGGTTTTAATAGCCCGGTTGACCTAATCGCTTTTTGGGATCAAACGGAAAAATATATTATTTGTTTTTTTTTTTCTTTCTCCATTTTATGAAAATATGCTTTCCTATATATTTCTTTAATTTAATTCAATAAAAAAAAAAAAATTGGTTTAGGATTTCCACAGTTTAAAATAGGCATTTATTATTTACTTATTTATTTTGTGGAAGGATTATTTACAAGCTGCAGTGAATATTCGTTTTTATTTTTCCGAGGTTGGAGGTCCCACTTTTAAGTTTTCTTGTTGAATTAATCTGATTCTTAACAATAAATTAGTTAATTATTTATTTACTGAGCTCTTTAAAAAATATCCATAAAAATTTATGCTTCCTTTAGATTTTCTTCTTTTCATTTTTTTTTCTTCTCTAAAACATGGATGTTTTCCATTTAGTTTGCGAGATATAAGGGTTTTTTTATTATTAAAAATCTCTATTCTTTGGGGTTTTAAAATTTTTTTTATCTACTCTTTCAGTTTCGATGTGTAGATTGATATAAAAAAGACCCCAAAAAACATAAACGATTTTACTTAGGTTTTCCATCTCTTTACACAACTAATATATATATATATATATATATATATATATATATATATATATATATATATATATATCTTTTGATAAACATTATTGTGAACCCAGTTATTAATTTAACACTACAATTAATTATGGATTAATACATTCACTCACTTTTTTTTTTTTTTTTTAAAATTCTTTCTGGTGTATTAACAGATGTGTTTTTGTTACAAGTCGAGTTTTACATTTTCACCTTTCTTTATAGCCTTGCAATAATACCGAACGAATTTATAGTATAGGTTTTATACTTTTATACCTCAACTCCACTAAATAAAAATAAAAAAGTAGCTAATTTTTCATAAGAAGCTGTTAGAAGCTTTATTTATTTTTTATTACTGTTAAAAATATGCTTGATTTGTAAATGATGACTAGAGTTTTACTCTTATAATCCAAGGAAAGAAAGATGTTTTTTGTTGTAAAAGTAACAATCACATTGACGTTTATTTTGAATTTTAATTAACATTTACTTTAGAATTCATTAAATTATAACACTTAACTTATATATATATATATATATATACACACACACATAACTGTACGTTTCCGTCTGTCTTTACTGGGGTGGAACAATGTTACCAGGGAATAGATGGCAATTAAATCGGCTAAACAAAAGTGAAAGTCGTTTCTTTCGGTTTGTGGATATTTTTCGCATATGTGACGGGCATTGGAGTAGGGAAAAAGACTTTTCGAGCGAAGTCCATTTCATTTTGTTCCATAAAACCTTCTTTTTATGTTGAATTGACGTCGTATTATGCTCTCAATTTTTTAAATAAGGAATTTGTAATATGAGGCTTGGTTAAAAAAAACAATATAACATTATATTTGTGTTGTAAATACTGTTTCTTTTACTGTGTATGAATCATTGCGTAAGCCACAAGTGAAAAAATTGATTATTAATTGAATTGGGTATCAAAAAGATTTCTAAAAAATCAATTTTGAATACGACCTTCGTGTGTTTTAAAGTGTTGCTTAGTTGAACATTTTTGTCTAGCCGGGAAATCCCTATTTTAACTCTTGCTCACATAATATTGTCTTGTTTTATGAATATTTTTGTATAACGGGCAAAAAAGAAAAAATTAATTATCAAATAACTGTATACAAAATTGAAAAGCTATGAAAAATCTGTGATTATGTGTTTTTAAATACGACCCTCTTCTGTTTAGTTTTTTTATTAGGAAAAGAATGATTAAAATTTATTTTGTAGGTTTTTGTATTTGTAAAACTTTTTGTCATATATACATATACACTTTGAATTTAAAAACTGAATTTATGTTTAATTTAAGATTTTAATTGTAATATGATCTAATGTGAGTGACAAGAAATATAAGTCTTTACTCATATTTTATTTTTGTCTTGAACTGAAATTTTAGACAACTTTTTATTTTGCTATTTTGTGCTTTAAAACATAGGTTCGTTATCTACAATCTCTTTTCGAACTTTTTAAAAAATTTTAAAAAATTCGGTTGTTAAGAGGCCAAGTTTGTCTTTTTCCAAGTTTGTATTTAAAATTTTCTGTGGATAAAGAATATTTAAAAACAAAAACAACGATTTACTGCTTTTAGACCACAAAAAACTATAACTTTTTCCCCCTTTAACAAAACTCGCTATAAAATTAAACATTCAAATATCCCTTTTTTTTTCTTCCTTCAATTTTCGTCCTTAATTTAAATTTTATTTTATTTAGTGACCGACCTGTTGTATATCTTTTGTAAAAAATATCTTAAAAGAAAGCTGTTATTTGCATTTTTAAAGGTGTCAGTAGATTAGGTAGGTGTAAGAACTGTATTCAATATTCATTTATAGTTCAAGTAAATCTACTGCACTGTATTCTGCAGTTTAAGACAACCTTATTCATTTGTTTTGTTGAAATGATGAGATGGCTTTCCACGTGCATCATTTTTTTTTTTTTTTTGGTTATTTTTTTTCTCTTGGCAGGGTAGCAAAAAAAGATTCTAAATAATTGCTAAATGTGCGCTTCTACTTGAGAAAAGCACCTGATGAAAAAAAGGATAGACAGTATTATTCATTATTGATTTTGACTAGTATTTTCTTTCATCTGTTAATTTTAGTTGCTTTTTTTTTTTTTTTTTTTTTTTTAAATAGATCGCAACTGTTGTTTTTACAAGGTTAAACATCTTTAATTGTAATTCAGGTATTATTAAAACAATTTTTAGTAATTTGATTGCATACTATATATGGACACGAAGGAACTTCACTCATCCACTTTTAGACACAGTGGTAGTACCTGTTAGGGTTCCAAATAGAAATATTTAACCATTTACTATACTTGGAACCATTTAAGTATGTTCAAATAAATACGCTCTGACTCAGTTTAAAATGTTGCTTACAAACTATTCGTTTACAAATCATTATGATTTGGCATTAACTAATCTCCAAGAAAGTCCTAAAAAATCTATAGTGTTTAAGAAAGTTTGGGGTTTTTAAATTATTTTTCCCAAGAACTCAAATGTTAAAAATATGGGCATGAATATCTATTTTCAAGTCTGTATTTCGGATTAATATTTCCTGAGGTATTAACAATAATTATTATAATAAAAACTTTATGCGATTTTTAACAATCGGTATTTATTTTAAATTGAATACACTAGTGCTTTGAATTTTCTATTTATTTGATCTTTCTTCTAAATATCTGCCCCTCACTTCAACTGTAACATTTTAACTAGCATTCATTGCATCACTTTTTAAAAAATTTGTGACATTATCAATTTAGGTAAACTGTTTATCCGTTTCTATTTTTCCTCCCTGAATAGATGGTGTCAAATTATTTTTTAAAATTTTGTACGGAAAATAAGTACCTAGTGGGATCGAAATACAATATGTGACTTATTCGTAGAGCTATCTTTCCAAACCAGTGATTTTATTCACTTGATGAATCAATAAAAAAACAAAAATCAAGGGTTTTTTTTTTTTGTGCTCGCTTCTTATCTGTCTAAAATAAGAACTTGGATGGAAAATATAGCTCGGCTTTTGATTAGGCTTGTGGGGGTCGCCTCGTAAGACTTATATCTATTATAGGCTATTTTTACGGCAAAAGTTCACTACCCCCAACCAGGTGTAAACCCATGTCGGCATTTAAGAAAACTCGTGTAGTTGAAAAGACGACTGTCGCAACCAGACCATTTAAATATCCATAGGTTAAATGGTCCTTAAATTCTATTAGTTTTTTTAAAAATCTTAGGATATTTTTTTTTCTAAATGAAAAAATTATCGTTAAATGTGTGACACAAATCCTCCTATTCAACCAAAAATTTCTCTTTTTAAAAAAGAGCAAAAAATTAAAAGAAGTAGACGACTTGTGTAACAGCAGTGTTTTGGAGTGAAAAACTCTAATTAGCATTTCATAGTTACCTGGTTATTAAAAAAAACATTTAGCGCGACGAAAGACTCCGCAAAATTATCATTCAGTTTTAAATTAAACTAGAAGTTGCCTTATTCTTCAAGATAGAACATTTTAAAGACCAAGATTATTGCTCTAATAAAAATCTAGCTATGGTGTGCTATCTTTTTTTTAAATGGGTTACAGTTTCATAATGAGAATTTTAATATTTGCTTCCTCAGTTTTTGTGGAAATTATTTTATCAAAAAAATGTATTCTAAACCTTCCAAAATCTAATTTTTTTCCCCAAGAGGAGTGTTTTACATATAAGCACAACATAAGATATTACCGAAAAAGCTGTGACTTGAAAAAAAAAAAAATTGCCATGGTTCCTTTAACATATCGTACTTTTTAGTGAGGTTATGGAGCCCGCCTCCAGACAAAAACAACCTCACGTAAAGTAGGGCAAGGCATCCTTGGTTAAATTCAAAATATGACAGTAATAAGTGACAGTATCATATTACATTTCTTTAGGAAAAGTGTTTACCTGGTTTCATATTTTAACAGCACATTTTAAAACTTTTTTTATTAACAAATACTATTCAAATTATTTTCTTTCAAATTTTCCGTTAAAATTCACCTATCCTTATCATTCCTAACACAGTAACACGCCTTAATTTGCTCTTGTCGTTTAAAAGCTAAGCATTTTCTTTCCAGATGATATTCAAATCCTTTGCTTTCAAGTAAACTCACCAGAAATAAGAGAAATAAAAATTATAATCAAATAAATTCAGTATATTATTTTTCTTGAGGTATATTTGTTATAAGAAGGCGGTTTGTCCCCCACCCCCAACTTTTTCCCACTTCGGAAATTTTTTTTTTTGTATTTGGCTTTGTTTTTCAATCAAATTAAAACTTTCTGTTGGCAAAGCATAGAATATGTTTACTGTATCTGCTGCAGAGGTGTAAGACGTACTCCCCCCATCTAGAAAGGGGTGTCCTAAACTACATCTGAGGAATGTGGAATGCCCCTTCATTGCCATTACTCCAAATTCAACTCTTAGCTGGTACGATCCAGTTAGTATCCCATCTATGAGTCAATTAGATCTGTTTAAAAGATTATTTGTATTTGATAGGAATACTTGCTACTGTATATCTGTAAACTATAATTGTTTACACGGAATTATTTATGGTTACTTGAAATTTTATAACTATGCAAACAAACTATTAAATAGAAATGATTACTTGAAACCATACAACTGAGTGCAGATTATGAGTATTAAACAGAAATACTTGATACCATATAACTCTTTAAGGAATGAGTGAAGTGTTTGCCGATGGTCTGGGAGACCAAGGTTCAATCCCAGGTTGAGTCATACCAAAGACTCAAAAAATGGTACTTGATGCCGCCTTGCTTAACACTAAGCATTATAAGGTAAGGATCAAGAGTAAAGTGGAGCAATCCAGGGAATGGAGTAGCACCCTCCCCTACATCTCGGTGTAGTAGCTATTGAAAAGGGAGCCTTCGGGTCATTCTCGACTATGGTCGCCAACTTAATTATTCAAAAAATGTAAATGTACAATAGCCTCTAGGCTTAAAATGACTCTAGATGAGTTGATATGCCATTGTATTAATCTTGCTGTCGTTTTATAATCCTATAACCTCTACAGGTTGTCATGTCAAGCATGAGAGGTTCATTTGATGGTGCCCATCTCCTTTCCAAGTATCCTATGAAGGTTGTACTAGGTTACATGGTACTTGTAGCAAGGAATGATCTCCAACCTTATTTAAAAGATCCCTGATTCTTGACTTCTCAACTTGGCAAATTACCTTGCAATTGTTGGTAGGGGGTTTGAATTCAATTTTCTTCAAGGCCTGTTTGTCTATCTACAAGATAAGTCCCATCTGCCCTACTGTTTACCCATAGCTAGAGGGAGGAGAGATGGATTCATATCTTTCCTAAGGGCATTAATGTGAAGTGAAACACAAATAGCAATGTCAAGGGTTTGAACACAAGTCGCAGAGTCCATATTCTATGACAAGTTATGCCACACCTACACCAACATAGCATAGCGGTTATCATTATAGGAAGTGGAATCGGCAATCTGAGTTCAAATTTTGGACAAAGCTGTTTGTATTTCACTTCATGCTATTGCATATAGGAAGGGCATGAATCGGTCTGTTCTAAGCTTCCCTAGTTATGGGAGTAGACAGGATTCTTTAGTTTTTGGTTAGACAACCAGTCTAGGAAAAGGAAAACTCTGAATTCAAAAAAGCTCTACTTTTCTTAAAAATTGACTTAGTGTCACATTTTGCCAGTGGAGGAGAGTATTGGTGAATTACATAAGTAACTTCTTTTCTTTTTTTTTTTTTTTTTTTTTTTTTTTTTATGATGAAAACCAAACTGTGTCTACAATTCTTAAGGTATAATATTGGTATTATTGACTTATGAGTGATCTTAGCCATTTTTGCCTGAGCTCTCAGATCAGAACAGTCAGTGGGGAATTCTTGTGGTATAGTTGCTAACGTGCTGGACTGCAATATCATAGTAAACAGGTTCAAACTCCAATCTGACTACTATGTTTATTTTTGGACTTATAACTTTGGGGAAAAGTATAAATCCCCTTATCCCTCCAGCTATGGGTTAAATAGTACCACTACTGTTCTTCTGTAAAGATGGCTTTGGCATTAAATAACCCATGAAGGTTGACATGCTATTAAATAAAGAAACCAAACCAAAACAGTTTTTTAAAATTTCCAAAACTGCTTCTTATAATAAACTTCTATAACGCATAAAAATACTAATACAATTATTGGTATTTCTATATTTAGTCTTCAGCCTTTAGACTTTTCGTTTAACATGCTTCTCTTTTGGTATGATTTTCTTAGTCATATGTATAAGTACATTCCTTATATATATATATATATATATATATATATATATATATATATATATATACACACACACACACAAATAGGGTGTTTTAAAAAATTGTATCATTCAAGATGTAAATATCTGAGTAATTATATAATCTAGGCAAATAAAACCAAGTAGGCATTTCATTACTTGGAAGAAAAGAAAAAAGTAAACAGAATTTTGAGTTGTTTCTACAAATGCTGTTAAAATTTGAGATCATTTGAATGAAAATTGGTCAAGTTATTAGATTACAGAATGATATAATTTTTTCTGAAATTGCCTATATATATAATATAATATAATATATAGGAAGAGAGAAAGTGAAAAACAAGGTAATCCAAATAGAAGAATTTAAAGTAAAAGAAAGTCAACATTATAATGTTCCAGTTCAAATAAACCTTCATCAGGGCTAGGAAGGATGATATCAAGTGACATTGTTCTACATCATTGTCTTAAACAGTCACATGATGTATTTTTAAATATGAATACTGATTTATTGATTAAATGGAAACCATTTTCTCTCTCTCTCTCTCTCTCTATATATATATATATATATCTATATATATATATATATATATATATATATATATATATAAAAATTTCCCCTTGTTTTGCATTTCATTAAAAAATCCTTTGGTGATCTAAAGTCACTTGATATCATCCTTTCTAGTCCTGATGAAGATTCATAAGAACTGAAATGTCATAATGTCATCTTTCTTTTACATTAAATTCTTCTCTTTGGATTACCTTGTTTTTCAATTTTTCTCTATTTTGTCTGCTTCATTTCCATTATTTACTTATATATAATCAGTGATGACATCAGCGTTAATTGGGCTCATATTTTTAACATACTTTACTTGCTATATATATAATTTAGAATATAAGAATTTTAGTATCCAACTATATTTTTTCTAAATACAGTTTATCAAATTTCTGTGCCTGTGCAGGTTTTTCACTGTTGATACTTGACAACTGACTATTCTACAAAAACCAAAATCATATTTTCTTTTTATCTGTTGTATTTTTGAAAATAAATACCTCTGACCCAGGTTAAGTACCTGCCTTAGTCACCACTAGAATCTCGCTCAATGTGTGGTCAATAGAATAAAGCATAGACTAACATATACACAAGCACACAGATGGTGCTCGAAGGTTTTGGGCCTGATATCATATTAGATTTTCCTCATATAATAATAGCCGGGAAAAATTATTTAATTTAGTTGAAACAAAATATTCTTTGAAAAATGTGGAAACGGCTGGTGCTAACAAAATGGCTGGAGAAGAAGCTAGATGGCAATTACACAAGAATGTTGAGAGCAATATTGAATAAGTCCTGGTGGCAACACCCCACAAAGCACCATCTATACGGCCACCTGCCTCCCATCACAAAAACTATCCAAGTTAGACGAACCAGACACGCAAGACACTGCTGGAGAAGCAGAGATGAGCTCATAAGTGATGTACTCCTATGGACCATCACATATGGCCGAGCAAAAGTAGGACAACCAGCTCGGACATACATACAGCAGCTGTGTGAGGATACAGGATGTAGCCCTGAAGACCTGCCAGAGGCAATGAACGATAGGGAAAAGTGGTGAGAGAGGGTCAGGGATATCCGTGCTAGTGGCACGACATGATGATGATTTATTATTTCAGCCAGGATTCTATTTATTTGAGCCATGTTAGTAAAAGAATTTTGTTAAATTTTTTTTTCTTTTTGGACTAATTTTCTTGGGCCTTAAAACAACCTGTCATGTTATTTTTTTTTTTTTCTAAGTGTAACATTATTAATACTGTCAGCAAAGTTTATCTGAATCAAAATTTTAAAGCATGAAGATAAATCAAAGCTATGAAAGTTAGTGAGTTAATAAGTCAAGGACTTGTTCCGAGAGAATTTTTATTGCTTTAAAATAGACTTGAAAGAATAGCTCTTTGGGCTGAGTCCAAAAAGCTCTATCATGGAGTCACCACTGATATACAGTCATCTACAGACAGTTGTATTACAACTCATCAGAGATACTTGAATCTGGGATGGAAACCTGGCTGACTTTACACCAGCTGGATATTTTACTGCACAACCACTAGCAAACTCAGCATAAGTGTTGGGATTTTAGCGCATTTGTGTAACTTTTGTTTGGTTTACATATATACACTTAAATGGCTATCGAGTGCTTAATTCATTTGAAGAGCATTGCTTGATGTGAGTAGCAACTGGTAATGTCTTTGTGAGAGTGCTTAACCCCCTGGTGGGAGGAGCATATATAGTAGTAGTTAGCCAACTGTAGTTGAGGGTGACCTGAAGTCTCCCTTTTCAATAGCTACTACATCAAGGGGTAGGGAATTGCTCTACTTACCTTTGATCCATACCTTATAATGCTCAGTGTTAAGCAAGGCGGCATCAAGTACCAATTTTTGAGTCTTTAGTCTGACTCAACCTGGGATTGAACCCTGGTCTCCTGGACCATTGGGAAACACTCTATATCATATTTACCCAACCCCTCCGCTCGGGCAGGATATGATGCAAGGTCAATTTTTTTTTTTTTTTTTAAGCGGAGTTTAACAGGTTTGAATTCAGAGTTTTCCTTCTCCTAGACTAGTTGCCTCATCAAGGCTAAAGAACCTAGTCTGCCCTACTATTTACCCATAGTTGGAGGGAGAATAATTGGATTCATACCTTTCCCAAGGGTATTAGTGCTATGTGAAATGCAATCAGTCTCGATTGTTGTTATAGTCACAGCATTTCATCTGTTTCACCTTGGAGGTTATGAGTTCAAATCCTCGGTCAAGCAGTGTATTGAAAAGTCAAATACTCTGAACAGAGATGAGACATCTCGAGTACAAATTAACTCAGAAGAATTAACTGATACAAGATATCCTCTATATCCTCATTCAAACGAGAACGACTTACCCCTTCGTTTTGCAGTGAAGGGTTCAATTTGTAATCCCCATACATTTAAAGAAAGCCAGAAGTTTGCAACAGCCAAAACGCTGTGACTATAAGAACAGGAAAATTGAGGACTCTAGTCTGAGTACATTGGTGTATGATAATTGTGTTATTAAATTCAGATGTAAACAAACAGGCTTGGCCTACTAGATCTGACCTGGGAAGGGTTAAAAAATCTGACCTTTTATAAAATCATTTGGTGATTACAAGCTGAGTTATGGTAGTAGGCAACAGCTGTCAAGTTAAATGAAAAATATTTTTTGTGCTCTAATAGTTTTAAAAAATACAAGGTTCTACCTACATGAATATTGAAAACACATGGGTTGATGAAAAGCATTAAAGTAACCATATGTTAACAGTAGAGTTCCCACCACCACCACTACCAGATGGTTGATACAAACTATATTTCAACCATTTATTGATTCAGTCAGCAATTTTTTTCCACTCAGTATTTTAAAGCATTTTGTTTATGGTTCAATTTTCATTAAAAAGTTTTTGATTTTAACATATTCTGTGATTTTTTTTTTTTTTTCTTTAATAAACATAGATTGCAGGATGGTGAGGCTCCAGTAATGCTAGAGCTTTGGGGAATGTGGGGTACCCCTTCATTGACATTGTTCCCAGGTCTACTCTGACCGAAAGTGGTAGCATCTGATAGGGTCCTATCTATGGGTCAAATAGAACTGTTTGACATTTAAACTGAGTTCAAACAAATAACTCATGTCTAATGGCATATCAACCTTTATAAGAAATAGAACTGTTTGATCATTTAACCGTGTTTATTGAATTGTTAGTGATACATAGCAATACTTAAAAGTTTTTAACTGTGTCTGAATTGAATTATTGTTATTACATAACAATGCTTGGAAACAAATGAATGAATAGTGTTTAATAGAATAATTAGAGTTAAATAGCAATACTAGTAACCACTTCACTGTCTGCAAACAAATGATTAATATTGAATAGAATTATTTGTGTGAGATAGCAATAATTAAAACAGTTTAAATGTGTAGAAACAATAGCAATACTAATGTGCAAAAAATTAATTCTAACTCATTTAAAAATGAGATTACTGACAAATATCATGTATATCTATTTAAATGTGTGCAAACCGATGACTGATGTTGAATTGTTACTGTTAAATAGCAATACTTGAAACCATTTAACTATGTGCAAGAAAATGAGCTCCAGCTTGTTTAAAAATGTTATCAACAAAATGTGTTTACACATCATATATATTTAATATTTATGTATAAACAGGATTTTGCATTGAATAACCTACAAGGGTTGATATGCCATAAAACCTAATCAAACCAAACAAATGACTGATGTTAAATTGTTACTGTTACATAGCAATACTTGAAACCAGTTAAAAGTGTGCAAATAAATGGTTAATAGTAAATAGAATGATTTGTGATTCGTATTAGATAGAAATACTTGAAACCATTTAACGGGAGGGAGAAATGAGCTCAGGTTTGTTAAAGATGTTCTCAGCAAAATGTTTACAAATAATATGTATTTAATATATATATGCATAAACAGGATTTAACATTAGATAGCCTACAATAGTTGCTTTGACATCAAACCAAACCAAATCTACGAAGAATTCACTTAAAGATCATATGTATAGACATTTAACTGTGTGCCAACAAATGGCTGATGTTGAATTGTTAGCATTATATAGCAATACTTGAAACCATCTAATTGAGTGAACAAATGAACTCTGGCTTGTTTAAAAATCATAGGTTTGATATATATGTAAAAACAGGATTTGGTATTAAATAACCTACAAAAGTTGATATGCCATAAAACCCAACAACCTCAAGTTGGTTCAGTAGAGTATTAACTGTTTCTAAGTGGTCACCTAAGTGCTGAGCTGGTTTATGACTAACCATAAGTCAAGATTTTTACTTAGTCACGAACACAACTTTATTTGTGGATGGAGGTGTCAATAAAACAGACTTGAGTATTATAAAAAAAATTTTAATGGAATTTGGATGAATATAATTAAAATTCGGGTCAATTGTTTTTTTGTCTGCATTTTTTTGTCTTTTAGTCTGATGTTATTCAGGTTATTCTAATCCAACTTAGCATCAGTCTCTCTTAAATCTTTTCAGATGAATGCCAAGAGCTTCTTTGTTTTTTTTCTTTTCGTTTCCTCGTAATGTCAGTGTTTCTGTAAGTTAATTAGTCTTGTTATATTAATTATAAGCATATGACTAGGCACATGTGTCTATGTGTCCTGGGTATGACATTAAACAGCATCTGATAGTGAGGCTCCAGTTCTGGGGAGTATGGAGAACCCTTTTTATAGCTCTTACTCTCAGATTCACTCTGACCCAGAGTGGTAGTACCCTCTTTGGGTTCCATCCTATATTACCAAACTCTCTGGCATTTGAACCTCTAACCAAAAATATCAGAATTTTTTAAAATTTTTAGTGAAACATAATACAATCCAAATCAACTGGTTTAAAAATTATTCATATTTGATCGAACTGTGCAAAAAAACCTTAAGAAACAACTCTGAAAAAAATGTATGAATGTATACTGAACATGATTCCCTAACCTCTAGGCATTGAATAATTATCATTCATGTTTCAATTTGAACTGGAAATTTGCTTTATTTATTAAAAGCATTCTAAGTCTATTTCTTTGTGGTGTGCTGTTTTTGCTAGGTTACACTTGTAAATGCAACAGAGGTACACAAAGCATAATTATTCTCATTGTTGGGAATGGAATCAGCAATCCATGTTCAAATCCTGGATGAAGCTGTTTGCATTTCAGTTCATACTAATGTCCTTGAGAAAGCCATTAATCCACCTGTCCTCACCCCAGCTATAGATAGATAGTAGAGCAGACTGGGTTCTTTAGCCTTGGTTAGGCAGCCAGTCTAAGAGAAGGAAATCTCTGAATTTAAATTAGCTATACTTTGCTTCAAAAGTGTTGACCTTGTGTCACATCCTGGGTAATTAAAAGGATTGGGTAAAGCATATATGCATACAAACATAGTGAGAATTTTAGTCTGATAAAAGAAAAGTATGGAGACTGAAGATTTTATTTTATTTTTTTTTTTTTTTTTACTTTAAAATGTAAAATTTAAATGAAGACTTATGCACAACTGATCAACTTAAAGGGATGATGCCTAAAAATTTAGACTGCTGTCTACATGAGTCAATCCTAATCTGAAGGTAGTTTCTATATTTTTTTGTTAAAATGTTTTTGGTGAAATACAGGATTGTGTAAGTGCAGCACCTGCCATTCTCACCAGATCTAGCTCTGTGTGACTTTTTCTTGTTTCTTAAACTTAAAATTCATACCAAAAATAAGAATATGGGAAACATTAAAAAGAGATACAATGGTGCAACTTCACACCATATCAAATTTTGAGTTTCAAAAGTGCATTGACCAATAGAAAACTCATTGGAGTGTTGAATGCCAAGGGAACTATTTTTAAGAAAATTAATGTTTCATTCTTCATTAATTTGTCTTGATAAATACAGTTTCAGTCTTGATATTTTAAAACACACTTCATCTAGAGATAAAGAAAATTGCTCTTAAGGTTTTCTTATTTAATGAGCCTTGTATATATCCTTTTAAATAAAGATGTTCTTAATAAGTTTCCAGACTTTTTTCGTATGGGCCCTTTTATTGATAGTACACACATGAAACTCTAGTCCCTTTCGAAGTAATCTCCTCCGGCTGCAATGCACTTGTTGTACTGTTCTAACAACTTCTGGAAGGCCCCATGGAAGTCCTCTTGTGTGAACGTGTCAATGACCTTCATCACAGTCTCTTTCATCTCCTCAATTGTCTCATTTTAAATTCCTGTACAAAAAAAGTCTGGAAACTTATTGAAGGGCACCTCGTAAAACTACTTAAACTAAGTATTCAAAGTATCAATAACCAAATCTATCATGACTGAATTTTTCTTGCACCCATATTGATATTTATCATGAATATTCATGAATTATGTTTATAAGGACTCCTCCAAACCAACTCATTTGAGTTTGTTGATGACCACAGGAATGATTGTATTGTATTTCTAATGTTACAACACCACATCGCACCAATCGGAACATGGTAAAGAGTTGCTTTCTCACATTTGGAGAGTTTAGTCTTTCTGTGACACTGCAAAAATTCACAGAGCAAAGTCCTCAAAGACGAGGGGATACCCCCATGGTGTGATGGTTAAAGCACTGGACTGTGGAATTGTAGTATACAAGTTTGAACACTAGTCGCGCTATTATGTTCACTTTCGGACAAATACCCTAGGGAAAGGTATGAACCCCCTGATCCTCCTATCTATGGGTTAAATAGTACCACTACTCTCCTTTTTTTAAAAAAAAAAAAAAAACAAAAAAAAAAAACAAAGATGGATTTGGCATTAAATAACCCAAGAAGGTTGATATGCCATTAAATAAACAAACAAATCAAAGATATGAGTCAACTTATAAGATCCAATCAGGATTAAGCTTGTTAATCAATTAACATTGTTAAAAGTCCACTCAAATCCTGAATCATTGGCTGATTAGAAATTTTTTTAAAATAATGAAGATAATAATTTACTTTATTATATTTCATACATAAAGTCAGAAAACATTTTACTTTTCCAGCAAGTTCTAGAAATTATCATTTACTAAGCTTTGTTCAGTTTAGCACAAGACCAGAAGTATGGGAGCACATAATCAGAGTTGAACTCACTAAGAATTGTCTGTTAGCATAACTCACTAATTATTATACTGGGCAAAGTGCATTAAGAGCTAGGAATAGTTATCTAGACAAAACCAGGAATACATAATATATATATATATATATATATATATATATATATATATATATATGAACCAGCACATTTGCTGGTATTGATTAGATTAAAACGGCTTTCATTGTGGAATAAGATCATTAAGTTTTGCTTCTGGCAGATTTTTCTAATAGCTTAATATAATGATGGTACTGAAAAAAAATCCGCATGATTACATTAGTTAAACGACCTAAAAAATCCATCTTAATAGTTGGATTTTAATCTTGTAACACCAAACTGTTTCGCAAGGACTTTTAAGTTAATAAATGTTGTTGAGAGGTTAATGTTTATCCCCCACGAGTTGCCATTGCAATCTAAACATAATACTATTTTTTAAAGATTTTTTTGAAATTGTTCATTGTTTTTTAATTCTATTTATTTATTTATTTTTATTTTTTTTTAAGCCTTGATTTTCTTGTGACTGGAATTAAAAGGTCATAACATTGGTTTCTGGCTTGGAAATTTTCTGCAAGATGTTTGCTTTATATAGTTAAACAAAAAGATTAAGATTCAGTTTACATAGTGTTATAGAAATTTTGACATATTTGAAATTATTTATAATATAAATTCTATTAATAACATGTGACACAACATTGAGTATTAATGGCTGCCCCAGGCCATTATCAAATGAGTGTTAAAGAGAATATATTGTGCCTCTCACCACAACACTGAAGAAGAAATTCAGTAATTCTAAGAATATTTCAAAGTTAAATAACTTATTTCATGATGGTAAAAAAAAGAGTAAAAAAAATTCTTTGTGTTTATAAAATAAATGAAAAAGCTCTTGTAGCTAAATTGGTAATTATTACTGTCATCATCTCATGAAAGTTATTTTGATTTTTAAAAACCAAAATCTTGTTTGTGTATTCTTAAGTTTCATACAATGTTGGACAGTATTAACAGATTTTATTACCCTAAATCAATACGATATTTCAAAAAGTGGCTCATGAATATCTACATTATTTGTAGAAATAATTTGATGAATTATATTTACGTACAACTATATTAAAGATGGGCATTTTATGTGAAAAATCTTAGATGAACTAAACTTATATTATAAAGATCAGGTTTCTGTATGTTACTGTGACTCTGCAAAAATAGTAGCACATCATAGTGAGTTCTTTTAAATTCATAAAAAATTTTTTACTACTGCCATAGTGTCAAATTGGTCTAACTTAAGTGAATAAAGTAGTTTCTCATCCAATCTCTGATTTTAATAAAAATTGGATTGCATTTATGCTTACTCTAATCATGATTTCACAGAAGTAACAATTATTAAATGCTTCTTGTCAAATAAAAGTAAAGTTGGCAACTGTAGTCAGGGGTGACTCGGAAGCTCCCTTTTCAATAGCTACTACACTAAGGTGTAGGAGAGGGCGTTATTCCTTTCCCTGGATTGGTCTGCTTTACCCTTGATCCTTACCTTATAATGCTGAGTGTTAAGCAAGGTGGCATCAAGTACCATTTTTTGAGTCTTTCGTATGACTCAACCTGGGATTGAACCCAGGTCTACCGGGCCATTGGCGAACACTCTAACCATTATGCCAATAAGTAAAAGTAAAGTTGGTGACCGTAGTTGAGGACGACCAGAAGGCTCCCTTTTCAATAGCTACTACACCGAGGTGTAGGGAGGGTGCTACTCCTTTCCCTGGATTGCTCTACTTTACCCTTGATATGTACCTTATATCACTGAGTGTTAAGCAAGGAGGTATCAAGTACCATTTTTAAAGTCTTTGGTATGACATGGTCACTGAAAATGAGTATTAAAGAAAATATCATGTCGTGCTGCTAGCACAGATATCCCTGATCCTCTCTCGCCACTTCTCCTTATCGTTCATCGCCTCTGGCAGGTCTTCAGGGCTACATACCATATCCTCACATAGCTGCTGTATGTATGTTCAAGCTGGTCGTCTTGCTTTTGCTCGGCCATATGTGGGGGTCCATAGGAGTACATCACTTCTGAGCTTGTCCCTGCTTCTCCAGCAATGTCCTGCATGTCTGGTTCGTCTAACTTGGATAGTTTTCGTGATGGGAGGCAGGTGGCCGTATAGATGGTGCTTTGTGGGATATTGCCGCCAGGACTTGAACAAAGAAAATATATTGTGCCTTTTACCACAATACTGAGGAATAAATTAGATAATTTTAAAAATATTTCAGTTGACTAACTTCACATTATTTCATGCTTGTGGAAAATGCTATTTGGAGGACACTCTTTCTTCCTTGTTTATGTATAGGGTTGGTGGAGTTGGTTTTATGGCATGTCCACCCTTGGGTCATTTCATAATTAAATCAGTTGAACATTTATGGTCTTCAATAATATACAGTATAAAAATATATCTTTACAACTATTTTAAACAGGTAAACACTTTATTATCTCAAACAGATCTATTTGACCCATAGATGAGACCCCTGACAAATATTAAAACTTTTAGTAAGTGTTGGCCTGGGAGTAATAAAGAAGTACTTTACACTCCCCAGAGCTCCAAGACTCTCCACAAGATGACGTTTAGTGTCATACCTAGCACACAATGTATTTGCAATAAATTTTAATATAAATCCTGCATAGTGAATCTACACTGAGGTTTATTACTGCTAAAGGTAATCTTTAAGTTGATATACATACTCATTTTTTGTAAAATGATGTAAGTGTGTAAATGTATCCTTTTTGCTATTAATTTATTTTGTTAATGGATATATAAACAAATGTAAAGTTATTTCTCTACTAATTATAAAACAGGTTAAGTAATTATTTAGGCAATTCATTCATATTAAGATTGGATTTCATTGTTTTCACTTGTAAAGCCTGACTTTTTTCCAATATTTAGTATCACCCCTGTCCCATAATGAATGTTGTATATAACTTAGAAAATTTATATGCAAATTTGATATGGTTAAAAATAGTAAGATTTCGTTCTATTGTATCAAGAATTTGGATGATCAAAAAACTACATCCTGTGCAAATGCTACCACCACAGTATTATCATTTAGTTAAAAATTGGACTCTAAATTGTTTTATTCTTTAAGAATATTGTAAGTATATTTTCCGTGATGTGCTGTTCTTGCTGGTTTAAACTTTCTAAGATAAGGAAAGTATGCTTAGATTAACTGTTATCATTGTTGTAAATGGAATTGTCAATCAGTTCAAATTCTGAATGAGTTTGGTTCCATTTTGTGGGAAAGGTGTTCTCCTCCCAGCTATAGGTTGAATAGTCAGCCAGACTGAGCTCTTGAGTCTTGATACAGCCACCATTCTAAATTCAAACTAGTCATACTCCTCTTAAGAAAGTGACTTAGTGTCACATTCTACCCATGGCAGAGGTGTTGGGTAAATAGTTATTTACTAAGCATTTTTTTGCTTAGATGTGGCACAACGCTATATGAATGGGGCACCCAATGAGGTGTTGGGTAAATAGATACATAGCTCTGTCTTGTTGAAAGCTATAGCTCTTATTGAAAGATGCCTGTTCCTCATTTGGGGTTTTCAATAGATTTAATCTATGACCTGGGGTAGGTCAATCGTCACTTTCTAAATGTTTTAATCTAAATTTTCTACTGTTTTAATCTAAATAACACTGCAAACTCTTTGTTTTAAGAAACCAACACCACTGGAATGGTAAGTGGGGGCCAAAAGTAATCGTATTTATTTTTTCAATTATATAGCATCTGTAAAAATCATACCATCTTCAAATGAGAAATAAGATATGATTCAACTTAATCGATTATGGAGTCACACATGATATAAAGGTTATTGTCAAAGGAAAAGGATACAACAAGCCAAGTTCGAATCCTGGATGAGGTTGTTTGCATATTACTTTGTGCTAACTTCTTTCAAAAGGACATAATTCCATCTTTTCTCATTGTAGGTCAGATTGGGATCTTTAGTAATGGTATGGCAAGTACTCTAGAAGGAAGGAAGGCTCTGAAATCAGTCCTGTTGGCAGAGTTTAGAATACACAATGGTGTAAGACCCTCCTCCTTTCTAAAAAAAAGGGATGTCCTGAGTCGACACTAAACTGTATCTGGTGATGAGACTCCAGTTCTGGAGCTCTGAGGAGTGTGGAATATCCTTTATTGCTATTACTTCCATGTTTACTCTGGCCTGGAGTGGTAAAACCTGTTAGGGTCCCATCTATGGATCAAATAGATCTGTTGGAAAATTATTTGCTTTTGATAAGAATACATGAAATCATATTACTGTTTGCAAACAAATGATTATTATCAAATATGAATAGTTATTTTAATACATATAATTGTGTATAAATTGTTTGTATTAGATAGGAATACTTGAAACCATACAACTGAGTGTAGATTATTTGTGTTGAATAGGAATACTTGATATCATATAACTGTGCAAACAAATGATTATAGGCAAAAAAAAAAAAAAAATGTGCAATAGAATATTGAAAATATAGTTAGGATTGTAATCAAACACTTAAAGATTAATCAAATTTCACCATCAAATAACTCATAAGGAGTTGATATGCCTTTAAACAAATAAACCAAGCTCTGAACTCAAACCAGTTTTGTTCTGTTTAACAAGGTGAATGTGTCACGTTCTGCATGTGACAGGAGGTTGGGTCAATACAGACTTAAGTTATTATCTAGGACGAGCAACGTGGTTCGTATTTTTTTTTTTTTTTTTTTTTTTTTTTTAAATGCAGTTGTGATTCTAACTCATTAACTGACAGCTGTTTATACGTTTTGGTTTGGTTTCGTAGAATATCAACCATTATTGGTTATTTAATGCCAAATCCTGTTTTTACATATACATTAAATATGATTTGTAAATACATTTTGTAGATACACAGTTAAATAGTTCTATTTCTAACAATTCAGTTTAGCATAAATCATTTGTTTGCACTCAGTTTAAATGTCAAACAGTTCTATTTTGACCCATAGATAGAACCCTATCAGATGCTACCACTCTTTAATGTCATATCCAAGACACTCGTCAGGGGCAGTCTTACCCCTCTGCAGAGATGCAGTTGGTGTATTCTACAGCCTCAACCAACTGGGCATTATACACTCTGGCTCACAGAGGATTTATCAGGTGACTAGCTAACAAATATGCCAAATATTTCTCTTAAGTACAGTGGTCACTCATCAGGAATAAAAAATTTTTTTTTTTTTTTTTTTTTTTTTAACTTAGGGTGTCAAAATAAAGGAAGTTAGTCTTGTTAATGTTTTAAAGTTTTGAATCCATTTAAGTGCTAAAATCATAGAACCTGTAAGCTAAATAAACTTACAGACAGAAATTCATTTTAAGATTATTAGTGTACTTGGTGTATTTGTTCATCATCATCTGATAAATTATCAATTGTAAACACATTCATAAATTCTTCACTATCAGATGATATGTCTAAGTTTGGTTAATCATTTTCAAAAAGATTTTCATCAATACTAACCTGCTTTACCATTTTGAAGGAAAAGAAAGAAAATAGTTTGAAAAAACCTCTTGGGTCAAGTATGTATTTATGCAACCCATGATGTTACTGGAAGCTGCTTAACACCAACGAGTCACATTGAATTGAATCCAAATCAACACTTTCTGCAAATAAGATATCTTTGCTTGGCTACAAAATTGCTAATGGATTAGTTTGGCCAGATAAGTCCAGACTACAGCCACTTCCCAACATGGAAATTACCCTCTAAAATGGCAGCACTCTGAAAATCAGTTCTAAGCATGTTTGCATATTATGCAAAGTGGATCCCTCGTTTTTCAGACCATACCTAGCCTCAAATCAAGGCAAAACATTTTCTACTTTATCCTGGTGCTTGTGAAGCATTTAGCACCATAAAATAACTGCAGGACGGACTAGGTTCTTCAGCCTTGGTGAGGCAACTAGTCTAGGAGAAGGAAAACTCTGAATTCAAACCTGTTAAACTCCGCTTAAATATTGACCTTGTGTTATATCCTGCCCGAGCGGAGGGGTTGGTAAATACTACCATAAAATAACTGCTCATGAGTAGGATGTGATGTAAGGTCAATTTTTAAGTAGAGTAAAGTTGGTTTAAATTCCTAGTTTTCCTTCTCTTAGACTGGTTGCCTAACCAAGGTTAAAGAGCCCAGTCTGCCCTACTATTTACTAATAGCTGGGGTCAGAAAAAAGATGTATTCATGCCTTTCCTAAGAGCATTAGCATAAAGTGAAATGTAAACAGCTTCACTCAGGATTTGAACTTTGGTTGACAAATCTATTTCCAATGGCTATAATTACTTGAATAGAAGAGTACCTCTTTGATGTCCAGACTCATTGATAAAATAGTTGTCATTTTTTTTTTCTTCAGAAATAGACTGACAGTTTTGGGCAAGCCAGAAAGCCTCAAGAGATGGAATGCTATATGCTTCCAAGGTTGTCTTTGCTCCCTCAATCCACACCTTCCATATTTTTCCTTCTGCCTTATACTCGGATATCTTTGTGTTGTATGCTTGGGAGGCAGGTTGGTAATTTAGCAAGTGCTCAAACAATTTGATTCTCTTTTGGTGGTCATGATGGTGAACCAGTTTTGCTCTTACCATTTCTTTGATTCTGCTTACAGCCTTTTTCAGTTGGTATGGTATATTAAAGTGCGAGATAAAGATGGTGTTAATAAGTTTGGCCTTGCTATCAATTAGGATATTTGGGTGATTCAGCAGTGAATAATGAGTTTGTAGCTGATGTTATTAGTCACAATAAAAAGGAAACCTTTATTTGCATTGAATTTTAGTTATATATAAGAAGATTGGTTGGTTGGTATTATGGCATTTTTACCCTTGTTAGGTTATTTACTGCTGAAGTCAGTCATTTTTGCAGGCAATTATATGGTTTTCATTGACCAATTATTTTAAAACTATTATGGCTTTAAATAACTATTCTTAACATGTACAATTGTTTTCATGCAACTATTCCAATTTGATAAGTGGAATCCCTGTGGCAAAATGTGCTAGACTGTGACATCATAGTGAGTGAGTTTGAACTCTAGTTTCGCTTTCACTTTCAGAGGTATTAACCCCTTATTCCTCCAGCTATGGGTAAATAGTACCATTACTGTTCTTCATTCAATAAGGAAAGCTTTGGTATTAAATAAAACCCACAAAGGTTGATATGAAACCAAACCAAACTAATAATAATGATAATAATTCTGTTGTAAACAATTACAACTTTAAGTAATCATCCTTAATAGAAATGATTTGCACAGTTATATGGTTTCAAGTATTCTTTTCTAATACTGAGGATTTTCAAAAATATCTATTTGACCTATAAGATCCTAACAGGTGATATTACTGCAGGTTGGAGTCAACTTAGGAGTAATAGTATTGAAGAGATGACTTTACATTCCTCTGAGACGTCACCTTTTTCATGTTGTAGAGTGGCTAACCACCCCTTTAGCACTCTATCAGATGGACTGGCTCATAGTCATAAATAGCCTATGATTAAAAACTTCTGGGGTTGATTTAATAAGCTGATTAGTATTCGAACTGATCTTACTTTGTTTGGCTATACTGCATTCTGACCCTCCTCAATTTCTTGTAAATTCTCTTGTTAACTGTTGTAACTAATTGCAATGTGTCTTTTTCGTATGTATCCATTAGCACTGGATATGGGTGCTGAATAAATATATTAA
Source organism: Sepioteuthis lessoniana (assembly GCA_963585895.1). Classification (NCBI taxonomy): domain Eukaryota; kingdom Metazoa; phylum Mollusca; class Cephalopoda; order Myopsida; family Loliginidae; genus Sepioteuthis; species Sepioteuthis lessoniana. Next base: position 68,022,231 of record OY757935.1, on the reverse strand, counting down.
GCACTCATTCTTCTCTGTGTATCATTCATCTCAGGAGGTGCCCGTGGTGTAATGGTTATCGTCATAGGATATGGACAAGGCGATACGAGTTCAAATCCTGGACAAGACTGATAGCATTTCACATAGCACTAATACCCTTGGGAAAGGTATGAATCCAATTATTCTCCCTCCAGCTATGGACAAATAGTAGGGCAGACTAGGCTCTTCAGCCTTGGTGAGGCAACTAGTCTAGGAGAAGGAAAACTCTGAATTCAAACCTGTTAAACTCCGCTTAAAAAAAAATTGACCTTGTGTCATATCCTGCCCGAGCGGAGGGGTTGGGTAAATAGGATCATTCATCTCAACGATACAACACATGTTGAACTCTGTAGCCTATACACAAGCTCGAACTGAACCCTTTATTTAATCCACAGTGATAGATTGTTCCAATTCTTAATCATGACTGGGTACAAAGTGTTAAGCTGTAGTAAGTATTCTGTGTTATTCTTACCTGTTGTTGGGATTGAACCTGCAACCTCCAGATGGTTTCACTCAGAAGGACTTTTCAACCAAATGCCATGTGTTTTGTACTCCTTATTAAAATCTCTTTGACTAGAAACAGTATATTTTGCTACCTGATGATTTCTAGTCATCTCAAATGATATTGATCGACCTTGTATAGTTTATTTTGGGGGTCTGGCTTAAAGTTGATATCTATCCGTGGAACTTTTGTTTGGTCATGAATCTTTGGTAACCACAAATGAATGAACTTCAGTGTCTGTTTTTGCCTTTATTTTGGTAATAAACTAATTTTTACATGGTTGAATGTCTAACTAAGGGAGATAACTTCATGTGGGAGATTTTAACAGTATTCTTATTTTATGGGTATCCTTTCTTTTTTTAAGATTGGCAAGGCTTAGAATGGCTTGATTGTATTTCCCTACCTACCAAAAAATGTGTCCTGGGTATGACATCTGATGGTCTGGACTGTGTGGAATGCTTCTTAATTCCTATTACATCCAGTTCTTCTCTGTTCTGGAGTGGTAGTATCTGTTAGGGTCCTATTTATGAGTCAAATAGATCTGTTTAAAAATTATTCAATCGAACAGTGAAAAAAAAAAACCCCAAAACTCTTAACAATTACACAGAAACATGTAAATATAAATAGAGAATAAATGCAATTTCCTAACCTCTGGGCATACAATAACCCGAGACAGTTTGACATGCTGTTAAGATCAATCAATAGCTCAATAGCTACCTTTTAAGGGCTACTCTTAAGATTGAAATTAAAGTTTATGAAAAAAATTTCTGCTTTGAATTTAACAAGTTTGAAATTTTTTACTTTGATTTGAATTGTTATCATGTTGCCTTTTTTTTTTTTTTATATTGGTTTATAGATATATCTATATCATTCATTTTTTTTTTTTTTTCCAATTTCTTAATAGTTGTATTCCTATTGCAGAGGAAAAGGTCAGATTCCGGATGTAACTTTATATTACGATCCACACCGAAAAACGTTTCATGTTAGGAATGAGAATTCAGTTAACTGGTTGTCTGCTGACTCAGAAAAAAAAGTTGAGAATAGGACATGCATAGTGATGGCTTTAAAAACTTTTTTTCCAAGATAGGAAAGTTAAAAAAAAAAAAAATCAGTTTAATTTAGCTTTATATATATATATATATATATATATATACACACACACACTTGTGAAAAGTAAATGTCATTTTGTTATTTGAATGTAACAAGGTTTGACCTTGCTGACTTGTCTGGATTTGTCTCATCCTCTTTTCCAACTTCCTTTTTGGTCAAATAAGTGATATTATGACAGTATTCACAATTTTTCAAAACTGGTTTTTATCTATACGTCAGAGGTCAAGAAAGTGGCTGAACAATGAGTTTATTCATTCAGAGGGAAGGAAGGGGCAGAAAAAAAAGGCGGTGAGGAGGAATAACATACTGATTTAAATTGCCCGCTCTCCCTCTTTCTTTCTTTTTTTTTTTCCAAACCACCAATTTAAATTACAATTTGTTTTTTACTTTTAATTTCATTAATTACAAAGTTTCAATGCTCATGGCAAATTGGTCATTGTATAATAAAATGAAATCAGTAACTCAAGTTCAAATCCTGGACATGGTTGTTTGTATTTCACATAATGCTAATACTCTTGTGAAAGGTATGAATTCAACTATTCTCCCTCTAGCTATGAAGGAATTGTAAGGCAGACTAGGCTCTTTTAGCATTTTAATAATACCTAATAATATCCGTTTTAATTGTATAATTTTCCCTTTGATATAATTAAACCTTGAAAGCTTCAGGGGAACTACACAAGAATGCTCTATGCTGTTTTGGACAAATCCTGGAAACAACACTCTACAAAACAACAGCTGTATGTTCACTTACCTCCCATCTCAAAAACCATCCAAGTGAGAGGATCAAGATATGCTGGGACAAACTGAGTGACAGTCTTCTATGGGGTCCTACACATGGACAAACCATTGTTGGCCAACCAGCAAAAACTTACATTCATGAGTCCTGTATGGACACAGGATGCCATTTAGAAGACTTCTCAAGAGTGATTGCCAATAGGGACAGATGATGAGAGAGAATCAAGGGAATCTGTGCTTTTAGCATGACCTGATGATGATCTTTGGTTTAGTAGAAAGTTAACTTTTTATGAAGAAATTTTTAGGAGTGAACTGTACGATAGATGATACTGTAAATATTTGGTTTGGCTTTGTTTATATCAATTTGTGTGGGTTATTTAATGTCAAAGCCATCCATGTAGAAGAACAGTAGTGGTACTATTTAACCCAGAGTTTAGTAGGGGGCAAGGGGGTTCATGCCTTTCCCAAAGGTATTAGTTCAAAAGTGAATTTAATAGCATGACAGGAGTTTGAACCCTCTTATTACAATGTCGCAGTTCAATATGTTAGCTATTATGCCATGGGCACTCTCCAGTAAATATTTAGATCCCAGGATGTTATTGATGTTTCTGTTACTTCTGACCCCAGCCAACACCTTTATGACTATACCATGAGCCAGCTAGAACTATTCTCCTATACTTATCCCTCTCAAGTGTGGGGCATCTCTTTGGCACATCAATGAATTTCAAGGCGACTGAAATGAAAACTGACTTATGTTAAAGTACAAAGACTAAAGAAGAAAACCAGTGAGAAATGTAGGGTTCTTTTGACTATTTTTTTTTTTTTTTTTTTTTTTTTTTGGTTTTAGGGTTTTAGGGTTTCTAATTCACCTCCTCCCTCACTAAATTGCCATTCACCTCCTCCCTCACCAAATTGTATGTCATGAATTTTACATAAAATGATTTGACATCTCACTGGTAAGTGTTTGGTAACATAATCATCCTTAATCTTTGACTTTTCCTCAAGAATCTCTTTTACCGTTGTATAGGCATTTTAAGAAATGGGATAGTGTGTGTGTGTGTGTGTGTATATATATATATATATATATATATATATATATCCAATCCCTCTGCCCAAGCAGGATGCCATACCCTGATTAAAGAGTCTAGACTGCTCTACTATTCTCCCATAGTTGAAGAGGAAAATAGTTGGCTTTGTACCTTTCCCAAGAGTATTATCACTGTGAAATGCAAACAGCTTCACCCAGGATTTGAACTTGAGTTAATGGTTCCATTTCTTACAACAATAACCATTATACCACAAGTGCCTCCAGAGAATAGCATATGTTCTATTTATTATTTTTTATTTCTGAGATGAGGAATTATTACTAGCAGTACTTACCCATATTAACATACAAGCAGGATATGGAATAATTTTCAAAATGTTTTTTCTTGTCTGATTAGTCTAATTGCAGTGAATCTAAATTTTCATGATTAGCTCTATTATTCAAGGGCTTGTTCATAAACATTCAGCCCAATATGAGTGAGCAAGAAAAGAAACGACAAAGAATTTATGATTTGCTTAATGCTGAAACCATGCCAAAAAAATTTCTAAAATAATTGGAGTTTCTTTATGGCTTCCATCAAGCCCAGACCATAACTCCCTTGATTACACAATATGGGGTATTTTAGAAAACAAAACAAGGGCAACTCCTCATCCAAATATTGGTTTGCTTAAGACTGCTATTAAAGAGCAATGGAATAAAATGTCTGAAGAATTTATTTTGAAGGCATGCAAATTGTTTCAAAGGCCAGTTGATGTAGTAATTAAAAAAAAAAAAAAGGTGGCCATATTGAGTAAATTTACTGTTTTGTGTCCATCTTCTTATTTTGTTTATTTTTTAAAATTGAAATTAATTTTGTTTTATAAGAGAGTCGTTTATCATTATACTAGAATATTCCTAATTTTGCTTCCGCACCCTGTAAGGATTGTAAGAAAGTACTTTGAAAATTAAAGATGTACAGTCACTTTTACTAAAATTTGGGCTAATGGGTCATTGGCCTAATGAGTAGAGTGTTCGCCAATGGCCTGGGAGACAGGAGTTTAATCCCAGGTCGAGTCATACCAAAGACTCAAAAAATGGTACTTGATGCCGCCTTGCTTAACACTCAGCATTGCAATGTGGTGATCAAGGGTAAAGTGGAACAATCTAGGGAATGGAGTAGTGCCTTCCCCTACACCTTGGTGCAGTAGCTATTGAAAATGGAACCTTCGGAGCTCCCTCTACTAAGGTCGCCAATTTACTTATTTCTATTTTAAGGAGTCAAATTAGCAGTAGTTACTCATTTTACATAGCACTTCTAAGACATCATTATTAAGGATGTAGAGTTGCTTTTATTAAAATTTGAGATATTTGTATTTAAAGGAGTCAAACTGGCAATACTTATGCATATTATCTATGGGTTGTAAGATGGTCATTATTAAAAATAAATGATGTAAATTCACTTTTATTAAAGTTTAGGATAATTTATATTTAAAGGAAGTTTTATTTGTTTTCATTTATATACTTCAGATTACATACTGCAAGAGTGGGTATAGAATATTGCTTTGAGTTTGTTCAGGGATCCCTTGAAAACTCCAACAAATAAAGATTTAATTTTTTTTTTTTTTTTTTTTTTTTTTTTTTAGACTTGGAGGGATAGATTAGTACAAATTTATAAAGAATTTTTTCTTTTTCTTTTTTCCTGTTTTTTTTTTTTTTTTTTAGGTGGGGTGACTTGAGATGAAATTAATTCCCTCTTAGTAGCTTGACACCTGGCTGCAACAAAGGGTCGAAGTGCATGTAGGTGGGGGAGTGATCTGACTTTCATAATGATTACCAAGAGAATGGATAAGCACTGTGATGAGACAGGCACACTTTACTAGCAAGGTGGGGAGTAGAAGTAAGATCCCAGCCAAAAATCACTCTGAACCAGATCTAGTAGAGTTTGAAACCTTTCTGAGCATGAATAAAAGTAAGTAAAGTTGGCGACCTTAGTCGAGGGTGACCTGAAGGCTCCCTTTTCTATAGCTATTACACTGAGATGGAGGGGAGGGCACTACTCCATTTCCTGGATTGCTCCACTTCACCCTTGATCCTTACTTTATAATGCTGAGTGTTAGGCAAGGTGGCATCAAGTACAATTTTTTTTTTTTTTTTTTTTTAGTCTTTGGTATGACTCAACCTGGGATTGAACCCTGGTCTCCTGGACTATTGGTGAACACTCTACTCATTAGGCTACTGGCTTAAAATGGTGCTCTGACCCGTATGGGCTAACACAGACATTTGTGAATTGTAATTTTAGGTTCACTGATTTTTTTTTTTTTTTTTTTTTTTTTTTTTTTTTTTTTTTTTTCTGATTCATGTTTTCATCTTGGTTATTATAGTCATAATATTTCGGCTATTTCTAAGATTAGTTATTGCTTATATGTTCTATATTAGTGTTCTCAGTTTGACATTAGGTTTAAAACTCAGAAATTCCCCTTTCTAATTACACTATAAATACTACATGACAGATAGCCTGGTTCAGCTAAAGAGACAAATAAAATGACATTAGGTTTAAAGCTCAAAGTTATCACTAGATTGTCCAATGGAGAAAATGACCTGATGTATATGAACATTGGTTTAAGTGTATCTGCCAGTACCAATTTCAGTCTGTTAACTGTATTCTCTGCTGAGGAGTAAGATAAACCCAACTAAAAATAAAAAAAGTGAAGGTCTGAGTAGGACACTAAATTGCATCCAGTAGTGGGGCTTCTGTTTTGGATAGTATAATGTCACCCTTTCATTGCCATTACTCTTAGGTCCCCTCTGACCCACTAGGGTCCCATAAATCTGTTTGAAAATTATCAGTTTTAAAAGGAATACTAATAAAGATATAAGTGCAAACATATTGATTAGGAAGAGTTACTTAAAGCCACATCATAGTATATATGCATATTATTTATATTAGATAGGAATACTTGAAACTATGTAATTGTTTATAAACAAATCACTGTTATTATTAAATAGGAATAGTTTTGCTCAGTTGGCTTGGGCTGTAGAATACACTAACTGCTTCTTTGCAGAGGGGTAAGACATACCCCCTCCTCCAACAACTGTCCTGGATATGACACTAAACAATCTGATGATGAGATTCCAGTAATACTGGAACTTTGAGGAATGTGGAGTACTCCTTCATTGGCATCACTCCCAGGTCCACTCTGGCCTGGAGTGGTAGCACTTGATAGGGTCCTATTCATGAGTCAAATAGAACTAAACTGCATACTTATGCTGAACTGAATTGTTTGAAATGGAACTGTTTTTGACATTGAAATTGTACTTAGGCTAAACTGAATTGTTTGAAATAGAACTGTTTGTTTTAAAAATGGGTTTGACATTAATAACCTACAATGGTTGATGTGCAATAAAACAAAACCAAACCAGCAATAGTTACTTGAAACCATATAATTGTGTATACATTATTTGTATTAGATAGGAATATTTGAAACCATATGTGTGCAGACAAATGATTACAAATAAAAGTATGATTTTGAAAAAAAGAACTTAAACTTTGGCATATCTTATAGCCAACCAACCAATAATCTGTGTGTAAGGCCACGTATGAAAAATCAGGTTTTCTTATTCAGTAAAAGATAAAAGTGACATTTTAAGGGTAAATTAACTCTTAAAAAATAGCTGATATATAAGATATCCTTTAAGTATAGACAGTAGAATGAAAGCAATCAACTTGAGTGGATTAAATAAAAGGGTCAGTTTGAAATTCCTTCATGGTTATCAACCATGATAGATACCTGAAGACAGCTAGAAAGGTACAACAACCAAAATGAGGATACTAACTGAAAAATAACGCATGTACTACAATGATAATTTGGAGGAACACTTGCCTTGTTTGATGAGGGAGTTAAAAGGGTAATGGATTTTTACTGTTACTGGACAAGTACAAGAGATGTTCAGAAAGTTTTAAGCCTCACCCAGAAAGAAGAGCCATAGCTGAAGATCTTTAACTGAGATGCTGGGGATGAGCAAGCTGTCTGCAAAGTGGGTCCCAAGAATGTTGATGTCAGAGAACAAGCTGAAAAGCGTTGACCTTTCCAGGACACTTCTGACCCTCTGACTCCTCCAGGATGAGGTTTACAACTTTTTGAATGATCTTAGTATTCACCCAACCTCTCTCAACGAGATTTAAACTTTGGTACTCTTTGCTTTGAGTAAGCCTGGACAAATAGCTGCTATGAAGATCTACTGTATGTACTTAGCCAACATTTCTGCCACAGGCAGGTTGTAACACGAGGTTAATTTTTAAGCAGAGTACTGCAGGTTTAAATTCAGTTTTCCTTCTCGACTGGTTACTGTACCAAGACTAAAGAGTCTAGTTTGTTCTGCTATTTACCTGTAGCTGGTGGTGGTTGGGGGAGAAGAAATGGATTCGTGCTTTTCTGAACACCATTAGCATTAAGTGAAATATAAACGGTCTCAGAATGTTTTATAAATTTAAGATTAGTGTCAATAATACAGACTAATTAGGCTAGTAGACCATTATGAGTTTGATTCTCCGTAGATATCACCTACTTTTAGCTTTGTGTCAAATTAATATTAGTAAATCATATTTACCAACCTCTCTGCTCGGGCAGGATATGACACAAGGTCAATTTTTAAGCGGAGTTTAACAGGTTTCAATTCAGAGTTTTCCTTCTCCTAGATTAGTTGCCTCACCAAGGCTGAAGAACCTAGTCTGCCCTACTATTTACCCATAGCTGGAGGGTGAATAATTGGATTCATACCTTTCCCAAGGGTATTAGTGCTATGTGAAATGGTATGTCTCGTCCAGGATTTGAACTCATGTCACCGTGTCCATTTCCTACGACAATAACCATTATACCACGGGCACCTCTAATCTTAGTAAATGACAACTATGTTGACTAACAGTAAGAGTTTGTTAATATAGTACTTCATACAGATCTGGCTTGCCTATGGACTGACTGCCTGGCATTCATACTGGGTGGTTAAGTTTGCAAACTATGATATCAGGAGACTGTCCCTCCAGGTTTTGCAAGCAAACAATGCTTGGTGCCTGAGGCGTCCCATTAGGGGAATGCTGATTGGGGTCAAGAATTTTTGCATCTGCTTCGCATGAGTCTCAATTCATGTGTGACCCCCCACCATAAAATGATCTTGTGCCATCTTCTTACACAGTAGTTAAATCACAGTATATGATGCAATATGTGTATAGTATGTATATTTATAGTAGTAATATTTTTTAGTGAATTTGGTTTTCACTAAGTGTTCTTATTTGTGTCAAATTGAACTAAGCTTAGAAAATGACAATTATGTTGACTAATGAAGAGTAACAGTTTAATATAATACAACATTCACTACATGATACAATATGTGGACTGTAGATATATGGTGGGAAATAATAAAATAGATCAATAATACATCTATTTTATGCGTTGAGAATTTAAGTTTTTTTTTTATTATTCTTTATTATCAATTTCTAGTCTTCGTTTTTTCAGACTTAAAATCATTTTTATTTTGTTCTATTCACATTCGACTTTTTGTATAAGTTCATATACTTCCAGTTGTTTACTATCACATTTAAATTAATAAAGCGTCTTACTATCAGCTTATCATCTGTATTGCGGTTTAGCACTATAACCATTAGAAATTGTAGACTCCCTCATTCCTTCACCTTACTTTTGACCCCTAGTACCTTTTCCCTCAAGACATAATGGCTCTTTTGTGCCCTGATAGAGGATAACCGAATGAAGGAGAGATGATATTGTACAAATTACAGTATATGGTGTAATATGTATACAGTACATATATTTATGGTAGTAAATAATAAAATAAATTAATAATACATATATGACTTGGCAAGCTTTTCTTTTAATGGAAGGGTAGGTGGTTGATTTCTTTACATTTTCTCGTCTACATGAGTCATCTGTGATTTTCCACAGTTGACAGAAATACATTTAAAGAATTTCCTTTCACTTATTCATGGTAAATTTAAACCTGCGTAAGTGAAGGGTTGACAATATTAAAATGCCATTCAGATTTGCATGGCTTAATTGCTAAGCTTAGCTTAGTCTGAGACAAGATTAAATAAGTGGGGCACCCAGTGAGGTTCAAACTTGTTACATTATTCTTCATTAATTTTGATTGGAATTTTCTTTCATCTCTCAATTTTAGTTGCTTATTTATTTCATTATTTTTTGTTTCTGTGAGTGTTAAGAACAGTATTAATAAGATGCTAACTCACACCCAATACCTTGTTGACTGAGGATGTAGAATAACACCAACTGCTTCTCTGCAGAGGGGTAAGACCACCTGCCAACAAGTGTCCTGGATAGGACACTAGACAATCTGATGGTGAGGCTCCAGTCCTGGAGCTTTAGGGGATATAGAGAACTCCTTTATTGCCATTGCTCCCAGGTCCACTCTGACCCAGAGTGGTAGTGCCTGGTAGTGTCTTGTCTATGGATCAAATAGAATTGTTTGACATTTAAATTGTGTGCAAACAAATGACTTATGCTAAATTGAATTGTTAGATATAGAACTGTTTGATCATTTAACTGTGTGTAATGACTGATGTTTAATTGAATTGTTACTGATACATAGCATGATACATTTAAAAAAAAAATTAACTGTGTGTAGAAAAAAAAAAAAGAAAAAAACTGAGCTCGGGTTTGTTTAAAAATGTTATCAACAAAATGTGTTTACAAATCATATATATTTAATATATATGTATAAAGAGGATTTGGCATTAAATAACCTACAATGGTTGATATGCCATAAAACCCAACCAAACCAAACTTAGCTTTCCTACCCTATTCTGACTTACAGAAGCTTGGTTATTGGTACCAACTACTTGACCAACCAAGCTATAAGAACCATTGATACTGCAAAAGTCTAAATCCCACCTATAATTCATCCCTAATTTTATCTCTCAATTTGTCAATGTTTATTTTTACACACTTGTAGGGTTAATAGTCTCTTTTTTTTCATTTCTAGATGAAACATTGATGACTTTTATTAATTTTGTTTATTAGTTTCTTTTATCTTTTTAAAATTTTAGTTGCTTTTTTATCCTAATTGACTGGAGCTATTATTTTTATCACAGTGAGGAACAGCACAGATTAGAGATAATAATGAAAGTTAAACTTGCTATTTTTTTTTTTTTTTCTCTAATTAGTCTGCAATATGACCTTGCTAACCATGTTAGTATCGTACATACCTCTGTTCACATTTTCATTGTTTTTCAATACCAATTATATATGTATAAAGCTTCCTTCATTTTATGCATGCTATCAACAGAGCCTAGAATACACTGACTGCAATCCTCTGCAGATGAATAAGTTCCCCACTCCCAAAAAACGAGTGCTCTGCGTACGACACTAAACTGCATCTATTAGTGAAACTCCAGTTTGAGAACCCTAAAGAGAGTGAAATCATCCCTTCCTTGCCATTACTTCCAAGTCCACTTGGATGCAGAGCTATAATTGTTTACAAAAGATTATTATTAGTTACTTGAGTCTATGTAATTGCTTGAAATACTCAAAACCTGATAATTGTATATGAATTTTTAGTATTAAATAGGAATACTTAAAACATAACTGTGTATGAATTATTTGTATAAAGAAATTAGTTGAAGCTATAATTCTTTACAAATGATTATAATTAGTTTAAACTATGTAATTGCTTAAAGGAAAAGAAAAGACTTCAGCATTGAATAATCCAAGTGTTTGGTTTGGTTTCTTTGTTTAATGGCAAATCCGTCCTTGTAGAAGAACAGTCGTGGTACCATTTAACCCATAACTTGTGGAATAAAGAGTTTAATACCTTTCCTTAGAGTATTAGTCCAAAAGTGCATGTAATTGTCTGGTTGGAGTTCAAACTCACTTACTATGATGTCTAGCCCAGTCACTTGGAGCTACAGAATACACCGGCTGCATCTCTATGTAGGGATTAAGACTCTCCCAATGAATGTCCTGGATATGACACTAAACAGTCTGATGATGAGACTCCAGTAATGCTGTGTAGCTTTGGGGAATAAAGAGTACCCCTTTATTGTTATCACTCCTTGGTCTACTCTGGCAATGAATAGGGTCCTATCTATGGGTCAAATAGAAAACTTAACTTTGAAAGAGCACTGTTTTTGACATTTAAACTGTGTACTTATGCTAAACTGAATCATTTGAAATAGAACTATTTATATGTATGAAAATGTATTTGGCATTAAATAACCTACAGTGGTTGATTTGCCATAAAAACCAAACCAAACTAACTGATATCATCATCCACTATGTTAGCCACTGTGCCGCAAAGATCTCCCACCCACCCACCCAATTATTGACATTTCATAAAACCAACCAACAAACCAAGTTAGTATCATATATAAATCATATATATATATATATATATATATATATATATATATATATATATATAATGCGTTGATTTTCAGTACCAATGAGTTGTATGAAATTTTCTAATAGAAAACCATTATGCAAATATACTGTTCTTTTATGTATAGTTTTTTTAATCCTATATATAGTTTCCCTGACACTTTTTTTAAAGGGCAAAATGTCAATTTATGCATTCATAAATTTTAAATAGTGAAAAACTAAACTGAAAGATTGATTTTAAAAAAAAAAAAAAAAATAAATTGAGTAAATAGAATAGTTTCATCAATTTGAATCGGATTTAGTTGCAATGAATATTAGTAAAAATGGGTTGAATGAAAAATTAGGAAAAAAATGACACATTTAATTAAAATGTCTGTAATAATAAAAAAAAATCAGCTGGAATAATATAGTCTTTATATTTATTCAAAATCTGGCCAAATAATTACTTCAAATTTTAAAATTAAAAAAAAAACAAAAACAGAAAAAATAAATTATTAGACATACTAGTAAGTCTATGAAAAATTAATTCTGTTTTTTTTTTCCCCCCCCCCTTTTAGAAAGTTTTATCTTGTAATTTCTCTACTTGAAATTGTTGCTTTATCTCTTCGGATCTGATGACAATAATACAGCATTTATTTCAAAGCAAATTGTTAAAAAAACAGATGATGATGCATCTGAACTTTTGATTTAAATAAGGTTAAAGTTAAACAGGTACTAGAAACTTGCAATGTGACTTACAGCATTAATAAAGGTGTGTGTGTGTGTGTGTGTGTGTGTGTGTGTGTATTTGATCTGGGATAAACTCACTTTGACCTTACAACTATTGTGCTGGAAAATAATTTTAAAAAAAGTAAAATGAATATTGTTTATGTCTGCATTTATTCAAGATATCTTGACTGATCAACTACCCAGATCTGTCTTGCTTACAATGAATAGCCTCAGTTGGTGTAATGGTTAACAAGCTAAGCTGGCTAATTATTATTGAATTTGATTTTCATTGAATGCCCCATACTTCTGGACTTGTACCATACAAAGTTTGGTAAATGACTAAGTGTCTTGCATAGTGTAATGCTTAACGAGCTGTTAGTAAACCATTGCTAGTGAGTCTGATTCTTACCGAGTCCCATCTTTCCAACTTTAACCTACAACTAAGCTAAATTTTAGTAAATGACCATAATGAATCTAAAATACCAACTGTATACGCTATAGAAATTTATTTCAAATCTGTTTCTTGCCTTGAAGCTTAGTATAGGCCCACTGCAATTCCTGTGGTGGGGTAAACCCACCATGAAAAGGAGATGTCCTGAGTATGACACTAAATTATCTAGTGGTAAGGCTCTGCTTCTGGAGCTCCTGGGAGGAGGAAATCACCTCTTCATTGCCACTACTCCCAGGCTCTGATTTGGAGTAGTTGTAACTGTTAGTCTCATCTGTGGGTCAAATAGATTTTGAAAATTATTAGTACTAGATAGGAATACTAGAAACCATATAGTTGTGGGCAGACAAATGATTATTATCAAATTGGAATAATTATTTGAAACCATATAATTGCATACAAAAAAATGACTTCAACATTAAATAAACTTATAATGGTTGACATGACATGATTCTTTTAAATAAATTACTCCAAATAAAAACAAAAAAAAAACAAACGATGCATCAAGTTCAGCTGAGTAAATATTTAGGTATGTTAAAAATTTCAGTATTATCTTATCCAGCACATGAACACATAACCACAGCTGACAAAATATTTATATCACCTACATTATATATTCAAGTTCTGCTTTATGAATTGCATTTAGTGTAATGTATCATTGCTCTTTTTCTTAAGCATTGGTAGGATATTGTGGATCATGTATATATTTTCTAATTATATTCACCCTTCATACAAATATCTAGACAACTATACCAAAGTTTGTACTTATGTCTGACGAAGAGGAATATTTCAAAAACTTTACTTTACTTTATTTTTATTTATAGATTTCTTTTTAATGACTTAATTGACTTGACTTCAGACTCTGATGTAGACCAGTGTTACTCAGTGACCATATGCATACTAAGTCATTGACAGCCAGTACATTTGCCCAATTGGCTGGGGCAGTAGAATACACTGACTGCATCTCTGCTGAAGGGTAAGATTCCTCTCCCCAAACGAGTGTCCTGGATATGACACTAAACAATCTGATAGTGTAGTTCCAGTAATGCTGGAGCTTTGGGGAATGTGGAGTACCCCTTCATTGCCATTGCTCTGGCTTGGAGTGGTAGCACTTGGCAGGGCCCTATCTATGGATTAATTAGAACTAAACTGTATACTTATACTAATCTGAATTGTTGGAATTAGAACTGTTTGACTAAACTGAATAGTTTGAAATAGAAATGTTTGACAAACTGTGTACTCTTGCTAAACTGAATTGTTTGAAATAGAACTATTTGTATAAAAATGAATTTGGTGTTAAATAATCTACAAAGGCTAATATACCATAAAAACCAACCAATGATTAAAATTAAATAGAATTATTAGTGTTGGATAACAATATTTAAAATCAATTAACTGTGTGCAAACAAATTAGCTCTGGTTCATTAAAAATAATTACCTATAAGTTAATTATGGTTGTGTAAACATGATTTGGCATTAAATAACCCACAATGGTTGATATGCCATAAAACACAACTAAACCAAACTTGTTTTAAAGAGATTTGTATAAAATAGATGAATAAAAATAAAACACTATCCTTCATCCCAATGACATTTTTTTTTTTTAGATATAGTCCCCAACTATGGGTTAAAGAGTACCACGATTCTTCCACTACAAAGATGGATTTGGCATTAAATAACCTATGCAGGTTGATATGCCATTAAAAAGAAAAATATAGTAATTTACTAAGCTTTTTCTCAAAGTTCAGATAAGGTCATAAGTATGAAGCATCCTGTGAGAATTAAACACACCAACAATAGTCTGCTCAACGAGCTTCTTAACAATCATCCCATTTGAGATACCTTTACAAAAAAAAAATTAAGTATAACTTAATCAAAAGTATAGAGTACCAAGTGAGAATTGAACTTGCTACTTGGTAATTTGTCTGCAAAACAAACTTTTTAACCATGAGAGGGTGCCTCCCTGATTCCCTAGAAATATACACACACACACACATAATTAAAACTAATACACTCGGCATTAGATAAAATTCAAATGCTTGTAAAATCAGTAAAATTATGTCAGTAAGTAACAAAATTATAGATCAAATATAAATTAAAATATTGTGAAAAATAAAACCAACTCAAGACTGGATTTCATGTTCTCAATAGTTAAGTGAGCTTTTAACCATGTGGTTAAAAGTAGCTTACTTAATCTAGAAGATAAAACTGTCCTGAGTTGGTTTATTTCTTTGTGTACTTATTGTGTGTGTGTGTGTGTGTGAGAGAGAGAGAGAGAGATAGCAATATATACAAGGGATGTAGTGATTTATAAAAGAATAATAAAGCAATGTTTCAGATTTTTTTCTTTTTAAAACTATCTTCAGGGTGAGGTTCTTAGGTAGTGTTGTCTTATCCAAAAATCATTTTCAAATTGAAAAATGAGAAAATTCTTAGCATTCTATTATCATTAGTCGTGTTCTGTTTCAAAATATACATGATATTAGTGTGAAAATTTTTATTATATGAATAATATTAAATAAAACTTAACAGATAAGATCCATCATGAATTCATATCAACAATCTTTTTTAAAGATTGTTTCTCCAAATAAAATACAAGGTTTGATTTAGTTATTACTGTTAGACCAGGAAATACATTTTACATTAAGTTAGACATTTAAGTAATTATAAATTAACATAAGTTGGCCAACCATAGTCAAGAGTAACCCAAAGGCTCCCATTTCAATAGGCACTCCTTTCTCTAGATTGGTCCACTTAGCCTTTTTTCATCATACAACGTGTGAAAGCACATGCGATACCCTAGCCTCATCAGCCGCCAACCAGGGGGATAACACAATTTCGGTAGCTCAAGGCGGCTACCGAAACTGTGTTATCACTTAGCCTTATAATGCTGAGTGTTAAGCAAGGAAGCATCAAGTACTTTTTTTTATTTTTAGTCTTTGGTATGATTCTACCTGGGATTGAACCCAATCTCCTGGACCATTGGCAAACACTCAAACCAATTTGTGTATATATATATATATATATTATTATAAAAGAAATTCAAATAAAAGGTTTTATTTATATAAGAAAATACTTGATGCTATTATTACAGTTCACAAAACCTAAAATATTAAAATTATGAACTCTTGAAGACTCATGTGGAGCACACATTAATAAATGCACTATGTTCTTAAAATTTTTTTTAACTAGAATCACCTAATCAACATAAAAACTTTTCAGGATCTGTATATATTTATTTGGAAACATTATGGGGTCAAAAAAACTTAAGAGCTGCTATAAGGGATTGTTAACTGAATATATTTTCCAAAGAAATAAAGAATGGTGGGTTGTTAGAGAGAGGGGAGATAGGCATCAAACTTGAATCATATAAGTTGTTGTTGGTACATAACAGCTATTGAATCAACAATAAATCTCATATACAACATTGTCCAAAATTAACAATAATACTTTATCCTCCTTGATTGATTTTTTTTTCTTAAGAGCTGACAGGAAATTGTATACATTTTCATGAAATGGAGATTCTAATTTGAAATAAAGATTTTTTTCTCTCTACTCTTCTGATTCAATTTCCCAAAAGGAAATGGTTGGTATTGATTTTTAATGACCAACAATTTTGCTTAACTTGAGAAAAATTGCTTGTAGATTTTATTTAATTTGAACATTGAAAAATGGTATTATATCAATACCATGCTTAATATGGTATGACCATTGGTTAGTAATAAGGCATATTATACATTTATGCCTATTCCAAGAGCAAACAGCATCATTTAAGCTGTAATTGCATTGTGTCAAAGTTGAAATTAGTCTGGTTGTATCCTCTAGGTGGTCTTGTAGATGTATACATAAAATTAGCTTCGTAATAAAGAAAAACATCACTTGTTAAGAAAGAAATAAAAAGATAACTAAGTTTCAACTCAAACTTAGTGACATCAAGAAATTTGGAGATCTTTCTTCCAAATCTCATTAATCAGAGCCAACCAATCAATACCTGTTCCAAAATATGGAATGATCAGCTTGGACTTATTTTATTGATCCTAGCTCATAGCCAATCCAAGATAGTATGTGAGTTATAATCCTTAACATCCGTCTCATTAAGAAAATTATAAACCATGCTTATGTGAAGACAGAGCATAGCCTTACTCTCAAAAGGTCACCAATATTAGTAAATTGTTTTTTGTTTTGTAATGCTTTAGTTGGAAATCTTGAGTGGCATCATGTGAAGTAGGATTTACTCTAATCAACAATCGTGGGATGTGACACAACATTAATTTAATGTGTGGCAGACCCCATGGGAAGCAAGCTTCTTGAAAAAAGGAACGCAAAAATTGTTCAGTTTCATCAGCATTATTCTTTCTGGGAGTACCTCAAGTACAGGGCAATAAACCCACCCATAGTCCCCTTTTAGACATTAAAGGCAGATGTTGACTGGTGGGATGGTCCTCTGAGCCAGGACTTTGTGCATAAGTATCTTTGACTTGTGCAACACTTCTAGTAGTAGTAGTAGTAGTAGATTCCTTTATAGAGCATAGGGCTGAAGTTATTTAGTGTCAGCTACATCATTGTACTTGCTACACAAAGAAGATTTTACGTTGTGGTTATCGGCATAAGAAATTAACTTCTCAACCCGAGTTCAAATCCAAGACAAGACTGCAGTTTTCACTTGGCACTAATGCCCTTGTTAAAGACATGATTCCTTTCCTCTCTGTTTTATGAATAAATAGTAGGGCACACTGGGTTCTAAATCTTTGTTAAAGCAACTAGTCTAGAAAAAAGAAAAACTCTGAATTCAAAACCCAAGAGGAATCTAGTGTGTTGGTGTACCATTCTTCTATTATCGGCTCATCCAAAAAGTGTAGCTGATACTACAAGCCTTAACCGCTATAAACAAAATCATGTGTGTTGAAGCCAAGTTTAATTTTAACATGGGGTATTTTTTATATAACATTGATATTGCAACCAAGCACAAAGTGTTCACGTGTTTAAATTAACATAGGTGTATTTATGTAATTTTGAGTCAATTTCAACAGTTGATATCCAGTTGCAATATCAATGTTTTAAGAGTTAATAATGTTTTTGCTTTGATGGTTGGTCAATCCATCTGTCATGGCTGCAATGTGACACATGGTCAATTAAGTGGAGTATAGCTGGTTTGAATTCAAAGTTTTCTTTCTACTTGACTGGTTGCCTTATTAAAGCTAAAGAGCCCTGTCTGCCCTACTATTTACCCATAATTGGGTGTGGAACATATCTTTCTAAAGGGCATTAACACAAAGTGAAATACAATTGGCCTCACCCAAGATTGTAGTTCATTTGCTAATCTTTGGCTTAATTAATGGTCATCATCAAATTGATGGACAAACATTATTATAAAAGATAAATCCACATAAGAGAAAAGAAACATGATTTTTATATTATCTTTAGAATATTGTTCTGTGCAAAAATTTGGGGTCTGTTCTGTGTTGATCACTCTCTAGTACTTCCCCTGGTTTTGATGAGCTAGCTTCCTTTATCTGTAAATAATTGTTCTTCAGAGAGATAATAGTGGTTTTCCCATTGTCTTCTCCATTATTTAAACTTAAGTCATTTTCTAGACTGGTTACCCATCACCATGGCTACAGAACTCAATCACCCCTGCTGTTTTACTTTATATACAGGCAAAACTCTGAATATATAAAAAAAACTCTAAATTCTGAGGAGTCCTGTTTGGAAAATCTGAGGCACCATTATCTTATCTGCTCATCCAAAAAGTGTGGTTGCTCTATACATATCTTCACCATTATAAAACAAAGATGTATGTGGCATAAGTTATTGTCTTAAGGAAATGGACTTTACAAGTTGAGTTCAAATCCTGGATGAGGCTGTTTGCCATTCAATTTGTACTAATGCCCTTAAGAAAGATATTAATCTCTTCTCTCCCCAGCTATGCATAAATTGTAGGGCAGACTGAGCTCTTTAGCCTTGGTAAAGCAATTGCTCTTGAAGAAGAAAAAAAACACCAAATTCAAAACCTGAGAAGTATTATTTGGAGAATCTGTGGCCAACTGGTGTCCCATTCTTCCATTATCAGCTTATCCAAAAAGTGTGTTCATGCTACTCGAGTCTTCACTTTTATAAAACAATAGTGTAGGTCATTTGCTAAGCTTTGACTTCATTAATGGTCATTCAGATAAAATGGACCCAACATTGTAGTAGGAGAAAAATGAGAATACAAGTTTATTCCTAATTGCTATGCTTAGTTTGGTACAAGGCCAGAAGTATGGAGCACCTAGTGAAAATTGAACTCACCAGTAATGATATTGCAAAGAATTGAGTATCTGTTTATCTTGCCTGCAAAGAAAACAGCCACATGTTGCTTACCTTTTTTACTGGGTACCTTGTTAATGAAAGAGAGAACATGAGTGTATGTGGCATGGTTGATTTGCCCCTTCCAAAATGAAGTGCTTCTCTCAATAAAAATTTAATATCTCGTAGATAGGTCAGTTTTTTTTTTTTTTCTGACTCTATACCATGTGGTCATGTTAGTAGTTGGTGATATGAAGGAGCAAGATTTGGAAAGGGCTGAGAAGAACTGTCGATGTTGTATGTATGAATTTACTTAACCCCACAACCATAAGCCGGGTGTGACACAAGGTCACTTAAGTGGAGTACTGCTGGTTTGAATTCAGGCTTCCTTCTCCTAGACTGGTTGGCCTAATCAAGGTTAAAGAACCCAGTCTATCTTACTGGAGAAGTCCCCATGGCGTAATAGCTAAAGAACTGGACTGCAGCCTTGAAATTCTAGTTGTACTCCGACTAATATGCTAGGAAAAGGCCTGAACTCCTTATCTCCCAACTGTGGGTTAAATAGTATCACTGCAGTCTTTCTGCAAGGATTTCTTTGGCATTAGATAACCCATAAAGGTTGATATGCCATCAAAGAAACCTAAATCTACCTTTCTATTATAGCCATGGACAGTATATGACACAAAGTAAATTTTTGAGTAGAGTACAACTGGTTTGAATTCAGTCTTCCTTCTCCTAGACTGGTTGGCCTATCCAAGGCTAAAGAACCCAGTCTGCCTTACTATTTATCCATATCGGAGGTAGAAGAGATGGATTCATGCCCTTTCCTAAGAGCATCAGCACAAAGTTCCTGACAAAAATAATTAAAACTTTTTTTTTTATGCTCAAAGTACAAAAAACCTCAAACCTAAGTGAATTCTGGGCTTTATTCAGAAAGAAAATATCATCTTTTGAATAGTTGTTTATACAACTCGTGTTTTTGTTTTGTTTTGTTTTTCTCTTAATATCTTATCTAACAATGTTCTAAAAATAAATTCATGATAAAATAAGTTCAATATGTTTGATAAATATTTGTTTGTCAGGCATTTTTGCTGTGTAAACAAACCACAATTATGAGTGTATTTTCCTGGTTTTACTAGATAAACTATGGACTCCTTTCGGTTTAAGTTGTCATAACAGCAGTTCATGATGATATTGATGCTTCTATTTAGGAAGGAGTGAAGGATTCTGATTAGCATTTCATAGTTAATGGTTGTCCATGATGATATTGATGCTTCTATTTAGGAAGGAATGAAGGATTCTGATAAGTATTTCATAGTTAAGTTGTCCATGATTATAGTAATGTTTCTATTTAGGAAGGAGAGAAAAATTTTAATTAATATTTCATTGTTATTATCTCTGTTATCTTGAGAATTTGGATGATTGAAAGATAATGTTTAACATGAATATGAATTCCACAAAATAATTAGTTGGTTACAAATTGGACTGGAAGTTGCTTTATTTTGTAAGCTACAACATTTTTAGTGTATTACTTGCATGATAATCTTTATGAGGTGCTGTTTTTGTTGGGTTGTAGTTAATTTTTATATCATAAATTGGATTGGCAAAAAAAATTCTTTATCCATCATTAGATGGCTGGAAGTTTTTGATTTTGCTCATATATATATTTATAGGAAGTAGCATGTAACAGTTATTGGAGAAAATGGAATTTGTAACCAGGGTTCAAATCCTGAAGGAAGCAGTTTGCATTTCACTTCACACTAATGCCCTTGAGAAAGGCATGAATCTATCTCTTCTCTGCTCAGCTTCTTTATCCTTGGTTAGGCAACCAGTCTAGGAGAAGAAAAACTCTGAATTCAAACCAGGTGTACTCTGTTGAAAAATTTACCTTATGTCGCATCCTACCATATCAGTGGGGCATAGAATACACTGGCTGTATCCCGAGCAAAGTGTTAGGCCTCCTCTCACAGGAGTGTTCTAATGATGATACTAAGTTGCATCTGATAGTGAGACTTCAGATCTGGGGGGTGTGGAGTACCCCATCATTGCCATTACTCTCAGATCCACATTGAGTGGTGGTATCTGGTAGGGTTCAATCTCTGGGTCAAATAGATCCGTTGAAAAATATTTGTATTCAATAGGACCATGAGCAAAAAAAAAGGAATTCTTAAAAAAGCAACTCCACAAAAAATGTAAATATGAACACAATTCCCTAACCTCTAGGTATAAAATAACCCTAGACAGGTTGATATGCCTTTTAAAATCAATGATAATCACATCCTGCCCTTGGTCAAAGAGTTGGGTGAATACATGACTAGTGTCTCGTGTTATACTGACCTTATGTTAGAACTGCCCTCATAGAAAGGTTGTTACAACTCAACACACAATTGGGAAGAATAGCCTATCAGTCCTCATGAACAATCATTGTTTATGCTGTCTTTATCTGGTTAATGAATTGTCTTGAATCACTATACATTCACTGCTCAAGTAAGAAAACTGAGAACAAAGAATTTTCTTGATGTTTAGTCAGCCATTTCTAATGAATTAAAAAGAATATTTGTGATTCTTTCTGTATGGCGTCTCATAGATAGCCAGATTTTGTTTATTACAATATGTATTGGAGGTGCCTGTGGTGTAATGGTTATCGTCGTAAGAAATGGACACGGCGACACAAGTTCAAATCCTGGCTGAGACTAATTGCATTTCACATAGCACTAATACCCTTGGGAAAGGTGTGAATCCAATTATTCTCCCTCCAGCTATGGGTAAATAGTTGGGCAGACTAGGTTCTTCAGCCTTGGTGAAGCAACTAGTCTAGAAAGAAAACTCTGAATTCAAACCCGTTAAACTCCACTTAAAAATTGACCTTGTGTGATATCCTGCCCGAGCGGAGGGGTTGGTAAATAGGATTGCAATATGTATTTAATGGAAAATGGATTGTGTGGATTTTTTAGTACACGAGACTTACACTAGTGGAAGAAATTTGCATAAATTTGAACGGTTAGTCAAATAAAATGGTAACGCAGATAAAATTTCCCCCCTATTGGCAGGACTTAGAATATGCTGACTGTATCTCCTGCAGAAGGGTAAGACCCCCTTAAAAAAAAAAGTGTCCTGGGTATGACACTAAACTGCATTTGATACTAAGGCTGTAATTCTGGAGATCTTGTAAGTGTGAACTACCTCTTCACTGCTATTACTCCTATGTCCACTATGAACTGGAGTGGTAGTATCCTCAACAGCACCTATTTAGCATTCGTGCTGGCTGGGTTGTATTAGGTTGATCACCTGGTCTCTGGAGGCCTTCTTCCCAGGTAACACCTGCTTAGCAGTGTTGAGTTTATTGCTTAGTGTCTGTCTGGAACCCAAAGGAAGAGATGATGACCATTTGTGACTTGATACTGTTGTTCCTTGTCACTTATTCTTGCCATTCTAATAGTTATAGATGAGTTATCAGTTCAACTGACAAACAAAGAAACCAGTATCAGTGAAAGATGTTAGCTGAATATTATGACAATGTTGATTAAATGACGACTTTTATGTTTGTTAATAGAGGCAAACCATTATCATCATGGTTTCTGGGTTGAGTTCAAATCCTGAATGAGGCTTTTTACATTTCACTTAATGCTGATGAGGAAAAATAGTAATCAATCTCTTCTCCTTCCTTTATCTTAAGGTAGTAAGACAGGCTGGGCTCTCTTGCCTTGTTGGTAGACTGACTGACTGATAAGGAAAGACCCCTGAATTAAAAACCAGAACGGGCTATCAACTCCACCCTATAAAAACCTACTTGCAATTTTATGGAGGTGTGCTAAGTGGAGCGGTTATTGTAGTAGGAAATGGAATTGGTAACCAAAGTTTAAATCCCGGATGAGGTTGTTTACATTTCACTTCACACTGATAGGAAAAGCAGTAATAAAACTTTTCTTTCCCTAGCTATGGTTAAGATAAGCCTTACTCACATAGCTGCAACTGCTCTAGGTGAAGTTTTTTTATTTTTTTTTTACTTTTACTTTAATCTGAAGAATAAGTCAAAATACTAATTTGGATTAAATTTGAGAAAGCCAGATTGTTGATAGTTGTCAATCAAAATCTGTCCAGCTGAATTTGACAGCCTAGATTTAGTTAAAGGATAAAATTGGGTGACACAAAAGTCATTTACCATGTTAAAAAATAACTTTTAAAAAATTTTTTTATAACCTATTTCATTTGAGGAATATTATATTCTATGATTACTTAAAAAGTAATTTACAAGAGTCAAATACAATATATACTCATGTAATGAACAACTTTTTAAGACCAATTTATCCCCTAAAAAAATGCCCTAGTCAGCTGGGGCTGTAGAATACACTGACTGCATCTCTCTTGGATATGACATTAAACAATCTAATGGTGAGGCTCCAGGAATGTGGAATACCCCTTTATTGCCATCCCTCACAAGTCCACTCTTATCCGGAGTGGTAGCACCTGATAGGGTCCTATCTATGGTTCAAATAGAAATGTTTGACATTTAAACTGGGTAGAAACAAATGACTTATGCTAAACTGGGTTGCTTGAAATAGAACTGTTTAATCATGTGTAAACAAATGACTGATTTTTAATCGAATTGTTAGTGTTAAACAGCAGTACTTGAAAACATTTGTGTGCAAACAAATGATTAATAGTAAATAGAATTATTTGTTTTAGATAGAAATAAGTGAAAGCATTTAACTGTGTGCAAAAAAAATTGGCTTAGGCTTGTTTAAAAATGTTATCTACAAAATGTGTTTAGAAATCATATATTTAATATATGAGGATCATTAAATAAGTTTCCAGACTTTTTCATTTGGGCACTTTTATTGATAGTACACGCATGAAACTCTAGTCCCCTTCGAAGTAATCTCCTCCGGCTGCAATGCACTTGTACCATTCCAACTACTTCTGCAAGGCCCCATGGAAGTCCTCTTGTGTGAGCGTGTCAATGACCTTCGTCACAGCCTCTTTCATCTCCACAATTCTCATGATGACAGACACTGAGCTTAGGGAATAACCAAAAGTCACTGGGAGCAAGGTCTGGACTATAGGGAGGGTGACAAACTGTCTTGATGCCCATCTTGGTCAAATAGTTTGTGACAAGGATGGAGTTGTGGACTTGTGCATTGTCCTGGTGGAAATGCCACTGACTCGATTTGAAGAGTGCTGGCCTCTTCCGACAGAATCTCTTCCTGAACTCCCTTAAAACCTCAACATAGTAACCCTAACCCTGACCCTTTAGCCAATGAACTCTGGTGTATTGACTTCCTTACTCCTCCCACACTTCTCATGATCTCTCACAGACTCCCTGCCTTCCTTAAATCTCTTATGCTACTCAAAAACTGATGCTCGATTCATGCAAGATGGTCGAAAAGCAGTTTGAAACATTCCATACGTTTCTGTGGCATTTTTTCCAAGTTTAAAACAGAATTTTATTATATATCGTTCTTCTAAAGTGTCGTCATGTCCAGATTGCATTATTGAAATTCACCATCTGTTACAATCAGGCTTTAGTAGGGTGTATTACAATTGCTGCTGTAGCTGTTCATTTGAAGCTGAAATCATAAAAATTGGTCAGTCATCTCATAAGATGTGTAGCAATAATGTAGTGAATTTTCAAGAGTCTACGACAATTTTAAATGCCTGTACAAAAAAGTCTGGAAACTTGATGGCACCTCGTATATGTATAAAAAGGATTTGGCATTAAATAAACTAAAAAACTTTCAAAAACAAGGGATAGTTTATTACATAAGATATGTTTTTGAACACACTCAAGTTTACCTTATTTCTCGGCTTCACTTTGCTGTAACTTTAATCCAAAGTTCCCTGCATAGCTTATATCAAACAAAGGTTATTATTTAAGATAATAAAATTTTTCACTTAACTTTATTTACTATTTATAACACTTTGTATCATCAATGCTATTGTATCAGTGGTGGGGGTTTTATTATGTTAGTAATATCAAAGAAATGCATCAAGGTTTTGAGTGTATTACACTAGTTTTAAAAGTATAATTATTTGAATGTTTTCTCTTTGTCATTACATGTTGAAGAAATATTTTTATAGGCTATCATAAGTGATGTACTCCTATGGACCCCCACATATGGACGAGCTAAAGCAGGACGACCAGCTTGAACATACATACAGCAGCTATGTGAGGATATGGGATGTAGCCCAGAAGACCTGTCAGAGGCAATGAACGATAGGGAAAAGTGGCAAGAGAGGGTCAGGGATATCCGTGCTGGCAGCATGACATGATGATGATAATGAGCATAGCCAAAAATTAGGTCATTCATTACATGCAATATATAATAAAAAAAAACATCTCTTTGTGGCTAAAAATCAGGAGTCTTTTATTACACAAGTATATAATTATCTGTAAATCTGAGTGATCACGAGTTTTGTAAAAGAAAACCATTTCAGAGAAAGGGTTCAGTTGAATATTGTAATCACCTTTGTCATGGTGTGCTGATAGCACAGACTCCTTTGACTCTCTCTCACTATCCATCCCTAATGGCCAATGTTCTTGACAAGTCCTCTTGGCAGTATCCAGTGTCTGCACAGCTGATGAATGTAAGTTTTGCTGGTTGGCCAACACTGGTGTGTCCTAGTATTGGAGTCCATTGGTAAAAGTTGCTTATGAGTTTGTTCTTACATCACCAGCAGTATTACTTGTCTTATTTGAATGGTTTGTGAGATAGAAAGTAAGTAGCTGTATTGCTGTTTTGTGGAGTGCTGCTTCTAGGATTTATTCAAAACAGCTGACAAATTCCATCTATCTTCTTCTCCTGGCCTATCATTAGAGTCCAAGTTGTGTAACAATGCAGGAGTACTGACACTGGCTGCAGCTTGGAAGAATTTTCATTTTGTTTTGTCTGAAAGATCAGATTTCCATATGGCTGTTAAACTGTTAACAACAGTCTGTGCTTTATCTATGCTTATATTGACATTACTTTCACTAGATGGGATATTAAAAACATAGACTTGTTAAACTTTTCATGTTGGTAATTTTGAAGTTACCAACATCACAGGTAAATTTATGTTGTGATTGGACCCATTGAGCTAAGAAAGATTTCAACTAACCTTGTCAACATTCCCTACCTATATGGAACTGTTAGTGATACATAGCAATACTTGGAACCATTTGACTGTGTGCATGTTATATACCCTACTGGTGAACATTAATAGGTATGTCTTATTCTTCATAAATATGTTGGATACTATTGTTAGGGTGGGTATTTTTGCTGACTAAGTAGTCACCACTAGCAGTGGGTGCCTTCTTCAGGCTGCCAGTAATTATTGTAATTTGTTAATCTTATAAAGATTCCCATTTCATTTCAGACCTCCATTTTGGTTATTTCTTATTCAGTAAGGTTAGGTTAAACAGTGCAAATAAATGAATATTGTTTAATAGAATTATCAGTGTTAGATCGCAATAATTGAAACCATTTAACTGTGTAGAAACAAAAGTAATATCAGTGTGTAAATAAATTCTAATTCTTTTAAAAATAAAATTTTCTACAAACTATTCACTTAGAAATGATATATGTATAACCATAACCATTTAACTGTGTGCAAACAAATGACTGATCTTAAATTGTTATTGTTACATAGCAATATGTGAAAACATTTAACTGTGTAAACAAATGATTAATAGTAAATAGAATTATTTGTATTTGATAGAACATTTGAAACTATTTAACTGTGTGCAAAAAAAAAATGAGCTTAGGCTTATTTAAAGATGTAATCAACAAAATATGTATACAAATGCTATTTAATATATATATATATATATATATATATATATATATATAGGATTTGGCATCAAATAACCTACAATGGTTAATATGCCATAAAACTAAATTATATTTGTATAAATGTCTGGTGAAAGTTCTGTCTTAATTGATCAATGATTAACAATTCTTTGTGTATTTGTTTATTTATTCTTGAGAATTAACCTTCTGCTTAGCCATGTACTTAAGTCTTTATCATAAGAATTTCATTTAGTGTGTCAAGTTGAGATCTTTTTATAGTAAGCTGGCTCGGCTTATGATTCAAAAAGTTAATTACATTTTCTATTATTTTTTTCTGCTTTATGTCACTCTCTTCTATCTAAACTTTTAGATTGTTCTTGTGACTCTTCTCACTATAAAGCTCTTCAGAATTACAAGTTTTTGTTTTTCTAGTTATTTGTATCATAAATGACTAAGTTCTTTTAGGTTTACAAATGTGGAATCTTTGTTTTATTTAGTGTCCTGACTATGAAGAGCTGATGGTGTTTTATCACATATCAATCCTTGTGAGTTATTTAATGCCAAATCCTGTTTATATATATATATATATATATATATATATATATATATATATATATATATATATATAATTTGTAAGTGAATAGTTTATAGGCAACTTTATTTTTAAACATTGTTAGAGCTCATTTGTTAGCACACAGTTAAATGGTTTCAAGTATTGCTATCTAACAGTAATAATTCTATTTAGTATTAATAACTTGTTTGCAACCCATTAAATGGTTACAAGTATTGGTATTTAACATTAGTAATTTTATTCATCAAATTATTTATTATATCTGTGCAATATAAATAATTTTCACATGGCTGAATGATTTCAAACAACTAGAAATAATAGTCCTTAGTATATGATTGAACAGTTCTATTTAACCCAAAGATTGGGACCCTAACAGGTACTACCACTCTGGGTCAGAGTGGACCTGGGAGTAATGACAATGAAGGGGTGCTCCACATTCCTTAAAGTTCCAGGACTGGAGCCTCATCATCAGATGCAGTTTAGTGCCATACCCGGGACACTCACAGGAGGGGGGATCTTACCCGTCTGCAGAAGATAGTCGGCATATTCTACAACCACAGCAAATATAGCAGTAGAGATCTGGGGGATGTAGAGTACCCCTTCATTGTCATTACTCCCAGGTCCACTCTGACCCAAAGTGGTAGTACCTGCTAGGGTCCCATCTATAAGTCGAATAGATATATTTAAAAATTAATCATATCTGATTGATACTTGAAGCCACATAAAGGTGAATTATTTATATTAAGAATAGTTACATGAAACAATAACTTTTTACTAAGGATTATTGTTAAAAACTATATAACTGCAAACAAATGACTATTAAGTGGAAATAATTATTTGAAAACATAGGATTATTAATATTTGGCTTGGGCTGTAGAATACACTGACTGCATCTCTGCAGAAGGGTAAAAAAAACTCCCTCTCCCAAATGAGTGTCCTGCATATGACATTACACAATCTGATGGTGAGGTTCCAGTAATGCTGGAGTTTTGGGGAATGCAGAGTATTCTTCATTGCCATTGCTCTCAGGTTCACTCTGCCCCAGAATAGTAGCACCTGATAGGGTCCTATCTATAGGTCAAATAGAACTGTTTGACATTTAAATTGAGTACAAACAAATGACTAAATTGAACTGTTTGATCATTTAACTGTGTGTAAATAAATGACTGATGTTTAATCGAATTATTAGTGATACATAGCAAATACTTGGAACTATCTAACTTTGTTGACTTATGTTTAAGAACTATATCTAATATTTATCTATAAACTAGATTTGGCATTAAATAACCTACAATGGTTGATATGCTATAAAACCAAATGATTATTAATATTAGATAGGAATACTTGAAACTCCACTACTATTCTTAGCTATGGTTAAATAGTATCACTACTGCTTTTCTTCAAGGATTGCTTTAGCATTAAATAACCTAATGAAGGTTGATATACCATTAAATAACCTACAACTCTGCAAATTATTTGTATTTGATAAGAATACTTGATAAATAACGGTTCTAAAAAACACTAAGAAACAGCTACACAAAAAAATATAAATAAAAATGTATAATGAATGCAATTACCTAACTTGTAGACATAAAATAGCCCTAGACAAGTTGAAATGCTATTATAATCAATTAATCAACACTATATAAAAGATTTAGTATTTCCTTTCTTTCATAATGTGAGTTGTTTCTTGCTGTTGTGAGTTGTGATAAAAAGATGAATAATAATAATAATAATAATAATAATAATAATAATAGAAAATTAATTATACATTTGCAACTTTTCACAGACAAAAGAACAAATGTGACCAAAAGAAAGCTAGCAGTATAAAACTATTATTGTTGGTGTCACTTAACCGCCGACTGATCAAACAAAGGAATGTAATTTTTCTTTGTAGAATGAATTTTTAGGTTACCATTCAGCACTTGAGCAAATTAAGTTGGTCATCTGTGATCTATATAATGTGCTGAATGAATATTCAATGGCAAGTTGAAAAGCAGCTTGCCCTTCCTTTGGAGACAACATCAGTGTTGTGAAGAGGGAGACCTGTTGCAAGGTGTTAGTCCTTCCATACTACCTTGCATGTTCTGAGGTCCAGGAACAGAGCCATAATCTTGCATAACTGACAGATACCTTTGCATATATATTCAACACTTTGGAAGGGAATAGGGATTAGTAAAATGGTTTCACTAGCCATTACTATTTGAGGTCTTATGCCAAATTAAATTGAGCTTAGTAAATACTTACTTTTCGCTATAATATTTATAGCTAAGGTTTGGAATAAAATCTGACTTTCTACGTTGGGACTGGAACACCTGTGACCATAAATATGACTTAAAAAAAATGTAAAAGAACATATTTTAGTACAACTATAGTATAAAGAAAGTACACTTAGCCAAGTATCTATTACCGTCAATTTGTGGCTAGGTTTTTACAACCTATCCCCTTTCTGCACAAAATTAATACTTTGTATTAAAAAACAATTAGAAAAAAAAGGACCAAAATTTAACAGTGTTGTGTGTGTGTGTGTGTGTGTGTAATATGAAATATTAAAGAGTATTTATGGTTGTCTGGCAGACTTTCCTGTAGCCGTACTCATCAGCTCCTTATGAAACTGAAGATATCAATTGATATATTTGCAGTTGAAAACTTAATATATATGTAGATAAGGAAAGAGTAAAAAATGAAATATACCAAGTTTAACCTCCCCTAAAAAGTGGGTGTCCTGAATATAACAGTAAACTGCATCTAATGGGAAGGCTCCTGTTCAGGTGCTTTGGGGATTGTGGGGAACATCCATTGCCATTACTTCCAGGTCCACTCTGACCTGGAGTGGTTGTACTTATTAGGGTCCCATCTAGAGGTCAAATAGGTCTGTTTAAAAATTAATATTAGATTGGAATACTTGAAACTATATAACTGTAAAAAAAAATTTTTTTCCAAATATCATATCAGCCTTTGTAAGTTATTTAATGCCAAAGCCATCCTTATAGAAGACCAGTACTGTTTAACCCATAGCTGGGGGGATAAGAGGGTTCATGCCTTTCCCAAGGGTATTAGTCTAAAAGTGAATGTAATAGTGTGATTGGAGTTTGAACTCGCTTACTACGACTTTGCAATCCAACACTTTAACACTTATGCCACAAGGACTTTTCCTGTAAATTATTTGTATTAAGAATAGTTACTTGAAGCTATAATTATTTATTGAAGATTATTAATAGTTACTTGAAATGATAAAACTGTGTGCAAACAAATGAATATTACCAAATCTAAATAATTACTTAAAACCGTATAATTATTTGTATTAGATAGAAATATTTAAAACTATACAAATGTGTGCAAATTATTTGTATTTGATAGGAATACTTGATATCATAACTTTACTAAAAACTTAAGAAACAACTTCACCAGAAAATGCAGATATTAATTGTTAGAGATGAGACCGAATGAAAAATATCAAAGTTATTCCCCCTGGGGGATAGAAAAGGAATTGCCTCTCAGGGACAGTGCATTGTGGGATTTGTGGGGACCAGAAAAAGATATCTTTTTATATATTGTGGGACAGTTGACATATATGTACAATAAATCTAAAAATGCATAGATCATTTTCACACACTACTGGTTCCTTCAATGTAAATTGTTAGAATTTCAGTATGGTTGGAAGTGAAATAAATATATGAATCCAGATAAATATATTTATCTGGATACATTCTTAACCCTTTAACTCAGTCAGCTGGAGTTGTAGAATATACCAACTGCATCTCTGCAGATGGGTAAAAAAACAAAAAAAAAAACCTTCTTCCCAACAAGTGTCCTGGATATGACACTAACCTGCATCTGATGGTGAGGCTTCAGTAATGTTGGAGCTTTGGGGAATGTGTCGTACCTTTTTATTGCCATTCATTCCAGGTTCACTCTGACCGGGAGTGGTAATACCTGTGAGGGTCCTATCTTTGGGTCAAATAGAACTGTTCTATTCTTTACTAGAGTTTATAATTAATTTTAAATAAAAGTATTAGTGTTAGATAGCAATATTTGAAACCATTTAATGGTGTGCAAACAAATGATTAATATTAAGTTAGATATGAATGCTTGATTGATAGAATTACTAATGTTAAATAGCAATATTTGAAATCTTTTAACTGCGTGCTAATAGAACTATTAGTGTTAGATTGCCATACTTGAAACCATTTAACTGTGTGCAAACAAATGAGCTCTAACTCATTTAAAAATGCAGATACCTAAAAACTACTCCCTTCCAAATCATATATTCAGGAATTGGCATTAAATAACCATCAAGGGTTGATATTACCATTAAACCAAATAATCTATTTGTATTAGATAGAAATAATTAATAAACTGAATTACTTATATTCAATAGCAATGTTTGAAATCAAATCACCTAACCATTTAACCCTTTCACTGTTTTTGAGAGTCACGTGTGGCTCTCAATATTTCTTGTGACATGTTTGAGGGCTCTCAAACTTTTTGAAATAAAGAATAAAATCTTGAGAAAATGTGTGAGTAGACATAATTTGCCTCAAACAAATAAGAGTTAAAAACAAAACATTTAAAATCCACTCTGTATATATTTACCAAACCCCCACACGGGCAGGTCTATTTTTAAGCAGAGTTTACAGGTTTTAATTCGGACTTTTCCTTCTGGTTGCCTCACCAAGACTACTCATAGCTGGAAGGAGAATAATTGGATTATTACCTGTCCCAAGAGTATTAGTGCTATGTTCATTTCCTATGATGATAACTATTACACCACGGGTACCTCCCTAAAATTCGACTGTATGTCACTTACCAAATCTTCAATGAGAATTTCAGTAATATATGGATTTACCCAACACCTCTACACAACCAGGATCTATCACAAAGTCAATTTTCAAGTGGAGTTTAACAAGTTTGAATTCAGTTTTCCTTTTCCTAAACTGGTTGCTATACCAAGGTTAAAAAGTCCAGTATATCCTACTATTTACCCATAACTTGAGAGAGAATAGTTGTATGCATACCTTTCCCAAGGGTATCAATACTACGTGAAATGCAAACTGCTTCATCTAGGATTTGAATTTGGTTCTCTGTACCCATTTCTTATGATGGTAATCATTATAGCACTAGGACTTTTGTAATATATAGGTATGTGATGTCTTAATGAGTTTCTTTTAGTAAATTGCACCCCAGGTGTGGAGGCTGTAGTATACACTGACAGCATCTTTGCAGAGGGGTAAGACCTACTCCCCCCACAACAAGTATCCTGGATATGATATTAAACCATCTAATGGTGAAGCTCCTGCCTTGGAGATTTAGGGGATGTGAAATACCCCTTCATTGCCATTGCTCCCTGGTTCACTCTGCATGGAGTGGTAGCACCTGATAAGGTCCTATTTATGAGTCAAATAGAATAAACTGTGTGCAAACAAATGACTGATGATAAATTGTGACTGTTATATAGCAATACTTGAAACCATTTAACAGTGTGTAAAAATGAGCTCAGGCTCATTTAAGAATGTTATCAACAAAATGTTTACAAATCATATATATTTGATGGAGATGCCCGTGGTGTAATGGTTATCGTCGTAGGAAATGGACACGGTGACACGAGTTCAAATCCTGGACGAGACTGATTGCATTTCACATAGCACTAATACCCTAGGGAAAGGTATGAATCCAATTATTCTCCCTCCAGCTATTGGTAAATAGTAGGACAGACTGGGTTCTTCAGCCTTGGTGAGGCAACTAGTCTAGGAGAAAGAATTCTCTAAATTCAAACCTGTTAAACTCCACTTAAAAATTGACCTTGTGTCATATCCTGCCCGAGCAGAAGGGTTGGTAAATATGATATATGTTTGATATATATGTGTATAAATAAGATTTGGCATTAAATAAACAACAATGGTTGATATGCCATCAATCCAATGAAACCAAATCTTATGTATGAACAGGTTTTGACATTAGATAACCTGCAACCAGACTAGATAATTTGTTGACTTTCAGTTTTAAGTGCTTTCATGTATCTTACCTACTTAAAAAAAAGCCCATTATTGTTTTGCTTTTGTTGTTTAACATCATTTTTACACTGATTTGTTTAACATTCCGAGGAGTAAAATCTGACATCTCGAAAGAAAATTCAGTTTGTCAGACGTTGTCACAAAACTTGTCAACAGTAATGTGTGGTGTTGAGGTTTGGGGGGTGGAGTGATGGATAAGATGAAATTGTATTCATAAATATGCAAGTACTTGTAAAGCAAGTGGGAGGAAATATGTGACTGAAATAAATATGCCAGCTCCCTTAAGGGATTAAAAGAAAAGAAAATCCGGGTTGTCATAAAAGACTCGTGGGATTGACGCAGGTCAAAAAATGGTACTAAGTGTATCAGAAAGCAACATTTGTATGTTCAGTTTCAAACTGCTTGCTGTGTCAGCAGTTCAGATTTGCTCTATGATGAATTTGCATAGATCCATTTGATGGATCCATTTATGTATAAATAAGAGTTCTGCAGTGTTGCTCTCCAGCCCTCTGTCCTTGTTGAGAAGTAAGACCACCCCACCAAAAGGACTGTCCTAGGTATGACACTCGACTGGCGAGTACCTCTTCATTTTCATTACTCTCGGGTCCACTCTGACCTAAGTGAAAGTACCTATCTGTCGGTCAAATAGATCTGTTTAAAAACCATTCATTTGTGTGCTAAAAAAAAAAAAACCTTTAAGAAACTACTCAAAAAATGTAAATATAAATATACAATTAATGATTCCCTAACCTCTAGGCATAAAATGACCCTAGACAGGTTGACATGCCATTAAAATTAATCAACTAACCAAATAGGATCAGTATTACTGGGTAAATTATTATAATGATAAAATGATTACTAGTTACGAATGATGACCTGGTGAATATTTTCAGTCATGTGAGATTACTGGATATATATAGTCCTTGAATTTTTGTGAAAATTATCTTGTGAATAGTTTTGTGGAAAATTCCAATTTTGCAAAGAAATGTCTTATAATTCTGTCTATACAACTAAGACTCTGCTATTCTTGGCCTTAGGAAATAATCTTAAAGTTAACCTTGACACATTGATCTTAAGCAGATTAACATTGTCAGGTAGGGATTTACTACAGTTGCTCTAATAATGAAATATAATAGTAAGCTTTGATCATGAACTCTTATTCTATTTATAGGCATGTATATATTATCTCATCTACTAAAAATAATGTCAATATACGCCTGGCAAACTAGTTATCGATCATATGGAAGTCTGATCTCTCTGATAAAATAAAACTAGATTTCTTCCAAGCTGTGGCAGTGTCAGTACTACAGAATGGATGCACCACCTGGACACTTATGAAACACATTGAGAAAAAGCTAGATGGGAACTTCACAAGAAGGCTACATGCTGTTTTGAATAAATCCTGGAAGCAGCATGTCACAAACCATCCAAGTAAGATAAACAAGACGTACGAGATAGTGCTGGTAATGTAATAACTATCTCCTATGCAATGATCTCTTCTGGACTCCTACACATGGACATGCCAGTATTGGCCAACCAGCAAGGACTTGCATACATAAGCTATGTGCAGACACTTGATGCTGTCTAGAAGACTTGCCAAGCATGATGGATGATAGGGAACTCTGCTATTACCATGATTTGGTTTGGTTTCTTTGTTTTAATGGCATATAAACTTTTGTAAGATATTCAATGCCAAACTCTTTCTTGAACAGCAGTGAAACTATTTAACCCATAGCTAGGCAGCTCAACTTGATAAGGGGTGTGTGTGTGTGTGTATATATATATATATATATATATATATATATGCACACCTACTCATGTAGGTTGTCTTTGTAATCATTTTGTTATCTGTCCTATGATAATGTATATAAAAATGCTTTTTTTTTTTTTCTTTTTTTTTTTTTTTTTTTTTTTTCCCTCAAGTTTTATAATTCTCAAATCACTGCAAGACTAAGTCCTTTCCAAGGATGGTTTTGGCTTTAAATAACTCATACAGGTTGATATGAGATTAAAAACAAAGAAATCAAATTTAGTTGAATTTTAAGATTTTAACTTTTTGAATTTAGGTTTGATTTTTTGAAAATTATTTTTTATTTTTTTAAGGGTTAAAGAAGCTTGAACAATTATTTGGTCGGTGTATTTCTAAAAGGGGCACCATGTGCGGTGTAATGATTTACAAGCTAGATTATCGGGCTATTGCTGTGTGCCTCAAATTTCTAGTTTTGTGCTGAACTAAGCTAAGTTTAGTAAATGACTAGTCTTACAGTCTAAATTTGTGCTGTAGAAATTTTTATCTTTTTACTTTTTAATTCTGCTTTGTGTGTGTGTGCATATATATATATATATATATATATATATATAGGTGCCCGTGGTGTAATGGTTATCGTCACAGGAAATGGACACGGCGACACGAGTTCAAATCCTGGACGAGATAGATTGCAATTCACATAGCACTAATACCCTTGGGAAAGGTATGAATCCAATTATTCTCCCTCCAGCTATGGGTAAATAGTTGGGCAGACTAGGTTCTTCAGCCTTGGTGAGGCAACTAATCTAGGAGAAGGAGAACTCTGAATTCAAACCTGTTAAACTCTGCTTAAAAAATTGACCTTGTGTCATATCCTGCCCGAGCGGAGGGGTTGGTAAATATGATGTGTGTGTGTGTGATAAAAAAACAATTTTTTTAAATACTAATCTCTTTGTGGACCTACTTAGTCTAAAATATATATATGTGTGTGTGTGTGTGTGATATATATATATATACACACACACACTATAAGTTTGTTACTTGAGTTTAATACATTTTACAAAGTCTTCAGATGGAACTGTGATAAGCGGCCAATCAAGTGTCTATTTAGCATGAAATGTAGTCATATGATGTTAGTTTGCAGGAAATTTACAAAGAAGAATATGTGATTAGGTGTTTGTACACATAGCATTTAAATGAGAAAAAAAATTTTTCAATATAAACTAAAAAAAAATTGTTTATTTTATTTTTTTTCTTCTCTGGGAGTATAAAATAGAAATTATAGGAGTGATTAAGATCAAGTGATAAAAGACACAGGAGAAATTTGTTGACATGTCTACACTTACTTTAGTGTCGTATCCAGGACACTATCTAATGGTTAGGCTCCAGTCTTGGAGTCTTGGGAAGTACCCTTTGATTGCCATTACTCATAGGTCCACTCTGACCCGGAGTAGTAGCACCTGTTAGGTTCCCATGTATGGATCAGATAACTATTTAACCATGTGCAAACAAATGATGATAAATTGAATAGTTAGTATTACATAGCAATACTTGGAACTATCTGTGTGCAACTAAATGAGTAATGTTGTATAGAACTATTAGTGTGAAATAGCAATACTTTAAACTCTTAACTGTGTGTAAAAACTGAATTATTGGAGTTACATTGCAATACTTGAAACTATGTGCAAACAAATCAGCTCTAACTTAAAAAAAAGATAAAATTACAAATTATTCCCTTAGAAATCATATGTATATCCATTTAACTATGTGCAAACAAATCATTTGTTGAATTAAATTTTTAGTGTTGCATAGCAATACTTGAAACCATTTAATTGTGCAAACAAGTGATTAATAGTAAATTAAATTATGAATGTTAGATGGGAATACTTGAATGTTTGACCATTTAACTGTTAAAAAAAATGGCTGCTGTTTAATTGAATTATTAGTATTACATAGCAGTACTTGGAACCATTTGAGTACGTGTAAATGAAGAGTCCTGAATAGAATTATTAGTATTATATAGCAATACTTGAAACCATTTAATTGTGTGCAAACAAAATACTCTTCATTTTTAAAAAATGAAATTACCTACTAACTATTCACTTATAAATCACACACACACACACACACACACACATATATATTAGTCATCCACAGACATTCATTCTATCAGAACTCTTCAGTGTGGCTAGACACATAGGACGCTTGAAGCTGGGATCGAAACCCGTCCAACTTTACGTTAGACTTAGTATCAGACCACTCGGCCAACAAGCGTACCATGTTGGCTAAGGGAATTATAAGGTATTATGTAGCAATAGCAGCAGCTGTTTGTTTACATTTTTATACCCTATCGGCTACCAGAGTGCTCAATTCTTTCGAAGAGCTTTGCATTATGCGAGCGGTTGCCGAAAATTCCTTCGCCAGAGTGCTCAACCCCTCTGTGTTCAAACTAATGTTAAACTGAATTATTAATATTACATAGCACTTCTTGAAACCATTTAACTGTGTGCTGACAAATGAGTTCCAGCTCATTTACAAATTGTTACCTAAAAACTACTCATTTACAAAATCATATTTTTAATATATTCATTGAGACAGGATTTGGCATTAAATAACCTATAAGGGTTAATATGCCATAAAATCAAACTACACTTAAATAATTATTCACTTGTTTTCTTCATGGTTTAGGATGCATAATTTTTCTTCCAGTCATAATCTGCAATTATAGTTGGCTCCTTTATAAGCTTAGGCATTTTTCATAAAATTCAATTTTATTATAAGAGGTTTTCCTGTTACATCCTTTATTTGCCATACATGGTTGAATAATATACTGTACAGATGGAATATCTTTTGTTAGTGAAGCTGAGGTCGTGTTTGTACTGTTTGTTTTTTTGTTAATTCAGTTCTGTGGTACCAACATATTTTTTTCATCATTGTTATTTTCTTCCTTGATGTTGACCTTGTATATTTCATTGTTAATTAAATAATTACCATTCAAAGGACATCTAAGCTCTGTCTCTGAAGTTGCATGTCATTTTGGCTATCATCCTTTTTATTTGATATTCTAAAATAATTTTTTTTTTATATTGTTTATGTAAAATAACTAATTTTTAAATCATTTTTCTAAAAGAGTTTGTTCAGTGCAGTAGATTTTTTTCCAAGTGTTTTTTATTAAATGGAAAAATATTCTCTCCACGTTTTTCTTTTTAAATTAATTTTTTTTTATTTTTATAGTTTTGCTGTCGAGGGTTTGAACTGTATAATGTTTCTTTCTATTTCTCATTCTTTTGTTGTTTTGTGTGTAATTCAGTTTGATGTATATTCTGCTATTTTTAAGAGCTATTTAATAATCTGTTTTAGCTTTATTGACAATATGGCTAGAACTTCTTGCAAGCTGAAGTGCTATTGATTTGTAAATAAATTTTTTTTAATGTTGGGTGGATGATCCAATTTGATATTAATGTATATCAGTTGGTTATTCAATTTTCTGTAAGGTTTCTATGTTCAAATCAAATGTGATATCTAAAAAAATTAAGTTTACAACTTAGATGCTATGTTGAGATTTGATAGATTTTGAAAATTTATTAATTTTTTTTCCTTGCAGAAACCACTTTACAATCATTACATATTTATTTAAACATATTAACCCATCATGATGCTATAGTCTGAAATTATTCTATCAAATTTGTAGGCCTTTTTGGTGACTGTCAGTTTCTCACTTTATCAAGCAAATTTGACTCTGTGTTACTCTAACTTAAATATATACGCTCTATCAATAATAAGTACTCTTTATTTATAAATATAGCAAACTATATTATCAATATATATATATATATATATATATATATATATATATATACACACACACAAAGCCATTGGCATAATGAGTGTTGGCCAATGTTCTGGGAGACTTAGTGTTCAATTCCGGGTCAAGTCATACCAAAGCCTCAAAAAATTGTACTTGATGGCTCCTTGCTTAACACTCTGTACTATATGGTATGGATCAAGGGTAAATGGAGCAACCCAAGGAAAGGAGTAGCAGCCTCATTTATGCCTGTGTAGTAGCTATTGAAAAAGGAGTCTTCGGGTCACTTTCAACTACGGTTGACTAACTTACTAACTTATATATATATATATATATATGAGACTTTTCCATTTGATGATAGTGTACTCCATATGAAACTTCAAGAATTCATGATTCAAATATATTAGGTTTTATACCTGCTCTGCTATGATAGCATTGAGTACTTTTTGATACAGACTTTTATTTGTATTTCTCTTATAATATATTGCTTACAACTCTGAATTTCACAAGTGTCCCTGGGTATGACACTGTGTCCTTCATTATGATTATTAAATAGGAATAGTTTCTTGAAAAGACTGGCTTCAGCATAAAATAATCCAACAATAGTTGACATGGTGTAAAACCAACCAATCTGAATTTTCATAAGTCCACTGATCAGGTGAGAATCTCCCCTGATGATTAAATTCGTGAAACTCAGTTGGGAGTTGTTAATCTCACTTTTTATGTTGTTATATTTGTTTTACATTTTTGGTACGTTGCATTTTTTACTGAATTTACTGCTATTTTAGTTTTGTTTTACATTGGGTATTTTAATTCTGATTGTATTGAAATATAAAGAGGGTTTTTCAGAAATATTGATATCATTTCTAGTAACTTGACCAATTCTTGTTTGAATGATTTTAAATTTTAACAGCGTGTATAGAAACAACTCAAAATTCTGTATTTAGTTTTTAACTTCCTTTTCTTTTCCAATAAATGGCATTTCTTTACTTGAAAAGAAAAAAAGCATTAAATATAGAATTTTAAGTTGTTTCTATGTGTTCTGTTAAAACTTGAAATCATGTTAAGAAAAATTGGTCACGTTATTAGATTACGAAAAAATAACAGTTTTTCTGAAACACACTTTATACGAGTAGTTTTCTATAGCCTTTCTTTTGGTTTAAATGTAATTTACTTCTACTTGAGTTGGAGAGAAATGTATTAATTCAAAGTAAATACCCACTTACTCAGGTGGAACTTGAACTTGGTTTGCCAGTTCTACTTTCTGCTCTAAAAAATTAAGCTACTCTGAACCTCTAACAAAATTGTAACCTTTGCAAAATAGCAATGGAGACATTACTAATGAACATTTTGTGTGTGTGTATGTGTATATATATATATATATATATATATATATATATATATATATATATATATATATATAGTGTATGTAAACATCTGCTGAGATGAAAATTTCTCACCGACAATTAACTCAAACTAAACATTCAGAGACACAAATCCTGGAATTAAAAACACCACAACTTTATCAAAAGTCACCATTTATATAAACCAAAGAGAACACAAGCATAAAACATTTACTTCCTTGAGACAATGTAAAATGCCAGAAACACGTTTTAAAGAAAAGTAAGTAACTTTAAAACAAGTTCTCGGGTGGATCTATTCATTTTAAAGTGTGTATGTGTGATATATAACTGCCAAGTTTGCTCATTTGAATTCAACGCAGTTCAGCAAGGCAAAATTAAACATGTTTTAATAAGATTTTGTATGAATAAGATGTAGACTTTTGTTTAAAAAATTTCATGTCTTTAATGGGGGTATGTAACAGCTGCAAGCAAATATTATCTTTACATCCAATCTCATAAAATTTATATGCAAGTTTAACGACATAATGGTTGTTGCTGTAGGAAATGAAACTGGCAACTAGAGTTCAAATCCTGAATGAGGCTGTTCCTCAGCTTTGATATGGCAACAAGTCAAGGAGAAGGAAAACTGAATTCAAACCAACTATGTTCTGTCTAAAAAGTGATTTTGTGTCACATCCTGCTCGTGGTTGAGGTGTTATATAATTGCGGAATGATTTTTTATATTATCATTTTTCATTGGTTATATCTTATCATTTGGTTTAGTTAGGCTTAGAACTATTCAGCTTAGTGCATGGGTAGGGGCACACATTGAGCGCAGGTGTTCACACGCACACGGGAAGGATGTGACAATCACAGATGTCATAATAAAAACCCCGGATAGGAAATGTGACCGGGGGATGTGGATGACGTCATGCCCGGAAGCTGTGGAAATTCTTGGTGATTTTGCAAAAAAAAAAAACAGTTAGTTGAGATTTGAAGCTGGATGAAGCGGGTTGATTTTTTGAGCTGGGCGAGGCCAATCCAGTTGGGTCTACGTGATGCGCCGTGTGTGGTGGGGTCAGATGGAACAGTCAGCATAGTAAAAATTGTGTCTCTCTCTCCTCGTGTTGAAAACCTAAAAGTCAAGAAGGTAATAAAAGTTTTGTACCTGAACAAAGAGTCGTCAGTGTTTCAGGATTCCTATGCATGTGAACGTTTTACAGATCCGTATATTCTACATATCAGTATATTTCACATATCGTATTTTGAATATGCTACATAGGGGTTGGGTAAATACATACTTCTAGTGTCAATTTTATTATACTGCTGCTTAGAAAGTCTAAAGAATACAAATTACTAAAGTTTGTTCCTCAAAGAAGTCCTTAGTCATTAATCTGATCTCGTATGTTCAGATTTCTAGCTTTCTAATTATAAAGTGTTGGGATATTTCAGTACTCTCTGATCTTCATGACTTCAGAATTTCAAGATAGTGATATTGCACTTTCAAGCTTATATACCTCTGGTTTTACCTAGCAATAGATCACCAGATGTTACTTATAATGCTAAGTTTTTTTAATGTCAAAAAATTATCTTGATTAAATGATCTATCCTGGTCTGCACAACATGTACAACTTACAAGTGTTCTTGTTGTTGCTCTCGAGAGTTTTATAAATTCGACTGATATCATGCCAAAGTAAATTTCAGGAAAGTGTAATTCAATTAAACATTGTTGAAAGCACTGGTTCCTGCATGATCTCTGAAGTTAAGTAGGGATTATCCTGTTCATTGCTTAGATGAGTGACCACTTAGTAACAGCAGGTAGTATAAACAGTCTAAAGACTGTGTACCAGATAAACACAAAGGTAAGTGAATAATAAGAATATACTGATCACCAAAGTTAAGTAATGACGAGTTTGATCAGTGCTTGGTGGGTTGTCCTCATGGCATAATGGTTAAATTATGATTGCAGAATCATAGTGAGTTCGAACTCCAGTCGTGCTATTATGTTCACTTTCAGACAAATATCCTTGGGAAAGGTATGAACCCCCTTATTCTCCCAGCTATGGGTTAAATAGTACCACTGCTGTTCTTCTAGAAGGATAGCTTTAGCATTAAATAACCTGCAAAGGTTGATATGCCATTAAACAAAGAAACCAAACCAGTGCTTGGTAGGTAACCACTTAGTAACAGTAGATACTATAAACTAACTTTACTCTGGGTGTCAAACTAAGCAAATTCCAGTGAATAAGAACCATTGTTTCATCTGATTACCTCTTTTTAACCCTTTCAGAAGAAAGAAAAAAGTTTTTGTTGGCCAGATCTATACTGAGATTATTATAAAGTGATGGATTCTTTGAAATAGACATCAAGGATACACTTGTACCAGTTCATCTCTTAGATTTATTTCACCCTTCAAATATATACTAAGATGACAGGGTTATTTTCAAAGAAA
Source organism: Sepioteuthis lessoniana (assembly GCA_963585895.1). Classification (NCBI taxonomy): domain Eukaryota; kingdom Metazoa; phylum Mollusca; class Cephalopoda; order Myopsida; family Loliginidae; genus Sepioteuthis; species Sepioteuthis lessoniana. The sequence continues at coordinate 67,979,301 of OY757935.1, read as the reverse complement.
ATTTAATTTCATTGACGAGCATAAAAATCACTTCTAGTTTGAAAAAGTTTTTTATGAAATGTATCTTGCTTTACCGGTCATTGGCATAATGGTTAGTGTGTTCGCCAATGGCCCGAGTCATACCAAAGACTCAAAAAAATGGTACTGGATGCCTCCCTGCTTAGCATTATAAGGTACAAATCAAAGGTAAAGTGGAGCAATCCGGGGAAAGGAGTAGCACCCTCCCCTACACCTTGGTGTAGTAGTTATCGAAAAGGGAACCTTAGGGTCACCCTCGACTAGTCACCAACTTTTACTTTATCTTGCTTTAAAGCTATTTGTTAAACTTTGACAGCTTGAATTATTGGAGAAGTCCAACTTCTCTGAACTGAGCTGAATGTTGGATATTAAATTTTTCTGCTCTACTTGTTTTTTTTAATATCTGGGAATCTGGCAACTTGGTATCTGTTTAGTGTTATATATATATGGCTGGATACAAATTCCAGACATCATTATTTTTAACCACAAGTCAACGGTTCAATTTATCTCTGTCATCCATCCGCTTTAAACATCTGTTTGCCCAGTTGGCTGGAGCTGTAGAATACACCAACTGCTTCTCTGCAAAGGGGAAAGACCCTCCCCTCCCCCTGGATATGACACTAATGATAATGACAGTAATGCTGGAACTTTGAAGAATATGGAGTACCCCTTCATTGCCAAAGCTCCTGGATCCATTCTTGCTTGGAGTGGTAGCACTTGATAGTCCTATCTATGGGTCTAATAGAACTAAACTGTGTGCTTATGCTAAACTGAATTATTTGAAATAGAACTGCATTTGTCTGCTAAACTGAATTATTTGAAATAGAACTGTTTTATGTATAAAAATGGATTTGGTGTTAAATAACCTGCAATGGTTGATGTGCCATAAAACCAAACTAAACATCCATCAAAGAAAGCATAACTCATAAATTCTTTGAACAAGCATGAATTAGGAGTGTAGACTCTTTGTAGGACATAGTGTCAAAGCTGCCTCATGTCGGTGCGGTGCTTTGGTTTCAGTAGATAGAATTTTTTTTATGTGTGAAATTACTAACCTCTACACCCCCTGATTTTGAGATAAGTTTTTCCTCCTCCTAAACCAGTTAGCCTGAACTCTTTAGCCTTAAAAGGTAGGCAATCTTTCTATTTATTCATGTCTTGGGAGAGTAAAGACTGATTGATGTGTTCTCCATGAGAACTTAGAGAAATGCAAACAGCCTTGTCCAGGGTTTGAACTCTGCTTGTTGACTCCATTTCCTACAGAGTGGACTGTTATCCATTTACAAACTCCTCATAGGGGAGAGTTCCCATTGTGCAGTGGCTAAAGTTCTGGACTGCTGTCTTGATGTAAGCAAGTTCAAACTCCAGTTATGCTATTACGTTCACTTTCAGACTAGATACTCTTGGGAAAGTTATGAACCGCTTATCCCACCAGCTATGGATTAAATGGTACTAATGCTGCTATTCTATTTGGATGGCTTTGACATTAAATAACTCACAAAGGTTGATATGCCATTAAAAACAAAGAAACCAAACCAAATTTCCTTCTAATGGTTATTTTATTGTGTGTATGAAATTTATATGCAAATCTAATTACTGTTGTGAGCTGGCAGTATCACTCTTTTTAATCTTCTGCAAGAACCTGTTTTTGTATCGGTGCTCCATAATGATATGGATGCTTCTATTTAGAAAGGAGTGAAGGACTTTGATTAACATTTTATAGTTATATCATAAATATATTTGAATGAACAAAATATAACATTTTACTCTTTAATTTCAAATTAGCTTAGCCCAGTTGGGTGGGGGCTGTAGAATACACCGACTGCATCTCTACAGAGGGGTAAGACCTTCCCCACCAACTAGTGTCCTGGATATGGCACTAAACAGTCTGATGGTGAGGCTCCAGTAATGCTGGAGCTTTAAGGAATGCAGAGTACCACTTCATTGCCATTGCTCCCTGGTCCACTCTTGCCCAGAGTGGTAGCACTTGACTGGGTCCTATCTATAGGTCAAATGACTTATGCTAAATTGAATTGTTAGGAATAGAACTGTTTGATCATTTAACTGTATAAAGAAATAGCTGATGTTTAAATGAATTGTTAGTGATACATAGCAATACTTGTAACCACTTCACTGTGTAAAAAATCAATGATTAATATTGAATAGAATTCTTGGGTGTTTGATAGCAATACTTGAAACCATTTAACTTTGTATAAAAGAATAAGGTCAGGCTCATTTAATAATGTGTCAATAAAATGAATTTACCAATCATATGTATTTAAAGGATTTGGCATTAAATAACCAACAATGGTTGATATGCCCTAAAACCCAACCCAACCCAACCAAATCAAATGAGTTTAAATAATAAATTATCTTTAAGGAATATAGATAGAATTTCATATACATTGTAATCTACTGACTGGACAATCTATGAACTTATTGGTTTCCTTTTCTAACTGTGGTCAATGATTATAATGATGCTGCTATTTAGAAAGGAATAAAGGATTCTAAATAGTCTTTCATAGTTATTTGTTATATTGGGAATTTGAATGATTATACAATGTCATTAAGCATAAAATTATCATTCAGTTGCAAATTTAACTGGAAATTGCTTTACTCTTTAAGTTAGAGCATTTTAAGTATATCACTCTATGGTGTACCTTTTTTGAATTCGGGTTACATGCTATACAAGCTTATAGGTATACTTAGTGCAATAGTCATCGTCATAGTAAATGAAATTCAAATGCAAACAAATGATTAATATCAAATAGAATTATTAGTGTTAAATAGAAATACTTGAAACCATTCAACTGTGTGCAAACAATGATTGATATTAAATAAATTTATTAGTGTTAGAGAGCAATACTTAAAACCATTCAACTGTGTGCAAACAAATGATTAATTTTAAATTAGATAGGAATACGTGATAAATAGAATTCCTGTTGTTAAAGGGCAATACTTGAATCCATTTGTATATAAACAAACAAGCTCTAACAAATAGAATTATTAGTGTTGGATAGCATTACTTGAAACCATTTATTTGTGTGCAAACAAAATGAGCTCTAACTTGTTTATAGATAGTTTCCTACAAACTATTTGCTTACAAATCATACATGTATGTAAACAGGATTTGGCATTAAATAACCCTCAAAAGTTGATATGCTATTAAACCAAATAACCAAACCGAACTATTTCAAAATCCTGGATGAGGCTGTTTGCAGTTCACTTTGCACTAATGCCCTTAGAAGAGGCATGAATCCATATCTTTCCTCTCCAGCTATGAGTAAATGATACTGCAAACTGGATTCATTAGCCTTAGTTAGGTGACCAGGCTAGGGAAAGGAAAACTGAATACAAGCCAGCTGTACTCTTCTTAAAAAAAAAAATTGACCTTGTGTCACATTCTGCTCACTGTGTAGAGGTTGGATTAAATACATACGTGTAATGCAAACATAATGAACATATTAGTAATAATTTTTGATTGTGGTATTTCTATAGGTACAGATACTACACTCTGATCCTTGGCACATGTGCTGATTGTAAATGTGTAAATAATTCCATCAGATATTGACTCTCTTTTTGTTGATGATTTTTATATGATTTGTAATTTTAATGTTCATCATTTTAAAGTTTAATTTTTAGTTCTTTTAATTGATTGACAAGTTTAATTGATTGACAAGTGATTTTTATATGATTTGTAATTTTAATGTTCATTATTTTAAAGTTTAATTTTTAGTTCTTTTAATGCCTTCAATTGATTGACAAATGAATAAAGAAATTGGTATCTAATTTTTTTTTTTCTTTGTTCTTTGCAGTGGTGGTTTGACCAACTATTTGTATATCTGTTCCTTACCTCCCCATTATCCTGTGATGAGACCCGATGAACCTCGAAAAGTACTCCTCAGAGTCTACGGCCATATTGCAAAGACCAGTGCTGGTTTTGTTGTGAGAAACTCGGTGATATTTGCTATCCTCTCAGAAAAATGTCTTGGTCCAAAGTTGTTTGGTGCCTTTCCAGATGGCCGGCTTGAAGAATACATTCCTGTAAGTTTTATTTTTTAATTTTTATCGACCCCACCCCCAAATATGAATTTAATGTAATCTGTGACTGTGGCAGGTCTTAAATGAATACATGCAAAATATATAAATAATTTGGTTTTAAAATATCACCATGAAATTAAACACTTATTTTGTAATTTGGCACCAAGTTAAATCACAAACTAGTTAATTTGGCATCACTTGTATGCGGTATGGACAGTTGGCTCAGATGTAGAGTTTCGGCTTTGCAATCTGTGATTGCTGGTTCAATCTCCAGTGGTGGAGATCACAGTATACACTGCTGATGTGACCTAATAAGGTCGAAACAACTGTCCAGTGTTTCTGTATGTCATGCGTAAGTGTTCGCCAGATTTTCTGGTCATGGTAATTCAATTCACAACTAGTTTGTCTGAATTTTTGAAGACAAAGCATGATGATTTTTATCATTCAGGGTTTTTGGATTATTGTCTTCATTGTTATGTTCACAATGTTTCAGCCAATATGTCCTCCGGCCTTCTTCAGATGTTTATCGAACTCGGGAGCCTACACGGAACTTCGAACCATGTCCTTTATTTAATCCACAGGGGTTGCTTGTTGTGATTCCGTTAGCCATAACCAGGTACAAGTGTTAAGTATTCGTGTATTGTTACTTGCCTGCAGTCAGGATTGAACCTGTAACCTCCAGATGATCGTCTCTTTAGAAGCTTCGGAAACCAACACCTATAACTGTTACACTATGTGTCCTGCTGAAGAAGGATGAAGGACATATCGGCTGAAACATTGTGAATATAACAAAGACGAAGACAATAGGCTGAAAACCCTGAATGATAAAAAAGAACTAGTTTGTATCTTCCATTTTATTGAGAGCATTAATTTAGTTACCTACAGATATTAATTTGAATAATGATAATAATAGAATAATTTAAATAATAATAATAATAATTTTTATTATTATTATTATTATTATTATTATTATTATTAAATAATGATTTAAATAATAATTGAATAATATGTAAATAATTTAGTTACCTACAGATGTGCTGCTGTAAAACTCAGTTGTGAATTTTTTTAATTTTTCAATTTTATTATATCTGCCCTGCACTTATGTTCATTGGACACTTGATGAATCTACTGGTGTTCTTAGTTTCTAATGAATGGTTGGCATTTCAATTGAAATATTGTACTATATATGAGGTGTTTACCTGTTAAAAAGGCTTGAAAATTATTAGTATTAGATAGGAATACTTGAAACTCATATATATATATATACTTCCAGACTGTCCTTTTGGAAAAACAAATACCAAATACATACTTACATGCAATCCAACAGGGATGACTTCAAAACAGTCTGTAAATATAAAAACTTACCTATCACTGCATATTTCTCTTAAAAACAAGACAAATTTTCTGATCTCTTAAAAAGCCAATGTTTTCAAACATCATTCGACGTGCCAAACTTGTACTTGATACTTTTAAGTTAAGAATGCTAAATGCATGTTTATATGTTTTTCGTTATATAATTTTCGTTTGCTCCTGTTATCTCAACAATCATAAATTCATGGTATGAACAATTCTCATGATATCAAAGTCCTGATGAAGGTTATTAAAACCGAAATGTTTAACGTTGGCTTTACTTAAAAATAAATTCATCTAATTTGGATTATTCTGTTTTTCTACTTTCTTGATACTGTTGGATTCAGATCCACAGATATATATATATATATATATATATATATATATATATATATATATATATCTCGCTCTGAATATGTTTGAGTTTACTCAAGATTAAATGTGTAAATGATGACATACACAGGTTCCAAAATAAGGGTTGTATCAGCAATACTCTGACCCCATGCATAATCTGTACTTAGGTTAAAATGTGTATTATGCTTTAGGGTATTACAATTTCATTCTTCATTTTGTGTGTATGCATATATATATATATATATAGTTGATTGGAAAAATCTGATCAGATGTAGAAAAATGGATAAACAATGAAATAAAGACAAAATATTAATTGAATCTATTGTCTATGTTTTGGTTTATCCACTTATTTTTTCTCACACACATATATATATATAGGAAATGGACATGGCGACCTGAGCTCAAATCCTGGATGAAACTGTTTACATTTCACATAGTGCTATTACCCTTGGGAAAGATATGAATCCAGTTATTCTCACTCTAGCTATGGGTAAATAGTAGGACAGACTAGGCTCTTCAATTTTGATATGGCAACTGGTCTAGGAGAAGGAAAACTAAATTCAAACTTGTTAAACTTCACTTAAAATTGACCTTGTGTCAAAAGTTTAGCTTTTTAAACAAAGAGCAAAAAGGTGTTGGTCCCAACTATTAGTCAAATAAACTCTTTTTGAGATAATGATGAAATTTTATGAATACACTGGCTCTTACAACATTGATATTGTAACTATGTATGAGGTGCTTACCTGTTAAAAGGGCTTGAAAATTATTAGTGATAGATAGGAATACTTGAAACCATATAATTTTTCTCAAATTATTTGTAATAGATTGAAATAATTACTTAAAGCCATACAAAGCTTTTTAAATTATTAGTATTAGATTAGAATAGTTAATTGAAGATATATAATTCTTACAAAACTATTATAAAATAGGAATTGTTACCTGAACCATATATTTGCTTGTGTATAATATATATATATATATATATATATATATATATATATATATATATCTCATTAAGGGTTGACATGTCATGAAATCAACTAACCAACTAGCCTCATGGGCAATACAATTTCCCGGACCTGTATAACATAAGGGATTTTTTTTTTTTTAATCTGTACATGTGGAGGGTCATCATTTGTCACTGAACAAATAAATCCATACTGGCTTGATTTACACTATCCTACCAGGACATTGGCCCAGCGGTTAGAGTGTTCGCCAATGGCCCAGGAGACCTGGGTTCAATCCCAGGTCGAGTCATACCAAAGACTTTAAAAAAAATGGAACTTGATACCACCTTGCTTAACACTCAGCATTATAAGGTACGGTTCAAGGGTAAAGTGGAGCAATCCTGGGAATGGAGTAGCGCCCTCCCCTACACCTTGGTGTAGTAGCTATCGAAAAGGGAGCCTTCGGGTCACCCTCGACTATGGTCGCTAACTTTACTTACTTTACTGGACACAGATGTATATACTACTTTCTTTAATTTTGTGATAATAACAAAATAGATCAGTTGCCATAACAACTCTTGTGAGGATGTATTGTAAAATTATGGAAGGGATAAGTTTTTATGTCAATAAACAACAAATTTTGTTTTCAATGAGCAGAAGTTCCCAGTGTTGCCTGGAAGGAATAATACAATGCTCATGTTCACAAACTAATCTAAATAGTCCGAAAAGAATTAGTCAATTTTGAAGAAAAGAGTACAGTATTTGACTGCATAAAAGACACTTACACATATTATATGCACACCTTATTTCAGCAGGAAAAAAGTTTTTGGTGTATTTAAATGTTTAAAACAAACTAGCAGTCTATTATAAAAGCACTTTGGCTGTAGCAGAAAACATTACTGTATATAAAAAGCAAGCTAGCTGTCTATTGTAAAAGCACTTTGGCTGTAGCAGAAAACATTACAGTATATAAAAAAATAAGCTAGCAGTACAACTGAACATAAAGCAAGAAATAGTCACAATGGTGATTAAAGTTACTAAGCAAAACAAGAGAAAACAGAGCAAAAATTTATTTATAAAAATCAATCTACCATTACTAAAGTTGAACATAATCATAAAGACATCTGTTATTTCCTGCTGGTTATTGATAGGTGTCTGTTGAAGCATATTTAGTCATGATGGGTCAGCTTTGCAAGTACTTGATAATAATTCCTTTTACAGTACTGGTGGTGGTTGTAGTGATATAATTTTGTTTGAGTAAACATTATTATGGATTTAGGTTTGGTAGAAGTGACCATCTGAGGTGAAATTATAGCCTTTGGTAGTGAATGTTGAGTATAAAATAAGCATACAGATCTCTAATCTGCAGGGTGATTTTTTTTTTTTTTTTTTTAATAAAAAGTTTCTTATATGCTGTCAAATATGGTAATTCCAAGTGTTATTCAGACTGTTGAACTCTTTTGCTTTAGTTTTGTTGTCATTTTAATGTTTCTGTTGCTCCATTCTACAACCTTCTTCAGGTGGACAATACTGTTTCTGGTTTGCTCTGTTAGCAGATTGTTTAGAATTTGCCAACCACATCCAGTGGTGAGGCTCCAGTTTTAGAACTCTGGAGAATTTGAAGTCACCCCTTCATTGCTGTTACTTCCAGGTCTCTCTGGCTCAGATTGTTAGTACATGTTGGGGTCCCATCTATGGGTCAGATAGGTCTGTTTGAAAATTATTAGTATTGAATAGGAATGCTTGAAACCATATAACTATGTGCAAATTATTTATATTAAGAATAGTTACTTGAAACTGATTTTTTTCTTTTTTTACTATTATTGTTATTAGTTGCTTAAAACCATATAATTGCTTTCAAATTATTGGTGTTGGATAGGAATGTTTGAAAGCATGTAACTGCAAAAAAAATTATTATTAAATAGGAATAAGTTAGCTGACTGTAGTCAAGGGTGACCCAAAGGCTCCTTTTCAATAGCTACTACACAGAAGTGTAGGGGAGGACGCTACTCCTTTCCCTGGATTTGTCACTTTATCCTTGATCTGTACCTTATAATGCTGAGTGTTAAGCAAGTAGGCACCAAGTAGTTATATAGTTGAAATCATGTAATTGTGTATAAATTATTAGTATTAGATTGAAATACTTGAAACTGTACGACTGTAGTTGTTATGTATTAGATAGGATTACTTCATATCATATAACTGTTGTATAGCCACATAATACATATGCATGCAGAAACATAACGACGCAATGAAGACGAGCGGACACAGGTCATCAGAAAAATATACCTCTCACTTTATTTGAAAAGGTTACTAAAAGTTTTACTGTGTGAGAGGTGAGTTGGAGGCTGAACAGAACTGCAACATATTGACCCCCACTCTTATGGCCATAACAGCGTTTCTTTCCCGTTCTTCTGGGCTGTTCAACCAGGGGCCTGGGGGCCCAGCCTCTCTGGAACATGGTCCTCATTCCAGCATCTTCTCTCCAACTGACTCGATCTTCCTGTCGCTGAGGTTATATAATAATTTGACGCCCACTCTTCTTCCTGCGAGTGTCATAATTTCGCACACAATTCAACCCCTTAACAGTCAAGGTTATATCCTGATATTCCTCGACCGGATGCACCTGTTATGTACACAGGTGCATTTCCTATTTTGACGGCTTGGCCAGGTCGGAGGTCAATATACAACATAACTGCAAACAAATGATTATAAACAAATAAAGTGCAATTAAAAAAGAAATGAATGAAAATATCGTCATGATTACAATCAAATACTGAATCAAATTTCAGCATTAAATGACCTATAAGGAGTTGATATACCATTTAATCTAATAAATTCAACTTTTTCAGGGATTTTGATAGCAATTATTTGACCTTTATCACAGAGAAATTAATTTGAAATCTTTTAACAAAATTTGTTATGCAAATAATTAATTTACTGGTCTGAAAAACTCATGGAATGATAATGAATTTTCTCAAAATTATAAACAGTATCTTTACATGGAATTTGAAATGTAATCTTGAATGGGTTAAGCCTGTTTATAACCAAACTAATTATTGAAGTGAGGAGTGGCATCATGTGAATTAAAGTTCTTACTTTATTGTATAGATAAAAACTATTTTATAATAATGTGATAATACCCGCTTCTGCAGCTTGTTGCATAAGTTACTAAGTCCCCGTCGAGAACTTATGTGGGGCCGGATCAAGCGAAAAGCAGGTTCACAGAGAAAAGAACAAAAACACAACAACTTGTGGTTAAAACGTCGAGGGAGGATGGAGAGCGTGTAACACTTTGTGGATAATTAATTCTAGTTTGAGTTTCGGCTGGCAAAAGATTCTTAACTAACTGGGTCCGGCTGGTAATGTTGCCGTTCATTGTTTCTTTGTCCCGGCCTAATCAACTTTCCTCGAACCCAAACTAAGTCTGACTGCTTGGACCCAAAATGCACCTGTATATATACAGAATGTTTCATTATTATTTCCGGCTAATGGGACACCCATGAATAAACCCATAACTTTTTTGGGAGCCATTTCTCTCTTAAAAAAACTGGACATAAAAGGTGCACGAGGTGTAATGCTTATCGTCATAGGAAATGGACACAGCGACACGAGTTCAAATCCTGGACGAGACTGATTGCATTTCACATAGCACTAATACCCTTGGGAAAGGTATGAATCCAATTATTCTCCCTCCAACTATGGGTAAATAGTAGGACAGACTAGGTTCTTCAGCCTTGGTGAGGCAATTAGTCTAGGAGAAGGAAAACTCTGAATTGAAACCTGTTAAACTCCACTTAAACATTAACCTTCTGTCATATCCTGCCCGAGCGGAGGGGTTGGTAAATATGATAAAATTATTTCCTAGACTAGATACAGGGACATCAAATTCAGACCCTTTTAAGTTTTTGACCAGTACCTGACAAGTACTTAACACTTACCCACGTCCGTGGCCATATGTATAAACATTTTCTTATCTAGATTTCCTTAATCTAGTTAATGGGTTTTCCTAACATTTGAAATTTGATACCCAGGCCAAATCTAACTCATCTTGCCTCATATATATGTGTGTATATATGTGTGTGTGCACACACATGTGCATGGGCGTGTGTATATATATATATATATATATATATATATATATAGGCGCATACATGTATGGGTGCACACACACGTGTGTATATATGTATGTGCATATATCCAACTCAGTGTCACAATAATGCAGTTTCTTCATAATTTCTGTGTATCATAATACAGCAAAAATTGGCACCTTATAGTACAATGTCCTTAAATGATCTTACATAATGTTATTATTTATTATATCATGATATATGATACGATGCTATATTTTTGTACTATAATGCTGCACAAATTAGCACCTTGTTGCACAGTATCATTAAAATGACAGGAGAATAAAGCTATTTCCAATCCACTCAGGTGACTATTTTCTAATAATTTTCTAATTAAGTACAAGATAACCTTTGAACCCATTGTGTTTTTGTTGTATATATTTTTACCTAACCCCTTCCACTCCAAGTTGGATATAATACAAAATCAATTTTCCTTCTATTTGACTGGTTGCCTAACTGAGGCTAAAGAACCCAGTCTGCCCAACAATTTAACCATTACTCTCAGGGAGAAATATTTGATATCATATGACTCTGCAAACAAATGATTATCGACAAATAAAAGGCCACAACAAAAAATGCAATTTGCCCAGTCAGCTGGGGCTGTAGAATACACTGACTGCACCTCTGCAGAGGGGTAAGACCCCCCCTAACGAGTGTCCTGGATATGACACTAAACAATCTGATGGTGAGGTTCCAGCAGTGCTGGAGCTTTGGGGAATGCGGAGTACCCCTCCATTGCCATCACTCCCAGGTCCACTCTGGCCCGGAGTGGTAGCACCTGATAGGGCCCTATCTATGGGTTAAATAGAACTAACAGCATACTTATGCTAAAATGAATTGAGTAAACTGAATAGCTTGAAAAGAAACGTTTTTGACAATTAAACCGTACTTACACTTAAACTGAGTGCTTATGCTTAACTGAATTATTTGAAATAGAACTGTTTTTCGACATTAAAACTGTATTTACACTTAACTGAATTGTTACATGTAACTGCTTGAATAGTTTGAAATCGAAATGTTTTTGACAAAATATGTACTTATGCTAAACTGAACTGTTTTCAATAGAACAGATTATTTACATAAAAATGGATTTGGCGTTAAATAACCTACAAAGGTTGATATGCCTTAAAACCAAAGAAACCAAACCAAAAAATGCAATGAATGTTTGAAATATTGTTATGATTACAATCAAATATTTAGAAATTAATAAAATTCTAGCACTGTAAGGAGTTGATATGCCATTAAACAAATAAACCAAACAAAAATCCGTCTGGGCAGGACCTCCCAGTATTGTTTAAAACATTTTCAAAGATGACCCTAACAGTTCCTGAAAGTTTCATTTTAATCTGGCCAAAAATGGTGGTGGCCTAGTGATACTGACTAATGGACACTTGGTAAATTAGAAGATTCTATAAATAGGAAATGATTTGGCACCAGGCAAAGAATGCTAGAGACAGCTTTTAAGGAAGGTTGGTTCTGATATTTCTGCTATCATTACTTGAGTTCTATAGTTACAGCAAGCTGAGGAATAGCTTCATACAGCATAGAAAACAAACTATGGAACAGGAAGGACCTACAAATAACTTTATCTTGAAACTAACACACTTCATTTTGTATGCATTTCTTGGCTGATTCCTTTTATATAGTTTGTTTTAAAAAGGTTTTCGATTCTTAATAGAAAGGTGTAGACTCATTCATAAGTACTCAATGGAAGCTAGGATTACCCAGGGAAACTAAATAACCATGAAAGTTAATACATTGCTTCTTTTTTTTTCTTTTTATATATGATGTAGATACATAGCAATAAAAGATAAGATACATCTTGTTCACATCAGTGATAGGTACAGTACATACAAGCAGCAGTGATGAATAAGTGTTTTCAGTTTGCTCTAACTTTATTTATTAGCTGCAGCATATGTAGGTATATGAATAAATCTGCTGCCTAATAATTAAAAAAAAAAAACATTTACTTTACACAAATATTTTTCAATGTAATCTCTTAATTTATTTAATTCAATAGTGACTATGAATAGCATATATCTAACATTATTTAATGAAAACGTTAAATCAAAGCCCAGTCAACTGGGGCTGTACAATATGCTGACTACATCTTTGCAAGGGAGTAACCCTGCTCCCAGTAAGTGTCTTGGGTATGACACTAAACAATCTGATGGTGAGGCTCCAGTTCTAGAGTTTTGGGGAATGCGGGATACCCCTTTATTGCCATTACTGTCAGGTGCACTCTGACTCAGAATGGTAGTACCTGTTAGTCTCATCTATGGATCAAATAGAACTTGTCCTAGGTATGATACTAAACAGCATCTGATGGTGAGGCTCCAGTCTTGGAGTTTGGAGAATGTGGAGTATCCCTTCATTGCCATTACTGCTAGGTCCACTTTCACCTGGAGTGCCTGTTAGGGTCCCATCTATGGATCAAATAGAACTATTTGCATATCTGTGTGCAAACAAATGACATATTGAAATGTTAGTGTTAGATAGTAATACTTGCAATCATTTAACTGTGCGCAACTAATGAGCACTAGTTTATTAGCAAACTATTAATTTACAAATCATATATATTTAGTATATATTTATGTATAAACAAGATTTGACATTAAATAACCCAGAAGGGTTGATATGCCATAAAACCCAACCAACCATTAAATCAAAACTCAGCTTATTTCTTTATCAACATTTTTTTAAAATTTATCATTTTAGCATCTAATATTTATCTTTTTCAAATTTGAACTTGAACCTCTCTCCCGCTAAAACAGAACTTTAAAAAATACAACTAAACACTGACTACATGTTTGTATACAAATAAAATCTCTCGGCAATTTTTATTGTATATTTAGTAAATCTTTATGCATGGTTTTCACCTTATTTGCAATTTCACTTTCTGGCACGTCCATTTGGCTGTAGAATACACTGATTGCATCACTGCAGGGGGGTAAAATCCCTGAGTGTCTTGGGTATGACACTCAACTGATTCTGATGGTGAGGCTCCATTCCTGGAGCTTTGGGGAATATGGAGTACCTCTTCATTGCCATTAGTTCCATGTTTACTCTAATCAAGAGTTGTAGTGCCTCTTAGTTTCATTTCTGGGTCAATCCTTTTCTAAGGATTATTATTATTAGTTATTTAAAACCATACAGCTGTGTACAAATTAGTTATATTACATGGAAATACTAAATAGAATTAATATTAAATAGCAATAACTGAAACATTTAACTGTTTGCAAACAAATGATTAATATCAAATAGAATTATTAGTATTAGATTGAACATGGCTAAATGGTTTCAAGTATTGCTTAGGAATAATTAATACTGAATAGAATTATTAGTGTTACCTATACTCTTAACCATTTAACTGTGCACGAACAAATGAGCTGTTAGTCGTTTAAAAATAAGGTTACCTACAAACTATTTTCTTGCAAATCAAATACAAATAGGATTTGGTATTAAATAACCCATAAGGGTTGATATGCCATAAAATACCAACCAAACTTAACTTTCAAGCAGTCAACTTCAGAAATGAACAATTAAAAAATTTTACATAGCGATTGTACCATAATACAAGAATCATGATATTGGCGATTTGAATGGACATGCCCCCCCCCTCTAAAAAAAAGATTAAAAAACCAGTAAAGTAATTATCTTATGTGAAAAGATAAGGGTTCTCAAGTGGATAAAGATAAAGTGTAGTAGTAATGGCACGAACAATCTTACCTCGAAGAAACAGAAGGTGTGCTCTCTCTCTCTGCTACAGGCACGTGGAAACCAGAAGAAGAAAAGGATGCAAGAAGTGTGACTTATTTTATGGAGGAGAACAAGATAAGCCTCCGTGAAGTGGCGAGATTTGATGGATATAAAAGAGACTAAGTTTGAAGTGGAAGAGAGCAGTATTTTGCTGATGTCCGATTGGTGAACATCCATCAATTTATTTTGTGTGTTGAATAATTTGACTACCCCCCAATAGGTTGATTCTACTTTGGCTAGACCTCCAAACTTCAAACATAAAGAAAGAAAAAAAAATTGTATACTGAAGTTCCTAAAATCTGTTCATCCTATTTATTAGAGTTTATTATTACCGGGCCATTGGCCTAATGAGTACAGTGTTTGCCAATGGTCTGGGAGACTGGGTTTCAGTCCCAGGTTGAGTCATACCAAAGACTCAAAAATTGGTACTTGATGCCGCCTTGTTTAACACTCAACATTCTAAGGTACAGATCAAGAGTAAAGTGGAGCAATCCAGGGAATGGAGTTGTGCCTTCCCTTACATTTTGGAGTAGTAGCTATTGAAAAGGGAGCCTTCAGGTTACCCTCAACTAAGGTCACCAACTTTACTTATTATAACTCTCATATTAAGTAAAAGTCAGTGACCATAGTCGAGGGTGACCCGAAGGCGCCCTTTTCATTAGCTACTTCACTGAGGTGTAGGAAAGGGCGCTACTCCACTCCTTGGATTGCTCCACTTTACCCTTGATCCATACCTTATAATGCTGAGTGTTAAGAAAGGAAACATCAAATATCATTTTTTGAGTCTTTGGTATGACTTGACCTAAGATTGAACCGTGGTTTCCTGGGCCATTGGCAAACACTCTACTCATTCGGCCAATGGCCCAGCACTATCATAGTACCCATAAAAAAATTATGGGATTATTTTTGAGGGGCCTTTCAAAAAGTTCTAAGCCTCATCCAGAAAAAAACAGTTGCTGAACATTTTTGTTATGGCAACACACTACTACTTTTTTTATAAAATTTGAAAAAGTAATGCACATCTTAATTCAAATACAGGTGAGAGATATAACAAAACTAAAGGCTGAATGAAGCTCAGAACTTTTTGAATGACCCTTGTATATGTATCTGTTATGTAGTTGATTTATCATTATTGCCCCATGTATTTAGCATTTTTTTATCCGTATACCAACATTTAAGTAAATTTTTTAGAAGAAACTCTTCATAGAAATTAGAATATTTTATCACACACATTGTGTAAGTATTCTTGTGGTAGTCTCCAACCCCATCCGTGCAGTTTTGAATCAGGCCTTTAATTTCATAAATTTTGTTGGGACACTTGGGGGGGGCACTTTTATTTAATCCAGAGTGGGTAGATTCTTCCAATTCTCATAACTATGACTTGGTACAAGTGTCAAACTATAGTAAGTATTCATTGTTATTTACTGGTAGTTGGGATTGAACCTCCAACCTCCAGATGATTTCACTCTGAAGCATTTTTTAACCAATGCCTATACTGGTCAGTTCAGGATGAATTTGTAACTGGTCCTGGTTAACGAAAGAACAATTTACCCCCACGGATTAGATAAAGGGTTCAATTTGAAGTTCTGTGTGGGCTCTGGAGTTCAATATGAAACACCTGAAGAAAGCTGAAAGATACATCAGTTGAAACATAGTGAATATAGCAATAAAGATAAAGACAATAGTTCAATTATCAAGCTTCATCTCAGAAATTTAGTGAAAATAACTTTTACATATGGATAGATTATACTCTTTTACTGGCTATTGTTGTTGATCAGTTGATATAAATTAAAGTTTATCATAGTTATACATAGCAAAACACATTTTGCCTCTATCCTATAATAGTTGTTATATTTGCATGTACATTTAATATATTAAATGAATGTATTTACCCAACTCCTCTGCCACTGCAGAATGTGACAAAAGGTGAAATTTTAAATAGAATAAAGTTGGTCTGAATCCAGTTTTTCTTCATCTAGCCTAAACAAGGCTAAATAACCAGTCTGTCCTATTCTTTACCTGTATCTAGGGAAGAACAGATGGATTGATGGCTCTCCTTAAGGCATTAGCACTAAGTGAAATGCAAACAGTCTGGCCCAGGATTTGAACTTAGGTCGCTGATTCCATTTACTATGATGATAACCGTTATGCTAAGCACACCTCCAGACCCAAAATATAAGCATAGTTGAGGGTAACCTAAAGTCTCTCTTTTCAATAGCTACTACACCAAGGTGTAGGGAAGGGTGCTACGACTTTCCTTGGATTGCTCCACTTACTCTTGATCTGTACCTTATAATGCTGAGTATTAAGCAAGGAGTATCAAGTACTTTTTTTTTTTTTTTTTTAGTCTTTGGTATGATTGAACCCTGATCTCCCACACTTTAACACTATGCCAATGCGCTTGTTAATACCTAATATTAGAGCAGATATATGATTCTGTACAATCCATGGTTTCTGGCATCAGAAGGTGGTCTCTGAATATATCCCCACACCTCATGAATAATGGCAGGAAGGGAGGACTACTGTATGTCTATGATGCTGCAGTGTTTGTCCTAATTACCTGTTCAATAAAAGACTGTAGCATAATGCAGTCTGCACCAAGAGGTCTTAGTGAATCAAGTGAAACAGAAGTTACCCCCCCCCCATATACACACACACACACCAACTCACCTACCATAGTGTTCAGGCTGGTAGTTTATCTGATGATTTATTTATTTTATTCATTTTTCTCTATTGGGTATTTCTATTCTTAATAATCTAAGTCGATCGTGTACAGAAGATTTGGGTTAGATCAATAAATCCAGAAATCAGAAGAAAAGATTTGAACCAACGGGTAGGTTAACTAGAGCAGTCATCTTAATTTTAATTTTTATTAGATGAAGCATTCTTAATCATAAATAATTTTTTACTAGTATTTTCCTTCATCTTAATTTTAGCTGCCTTATTTACATTAGCAGTATCATTATTGGTCATGATACTAGATGAATCCAAGGAGTGTCCTCATGGCATAATGGTTAAAGTGCTGGACTGCGGAATTATAGTAAGTGAGTTCAAACTCCAGTTGCGCTATTACGTTCACTTTTGGACAAATACCCTTGGAAAGGTATGAACTCCCTTATACTCCCATCTATGGGTCAAATAATATCACTACTGTTCTTCTAGAAGGATATATCTGGCATTAAATAACCGAGAAGTTTGATATGCCATTAAAAAAATGAACAAACTAGATGAACCCATGAATCGATTTGGTTCCTCTTATAACAGTACTCAGTGATGATATTCATCCTACTGTTCAGGAATAAGTGAAGGGTTCTAACTAACATTCATTTGCAAATTGGGTTGGAAACTGCTTTATTCTCTAAATTGAAGCATTTTGAATGTATTGCTCTAATAAAAATCCCTGGTGTGCTATTTTTGCAATGTTGTGTTTATTTATATTATATATATATTGCTTATGGTGTTATAGGAAGTGGATATAGTGATGCGAGTTCAAATCTTGGATGAGACTGTTTGCATTTCACATAGCGCTACTTGGGGAAAAGTATGAATCCATCTATTCCCCCTCTATGGATAAATAGTGGGGCAGGCTGGGATTTTTAATCTTGGTATGACAACTAGTCTAGGAGAAAGAAAACTTTGCATTCAAACCTGTTAAACACGATTTAAAATTGACCTTATGTCACATACTGGTTGTGTGGAAAGGTGTATATATATATATATATATATATATATATATATTATATATATATATATATAATATAATATATATATATATATATAATGTAATATAAAATTTGAGTATTTTACTAATACTGCTATCTTAATTTTTTTTTTTTTTTTTTAGATGAACCATTGTCAAATAATTTTAGTAATATCTCATAATTTTAATTGTTTTATTTATATTAGTAATTAATAGTATTAATATATTTAATTTTACTAAATGAAGCATTGTTAACCATTAATTTTTCACTAGTATTTTATATTATAAAGCGACTAAAATTAAGATTAAATAAGTACTAGTAATCTAGTTCTAGTAAAAACTAGAAGTATTATTATTACTACTACTAATAGTTGGCGACCTTAGGCGAGGGTGACCCGAAGGCTCCCTTTTCAATAGCTACTACACCTAATACTATTACGTAAGTTTTGTGAATTTGTCGATTGTAGTCAAGGACGACCTACACATTCCTTTTTCAATTGGTACTAAACCAAAGTATGGGGGAGGGCACTAATCCTTTCCCTGGATTGCTCCACTTATTTTTGATGCATGACTTATAATGCTGAGTGTTAAGCAAGGAGGCTTCAAGTACGTCTTTTTTTTTTTTTTTCTTTTTGGTATGGCTTACCTGGGATTGAACCCTGGTCTCCATTGGCAAATACTTAAAAAAAAATACCTATAATATCAAATATAGGGACCTAAAGAATATACTATCGTGATTAGACTTGATATTTTTGCAAGCCCTCTTTAAGACATTTGTTATTTCCCATTGATATTTATTAATGGCCATAGATTTTAGTCTGAGTGGTTGTGATTAAAATGGAAGTACAAGTCAAAAAAAAATTGTTGACAATGCTTTATTTTATAGATTTGATATTACTACCACTAATACAGCTAGTGTATGTAAAAACAAAACTATAATCTACTTAATAAAGTTCATTTATGCATGTGTCACCAAAAACACTAGAAACCCAGTTGGCTGGTGCTGTAGAATACACCGATTGTATATTGATTGGCAAAGGAGTAAGACTTCTCCACCCAACAAGTGTCCTGGATATGACACTAAACAATCTGATAGTGAGGTACCAGTAATGCTGGAGCTTTGGGGAATGCAGAGCACCGCTTCATTACCATTGCTCCCAGGTCCACTTTGGCCCAGAGTGGTAGCACCTGATAGGGTCTTATCTATAGGTCAAATAGAACTAAAATGTGTACTTATGCTAATCTGAATTACTTGAAATAGAATTGTTTTGATATTTAAACTGCATACTTATGCTAAACTGAATTCTTTGAAATAGAACTGTTTTGACATTTAACTGTACGGGGACACTATAGTTATACTAAACGGAATTATTTGATTTAGAACGGTTTGACTAAACTGAATAACTTGAAATAGAAATGTTTTTGACAATTAAATTGTGTACATATGCTAAACTGAATTGTTTGAATAACACTCTTCATTTGTATAAAAATGAATTTGGCATTAAATAACCTACAAAGGTTGATATGCCATAAAATCCAAATAAACAAAAACTCTAGGAACTCATTTGGCTGATGCTGTAGAATACACCGATTGTATCTTTGCGGGGGGGGTAAAACCTCCCCACCCAACAAGTGTCCTGGATATGACACAAAATAGCTTTGTGGTGAGGTTCCAGTAATTCTGGAGCTTTGAGGAATGCAGAGTACCATTTATTGCCATCACTCCCAGGACCACTCTGACAGGGTCCTATCTATGGGTCAAATAGAATTGTTTGTCATCTAAATTGAGTGCAAATACTAAATCAAATTGTTAGAAATAGAACTGTTTGATAATTTAACTGTGGGTAAACAAATGACTGATGTTTAATTGAATTGTTAGTGATACATAGCATTACTTGAAACCATTTAACTGTATGACAAAAAAAAAAAAAAATGAGCCAGGCTTGTTTAAAAATGTTATCAACAAAATGTGTTTACAAATCATATATATTTAATATATATGTATAAAGAAGATTTGGCATTAAATAACCTACAATGGTTAATATGCCATAAAACCTGACCAAATCAAACCCCCCAGTCTTAGAAAGCTGCAATTTGGTATGAAAGACCAATTTTTATTATTCTTATTGTGGTGCTCGTAGTGTAAGGGTTGGCATAAGAGATGGACATAGCAACTTGAGTTCAAATCCTGAATGAAGTTGTTTCTACTTTCGCATAGTATTAATACCCTTGGGAATGGTATGAATCCAACTGTTCTCTCTCTAGTTAGGGGTAAATAGTAGAGCAGGCTAGTTTCTCTAACCTGTTAAACTCTGCTTAAAAATAGACCATATGTCACACCCTACTTGTGACAAAGGAGTTTGCTAAATACATATTATTATTGTTTTATCATGAATTTATAGTGAACTATAATCAACCTAAAAAATTAGACTGCCTGACAAATTATTGTGAGTTGCTTTTTTTTTTTTTTTTTTTTCCTCTCTCTCTCTCTCTTGTGACAGCCATTTACTTCTGCTTAAAGTTATCATATTTTTACTCTAGAAATCAAAAGTAATAAAGAAGGTAGGTAGGTTAGACTCGTAATAAATCATTTTTGAATGAAACTTAGCCTTATGTGATTCTCAAAGTTTAGTATTACATTTCTATGTAATTATTTTAACATTTTAATTTTTTTTTTATTTCAGTACATTTTGTAAATACACATAGTTAAATGATCAAACAGTTCAATTCAGCATAAGTTAACAAAGTTAAATGGTTCCAAGTATTGCTATGTTTCACTAACAATTCAATTAAATATTTGTCATTTGTTTGTACACAGTTAAATGATCAAACAGTTCTATTTCTAACAATTCAATTTAGCATAAGTCATTTGTTTGCACTCAGCTTAAACATCAAGCAGTTTTATTTGACCCATTGATAGGACCCTATCAAGTGCTAACATTCTGGGCCAGAGTGGACTTGGGAGCAATGGCAATGAAGGGGTACTCCACATTCTTCAAAGCTCTAGCAAGACTGGAGCCTCAACATCAGATTGTTTAGTGTCATATCCTGGACACTCATTGGGGGTCTTACCCCTCTCTGCAGAGATACAGTCAGTGTATTCTACAGCCCCAGCCGACTGGGCAAAATGGTGGTTGAATAAATTCTTGGTTATTTCTACACAACTTTAATTCCTTTTGTGGGGTTTATATGAACTTGTAACATTGTATTATAATGAGATTTTCTTTTTCTCATCTTACTTCCAATCCTGCAAATGGTGCTTAAAATACACTTTTTAGAGGGATTAAGATTCACTTCCCCATAAAAGTGTGTCCTGAGTATAACATTAAACTGCATCTGATGTTGAGGTTCCAGTTCTTGGCATCTTGAGCATGTGGAGTAACTTCATTGGCATTACTCCCAGGTCCACTCTAACCTTGAGTACCTGTTAGTCTAATCTATAGATCAAATAAATCTGTTAAAAAAATTATTTATGTTTGATAGGACCATGTGCAAAAAAAAATATACTTTAACAACCACACTGAAAAATGTAAATATGAATATACAATGAATACAACTCCCTAACCTCTAGGTATAAATTAACCCTAGACAGTTTGACATGTCATTTAAAATCAATCATCTGAAAACCCATCATAGAATGAAGATCTTTACTATCAAAATGAACTACAATAGCAATCTTTATTGTACTTAATTTCCAATCAGATTAACCCTAGCTTTGTTGTGGATTAAATCAAACTACTGATTAGAATTAAACTGCAAATCCTCTAAACCTATTGATAAATTTGATTATAAAGAAATGTAAGTTTTTCTTAAATCCTTGTAGACATGACTATTTATATTTACATTTGTTATGTTAATGATTGTGTACTTATAGAACCAAATGTTTCTGTGTATGTGTGTGTGTGATATATATATATGCACACACTTTTTATTGTCGTATGAATTTTTAGGATTAGGTATTATCATTATTAAATACTGATTTAATTTGGATAAGTCTACATCTTAGCTGTTATAGTAACATTTTAGCCATTAATACCTGCTGACCCTCTTTCTGGATTGTTACCAAATACAAGTGGCAACTAAAGAAGGCCAGGTTCTACAATGATTGAAATGTTGTTACAATAACAAGGATAAGGATACCATTCCAAATTAAACCATAACAGAAGGATTATCATGGCATGTAAACCCATATGGGTTATTTTAAGTCTAGAGGGTAGGAAATTTTGTTCATTA
The DNA here is from genome assembly GCA_963585895.1 of Sepioteuthis lessoniana. NCBI lineage: Eukaryota > Metazoa > Mollusca > Cephalopoda > Myopsida > Loliginidae > Sepioteuthis > Sepioteuthis lessoniana. The sequence goes on along the minus strand of OY757935.1, from coordinate 67,956,769 downwards.
TACATTTATATTTACATTTATTGTATGATTGTTTCTTGAGAGGTTTTTGCACTGTGATGGATCTATTTTTAGATCACGACCCTAACAAGTACTACCAGTCCAGGTCAGAGTGGACTTTGGAGTATTTGGTATGAAGGAGTAAATCTGTGCTCCCCAGGGCTCCAAAACTGGAGCCTTACCATCAGATAAAGTGTCATACCCAAGAAATCCCCCTTTTTTTAGGTGGGGGAGTGTCTTACCCCTCTGGAGAGGATACAGTATTTTAAGCGCCACTAACAGGGCAAATTAACAGAAAGAAGCATCTTTGTTTATATAATTTTTTTGTCTGTTTCCTTTATCTATATTTTTAAAGGTTGATATAAGAAGATAGTAAAAAATAAGGCATAAAAAACAAATATATTTACCAACCTTTCAAGCTGAACACAATGATAGTAAAAAAGAAGGCATAAAAAACAAATATATTTACCAACCTTCCAAGCTGAACACAATGATAGTAAAAAAGAAGGCATAAAAAACAAATATATTTACTAACCTTTCAAGCTGAACACAATGATAGTAAAAAAAGAAGGCATAAAAATCAAATATATTTACCAACCTTTCGAGATGAACACAATGATAGTAAAAAAGAAGGCATAAAAATCAAATATATTTACCAACCTTTCGAGATGAACACAATTCAACACAAGGTCAATTTTAAGCAGTCTAACAGGTTTGAATTCAGTTTTCCTTCTCCTAGACTTGTTGCTATGCCACACTTAGAGCCCAGTTTGCCCTACTATTTACCCATAACTGGAGGGAGAATAATTTAATGCATACCTTTCCCAAGAGTATTAGTGCAATGTGAAATGAAAACAGCTTCTTATAGGATTTGAACCCTGTTCACTGTCCATTTCTTATGATGGTAGCCATACAAATAATAATATTCTTTTTATTTACAATGTTTAAGTCATCTACTTTCCTGCCTTATGATGGTATTATATTTATTAAATTGATGGCCGCTGGTGTTCAATTTATTATTTCTTTATTGGTCTGGATTCTTTAAATCTAATTGTGACTTCTTTTTTTTTTTTTTTTAACAGGCTCGCTGTCTTTCACGAAGAGACTTGCACAATCCTATAATCTTTAAAACGATTGGAAGGAAGTTGGGAGAATTCCACAATTTGGAAATGCCTTTATGTAAGAAACCCAAATGGTTACATGAAGTTATGCACAGGTAAGCAAATCCTCATTAAGAATATCCTATTTACCAACCCCTCTGCTCGGGCAGGATATGACACAAGGTCAATTTTTAAGCGGAGTTTAACAGGTTTCAATTCAGTTTTCCTTCTCCTAGACTAGTTGCCTAACCAAGGCTGAAGAACCTAGTCTGTCCTACTATTTACCCATAGCTGGAGGGAGAATAATTGGATTCATACCTTTCCCAAGGGTATTAGTGCAATGTGAAATGCAATCAGTCTCGTCCAGGACTTGAACTCGTGTCACTGTGTTCATTTCCTAGGACGATAAAAATTACACCACGGGCAGCTCCTCGTTAAGAATATGGATGTAAAATAATATAGTCTTCATTATTAGATCATATATAAAAACATAAAATGATAGTATTCTTGTCTGATATAGATTCATACCAAAGATTTTAACAATCTTTTTTTCACTATGTTACCTTTACTCTTTATAAAGTTTGCAACCCTTTAACTGATAAGGTTAAAATCAGTCCCATGACCCCCTTTTCATCATAACGATGATGGAGGGGATTGAAAGGCAGAAGAAGCTTGGCTCCTTTCTATGCCAAATTGTTCTCAGCTTGTACCAAGAAGTTACTTAGCTTGTTCTTTCAGAAGGCTTGGTACCACCTCTCATTTCTTCAGTTCACATATCATGGACAATAAAAAAAATAAATAAATAAAAGAAACGAAAATAAACAAAAAATAAGAAATATATTGTTTGAAAAAAAGATTTGATATGGCTATGGTGATGTTAAGACTTAACCTAATACTCACTGCAATTAGTTGAGGGGAAATTTTTTAACTTGAGTGGGCACCTCCTAAAAAGCAGCTTGTAAACACAATTTAAGGTTGATTGGTTTTACTGCATCTTAACCTTTGTTGGGTTATTTTATGCTAAAGTCAGTTTTGTATGTTTTGTTCTTTTTTCCAGGCAATTATGGCTTCAAGTAACTATGCCTATTAATCATTTTAAACTGGTAAACACTTGTAATATCAATGTTTTAAGAGCCAATGTAACTCAAAATTGTTTTAAATAAACACTTTATGCTTAGATAAACAGGACACTCACACATTACCCATTCATACCTCCTCAAAAAAGAAGAGGCCCCATATTGCATACCATGCCAAAAGCCGTATACTATTAAGCACATATTAACAGAATGCATCAACTTAGAACTAATACAAAAAAAATGTGACCTTACAACAAACTTAAAACAAATTTTCTATGAAACAAACCCAAAAAACCTACTCGGATACTTAAAAGAAGTTCACCTGTACAGCAAAATTTAAAAGAAAACAACTCCCCCCCCAAAAAAAAAATGTTAAAAATATACTTATAATAAATGTTCAAACAAAATATATGGAAAGAAGTGTTTAAAGAAATACTCCCCCCCCCAATTTTTTTCTCCACAAAATATACCAAAAATATAATAAAAAATGAAATAACATCAATTTACCTCAAAAACTGAACCGGCATTAAATGACCCCTTGTGGTTGATATGCCGTAAAACAAAACAAAAACAAAAAAAAAACAAATTTATGCTAAGATACAATATCAATGTAATTCAAAATGATTTTAAACGTTATCTCGGACAGATATATTTAACTTATAAATGAGACCTTAACATATATTATTGTTCTAGGTCAGGCTGAATTTGAGAGTAATGTCAATATATTTAACTTATAGATGAGACCTTAACAGATATTATAACTCTGGGTCAGGGTGGACCCGAGAGTTTGGACAATGAAGAGGTGACTCCATTCTCGCCAGAACTCTACATCTGGTGCCTTCCCACCAAATGCAATTTAATGTCATGCACAAGACACTACAATTGAAGATTGTTACAAATATTTATTATATGTATAAAGTTTCATCTCATTTATGAAAGAGTTCCTGTGGTGTTATGGTTAATGTGCTGGGCTGCAGTATCATGAAGAGTTCAACACCCTTGGAAAATGTGTAAAACCCCTTATCCATTTCTAGCTATGGATTAAATAGTACCAATACTGTGTTTTTTTTTTTTTTTTTTTTTTTTTTTTTTTTTTGAAGGATGGCTTTGACATTAAATTACCCATAAAAGTTGATTTGCCATTAAACAAAGAAACCAAACCATCATATATAGGACATTAGAAGATTTAAAATATAAATATATCAAACATTTGTAAATATCCTACAAATAGGACAGTGGGGGGTGAGGGTCCTCGTGGTGTAATGGTTAAAGCGATGGACTGCAGAATCGTAGTAAGCGAGTTCATACTCCAGTCACGCTTTTACGTTCACTTTTGGGCAAATACTCTTGGGAAAGGTATGAACCCCCGTATCCTCCCAGCTATGGGTTAGATAGTACCACTACTGTTCTTCTAGGAGAATAGCTTTGGCATCAAATAACCTAAAAAGGTTGATATGCCATTAAACAAAGAAACCAAACCAAATAGGACAGTTGCACCTATTGGGTTGAATAAATATTTTAATATCTGATACTAATTCAATATTTATTGTGTGTTTGGATTGACAGGGGATTGTTACTTGCTGTCACTTGTTCTTGACTAGAACTTTGAATCTCATGAATTGCTGTGATACGCTGTCAATTTTATACAATGATGAAGGGAAAGATGAAAATATCTGTTGATAATTTATACACTTATTGCCTTTGGATCAGTTTTTAAGTGTGCTTTCCTCATACAATCAGTCAATTTACAGTAGTTTTTATCTTAAATCTTTGATCAGTTTCTGACACGTCTTAGATTGTGAGTAGGCTGTGTCTTTAACTTTTTCTTATCTCTGATTACAATTTTTCTATCATGATCTTCCACTTGTGATGTGATCTGTTCTCCTATCAATCACTTCCAACATCCAGGTTCAGGAATATATACTATTGTTGTGTGGACCCATTATTAACAGGTTGAAGTGATTGTTGAATGGTAAGAATACCAAACAAAAATAACTACCAAAAAATTTTATGGTGTAACAGTGATTCTTTGAAACAGGTCCTTTGTTAGTATATTATAGGGTGGATGTCTTCAAAACTATTGGAGAGATATATGTGAGGTATGTTTGCGTCTACTGTGATGCCTATCTTCTAAGAGCCATATCATCTTGATCATCAGGTCACGCCATCAGCTTGGATATCCCTGACCCTTTCTTGCCACCCCTCTCTATCATCCATCGCTTCCAGCAGGTCTTCAGGGTTACATCCTGTATCGGCACAGAGCTGTTGTATGTAGGTTCTAGCTGGACGTTCTGCCTTTGCTCATCCATGTGTAGGGGCCCACAGGAGTACGCCACTTATGAGTTCGTCCTTACTTATCCAGCAGTGTCCCACATGTCTGATTTGTCTAACTTTGATAGTTTTCGTGATGGGTTGTAAGTGGCCACTTACAACCCATCACGAAAACTATCAAAGTGGGGTGCTGCCTCCAGGACTTGTTCAATACTGCTTGCAGCATTTTTGTGTAGTTACCATCAAGCTTTTTCTCCATACATTTAGTTAGCGTCCATGTAAAAGTAAAATAAACTTGGTGACCGTAGTCGAGGGTGACCAGAAGGCTCCCTTTTCAATAGCTACTACACCGAGGTGTAGGGAAGGGCACTACTCCTTTCCCTGGATTGCTCCACTTTACCCTTGATACGTACCTTATGTTGGTGTGTGTTAAGTAAGGAGGTATCAAGTACCATTTTTAAAGTCTTTGGTATGACTCAACCTGGGATTGAACCCAGATCTCCTGGATGTAGTTTGTGGTATATATATATAGAAGATACAGTGAAGAAGTAATACTCCAGTTCTTTGGGCTTGAGATATTGTCTTAAAGCAGATCATAGTTTTACTTGTCAGTGGAGCTGAATTCTTGGTACTTGTATGTGGGTTACACAAGCAAGATGGAGGAACTTTTCTTCAGGTTCTCTTTATTTTCAGTTAAACAAAAAATCTCCTGGATTTGTTTTCTATTATTAAAATCAGATACTGAATTCCATGCTGTTATTTTTAATGGCACATGGCAGACTATCTAGTTTTGCACATGTTCATTTTAGATTTCTTTAAGCAAAAACTATTTAATTTTTCATCACTAACCTGTCAACTAAAATCATAAAAAAATCACCACAACCGTCTTGACATGTTATCACTTTTACATTTTAATTTGACCACTATGACATTCTTCTCTTGATTCCTTATTATAAACAATAACTTATTACTGCCATGCAAAAAGGTATTTGCAACTTGCTTGTAAAACCCACAGTACCCTGTTGTGTAACAGTAACATTGTTTCAGATATAAGTAGATATTTTTAAGTCCATAAATAAGGTTAATCAAGTTTCCACTCTCCAAGACTAAAGGGTTTCAGTGGATTCATAATTTTCCCAATTTCATTGATTCAAAGTGAATTCAAATTATCTTGGCCTGAGTTTAAACTTGGTTCAACATTTTTTTCTCCCTATTTCTATTTGGCCACCAACATCTCAGTCTTATAGTGAGCATGAAAGGCATATATGCCAACTTGGAAACCATTTAAAATATGGTGAAACAAATAAAAGATTTATAAGAATTATGATGGATTTTATTTATTTATTTTTTTTTTTTAAGCTAAACTGTATTGTGATCATTAATAACTACATGATATTTTAAAAGACTAAAGGATAAACTCATGGTGAGATTTTGTTGATAAAGACTATCATCATAATTTAGCAGTCCATCACAAACGAGTGAGGGGGGGTCCTTGTGGTGTAATGGTTAAAGTGAACTCCAGTCATGCTATTACATTCACTTTCTGACAAATACCCTTGGGGAAAGGTATGACCCCCCCCCTTATCCTCCCAGCTATGGGTTAAATAGTACCATTACTGTTCTTCTAGAAGGAGAGCTTTGGCATTAAATAACCTACAAAGGTTGATATGCTATTAAACAAAGAAACGAAATGAATGAAACATGAATTGTATTTTTGATTAGCACAAACTTGTCATCTGTACTGAAAATGTTCCCCAGCTGTTTCTTTTGTCTTTGATCAGTTTTTTTACTTTTACTAAAGTTTAATCGTGAAAATACAAAACGGTTCTGCAAATATTTTATGAAAACATTGCAAAATAAACTATATGCTTATTGGTGTATTAAAAATTTTAATTTGTTCAAAAGTATTTTTTTCATGATCACTAAAGTAGATCAATTTCTTTGGAGAACATTTTCATTAGAGATCCAACTTTACCAACTAGATTCTAGATTTGTGGGTGTGTCTGAGTCTTTTAGGGTGTGTGTGTGAGTTTTTTTGTTGGCAGGGTTTGTTTTTGTCTGTTTGTTTTTTTTTTTGTTTTGTTTTTTTTTTTGTTTTTTTTTGCGAGTAAAAATTTTAAAAAATTCCTGGTATATTATCAGTTGCTTAGCGAAAGTAGCACAAAAGTTTGTTTATTTAATGCACCATTCTTTCTTGACTTGTCCATTCTGTTTTGAGGCAAATGTTATGCCTTTCTTATATTTCTAAAATTTTTACTCCTCAAAAATATTTCAACCCACGAATAGGTAATATTTGCAACTAATGCATAAAACAATTATTTAAAAATGATTAAAAAAACTCATTCATCAGTCCTTGTGTATGAACTGATGTAAAGTCTCACTTATAAATTTATTATTAATGAACACTTGTCTACTGAAGGAAGATAGTTTTAACAAAATCAATTCTATTTTCATGTGGAGATCACCAGTCCTGCTGACCCACAAGTTCATATAATCTGTTGCTATGCTTGACAACTGCAAATGGCTGACATAATGATGCTGACTCATCTAATATGGCTGCCATGCAAAAAGCAATGTAATAAAAAAACCCATTTCTTTGACCATCAACAGGTATATTGCTTTAATAGAGAGAGAGAAAAAACACTGATCTCTGTGCACATTTTAAAATGACTCTGTTTATCTATAATAGTTTACATTTAGTGTGTACAATTCATATGCTAATGTAACAACAATGTGAATCAAAAGTTTCGCAGTATCAAAATATTGCAAAACCTTTGTGCTAGTATGTTCTAGTTTGCAGCATCTATATCATATGACTGAAGCAGTTCAAGTTATGGAGGGTACCCACTGTAGTTTGTAATGCTGTGGTAGTTGGTGTGCTAACACTTTGTGCATTGCTTCTCTTTGTATGGGATTTGAAAGCCGCACTGATAAACGTGCTACATAGTCTGATTTGAGAATTTTTACTTTGAGTTTGGACAGGGTCATAACACTGCGGATGTAATGGTTATTGTCGTAGGAAATGGACACGGCGACACGAGTTCAGATCCTGGACGAGACTGATTGCATTTCACATAGCACTAATACCTTTGGGAAAGGTATGAATCCAATTATTCTCCCTCCAGCTATGGGTAAATAGTAGGACAGACTGGGTTCTTCAGCCTTGGTGAAGCAACTAATCTAGGAGAAGGAAAACTCTGAATTGAAACCTGTTAAACTCCGCTTGTCTGGTTCTTCTAACTTGAATAGTTTTAGTGATAGGGGGTAGGTGGCCGTACAGTTGGTGTCTTGTGGGGTGTTGCTGCCAGGACTTGTTCAGGATTGCACGCAGCATTCTTGTGTAATTGCCATCTAGCTTCCTCTCCAGCCGTTTTGTTAGCGTGCATGTAGTGCATCCATATAGCAGTATCGATGTGATCGCTGCCTGGAAGAAACTGCGTTTCATTTTATCGGTTAGGTCTGATTTCCATATAATCGATAGCCTATTGATAGCTGTCCTTGCTTTCGTTAACCTCGTTTCGATGTCCTTTTCGGTTGATTCGACGCTGCTTCCTAGGTACGTGAATTTGTCTACTAGTTTAAGAGGGGTTCCTTATAGAGTGGAGATGTCCCCCGTTTGGTTATAGCACATATATTCCGTTTTGTGTGCATTAACATCGAGGCCTATGCTTGCTGCTGCTCGTTCCAAACTATGCAGTAGTGTTTCGGCTTGGTCAGGTGTATTTGCCAGTATCGCTATGTCATCGGCGTAGTCGGCGTCGGTAATTGTTGTTGCGGGGTACCTTCTGCTTCTTTTCTTCGTCAGTTCGAAGCCATTCTCTTTGATTTTGTCAATCGATGTGGAGAAGCAGAGATGAACTCATAAGAGATGTACTCTTATGGATCCCCACACATGGCCACACAAAAGCAGGACGACCAGCACGAACGTACATTCAGCAGCTATGTGAGGATACGGGATGTTGTCCTGAAGACCTACCTAGGGCGATGAACGATAGGGAGGAGTGGCGAGAGAGGGTCAGGGATATCCGTGCTACCAGCACGATATGATGATGAAACTCCGCTTAAAAATTGACCTTGTGTCATATCCTGCCCAAGCGAAGGAGTTGGTAAATATGTATAACTGTATGCAAATTATTTGCAGACAAATGATTATTAAATAGAACTAGTTACCTGAAACCATATAACTGTATGGAGGTGCCGTAGTGTAATGGTTATCGTTGTAGGAAATGGACACGGCGAACTTGAGTTCAAGTCCTGGACGAGACTGATTGCATTTCACATAGCGCTAATACCCTTGGGAAAGGTATGAATCCAATTATTCTCCCTCCAGCTATGGGTAAATAGTAGGACAGACTGGGTTCTTCAGCCTTGGTGAGGCAACTAGTCTAGGAGAAGGAAAACTCTGAATTCAAACCTGTTAAACTTCACTTAAAAATTGACCATGTGTCATATCCTGCCTGAGCGGAGGGGTTAGTAAATAGGATAACACTATGGAAGCAATCAAATTGATCACAGCACAGTGACTAGTCTGTTCAAGAAATTTTGCTTGGGTTGCAAGAACCTCAATGATCAGGCTAGGCTTTAAGCTATAGCAGCAAATCCAGCAAGTAGCACTTGATCTTGCCATCTCACAGTCCAGTGTGGTTCGTCACTTTTATGACTTTGGTAAAAGCATCTAATGCTGCTGATTCATGACTTTTGACTTACCATAGTAACATTTCTTTGATCATTAATAGGTATGTTGCTTTCATAGAAAGTGAAAAAAATGCTGGCTATATGCAAATGTAACAACTATTATCTTTTGATGCAAGAAAAAAAATATTATGCATTGTAAATTACTTTTAATATAAAGATGAATTGGAATGCTTTTTCTATAAAAATGCATTTGGAATGATTTTTACTATAAAAATGTATTAGAAATGCTTTTTTTTTTTTTTTTATAAAAAATATATTGGGAATGATTTTTACTATAAAAATGCACTGGAAACTTTTTTCTTTTTTTTTTTTTTTTAACTATAAAAAGGGATTGGAAATGGTTTTTTTTTTTTTTTTATGATAAAAATGTATTGGACAAGGACTTTTATGATAAAAATACATTGAAAATGATTTTTACTATAAAAATGTACTGGAAAGTTGTGTTTTTTTTTGGGGGGGGCGGGTTGCTATAAAAATGCAGTGGAAAATTTTTGGGTTTTTTTTTACTATAAAGATGAATTGCTGTGGGGTTTAATCCTTGTAAGTAAGATAAGAATGGCCAAACAGAATTTATTACTCTGACCTTGTTTCTATTTCAGAAAAGTCTATCTTTTTTAAATCGCAATCAGACAGTTATATCTAAGGCAAATATTTCAGTATCATCTTTTCTAAACAAATATCAGTTTCAAAAACCAGTTTATTTTCTTGCAACTTAGGTGTAATGTTTCATGTTTTATCTTTACCCTGTTGGTGGGGCTTAGAATATGCTATTTTACCTGCAGATAAGAAAGACCACTACCCACCACAAAAATGGATATAAAAATGTATCTTGTGGCAAGGTTCTAGTTCTTGATGATCCAGTAAGCTGGGACTGTAGAATACACCGACTGCATCTCTGCAGAGGGGTAACCCGCACACCCAGCAAGTTTCCTGAATATGATACTAGACAATTTGATGGTAAGGCTCCACAGAGCTCCTGAAGCTTTAGGAAATATGGAGGACCCTTTCATTGCCATTACTCCTAGGTCCACTCTCACTTATAAATTTATTATTAATGAACACTTGTCTACTGAAGGAAGATAGTTTTAACAAAATCAATTCTATTTTCATGTGGAGATCACCAGTCCTGCTGACCCACAAGTTCATATAATCTGTTGCTATGGAGGGACTGTAGAATACATGATTGCATCTCTGCAGAGGGGTAACCCGCACACTCAGCAAGTTTCCTGAATATGATACTAAGCAATTTGATGGTAAAGCTCCACAGAGCTCCTGAAGCTTTAGGAAATATGGAGGACCCTTTCATTGCCATTACTCCTAGGTCCACTCTGATCCAAACAAGTTGTACCTGATAGAATCCCATCTATGGGTCAAATATAACTGTTTTACCATTTAAATGTGTGTAAACAAATGACTGATGTTAAATTGAGATGTTAGTGTTACATAATAACACATAGAACCATTTAACTGTGTGCAAATGAGTGATATTGAATAGAATTATTAGTGATGAATATCAATACTTGAAACCATTTAACTGTGTGAAAAAATTGAATTATTAGTGTTACATTGTTATCTACTGTGTGGAAATGAATGATTAATGTTGAATAGAATTGTAATATAATAGCTGAGGGATTTCGATCCATGCCTTTAGGTTTAGTTAGGCTGAGAACCTTTCGGCTCAGCACATGGGTTAGTTAGGTGCAAACTTGACGCAGGTGGTAATGCTGTGCACACGCGCACAGAGCAGACATGTCACTCAGAGATGTCACAATAGCCTTAGATGATGAAACGGGTGACAAAGTGTGAGTGACATCACGCACCGGAAGCACATGGAGGATTTTGGAGATTTCGAAGAAAGTTAAAGAGAGTTGAAACTAGACGCCAAATGAGGTTTGACTTTTGGGGCTCACTGAGGCGAGACGAATTTGCGCGCCATATGTGCCACACAAGAGAGGGGCCAGATGAAGAAGCCAGCATAAAAAGATTATGTCTCTCTCCTTATGTCAAAACCTTTAACTCAAAAATAATAAAAAGGTTTCGTACCTGAACAAAGAAGTCGTTACGTGTTTTCGAATTTTGGTGTTCCTATGTTCTGAGTTTTCTATATGAACATTATGTATATATGTTACCAACATTCGATGTCCATTTCACCCATTTAGCACATCGCCATATTCGTGTATATGGCTATGTAACAGAATTATTAGTGTTAAATAAAAATATCTGAAACCATCTGTATACAAACAAATTAGCCTACATTTTTGAAAATGGAATTACTCACAAACTATTCACTTACAAATCATATATATAGTCATTCAATTGTATGCAACTAAATGATTGATGTTAAATTAAATTTCTAGTGTTTGATAGCAATATTTGAAACCATTTAACTGTGTGTTCATAAATCTGCTTTAGCTCATTTAAGAATGTTACCGACAAACTGTTACAAATCATATTTGATATATGTATGAACAAGACTTGGCATTAAATAACCTTCAAGGGTTGATATACCATAAAACCTAACCAACCAACCTAGTTCTGGATTTTTAGGGAGTAGGGAGTCACCTTTTAGTTGCTATTACTCCAAGTTCCACTCTGACCTTGAGTTGTGGTATTTGTTAGGATCCTATCTATGGGGTGTTCTAGGTATGACACTTACATTGCATCTGGTGGTGAGACTCTACTTCTGGAACTCTGAGAAGTATAGTATTTCTTGCTTCCAGGTACACTTTGTCCTAAAGTGGTAGTACCTGTTAGAATCTCATCTATGGGTCAAATACATCTTTTTGGAAATTACTAATATTACACAAGAATACTTGGGTATAAGTGTGAAAATTATTAACAGCTAAGAATACTTAAAACCATATAATTGCTTGAAATACTTTAAACTATATGTGTCCAAATTATTAGCATTAGATAAGAATATTTGAAACTATTTGCAGACAAATGATTATTAAATAGAACTAGTTACCTGAAACCATATAACTGTATGGAGGTGCAGTGGTGTAATGGTTATCGTCGTAGGAAATGGACACGGCGAACTCGAGTTCAAATCCTGGACGAGACTGATTGCATTTCACATAGCACTAATACCCTTGGGAAAGGTATGAACCCAATTATTCTCCCTCCAGCTATGGGTAAATAGTAGGACAGACTGGGTTCTTCAGCCTTGGTGAGGCAACTAGTCTAGAAGGAAAACTCTGAATTGAAACCTGTTAAACTCCGCTTAAAAATTGACCTTGCGTTATATCCTGCCCAAGCGAAGGAGTTGGTAAATATGTATAACTGTATGCAAATTATTTGTATTTGATAGAAATACTTGATACTACATAATTGTGCAAACGAATGATCATTATAGACAAATAAAAAGTGCTATTAAAAATATAATGATGATTACAATAAAACATTCATAAATAAATCAATTTTTGTCAATAAATAACCCTTAAGGAGTTCATATGCCATTGAACAAACAGATCAAACTAAACCCACCTATGGTCAAATAGATATTTCAGATAACGTTTAAAATGACAATGGACTACATTTAATATATTGATTTTTGAAACATTGATATTACAACTGAATACAAAATGTTTGCCTATTTAAAATGATTATGAAGATATATTTTTGTATTGTAAGGAGACTATAACAGATTTTGACTTAAAATAACCTCACAAGAGTTGACATGATCTAAACCAAACTATATTATGTCCCAGGGACATATTTTCTGTATTAGCCAAAACATTATTTACATATTTTAGTAATGTATACCTTAGAGTCAAGTGCTTCATAATGTGTAAGCCACTTATCCTGAAACCTATCCATGAGTATTTCAAGTAGCTGGCATGCCAATATCAGCTTAGTTATTTTTTTTTATATCAATACTCTCTATACTTTATGTCATAAGATGTTTTAAAAAAGGATGTAACTGTCTTTGTTGTCCTGGGTATGCATCCAGTCACAAGGCTCCAATTCTGGATATTTGGGGAATGTAGAGTTACCTATTTTTGTTGCAAGCCCAGTCAGCTGGGGCTGTAGAATACACTGAATGCATCTCTGCAGAGAGGTAAAACTCCATCAACAAGTGTCCTAAATATGACAATGAACCATCTCATAGTGAACCTCCAGATTTGGGGAATGTGGAGTACCCTTTCATTGCCATTGCTCCCAGGCCCACTCTGGGTCAGAGTGGTAGCACCTGATGGAGTCCTATCTATGAGTCAAATAGATGACTGATGGTAAATTGTTATATAGCAATACTTGAAAACAGTTAACTGTGCACAAAAAATGAGCTTGGGCTCATTTAAGAATGTTATCTTCAAAATGTGTTTATAGAGAGAGAGGGGGGGGGATTTGGCATTCAATGGTTGATATGCCATAAAACCCAACCAAACCAAATCCTATATATTTGATATATATGTATAGAGGATTTGGCATTAAATAATCTAAAATGGTTGATATGCCATAAAACTCAACCAAATCATATATATTTAATATATATGTATAAAGAAGATTTGGTATTAAATGATCTACAATGGTTGATATGTCATAAAACCCAACTGTTACATTTCATTCTGGCCAAACAAACAACACATTATATATATATATATATATATATATATATATATATATATATATATATATATATATATATATATATATATAAAAAAAAATGTGTTTTATTTTCTCGACGGACACTTGTGTGAAGTAGGAGCAATCAGGAGAGGTATTTGAATTGTTCGTCTATGAGGCCTGGACACTTCGGTGTAAGTTAGACAATGGCCAAGAAAACACACACGGGGTAATGACGGGACAAGCTTGCGTGAACAGCGGAATTTCACTGTCTTCCGTTCAAAATCATCGACCTTATATTACCATCAAACTCCCACGCGGAGATGTAGACACGCCTCTTCACCCACGCTATCTCCTCCCATAACTGGCCAATGGAACATGCAACTTCTGCCCTTTTTGGAGTGACATGTTTGATCATCGTCAAGAGGAAATAACTTTGTGACTGCACCATGAGATTTTAACCTCGTCCCATATTGTCAGCCAAGCTGTATTTTACACAAACCCTTTTGTTGTCATTACTTATAGATTCATGTGGGGTTTAACTATTGTCATCTTTGGAAATGAACTTAGCAATCTGAGTTTCAATCCTGGGTGAAACTGTTTGCATTTCACTTCACGCTAATGCCCTTGGGGAAAAAAGCATGAATTGAGCTCTTCTCCTGCAGCTATGGGTAAATAGTAAGGCATATTGTTCACTTGAGCCTTGATATGGCAACCAGTCTAGGTGAAGGAAAACTGAATTCAGCTGTACTCCATTGAAAAAATTAACCTTCTGTTATACCCTACCTGTGGTGGAGGTGTTGAGTTAATATATACTCTTGGATCCACTCTGACCTGTTAGCTGTAGAATGTATTGACTGCACCTGTTGGCTATGAGTGGCAACCTGTTGAGTAATCTGACCTGGTAGCGAAAGTGGTCACATGACCTGCAACACTCTACTCTAGCCCAGTAAGGGCTAGACAGGCAATCACAGAGGCCAGATTTGATCAGTAGACTGGTTATCTCTAGCCCTAGAACCTATATCATTGTCCTGAATGTATTCTTTGAATTGCTCTTGTTGTAGCAAATGCCCATCTCTTTTTATCTTAAATTTGGTAGAAGGCTGTGGCGGGGGTGGGCAATCATTTTGAGTAAAGCCTTTAAGTATCCTGGGTATGACATTAAACTGATAGTGAAGCTCCAGTTCTGGAGCTTTATTGAATGTGGAGTACCTCTTCATTATCATTACTCTGATTTGGAGTGATAGTACCTGTTCAAGTCCCATATAGAACTGTTCAGTCATTTACTAAGGATTATTTTTATTAGTTCTTTGAAACTATGCAGCTGTGTGCAAATTGTTTGTATTAGATAGAAATACATGAATAGAATTATTAATGTCAGATAGTAATACTTGAAACCATTTAACTGTGTGCAAACAAATAAGCTCTAACATCTTTAAAAATTATACTCAACAAACTATTTGTTTACAGATTATATATGAACAATATTTGACATAAAATAACTCACAGGGGTTGATATACCATAAAACATCAACCAACCTGAACTAGAGTGGTAGTACCTGTTAGGATCCCATCTTTGGGTTACATAGATCTGTTTGAAGGTTACTAGTATTTGATAGGAATACTTGAAGCCACATAGCTGTATGCAGGAGGTGCACTTAGCATAATGGTTATCATCATAGGAAGTGGAATCGTCGTCCAGAATTCAACTCTTGGCTGAGGTTAGTGTTTCACTTCATGTTAATGCCTTTAAGATATAAATTTATCTGTTCTCTCTCCAGCAATACATAAATAATAGTGCATAAAGGCTTCTTTTACCATTGTGGGTTTTGAAAGGTATTTAGGAGGTCAGGGGCTAAGGGCAAGGCTGTGTTGCCGTAAGATATCTGACTCCATATTTTGGTTATATTATTTTACCCCACGTTGATTGGCCGGCGCAATGCCTTGTCCAAAGAAAGTCCAAAAGAAATATACAAAAAGAAAAGATAGAAACAGATAAGAGACGAAAACATTTCTTCCATACTTTCCTTTATTTACTTGGTGAATGGACTAACCAACGCTATGTCCCAAGACGCAGCGTGGTGCCCAAAACACCAGATAGCAAAATGATGTTGTTGGTTCGACGGACACTCCCTGACAAGACTCGGTTCACAGAAAACCTGAGTATCTATCTCTCTCCACCGGCTCCAAATTCGCCACTCCAAAATCCTTCTAATTTTGGCGCGACCGCTTCCCATTGGCTACTTTACTTTATTATTTTTCTTTTTTTTCTGATTTTTAACCGGATGGATGCGTGGAGCCTTATGCGTGGCGATGCGTTTATACATTTTGTATGTGGCAGCCAACGAGTCAACATCTGGTTGGGAGTTTTATTGTTAATTCTTAAATCCCTACACCATATTAAAGCATCTCCGAGATAGAAAGCTCTAGATTCAAACCAGCTTTACTCTTCTTAAAGATTCTTATAATAAAATGTCTCAAAATGGTTTTTAACTGTAAGAATATATCACAAATACTAATCTCAGAACATTTGAACTTTCTTTCTGAAACATTATTGGTTCTTTTGAAAACCAAGCTATTTGCACTATTCTGTGTAGTCCTACACCCAAACTATATGTTTATTTTAAAAGTTAAATTCATTATAATTGATTAAGAATTATTTATATTTTAATTTTTCCCTTATTTGAACTATTTTTCTTATAAGAACAAGAAAAAATAACTGAAGAATACATTTAAAAAATTTAATTATGGTAAAATTAAGAATAGTGTCAATAATTTAGTTAGTGAAAATTAGTTTACAGGCTCTGCAAATAGTAAAATAGTATGTGCTCTTTGACAACTTTCTTGTTTCACTTCAAATCCCAAAATAATTCTAAACAGCCAATTTGTATTGGATGGTTTTTCAGAAATTCTAGATTATAAATCTGCTTCTACTATATTTTCTTGCCCAGTCGGCTGGGATTGTAGAATACACCAACTGCAACTCTGCAAAGGAGTAAGACCCCCCCCCCCAATGAGTGTCCTGGATATGACACTAAACAATCTGATGGTGTGATTCCAGTGATGCTGGGGCTTTGGGAAGCACCCCTTCATTGCCATTGCTCCCAGGTCCACTCTGGCACAGCATGGTAGCACCTGATAGGGCCATATCTATGGGTTAAATAGAACTAACAGCATACTTATGCTAAACTAAATTGTTTGACAAAACTAAATAGCTTGAAATATAAATGTTTTTGACAATCAAACCATACTTGCATTTAAACTGTGTGCTTATGCTAAACTGAATTGTTTGAAATGGAACTGTTTTTTTTTGACATTGAAACTGTACTTACACTAAACTGATTTGTTTAATATAAACTGTTTTGACATTTAACTGTGGATAAACAAAATCTGAACTTATACTAAACTGAATTAGCTGAATTAGTACTGCTTGACTAAACTGAATAGCTTGAATAGAATTGTTTTTCACATTTAAACTGCATACTTATCCTAAACTGATTGTTTGAAATAGAACTATTTTCATAAAAATGGATCTGGCATTAAATAACCTACAAAGGTTGATATGCCATAAAACCCAAACAACCAACCAACCATATTTTCACTCACTTAAAATCAAGTTATGTATCAAACTGCTCATGACTGGACAGGAAGTCACTACTGAGTGAAATAAACTTTTTTTTTCTCTTGTTTTGTTTTCATAAAACAAAAAAACTTCAATGTATTTATTTTAGATAAACAGAAATATTGGGTTTTAATATTTTAAAATGGTATCAATCATTTAAAATGGAGACAATAAAGGGGGGGAAAAAATTGATGAGTGGCTAGCTGTAATATTAACAAATTAGTCAGGTAGGAAGGGATGGCATTTACCTTGTGATATCTTTTTCCCCGATTACTAACAGAAAGCAATTTAATGATCTCTACTCACATTTATTGTCAGTGGCTTCATGTTTGATGTGCTTTGTGACCACTGACTTGGCGAGGTGAAATGGAACTTTTCCTTAGTTGTTACACAGGTTAGCAAAGGTGCCCTAATTTTGTATTTTAAAACCCAATTGATAAAAGCAATGTTGTTGTTTTTTTTGGGGGGGGGTGTCTTTTTGTAAAGTCAGCTTTTCTATTTCAATTTTTTTTTTTTTTTTTTTTTTTTTCTCCATTTGACAAATAGGTGATGTATTTTGATATTTTTTCTTGCACTGTGATTTGTATTGTCAGTGAAGAAAATTGTGATGCATCAGTGAACCATTACACCTGATTGATACCAAACAAACTAATCGTTAAAAAACAATCTCAAAGAATTCTGACATCATCAAAATGAAATTACAAAAAAGAAAATCTTAAAATATTACATAAAAGATGTTAATATAAATGTACAATGACTGCAATTCCCTAACCTCTTGGCATAAAATAACCCCAGATAGGTTCACATGCCATTTAAAATCAATCAATGTAACACCAGTTTTGTTCCTGAATAGTATTTATTTTTTAATTATATTATAAAAGTATAGAAAATGACCATCATTCCTTTTAAACTTGGATTTTCTGCCTTGGATAATGAAATTTAGAAAACTATTTTCCATATAAAAATGGGTAACTTTACTCATTTCCAAATATGTAAGGTGTGAATAAAACGTATGAATAAAAATTTATATGTATTTATACTAAACATACAAAAATCTTAAGTGAGTAGGGTGGGTTTTTTTGGGGTTTTTTCCAATTTTATTTGTAACTATAATGTAAATTCCTTTCAGGTATCAATCCCCCAAATATAGTCTCCCATCATGTTTTTATTATATACTCTTTGATCACTAAAGCAAAGTTTGAAAAAGATAGGTTTTTCCTATTTAATTTAGGAATTAGCAATTGGAAAATAACACTTTCTGACCAAAAAAAAATATTGCATAGTATTATTATTAGTTAATTATTGCATGATATAATTAGGTACTTGAAACCATATAATTGGGAGTGTCCTTGTAGTGTAATGGTTAAAGCGATGGGCTGCGGGATTGTAGTACATGAGTCCGTACTCCAGTCGCACTATTACGTTCACTTTCGGACAAATACCCTTGGGAAAGATATGAACCCCCTTATCCTCCCAGCTATGGGTTACATAGTACCACTACTGTTCTTCTAGTAGAATAGCTTTGGCATTAAATAACCTAAAAAGAGTTGACATGCCATTAAACAAAGAAACCAAACCATATAATTGCTTTTAAAAATTAAATATTGTATATTATTATTAGGTACTTGAAACCATATAATTACTTTTAAAAAATAAATATTGCATTTTATTATTAGGTACTTGAAACCATATAATTACTTTAAAAAAATAAATATTGCATATTATTATTAGGTACTTGAAACCATATAATTACTTTTAAAAAATAAATATTGCATATTATTATTAGGTACTTGAAACCATATGATTACTTTAAAAAAATAAATATTGCATATTATTATTAGGTACTTGAAACCATATAATTACTTTTAAAAAATAAATATTGCATATTATTATTAGGTACTTGAAACCATATGATTACTTTTAAAAAATAAATATTGCATTTTATTATTAGGTACTTGAAACCATATAATTACTTTTAAAAAATAAATATTGCATTTTATTATTAGGTACTTGAAACCATATAATTAATTTAAAAAAATAAATATTGCATATTATTATTAGGTACTTGAAACCATATAATTACTTTTAAAAAATAAATATTGCATATTATTATTAGGTACTTGAAACCATATAATTAATTTAAAAAAATAAATATTGCATATTATTATTAGGTACTTGAAACCATATAATTACTTTAAAAAAATAAATATTGTATGTTATTATTAGGTACTTGAAACCATATAATTGTTTTCAAAAAATAATTAATATTACATAATATTATTATTGTTAGATACTTGAAATCATATATTTGCTTCCAAAAAAGACTGACTTGAGTATTAAATAATTGAACAAGGGTTGATCTTACACTAGGTCCAATAAGAATACATATTAAATTTGGTAATTCTACATTGAACTTTTTGGTTACATATAGATGACCCTCTTCCTAATTATTAATATAGATTTTCACAAACCAAAGAAAAATGAACTAGCTGGTGTATCCACACTTCAGGGTAAAATTATTTTTTCTTCACTGGATTCCAGTCATGTCTCCCTTAAAAAAAAATGGATGGATTTCTGTTTGAGACTTTTGTATGCGAATACCTTCCTCCTTCAAATAGGACCTGAGTTATGCTATGGAAATGAATACCATTACCATATGTTTGTGTGCATTTTTGTTTTATATAGTCATTGCAAAATGATTATTTTTCATTTGTGTTTGTTTTACTCAAAAACTATATCTTTAAAAATAATGAAAAATCTTAAACATTAACATATATTGCAAATATTTATTATTTAATACTTAATAAAATTAAAATAACTGACAGTTATTTATTAAAACCTGCTTTTTAAGATCATTATGCAAATTTGATATCTCATGCCTATGAGGGGGTGTCCTCATGGTGTAATGGTTAAAGCGATGGACTGCAGAATCGTAGTACGCGAGTTCGTACTCCAGTCATGCTATTACGTTCACTTTCGGGCAAATACCCCTGGGAAAGGTATGAACCCCCTTATCCTCCCAGCTATGGGTTAAATAGTATCACTACTGTTCTTCTAGGAGAATGGCTTTGGCATTAAATAACCTAAAAAGAGTTGATATGCCATTAAACAAAGAAACCAAACCAATATTCACTTTCGGGCAAATACCCTTGGGAAAGGTATGAACCCCGTTATCCTCCCAGCTATGGGTTAAATAGTATCACTACTGTTCTTCTAGGAGAATGGCTTTGGCATTAAATAACCTAAAAAGAGTTGATATGCCATTAAATAAGGAAACCAATCATACCTATGATAAATGCCATTTGTTAGTACATATAACATATTGTACATGTGCAACAACAATTTAATGTAATGCAGACCCTTTTGATGTTAGTGTTGATGCGGAAACATGCTCAGACATGAATAGAATTTATTCATACAGATGAATGAATAAGTTTTATTTGTTTTTTGTTTTTTCTTTTTATAATCAGAATGATATTCAGAACAGTAGATAAATGTAATGATTACAAAGAAACAATGCCATACTGAGAAATGATACTTAATGAATAAAAACAAATGATGCATAATGAATAAAAAGTCTCTGAACATTAACAGCAAGCTCCAACAAAATCAATTACTTAGCGGCTGATGAGAAAAGCAGACTATTCAAGTTGCTGGGTCAGATAAAATGTTCTGATGTAAGGATATGGTCTTTTATATCATCATCATTTAGAGAGATCCTCTGGCTTAACAAACTCAATTATAAGTTGGGCCCATGGATTCATCTTTGTCTATTAGGTTGATGTCTAAGTGTTAGGCTAATATATTTGTTCATGTATATTTTTAATCAATATTTTCTAATGAAAATATACAATGCAAAATAGATTTGTGTCTTACCTTGGTGTAATGTTTAGTGCTATAGTCCAGCAAAATACAGTACTGCCTATAAATAAGTACACCCACTCCAAAAATAAAAAGTAAAAAAACAATTTAGAATACCCCTTCCAAGGTGGGATCTTACCCCTCTGCAGAGGATGCAGTTGGTGTATTTTAAGCTCCCCCAACAAGGTAAATCATGGGGAAAATTGCCGCAAGAGTACTTAAATAGGCATACCTAACAGTTTTGTTTTTTTGTTTTTTTTATAAAAAGTTAATTTTCTCCTAAATCAAAGATACCGAGATTATTTCTTGAAGAACAGCCCAGTTGGCTGGGGCTGTAGAATACACTGACTGCATCTCTGCAGAGGAGTAAGACCCTCACCAACAAATGTCCTGGATATGACACTAAACAATCTGATGGTGAGGCTCCAAAATTGCTGGGGCTTTGGAGAATGTGGAGTATCCCTTCATTACCATTGCTTGCAGGTCCACTCTGAGCTGGAGTGGTTGCACTGGATAGGGTCCTATGTATAATTCAAATAGAACTGTTTGACATTTTAAATGTGTACAAACGAATGACTTATACTAAATTGAATTATTAGAAATAAGACTGATTATTTAACTAATTTGTGTAAACAAATAATTGTGTAATTAATTTGTGTAAACAAATAATTGATGTTTAATTGAATTGTGAGTATCACATAGCAATAGTTGGAACAATTTAGTTGTGTACTTATAAGTAATGTTGAATAGAATTATTTGTGTTGATTAGCAATACTTGAAACTCTTCAACTGTGTGTCTAAATTGAATTGTTAGTGTTATATAACAATGTTTGATATGATTTAACTGCATACAAATAAAGCTATTTATATTAGATAGCAATATTTGAAACTATTTAAGTGAATGACAACAATTAATTCTAAATAGAACTATTCATGTTTGGAACCATTTAACTGTGTGCAAACAAATTAGTTCTGACTTATTTAGAAATAAGATTACATACAAACTATTAACTTACAAATCATGTATAACAATTTAACTGTATGCAAACAAATGATCTCTGGCTCATTTAAAATGTTATCTACAAACTATGCGTTTAGAAATCATATGTATAAAGAGTTTGGCATTGAATAACCTACAATGGTTGACATACCATTAAACCCAACCAACTTGTATATATGACATTTGGCATTAAATAGCCATTAAATCCAACCAAATCATATATTTGATATATCTGTATAAGGAGGATTTAGCATTAAATAACCTACAATGGTTGATATGCCATTATACCCAAGTAAATTATATCTATTTAATATATATATATATATATATATATATATATATATAGGATTTATCATTAAATAACCTACAATGGTTGATATGTGATAAAACCCAATCCGACCAAATCATAAACATTTAATATATATAAATAATGAGGATTTGGCATTAAATAACCTACAATGGTTGATATGCGATAAAACCCAACCAAATCAAATCCTATATATTTAATATATATGTATAAAGAGGATTTGGCATTAAATAACCTACAATGGTTGATATGCTATAAAACCCAACCCAACCAAATCATATATATTTAATATATATGTATAAAGAGGATTTAGCATTAAATAACCTACAATGGTTGATATGTCATAAAACCCAATCCAACCAAATCATAAACATTTAATATATATGTATAAAGAGGATTTATCATTAAATAACCTACAATGGTTGATATGTGATAAAACCCAATCCGACCAAATCATAAACATTTAATATATATAAATAATGAGGATTTGGCATTAAATAACCTACAATGGTTGATATGTCATAAAACCCAATCCAACCAAATCCTATATATTTAATATATATGTATAAAGAGGATTTGGCATTAAATAACCTACAATGGTTGATATGCTATAAAACTCAACCAAACAATTTCTTCATTATACAGTTAGTAGCTATACCAACTCTGCTACAAGAACATGTATGATATCACTTGTCCAAATAAGTGCTTAATACCTCTTTCCCCCCATTCCTTCTTCAATGAAACAACCATTATATTATAATTTGAAGTACCATTTTGTTTCTAATGTTCTATGGAGGATACAGTATTGTTTTCAGCCTGCACATGCCTGGTTGTAGAGGTGCTTTTGATCCTGGTAGGTAAGGGCTTAACGAAATCTACTCTCTAATATCACTTGGTAATGGGGCCGCCATAGAAAAATGGGTTCCCAAGGATAAAAAAGATTTTAAATATTGATCAATTTCAAACCATATTGAATATCCATCCAATGGTCATAGAATAAAAATCCTACTGTTAGGTTAAAAAAGAAAAAAAAATTAGTTTCATTTTCCCCAGACAATCCAACAGCTCAATTAGCAGGAAGTAGAATATACTAACTACATCAATCCCCCATCCCCCTGCAAAAAAGATGAGGGGTGGCCTGAGCATGGCACTAAACTGCATCTAGTAGTAAGGTTCCATTTCTGTGGCTTAGGGCAGTATGAAGTAATTTTTTTGTTGCCATTACTCCCAAGTCCACTCTGATCTGAGTGGTTGTACAGAGCTTACAGTGTAGGAGAAATATCTCCCACATTTAAAACTGTCTCCTGCGTGGTGCAAGTGACCCCCCCCCCGCCGGTATGATCATTTACAATCATAGTTTGGACCATCGTACACCATGCTTTCGCTGTTGAAACAGATTTGTAAGTCCGATGAATCTAGAATTGATAGAGCTCCTTTCATGTTATGTTGGAATAATACTATCCCAGATAGAAAATTGATACTGCTATGGGTTGAAAATTCTCTCTCTCTCCCCCTATCTCTCTCTCTCTCTCTCTCTCTCTCTATATATATATATATATATATATATATATATATATATATATATATGATTTTATAATTTACTAATCAGACATAAGTTTTTCAATGTAACATTTTGATATAGAACTTATATTGCCTCTAGGCTTCTATATCACTGAGCCTTGCCCACAAAACAGTTAAAGGTAGCTGAGATCAGATTTAAAAATTGAATTATTAATTGGCCTGTTACTCTGAAAAGTACTTTTTAATGTTTTAATGACCTGCATAAGCATTATTTTATTTATATAATTTCTAAACTGCGATATCTATTTATCCAATAATGAAGGTCAGGAACCTTCAGGTAATTCATTCACTCTTTCTTCCTCTGAAGTTTATTTTTAAAAAGTGAAATAACATAGAACGTTATACAGAGAACTGCTGCTTTAGCTTCATGTACAATCATGTACACACTTGTATATGATTAAAAAAAAAAAAAGGATTATTGAATTAAAAATATTTTAGTACATTTATACAACTTCTGAGCTTGGACTGAAAATCAATAACACATTGAAGGTGCCCGTGGTGTAATGGTTATCATCACAGGATATGGACACGGCGATACGAGTTCAATTTCTGGACAAGACTGATTCCATTTTCACATAGCACTAATACCCTTGGGAAAGGTATGAATCCAATTATTCTCCCTCCAGCTATGGGTAAATAGTAGGACAGACTAGGTTCTTCAGCCTTGGTGAGGCAACTAGTCTAGGAGAAGGAAAACTCTGAATTCAAACCTGTTAAACTCCGCTTAAAAAATTGACCTTGCGTCATATCCTGCCCGATCGGAGGGGTTGGGTAAATAGGATAACACATTGAAGGTCTAGTTGACTGGGAGTTTAGAATACACTGACTGCATCTCTACAAAGGGGTAAGAACCCGCCACCAATAAATGTCCTGAATATGACATTAAGCAATCTGATGGTGAGGCTTCAGTAATGTTGGGGCTTTGGGGAATCCAGATAACCACTTCATTGCCACTGCTCCCAGGTCCACTCGGACTCAGAGTGATAACAGCTTACAGGGTCCTACCTATGGATCAAATAGAACTGTTTGATATTTAAACTGTGCAAACAAATGACTTTTGCTAAATTGAATTGTTTAAAATAGAACTGTTTGTAAACAAATGACTGATCTCTACTTGAATTGTTTGTGATACATAGCAATACTTTAAACCACATTCCTGTGTGCAAATGAATGCGTTATATTGAGTAGAATTATTAGTGTTAAATAGCAGTACTTGAAACGCTTTAACTGTGTGCCTAAATTGAAATATTGGTATTAGACAGCAATACTTGGAACCATTTAACTGTATGGAAAAGAATGAATAGTGTTAAATAGCAATACTTTTAAGATTCACTGTGTGCAAACAAATAATTAATATTTAATAGAGTTAGTAGTGTTAGATAGAAATAATTGAAACCATTTAACTGTGTAGAAATAGTTGCAATACGAGGGTGCAAATCAATTAGTTGTAACTCATTTAAAAATGAAATTACCTACAAACTATATGTGCAAACAACTGACTAATGTTAAATTGTAAGTTTTGTATAGTAATACTTGGAACCATTTAATTGTGTGCAAAAAAAAATGAGCTCAGGCTCCTTTTAAAAATGTTATTTGCAAAATGTTTACAAATCATATATGCAAACAGGATTTAGCATTAAATAACCAGCAATAGTTGATATGCCATAAAACCAAACCAAACCAATAACACATATAAAATCCATGTTACCATAACATTGAAATTTCGCAAAATTTAGCTGTGAGAAGCTTTGTTGGTGGGATTTGTATAGGTTAACCTGGGAGTAATGACTCCAGTCCTAGAGTTTTGGGGAATGTGGAGTACCCCTCTCCGCTTCCATTACTCCCATTTAATCCAGTTAACATGATTTGAAATGGACTTGGTGAGAGAAATTCAAATCTTGAATGAGGCATTACACTTTGTATCAATTCCCTTGGGAAAGGCAAGAATTAATTTCTTTTTTCACGACTATGGGTTAATAGTTGGGTAGACTGGGCTCTTTAACCTTACTATGGCGACTGATCTAGGAAAGAGAAAACTCAGAATTCAAGCCAGCTGTTCTCTGCTTTAAAATTTACCTTGTGTCACATCTTGTTCATCACAGAAATCGGGTAAATACAAACCCTTCAATCCATGAATATAGGTTCTTCTCATTCTGCTTTCCATACATTGAGGATATTTTTTATCAGTTAATTCTTAATGTTTCTTAATTTGATCCATGAGAGAATTTTCACTGATTTAGCTAATTTGGCCTAATGGTTAGTGTTCGCCAATACGCCAGGAGACCTGGGTTCAATCCCAAGTCGAGTCATACCAAAGACTCAAAAAATGGTACTTGATGCTACCTTGCTTAACACTCAGCATTATAAGGTAAGGATCAAGGGTAAAGTGGAGCAATCCAGGGAAAGGAGTAGCGCCCTCCCTTACACCTTGGTGTAGTAGCTATCGTAAAGGGAGCCTTCGGGTCACTATCGACTTTTAATTTTTTTTTTTTTTTTTAGTTGGGGGTTCATTTTTTTGTTCTTTATTTTATCTGTTTTTAATAGTTGTTCAATGTTCAGAAAAGAAATTTGGGGGGAAAAAAGCCTGGATATTGTGATAAAAAGGCAAAGATAAAATAAAAAATTTATTGGGGGCAGGGGAAGAATGGTTTGTAAGATCCTCCCTCATTCTCCTCTGGGTCTCAAACAATTACTCATTCAGTCTTTCTCCATCTTTTGAATTAACTGCCCCCAAACTTCTCTTACTGATATCTTACAAACTACCAAGCCAAAAAAGGCAGGACTAAATATGTAAGAACTGGCATCTGAATCCTTTTACCCTGAATCAAGGCTTGTCAATTTGTTTACACATGAAAAGTCCTCTTTTTTGTTTTTTTCTTTCCAAGCTGCTCATGCAGTTTGACTTTAACAAAAAGCAACAAAACTTAGATAAAATAGAATTATTTGCTATGTCCTAGTTGAAAAAGATATTTATCAAGCCTACTTGACTTTTGAGGTGATATCAAATGCCAGTGTCTGCTTTTCTAGATGTGGTAATAATAGAAGGAAAGCAGGTGTTCTTCATTTTTCTTAAAACTTTTATTACCTATTCACTTGAGCTGACTTAAAAAGAATCAGATCATCTGTTTTTACTGCTTGAGTGTCTAAAAAGAACCTTAACTTCCATGATATCATTATGAAAAAAATAGTGTTCTTTAGTTTTATTCTACAACTTTGCAACTAATAAGTAATATTCTTTGTAAAAGATTTTTGCTTTTGTTTGATTTCATTTCTTTGTTTAATGGTATATCAACGTTATATAAGTTGAGTTATTCAATTGCAAAGCAATCCTAGTAGAAGAACAGTAGTAGTACTATTTAATGCATAGCTGGGAGGATAAGAGGGTTCATACTACTCCCACCACAAGGGTATTTTTTTCTTTTGACTACGAAAAAATCAGGTTTTCTTCTCTGTTGGATTGGATAACGTCTTATTTGCCCCTTCCCTTTGGTGTTTAGGTTGTCTTTCGGTTGTACGTTGTCAAGTATTCTGGAAATTCGGTATTTTTATCCAGTTTCAATAGTGAGCTTTTATCATAAGAGTTGGTGAATTTTACACACCTAACTCTTTTAATAGCCATTGATTCTAGAAAATAAATCAAGCTGGACTTTGTTTATCATAGCCAACAAAGATGCCCTTTTCACAACGAGGATCAAATTTTGTTTTATTTTGTACATAACAAAAACAAGTTGTACCAAAAATATACGTCTTAAGTTTGGTTTTGAACTGGTAAAACTTTCATATAGGGTTTTTCTTGTGTTTTTATTTTGACAACAATGTCTAATATATGCTGAAGCTATCAATGTATAAACCCACAAGTTTTTGGGCAATTTTGACTCATTAAGGAGACACCTTGATATAGAAAATAAGGTTTGCCACGACTGTTCAGTGATTCCATTTTGATGTGGAGACTAAGGATCTGACTGCTTGTGTTTGTTTCTATTCAGAACAAGTAACCATTGAAAAGGTTCAGAAGTGAACTCCATTCCGTTGTCTGTCCATAAACATTTTACATGGCCATGAGGGGTGATGTCAACTAGATATTTCATTGTAGCATGCAAAGTGTTGGACTTGTTTTAAGAAATATAACATTGTAAAGCCGGAATAGTCATCAATAAAATTAAGTACACATTTATAACTGCTAAATCGCTGTGTACAAGTGCAAAGATTTTTGTTGCCTTGCAATTCAAAGTCTTATTTCTGTCATTAGACATTTTCGTTTGAATACATATATCACAGTTAAGAGCATAATTCGGTGTTGGTTTTATCTTCATTCCTTTTACATAGTTGGGTAACTTTTATCAGATTCGTTAAAGTGGCCTAAGATTTTATGCCAATGGTCTAATGAGTAGAGTGTTCACCAATGGTTCCGGAGACCAGGGTTCAATCCCAGGTCGAGTCATACCAAAGACTCAAAAACTGGTACTTGAGGCTGCCTTGAATTAGAAAGTATGGATCAAGGGTAAAGTGGAGCAATCCAGGTAATGGAGTAGCACCCTCCCCTACACTTCGTTGTGGTAACTATTGAAAAAGGAGCCTTCGGGTCACTCTCGACTAAGGCCGCCAACTTTACTTTTACTTATGTAAGTCATAAGTGGCATTTCTGGCAGAAATGATATTTTTCAAATAATGCAAACATCCTTTTTGTGTTATGTTGAAAACTGCTCCATTAGGGTAAATTAATTGGCAGTTGTCATGCTTTTTTGTTGCCGCTTGTACTGAAAATATATTTTGTTTAAAAGTTGGTATATATAGAAAGCATTTTTTACAATATATCTACATGTGTCCATCCCTATGGCATAGATAAAGGCAGGCATTACTTCTTTTCGGCACTATATTATTTGCTTGGCTCCTGTCAACAAAATGGTTCCCTGGTTCAAAATTTTGGTTAAAATTAATAAATTTTGATTTATCAGTTATTACATATTTGAAACTCTCGTCCAAAACAATATCATATACGAAAGCAAAGAAATAGGTTTGGCCTTTAGAATAGGTTCTGACAAAAATCTTTTTACCTTTGGTTTTTACACTGAAATGGCCTTTCTTCTTACAAATATAACAAATTATATTAGTCTGCTCTGGTGGGGCAGGGATTTTATAGTCCTCTCTACTATGCTGCAGTTTCTGGTAACTGTTATAATTATAATTTATTGATTTATAATCATAGCGAGAATGGGTACTTACCCCAAGTTTATTCCTTGGGTTAATCTTTTTAAATGTTGTTTTCATTTGTAATTTATTGTTAAATTCATCTAGTGAAGGGGTACCACATATGCTCTGTTTTTACATAACTTCTTAAACATACCTTAAATTCAGAAAAAGTCAAGGTTTTCTTCTTCTGGAAACAGTTATAAAACTGTTTAAAAATTTTTTTAATTCAGTGGTAATCCTTTTTGAACTATGGCAATTAAAAGTCCATTGCTTATAACTTCCCCAGCTACTTTCAGAGTGTTAGAAATATTCTCTGCCCTAATAGACTCTGATTCCAATCTTCTCAAAGCTCTGTATAGAGAGAAATAACTTTCAGCTTTCCTTTTGATGAATAATCTTCCCTTAATTTTGTTAAGGCTTTTCTTCCATTGTCTCGTGCATCTCTTATTACTAATGACAAAATCTTATTGTTCAAATACTAAATGAGTTTGGCGAAGATGGTAGCATTCTTTTCTCCGTAGTCCATATCATCACTTTGATCTGTTGGTGACAGTATAACTTGGTGTAAATGTTGAATTCTAAGATATCCCAAGAACTTCACTTCTCACAACTCTTACTTGGATTCATTGCTATCAAAAAAAAGTTTTGCTGCCCTGAGCCCATAACTTACTGGAATTTAGATAGCCATCCTGTTTTCAGTTGTGTGATAAAAAAAGTAGGCCTTCTGAGTAACAAGGCTGGAACACGTTTTAAGTCAAGGCTTGTTGTTGTTCATATATGCTTTAGTCATCTCTAATTGGTCAATCTACTGCTGCTCCTGATGGGCAAGTCCATAGATATTTGCTAGCAATTTATAGACAGCTGATACACAACTAGGTTCCCCCCCAAAAAAAAAAACAATCCAACACCCTCCCCCCAACAATTGTCTTGGATATGACACTAAACAATCTGATGGTGAGACTTTGGGGAATAGAGAGTACCTCTTCATTGCCAATACTCCCAGGTCCGCTCTGGCCCAGAGTGGTAGAACCTGATAGGATCCTATCTATGTGTCGAACAGTAGTGTTTGACATTTTAAAATGACTTATGATAAATTAAATAATTAAAAATAGCACTGTTTTGTTATTTAGCTGTGTGTAAACAAATGATGTTTAATTGAATTGTTGGTGCTACTTAACAATACTTGGAACTATTTAACTGTATGCAAAAAAATGAGCTTACTTGATTAAAAACATTATTAACAAAATGTGTTTACAAATTATATATTTAATATATATTTATAAATAGGATTTGGCATTAAATAGCCTATAATAGTTGATATGCATTACAACCAACCAATCAAATTATTTGAGGTTCAAGCTACTGTCTCTTAGACATATCTTTGTAAGAATTACCAAGAGAGGTTTTAGAAAGAGGAATAAGAAAAACATGTTAATGTCTCCTTTTTTTATATAACCACTCTACCATGGAGATCTAAAAAAAAAAAAGATAACAGCCCTTTTCTTCCTCCCCAAATTAGAGAAGCTTTCCTTCTCTTTTAATAGACATCATAAAATTTTCAATTGGTCATAAAGATATTCAAGAATTAGATTAGAATTTTTAAAGAGACATGTTAAATGTCTTTCATCTCAGAATCATAGACAGGTTAAATTTCTTTTATTTCAAAAAACAATATGGGTAGCTAGAACTAATTGACCATGACAATATGATCAATCACCCCTGGCTACCCATACTGTTTTTTTATTTATTTTGTCAATATAAGATAATTTTGAAATAAGTCACCGAATGAGTCATTAGAACACTGTTTTTACTGCCTCCATCCAGATACTTGGGGCATTAAAACTGAGTTTCTGACCACATTTTACCTCACCAAACTACATGCCCAGTTTGCTGGGGCTGTAGAATACATGGACTGCTTCTCTGCAGTTGGATAAGACCCCTCCCCAAAAGTGAGTGTCCTGGTATGACACTAAACAATCTGTCGGTGAGGTTCCAGTAATGCTGGGCTTTGGGGATGCGGAGTACCCCTTCATTGTCATCGCTCCCAGGTCCAGTCTGACCTGAAGTGGTAGCTCCTGATAGGGTCCTATCTATGGTTCAAATAGAATTAAACTGTGTATATATGCTCAACTGAAATGTTTGAATTAGAACTGTTTTTGACATTGAAACTGCATACTTATGCTAAACTGAACTGTTTAAAATAGAACTAAACTGTGTACTTATGCTAAACTGAATTATTTGAAATAGAATTGTTTATATATATATATATAAATGGATTTAGCATCAAATAACCTACAATGATTGATATGCCATTAAACCAAACAAAATCACTTAACTACGAGATTCCTAAAAAAAAAAATGGTGTTTTGTTGTTTTTCAAATTCAGTGCAATTCATTGTAGTCAATACTTGTCAAAGTCATCTTTGAGTTCACTACTCCAGTGTTTCTCAACAAGTTCAGTTGTCCACTTGTTCCAATCATTGGTTGATAAAACAGATTGAAGTACAATTGAAGTCTTAAGGGGGTGAAAGAGGTGTTACATAGATACAATATAAATTTCCAAAAAAGACTCATTGTATATGGATATCATAAAAATAGAATTTTCTGTATCATGATTTGTTTTTTTTTGTTTTGTTTTTTTCGTTTTTTAAATACTTTTTTTTTTATCCTATTTGGGTTGCTTATTTCAAAGTCGTAGAATGTTTTTAAAAAATGGCCTGGATGCTGTGATTTTAAAAAAAATATCAGTTTAAAAAAATAGCTTATCCATTAGTAAAATTTATAATCTTGATAAAAAAAAAAAAAAAAATGGGGTTGCCTGGGCATAACTATAAACTGCATCCAGAGGTAATAAAAAAGAATGTTCAACTATTAAATAAAATATTTTATGTCTTATCTGTTATTAGTTTATTTACTGCTAAATAAAATGCCAACAACATAATTTTTAACAGTATTTTCCACCTTCTATTGTGATCATATTTATAACTTTTTTTTTTTATTTGATTCTAACAATAATTTTTTATTTTCATGTATAAAATTTGGTGCATTATAAAAGAAATGTGGTGGTTAAAAAATAGACTTTTTTTTTGTCACTTTTTATCATAAATACTAAGGTTATTACATTTCACAATCTTTTTTTTTATTTATTTTTATTTAGCATGTATCAAATGGTGCCTACTAAAGTCATATAGTATATAATAGACCTGATTGTTGTAATGAAAAGCAACAATAAGATGAAAAAAAACCTATGGAGGTGTAAAAATAAGTCTTTTTTTAAGTTGAGATTATATATGTTTGGCTTATCTTTCTTGCTTGAAAATAACACTTAAAATGCTTTGTTTTAAGGTGGGCTATTGCTTTGTTCTCACTCACTCAGGATCAGAATTGTGACAGGTGGGAAATGGCTACAAAAATTGTATTCTTACTTACAAATTACATTAGTATGTCTGAATTAAAATTGAGAAAGCAAAAACCAAAAAAAAGTATATTCAGTTTCTGATTGGTTATAAAACTGGTCAACCTCAAAACAAATTTCTGTGCATGAGGTCATCTGTGGAAAGGTCAAATTGATTGCCTACAAAGTTTTTTTTTTCTTTTAAGACCAATCAAATTATTTTGAATTTCATTTTATTTTTTTGAATGAGTTAAAATTGGGATTTAAATCTGTCAATTACTGAAGTGGGGTTGCATTAATAGAATTATATATATATATATATATATATATATATATATATATATATATATATATATATATAATGTAGATTTCTATGTTCATAAATAACAGTGCAGAATATCGGTGATTGAGCATAGAATAGTGTAGGCACAGAATCAATTTCACTTGGCGACTGTCAGTTTCTTGCCTAAGCAGTCATCGAATCAAGTGGTTCCCATATGGTGGGTATCCCATTATATTCTGTTATGTGGGGCATAATAGCAAGGGTGATCTAGTTTGTGGAGCATTCATTTAAACATGAAAATAAATTCTTAGTAAGTCACTTAAAAACTAATGACTCCAAAGACTAATAAAATAAATCTAAAAGAAAAAATAATTAATTGAAAGAAAGTGAAAAGAAAGATAAGTATCTGGACCTTGCTTGGGAGTTGAAAAAAACTGTGGAACATGAAAGTGATGGTTATACCAATTATAATTGGTACTCTTGGTACAGTCACCAAAGGATTGGTATTGGGAGTGGAGGACTTGGAAATAAGAGGATGAGTGGAGATGTTGGATTGTTTGTGGGGAAAGGATCTCTGCTATGTTGGCCATCTATAAATTGTCAGCAAATAGTTATGGACTTTCCCATCAGTAGATTAGCCAATGAAAGGCGACTAAAATGGAAGCAGAAGATTATCCAATTAGACCCCACTATGCCACGTATAAACAATGGCAAATTAATAGATTACCGACTTAATGCAGCCTTATTACTGAGAATGAGTATCTTGTATCACTCAACCAGAAAAAAGATGGCTTCCCAAATTCCAACAGGTTATGGGCCCAGAGCAGAAAAACTTTTTTTTGATGGCGATGAATCCAAGTATGAATTGTGGGAAGTGAAGTTCCTTGGATATCTTAGAATTCAATATTTACATCAAACTGTACTGTCACCAAAAGACCAGAGTGATATTGACTTTGTGGAAAAGAACACAACTGTATTCACTGAATTTATTCAGTATTTGAACAATAAAAGTCTGTCATTAGGAATAAGAGATGCACGAGACAATGGCAAAAAAGCCTTCACAATATTAAGGGAACATTATTTATGAAAAGGAAAGCTGAAAGCTATTTCCTGCTACACTGAGTTAACATCTTTGAGAAGATTGGAATCAGAGTCTATTTCAGACTATATAATAAGGACAGAATATTTCTAATGCTCTGAAGGAAGCAGGGGAAGTGATAAGAAATGGACTTCTGTTCGCAATGGCACTTAAGGGATTGCCTCTAAATTTTAAATTTCTTACAACAGTTATAACCCAGAAAAAGAAAGCCTTGACTTTTTTCTGAATTTAAAATATGTTTAAGAAGTTATGAAGAAACAGCGTATGTGTTCCACCCCAGATGAATCTAACAATATATTACAAATGAAGACCACATTTAAAAAGATTAAACCAAGAAATAAACCCGAGGTAAGTATGCATTCACACTATGATTATAAATCAACAAATTATAATCAAAACAATTTCCAGAAGCCTCACCATTGTAGAGCGGACTATAAACCCCACCTCCCTGGGAAGACAAATATTATTTGTTACGTTTGTGGGAGGAGGGGACACATAACATTTGACTGTAGAAACAGAAGACAAAGTGATTTTTGTCATAATACGAGACCCTATTCTAAAGGCCAAACCTATTTCTTTAGGATATGATATTGTTTCTGACAAGACTAATTTATTAGTTGATTGTAGGCTTACCAATCATGTAATAACTGACAAGTCAAAATTTGAACCAGGGAACCATTTTGTTGAATTGGCTGACGGCAGCTGAAAAAATAACATTGCAATAAAACGGGGTGACGCCTGTATTAATCTACACAATAGCAAAGGACACATATGTAGATATATCTTAAAAAATGCTTTATATATACCAACTTTTAAACAAAATATATTTTCAGTACAAACGGCAACAAAAAATGGTGTGCACATGAGTTTTGAGTGTGACAATTGCCAATTAATTTACCCTAATGGAGCAGTTTTCAACATAACACAGAGAGGATGACTGTATTATTTGAAAAATATTGTCTCTGCCAGAAATGCCTCTTATGACTGACTTAATGGCATAAAATCTTAGGCCACTGTAACGAATCTGATATTAAAAGGTTACCCAAGTTAGTAAGAGGAATGAAGATAAAACTGATACCAAATTATGCACTTAACTGTGATATATGCATTCAAGGGAAGATGTCTAATAACAGAAATAAGACTTTGAATAGCAAAGCAACAAAAATCCTCACACTTGTGCACAGTGATTTAGCTGGCCCCATTCAACCCTTAACAAAAGATTGTTATAAATACATAATTAATTTCATTGATGACTATTCTGGCCTTACAATGTTATATTTCTTAAAACACACGTCCGACACTTACTCGAGACAAAGAAATATCTAGCTGACATGACCCCTTATGACCATGTAAAATGTTTACAGACAGGCAATGGAACGGAGTTCACTTCTGAACCTTTTCAACAGTTACTTGTACTTAACAGAATCAAACACGAGAGGTCAGCTCCATATTTTCCACATCAAAATGGAACTGCTGTACAATCATAGTGAACTTTATTTTCTATGGCAAAGTGTCTCCTTATTGAGTCAAAATTGCCTAAAAACTTGTGGGTTTACGCATTAATGGCTTCACCGTATATTTGAAATCGCTGTTACAATAAAAACACAAGAAAAATCCCATATGAAAGTTTTACCAGTTCAAAACCAAATTTAAATAAGATGCATATTTTTGGCACGTGTTTTTCTTACATACAAAATAAAATGAAAGTGGAACCTTGTAAAAAAAGCATCTTTGTCGGCTATGATAAACAAAGTCCAGCTTACTTGATTTACTTTCTGGAAGCAATGGCTGTTAAAGAAGTTAGGTGTGTGAAATTTACTGACTCTTATGATAATAGCACACTTTCAAAACCAGATAATAATACCGAGGATCCAGAATCCTTGATCATATGAGGTGGAGCTGAAACTCAATGTAAACACTGAAGGGGAGGGGAAAATAACCTGCCAACCCATCTTGACAGAGAAAAAGACCCAATGTTTTTTTGCAGTAGAAAACATTGAATTTGGTGGGTGTTGATTACTGCTGTGCTCTGCGTATGATTCCTAATAATTACTATGAGTCTATACATTCTCCAATTTTAAAAAGATGGATTTTAGCAATGAAGAAAGAATTTGATTCCTTGTTAGAAAAAATACTTTTGAATGGCAAAAGGCCCCCAAAGATAAAAATGTTATTGGTAGTTGGTGTTTTTTTTTTTTACTATAAACAATAAAAGCGATGGAGGTCATGAGTTGAAGGCCCGTTTTATGGCCAAAGGCTTCTCGCAAATATATGGTAAAGATTATAGAGAAACTTAAATGCCCCCTTAGACTATGAAATATATGTCGAGTCGTCGGAAGGCTTGAAAGGTAAGAATTATGTTTGAAAAATCCTTATATGGGTTAAAACAGAGCTGCTGAACTTGGAATAAAACATTCCATACTTATTTAACTACACAAAATTTCGTCCAGTCACCTGGAGACCCCTGCATGTATGTTCAAAATGTCTGCGATCAAATATCCATCATTTTATTATGGGTTGATGATATATTAATAGCTTCAAAAACTGAAGCACACCTTACGCAAATTAAGACAAGACTGAACTCAAGATTCAAAATAACTGATTTTAGGGAATTATCCTGATTCTTAGGAATACAATTTGAATAGGAAAATAATACTATTAAATGAATCAATCTAGATACATTGAGAAAATATTATCAAAGTTTGACAAGGCAGATTTCAAACCACGCTCAACTCCATGTGAAATGGATATAACAAAAACAAGTGACAGTTGATTTAATAGAAAGCAAACTTTATCGAGAAATTATTGGCAGTCTAATATATATATATATAATGGTTGCAACAAGACCAGACATTTGTTATTCAGTTACTAGGTTGTCTCAAGACCTAGCAAAACCAAATTCTTTCCATTTAACACGGACAAAACACATCTTACATTATCTAAAAGGCACCATCAGTCTGTCACTAATATTTAAGAAATTGCTGAAACCCTTGGAATTGGAAGGATTTTGTGACTCTGATTGGAGTAATTTAGATGACAGGAAAAAACGTAAGCGAATTTTGCTTTAGACTGGCAGAAAATATCCCAATGATTTCATGGAAATTTAAAAAGTAGAATTCAGTTGCTTGGTCAACATGTGAAGCAGAATTTATCATGATATCATTTGCAAGCCAAGAAGCCTTGTAACTTAGAGCACTATTGAGAACTATGATGGAACTTGAGTCACTTAAGAATCCAACAATTATTCATTGTGATAATCAGTCCGTTATTGTTTTGGCAAAAAAACAGTCATTCATCAAAGATCAAAACATTGATATAAGATTTCAGTTCATACATGATAAAATAAAGGGTCAATTTTTTTTTAGAATACATTGAAACAGAAAAATGTAACCGATGTGTTCATGAAGCCAATGATGGGAATAAAATGAAACACTTTCAGAAAAATTTTAGTTAGTAATTGATTCTTAACTTAGTAAAAAATAGCCCAGTCGATTGGAGCAGAAGAATACATTGACAGCATCTTGGCAGAGGGATAAAACTCCCCTAAACGAGTGTCTGGGATATGACAATAAACCAGCCAGCTCACCCTGACAAAAAACAAAAAACTCAATCACTAATTGTGTTTTTTGTGTCAATTAAACAAAACTGTATTGATATTAATAATTTTTTAAAAATTAATTCATATTTTATTTTAATATGTATTTCTTTTAAAGATGGAAAATTCCATCTTAAACCCCCAAACCGAGGGGCATGTTGGATTGTTTTGGTGGGGGAACATCTAGTGTGTCGGTAGTCTATAAATTATCAGCAAATATTTAAGGACTTTCCTATCAGTAGATTAGCCAATGAAAGTGACTAAAATGGAAGCAGAAAATTATCCAATCAGAAGCCACTACACCACATATAAACAATGGCAAATTAACAGATTACTAACTTAATGCAGCTTTGTTACCGAGTAGGAGTATCTTGTATTACTCGACCAGAAAAAGGATGGCTAACCAAATTTCAACAGCAGACCATCCAAACTATAGCATTATTGAGATCAGCCAGAATACTGAAGACTTGAGGAGACTTACTGTCAGTCAAACTCCAGTGAGAAACCATTGGCTAATGCCAGTGGGGGAAAACTCAAAAAAGAGTAAATAGTAATAAAAAAATAAATAAATGAATAAATAAAAACATTAGAAAATAATGAATTAAATCGAACAGTAAGTAACTTAACAAATTGGGGGGAGTTCTATGGTATAGTAGTTAGTATGCTGAACTGTGACATCATAGGGAGTTGAAACTCGAGTCACACTATTACATTCACTTTTGAACTAATACCCTTGGGAAAGGCATGAACTCTCTTATCCTCCCAGCTATGTGTTAAATACTACTACTACTGTTCTTCTATAAGGATGGCTTTAGCATTAAATAACCCATGAAGGTTGATATGCCTTTTAAACAAAGAACTCGAAGCTGAAAATAAACAAATCACAAATTCTGCCTCTTCCAGAATACCTCACAAACCAGATCACTCTTCCTATCATGCTTCACACACCAGGATATAAAGGAATACGCACCATGTGGGAACGGTGGGGGGTCCTCGTGGTGTAATGGTTAGAGCGATGGACTGCGGAATCATAGTGAGCGAGTTCGTACTCTAGTCGTGCTATTACATTCACTTTCGGGCAAATACCCTTGGGAAAGGTATGAACCTCCTTATCCTCCCAGCTATGGGTTAAATAGTTCCACTACTATTCTTCTAGTATAATGTTTGGCTTTAAATAACCTACAAAGGTTGATATGCCATTAAACAAAGAAATCAAACCAAACCATGTGGGAACCATTTGGTCTGATGATTGCATAATCAAGAAACTGAGTCAGCAACTACCTCTGACTTAGTGTCTTCATTATCTTTACTTATATGTATGAGACAACATCTTAGGACGAGGTTAAATTCTGACTGGTCAATTCTGTCATATTGAACTACTGCTATATGCTCTCTATACATATATTCATTACTGTATATCCAAAATATAACGTGGTTTTATCTTTTTATTGACTCACATCAGTGCTACTAGTATAGTTTGTTTAGTTTGGTTGCTTAACGGCACGTCAATTTCTCAAGGGTTATTTAATGCTGAAATTTGATTAATTTATAAATGTTTGATTATAATCATAACTTTATATTTTCAATGTTCACTGCTGTTAATTTTTGCCTTTAATCGTTTGTTTGCACACAGTTATATGGTTTCAAATTACTGATGATAAAATCATCTTTTCTAAACAATCATTGCTTAAAGTACAAATAATTTGCACATATTATATGGTATCCAGTATTCCTATCTAATACAAATAATTATCAAGCAGATCTATGTGATCTTAACAGGTACTACCATTTTCGGTCAGAGTGGATCTGGCAATGAAAAGTTGATTTTCCAAATTTTGATGTTCACGGTCAGGTGGAGTTTAGTGTCATACCTAGGACATACAACTGTTTAGACTTTTTAGTCATATGATACACTGCTGCCTGCTGCTCAAAAATTATCTGTTTATTTAAAAAGTTGTTTTTGTTTTTTATTACTTATAGCAAGTTAGTTATTTTTGTATATGATTATTAGCTGAAGTACTTGTCTAAATTTCAGAACACCTTTTTTAATATGAATATTTAAAATTTATCTTAAGTTCTTGATAAAAAAAAATGAAAATAACTTTCAAGCTTAGATTCCATGAATAAAAATCTTTTAAATAGTTCTTGTTTTTCTCTTTCTTTTTTTTCTTTCTCTTTCTTTTTTTCTTTCTCTTTCTTTCTCTTTCTCTTTTCTTTCCTCCTCTCCCCTTTTCTCTTGCTCTCTTTTTGTTTGCTCTCATCCTTTCTATCTTTTATGTCTTCCTTCTCCCTCTTTCTCTTCCTTCTCCCTCTTTCTCTTCCTTCTCCCTCTTTCTCTTCCTTCTCCCTCTTTCTCTTCCTTCTCCCTCTTTCTCTTCCTTCTCCCTCTTTCTCTTCCTTCTCCCTCTTTCTCCTCCTTCTCCCTCTTCCTTCTCCCTCTTTCTCTTCCTTCTCCCTCTTCCTTCTCCCTCTTTCTCTTCCTTCTCCCTCTTTCTCTTCTCTTATCTCTTCTCTTCCTTTTCTCTTTTCCCTTTTCTCTCTCTTTTCGCTCTCTTTGCTCTCTTCTTCTTTGCCTCTTCCTTTTCTTTCTCTCTCTCCCTCCTGTTTTCTCTCATTTTCTTCATTCTATTGTCAGTCCAGCTGGACATCTGAAATTGCTGACCTACAAAACATTGCTAGTCAACCAATAGCAATAACTCAAGAAAAGTAAAATTCTGGTATTACTCTTAATAAATAAATGAAAAGTTGATCACGAGCTGATCTGTCATATAAATAGAAAAGTGTTAAAAAAAAAAAATTCAATCTCGAGTCTCTTGCTGCAAGCTTTGTTGCCCCATTCACTTATAATAGTAAGAACAATAGTACTAAACAGTCTTTCTAATCAACATTTTTGCATCATACAATAGCAAAACTTATTTGTTTAGCTTAACAATTTATAATATCATAAAATTGTACAGATGGTACATGCATTATCCACATGTTTGTCTAGCTGTTTGTATAAACAGACATTCCACTTGACTATCTGTGGTGTCTCTGCTGTTGAAAACACATACTGTTTATTTTCTTGTATTGCATTTTTTTTTATTCTGTTGCAATATCTACATTTGATTAAAATATTACATGATGGTGAAGTCATTAGCTTAAAAATAAAAAATATGTACAAATAGAATTGGGTTGAGATTGTTTCTGTTACTTCTGCACACTCTGGCCTTTTATAAAAGGCATAAATCTAATTTAGTTCTATTACTTACCATCTAGCCCAGTTGGCTGGGGCTGTAGAAATCAATGACTGCAACACTGCAGAGGGGTAAGACCCCTCCCCTCCCACTGAGTGTCCTGTTTATGACGCTAAACCAGCTGGAGATAACAATAAGTATCAACTAATTATGGCATGTAAAAGAACATCCAGTATCATTATACTTCAAATTTAAAAGAGGAAAAATTTACAGCTACAATAATACATGTTTAAATATTCAAACACACATATATATATATATATATATATATATATATATATATATATATATATATATATATATATATATATGACAGTGTTGGTTGTCACTAAATCACTTTGTGGGTTTGTGTCAAACCAAGTGCGATATAATATGGAGAGTGCTCAATATCTAGGATAGAGCTATCATATAATAAATATGTATTCGAGATATATATATATATATATATATATATATATATATATATATATATATATATATATATATATATATCTAATATTTATTTTGTTATTATTATAATATATTTTTAAAAAATTATTCAGGCATATCTAATTTTAATACATCAATTTTTTTATATTGGATTGAATAATATCTTATATATTCCAAGGAAAATAGTCCAAGGATTAGACTATTAAGTAATAATCCAAGGGGAGTAGGAATATCCAATAGAGTGCTCAATATCAATGGCTATTGAAAGTATAATTAATTTCAGATTAAAAATACATCAAAACTTACGTACAGAGTGAAAACATTTTTTATAAAATCAAACAAAAAAAATTGAATTTTTTTTTTTGTGTGTGTGTGTGTGTGTGTGTGTGCGTGTTAAAATAGTTGAATAATTTAAACAAGTATAGAATATCTTAAAAAACATGGAATTGCTCACAAAGTACATTTTGCCAACATTAACAAGTTATATCACTGAAGTAAATATGCAATTTTTTTCTTTCTTTGCACAAGTAGATGCTGGTATCCTGTGAGAAAACCACACTATTATAAAATGGGTATCTTTTCTCTGACACTCAACTGACAGCTTGCTAAGATAAATTACCTTGTCTAACTGTAAACAAGTTAAAATGTTGATTCATATGCTACAATCTAGAGAAGCAGTTTGAAGTCTTCCTTCTCATTGTAATGTCACATATGAGGATTGAATTTTGGTAGGGATTGCTTTTTATCTTTTAGCTCCTACTACTGGTTTTCATAACATAGCTATTTTACCTCCTGGTGTTGTAAATCTCTGAACAAGGGCAGATAATCAAATATTTTTCATTAATCAAGCTTATCCAAATTAACATTCAAATTACTCACAAATTGTTAGTCAGATTAAATTGAGCTTTAAATTGATTCATTCATACAATGTATTAACTGATATAAGCTTTTTAGTTGACCAATCAATGACTGAGATATTAAGCAATTATATTACAAATTAATCTTGAATTTGATAAAATTACATGGTGCATTCAATAAGTTTCCAGATTTTTTTGTACAGGCATTTAAAGTTGTCATAGACTCTTGAAAATTCAGTATGTTATTGCTATACCTCTTATGAGATGACTGACCAATTTTTATGATTTCAGGTTCAAATGAACAGCTACAGCAGCAATTGGAATACACCTACTAAAGCCTGATTGTCACAGCTGGTGAATTTCAAAAATGCAATCTGGATGTGAGGACACTTTAGAAGAATGATATGCAATGAAATTCTGTTTTAAACTTGGAAAAAACATCACAGAAACGTATGGAAAGCTTCAGACTGCTTTTGGACCATTTTGCATGAATCAAGCATCAGTTTTTGAGTGGCATAAGAGATTCAAGGAAGGCAGGGAATCTGTGAGGGATGATGAGAGGTGTGGGAGGAGTAAGGAAATCAATACACCAGAGTTGACTGGCCAAAGGGTTAGGGTTACTATGTTGAGGTTTTAAGGTAGTTTAGGAAGAGATTCCGTCGGAAGAGGCCAGCACTCTTCAAATCAGCTCGGTGGTATTTCCACCAGGACAATGCACCAGTCCACAACTGCTTCCTTGTCCCAGACTATTTGACCAAGATGGGCATCAAGACAGTTCCTCACTGTCCCTATAGTCCAGACCTTGCTCCCTGTGACTTTTGGTTATTCCCTAAGCTGTCGCTATGAGACAATTGAGATGAAAAAGGCTGTGACGAAGGTCATTGACACACTCACGCAAGAGGAATTCCATGGGGCCTTCCAGAAGTTTTTGGAACGGTACAAGTGCATTGCAGCCAGAGGAGATTACTTCAAAGGGGACTAGAGTTTCATGTGTGTACTATCAATAAAAGTGCCCATACAAAAAAGTCTGGAAACTTATTTAATGATCCTCATATTTAAGCAACAACTTTTGTATTTTTTTTAATTTTTAGATTGTATTGTCATCTGTTCATTTTGACTAGTATTTTTTTAATTTATTTATTTTTTTAAATCAAAAAAACACACACTTGGCTCACCCTGTCAGTAAGGCTTGAATATGCTGACTGTATCCCTTGCAAAGAGGTAAGACCCTCTCCCTCCTCAACTACCACAAAATGGGGTGTTTTAAGTATGACACTAAGTTACATCTGATGGTGAGGCTTGAGTTCTGTAGATCTGGGCAGTGTGAAGTATCCCTTCATTACCATTATTCTCAGGTCCACTTTGAGCCAGAGTGGTAGTACTTGATAGGGTCCAATCTAAGGATCAAATAGATCTGTTTAAAAATTATTTGTATTTGATTGGACCAAGTGCTTTAAAAAAAAATCTTAAAAACAACTGCACAAAAAATATAAATGTACAATGAATAAGATTTTCTAACTTCTTGGCTTAAAATATCCCTAGATAGGTTGAAGTGCCATTTAAATTAATCACCTCACTTGGACCATCAATCTATGGCAAATATAATCAGAAATATAAAGAATAAACTCTTAGTGAGATTCACTGGAATCTGAGTGACAGTAAGTTTCCAGGACTCTTTTCAGTATTTTGGCTGATCTCAATTATGCTGTAGTTTGGATGGTCCCAGCTTGTTCTTTGATTTTCAACTCTTCCTGTCCCCTTATCAAGCCTTTGAGGGTT
Source organism: Sepioteuthis lessoniana (assembly GCA_963585895.1). Taxonomy (NCBI): domain Eukaryota; kingdom Metazoa; phylum Mollusca; class Cephalopoda; order Myopsida; family Loliginidae; genus Sepioteuthis; species Sepioteuthis lessoniana. Next base: position 67,912,831 of record OY757935.1, on the reverse strand, counting down.
GTTCCAAGTGCTTCAATTGCAGTTGGAATCCCATCAACAGCTTTTTTAGTTCTTTTGCAAGGTCTAAGTACTTATCTCTCTTGTTTTCTTTGATTTTCACTCTGTGGTCCACCAGGGTGGTAAAAGTCCATTATTTGGCAGGTTTTATTTCTTTTTTTTTAACTCTGGTCTTTTGGCCAAGATTAGGTGATCTGTTTGTATCTCAAAATCCCAGAGAATTTTGTGCGACTCGTTCTCCAAGACAGGTTCTGGTTTATTATTATGAATATTTTATCAAATTCATTTTTTCCCTGTTCTAAAATAAAACTTTGTTTCTTTTCAGATGGCTGAATGAAGTGAAAGAAGGATTCCTTTGCAATGGCTTAATTAAGAATGAAATGCTTCGAAAGTCTTTACCCAAGAATCTAGAGAAGGAAATGATTGATCTTTTGTAAGTATCTCTGATTTCTTTTTTTTTTTTTCTTTTTAAGAGTGAATAGAGGGATGTTGGTGGGATACTGGCGAGGGTTTTTTTTTCTATTTAATTGGATGAAATTTAAAGAATAAAATTATTTTTGTAATTTGTTTTTAATGTCTTTTTAGATTATTTTTTCTTCCTCAATTTGAAAAGTTGATATCCAGAGACTTACATTTGTCAAACTTTTAGCAAATTACTAGCTGGGGCACCCTTGGTGCATAAAGGGGTAAAAGTAATCAAGATGTAATCACTATTGACTCAATTCTAACATGTACTTTTTTTTATAATTATCATTATTATCATTATAGTTTTAAAAAACGTTTTAAGGGATTTTTAAAAAATTATTGCTCTGAAATGTTAAAAATGGGGAGGGAGAATCCCCATGGCATAATGTATAAAATGCTGAACTAATCCTTGAGAGTTCAAACACCAGTTGCATTATTACGTTCACTTTTGGACTGATACCCTTTAGAAAGGTACTGAGCCTCCTTAATAGTTAAATAGTATCACTGCAAGTTCTTCTATAAGGATGGCTTTGTCACTAAATAACCCACAAAGGTTGATATGCCATTTAAGAAAGAAACCAAACAACATGTTGAAAATACTGCTCATGGTAGAAATAATGGAAATAGCATACTTAGATGTTTGCCTTGCTTTTTTAATTAGCAGACTAATAACATATAATATGCAAAACATTTTTGATTAATAGATGAAAATTCTGGCTTACTAAAATATACTTTAAACAAATTAAATTGGTCAACTGTTGACAAGGGCGACCCAAAGGCTCTGTTTTCAATAGCTACTAAACCAAGGTGTAGTGGAGGGCACTACTCCTTTCTCTGGTTTGTTCCTTTTTACCTGTGATCTGTACCTTATAATGCCGAGTATTAAGCAAGGAGGCATTAAGTACCATTTTTTGAGTCTTTGGTATGATTCGACCTGGGATTGAACACTCTAACGATTATGCCAATATCATAGGAAAAGTACATGGTGACTTTAAATAAACTCAGTTGAATTATATAGATTAATGGTATATTTTGTCAGCTATCCAGAGGAAAATATTATGGAATAAATCAAGTCAAAAAATTATGGAATTCATTGACAAAAAAATTGGAATACTTACTTGACCTTTCTTGAGATTTTGACAACGTTAATTCTTTCATGCATGGATTTCACCGATTTAAAGTAATATTCTTTAATTCTTTATCAGAATGGTTCCAACTTTCTCAAAGAATTGTGAATAAATCTTCTTTGGTAGATGGAACCTCATCATAAGACCAATTTTATTTATTTTTAATTTTTTTTACTTAGTAGTCATTCTTTCTAGTGCAAGAATCAATTATGGTTATTTGTCTTACTGGTGTTACTCATAAAAAATGCCATAAAATAGATATCTCTTTCATTTAGTTGGAAACGACAGTTTTGACCTTATCGTTTGAGGTGTTCTTTGTGTAGCGTTTATCATCGTAGGCAATGGATTGGCAATCTGTGTCCAAATTCTGGATTAGGCTGTTTGCACTTCATTTCATGCTAATGCCCCTAAGGAAAGGCAAAAATCCATCTGTTATCCCTCTCCCAGCTATGGGTAAGTAGTTGGGTTGACTGGTTTTATTTGGTTAGACAACCAGTCTGGGAGAAGGAAAACTCTGAATTGAAATCAGCTGCTTAAAAACTGACCTTGTGTCACATCCTACCTGTGACAAGGATTGGGTGAATACAAACCTTTTAGGCTTCCTCTAAGATTGCATATAATTGACTTCAGAGGTTATGGGTAAATGCTTATCATTATAGATTAATTTTCAACCCTTAGTCTCGGAGATGGAAAACTTTGAATTCCAATCGGGTTTATTCTGCTTAAAATTTGACCTTGTGTCACATCCTGCCTGTGACAGATATTAGATGAATACAAACCCTTTCATCACCTATAAGATTGCATACAATCAATCATTGACTTCATTAATAGTGATAAATCATCAAAAACCCATTTCTCTCTTCGTGGCTTTCATCTGAATCGATCATCATAATCCATTTTTTACCTTATTTTTCTATTTTAGTATTATATCAATTTTCAGTATTCATCCACTATGTAATTTCCTGTACTGGCATATATTTAAAAATGATTTCTTTCTTACGACTATGTAATTGTCAACCTCTGATTAGATGATATAAAGTATATCTGATTAAAGATAAATACAATACTTAAACCATTTAACTGTGTGTAAACCTTATATATTCAATATATAAATATTTTTATGAATTGGATTTGGCATTGATTAACTGACAAAGGTTGATATGCCATAAATACCAACCATTTTAACTGTGAGCTAATAAAACTATTGGTGTTGGATAATGCTTGAAACCATTTAACTGGGTGCAAATAAATGTGCTCTGGCTTTTTTAAAATGTTACCTACAGACAATTCACTTACAAATCATCTATGCTTAATCATGGCCTACTTATAAATTTTTTTTTTTTATTAATATTTGTTTGTTTACCTAAAATATTTTATTATTTTATTATTAATTTTCTGGAAAAAATATTTATATATTTTTGCACAATTTTAATATTTTTCAGATAAAATATACATAAATTGACAAAATAAATCGGCCTGTAAATGTGACATATGCGGCCATATTTATAAGTGGGCCATGGCTTAATATATATGTATAAAGACGATTGGGCATTAAATGACCTACAAGGGTTGATATACCATAAAACCAAAACAAAGATTTGTTTTTTACATTTTTGCTTTACCGATAAAACTAATAAAAACTATCTGATGTAAATAAAATTACAATTACTGCAATACAATGATTTTTTTTAAATTGTTTTTTGTTTTTTTTTGTTGGTTTTTTTTTTTGCTTTATTGATACAACTTTTCAATTTAACATTCATGGGTTTTTATTTTGCCTTACTAATAAATTTGAAATATATATACCATGTGATGATAGAAACATTATTTCTTCTTACATTAGATTTTTAAAAAAATGGCTGGCATAAAAGATTTCATTAAGAAAATTGATGTAGTTTATCACAAGTTCAGATACCGACCCATTGGCCTAGTGGGTAAAGTATTCGCCTATGATCCGGGAGGCCTGGTTTCAGTCCCAGGTCGTGTCATACTAAAGACTTTAAAAATGGTACTTGATACCTCCTTGCTTAACACTCAGCAATATAATGTATGTATCAAGGATAAAGTGGAGCAATCCAGGGAAGGGAGTGGCACCCTCTCTTACACCTCGGTGTAGTAGCTATTGAAAAGGGGGCCTTCTGGTCTCCCTCGACTACGGTCGCCGACTTTACTTACTTTTTATCACAAGTGAGGACAATTTATGACCACTTTATATTTGTTTGGGTATCAATTATCTAAGCACTAATCACAAAAGAGGATATCAAATCAAGGAGAAGAAAATTCTTCTATTTTTTGGTATTTCTTTGAGAATTTTCTTATAAAAAAATTGACATTCTGTAACAGAAATAATCACACAAAATATTCATAACACTGTATTTCTCAGCCATTGTCAGTGTCATTAAAAATAGTTACAATAAAAAAAAATTGATTCAGTTACTTTTTGTTTGTTTTTGTTCAATACTGTAAATATAAGAAGAAAAAATGTCTGCACGTTTTGATAAAATTAAATGTCAACAAAGAATGTTATATTCAGCTGTCAATTTCTAATTCAAAAAAAATTTTCCCCATTCAATTCATTTGTTTGTTTTGGGTTTTTTTTTTTCTACTTAAGTTTGGTTATATTAATTTCAAATTGAAATTTTAGATATTATAAGCAGTTAGTACAGATTAATTTTTCTGTGTTATTTCCCCTTCCATCTGTCAATATTTCTACAGTATATCTTCTCATCTTTCTAAGATGACTGTTGTGTACTGAAATGCTGTAGAATCATTTTCTAGGAGGGCCTGCCTTTCCCTTACTTCACATGGCATATCCAATATCTGTGTCTTCTTGTATGAGAAGGAAAAGTACATTCCCTCTCAGAACAACATTTTAAGATATTCTAGAACACAATGATCTAATCACCGCACAGATCTAGAGAATGTTTTCTCAAAATCTGTGTGGAGAGCTGGATCAGCCACACTCCCAGAAAGTCTACCATTGACATCACTAGACAGACTTTGATCAGGAACATACAGGGAAAGACAAAAAGTGTAAGGCCCAGAAACATATGGTGCAAAAACACTTAAACAGCAATACAAACAAGTCAGGGACATTTTCTACAATGATAAATATTGAGTGCTATGAGTGCCTCTTAATCTTAGTAAGGAGGGAGTCCTCATGGCTAAAGTGCTGGACTGCGGCTTCAAAGTAAACAAGTTTGAATTCCACTGACACTGTTACATTTACTTTTGGACTAATGCCCTTGGAAAAAAGTATTGAACTCACTTATCCTACCAGCTATAAGTTAAATAGTATTACTGCTGTTCTTCTACAAGGATAACTTTAGCATTAAATAACCCATGAAGGTTGATATGCCAGTAATCAAAAACCTAACCAAACTTAAGATTAATAAATCACAACCGCACAAAGTACCTTTTTAAATTTTTGATTGCTGAATTGTAAAACATACTTAATCATTAGTTGTCTAAATTTCTGAGACGAAGCTTGATGATTTTTAACAGTAAGAGTTTTCAGACTATTGTCTTCATCTTTATAGTTTTTTTTTTTTTTTTCACGTTTCAGCCGCTGTATCTTCCGACCTTCCTCAGGTGTCCTCTGTTTATCTGGGCATAGTTTTAAAAAATGATTTCCCAGGTTGAATCATTTCTATGCCCGAATAAACAGGGGACAGCTGAGGAAGGCCGGAAGATACAGCAGCTGAAACATTGTGAAAAAAAACAATAAAGACGAAGACAATAGTCTGAAAATTCTTACAGATAAAAATACTTAATCATATTATTGATAACATTAAATAATGTTTTGCTTTTCTTTTTTTAGGGATAGACTCGAAAAGCTGAATTCTCCTGTTGTATTTTGTCATAATGATTTGCAAGAAGGTAAGAATGTTTAGTTTACTTCTTAATTCAGAAAAGTTCTTAAAGCAATTTAATATAACATTATAGTTTGGTTCTGTTACCCATACCAAACAATATGCTTAATATGTTTGCATGGCACCAAATGTAGTACCATCGCTTGGCCATGGTTTTCTGATAGTTTGCTTATCAGTCTTTTCTGTGCCCGTGCTGTGTTTGAAATATTCACAGATAAGGAATGACACAATCCATCTGGAACCTCTTTTGATGGTCGTGGTGATCCATTGGAACAAAGTTACCTGGGTGTTGGCAACTCAAAAACAAGAACTCTCTGTCAACAATTAACAATCATTCATTGTTCAATGTTCAGAATTCATACAATAGCACAAGAAAGAGAGAAAATTTGTAAGGTCTATGAACAGAAACAAAAAGACATTATCTATCTAAATTCAGGATGTCAGTAGGGTGATGTCATCTTGCTAAATTGTTGTCATCTCACACGTGTCCCAAATTCGCTGTTATCACTTCCCCAATCAAACCTATGACAAGACACAAATCCATTTTGTTTACATTTTGGTCTTCCTGTGTTGGTCGTTTTGTACTTTAACTTTCCAATTTAACTTACGTTTCCACTTGCCCAGTCGGCTGGGGCTGTAGAATACACCGACTGCTTCTCTGAAGAGGAGTAAGACCCCCCCCCCAACAAGTGTCCTGGATATGACACTAAACAATCTGATGGTGAGGCTCCAGTAATGCTGGAGCTTTAGGGAATGTGCAGTATCCCTTTATTGCCTTTGCTCCCAGGTTCACTCTGGTCCAGAGTGGTAGCAACTGATAAGGGTCCTATCTATGGGTTAAATAGAATTAAACTGTAGTTTCTTGAGTTTACTGTTTTTTGTATTTAAATTGAGTATTTATGCTAAACTGAATTGTTTAAAATAGTAGTTTTGACATCTAAACTGTATACTTATGCTAAACTGAATTATCTCAAATAAAACTGTTTTGACATTAACTCTCTGTATTTCCCAGTCAGCTGGGGCTGTAGAATACAGACTGCACCTCTGCAGAAGGGTAAGCCCACCCCAACCAACGAGTATCCTGGATATGACACTAAACAATCTGATGGTGTGGTTCCAGTGATGCTGGAGCTTTGGGGAATGTGGAGCACCCCTTCATTGCCATTGCTCACAGGTCCACTCTAGCCCGGAATGGTAGCACCTGATAAGGGCTCTATCTATGGGTCAAATAGAACTAACTGCATACTTATGCTAAACTGAAATGTTTGAATTAGAACCGTTTGACTAAACTAAATCACTTGAAATTAAACTGTGTACTTATGGTAAATTGCATTGTTTGAAATGGAACTGCTGTTGACATTGAAACTGTATTTACGCTAAACAGAATTGTTTAAAATAGAACTGTTTTGATATTTAACTGTGTGTAAACAAAATCTATACTTATACTAAACTGAATTAGCTGAATTAGAACTGTTTGAATAAACTGAATAGCTATAAATAGAAATGTTTTTGACAATTAAACTGTGTACTCATGCTAAACTGAATTGTTTGAAATAGAACTGATTATTTGTATAAAAATGGATTTGGCAGTAAATGACCTGCAAAGGTTGATATGCCATAAAAACCAACCAACCTTACATTTCCACTCAAAAGATTTTAGCTAACTTAACAGCTAACTGAAAAACTCGCAACCCAACCAAACCAGATGATAAAATAATTAACTACCACAACTACTGTTTTTTTTTTTTTTTTACATTAAGAAAAGAAAAACACAAAATTTTATTCAAACTTTTAAGCCCAGTCAGCTGGGGCTATAGAATACACCAACTGCATTTCTGCAGCATGGTAAAACCTCCCCAACGACTGTCCTGGATGTGACACTAAACCATCTAATGGTGAAGCTTCAGTCCTGGAGTTTTAGAGTATTTGAAGTTACCCTTCATTTCCATTACTCCTATACCAACTCTAATCCAGAATGATTGTACTTGTTAGGGTCCCATCTATGGGCCAAATAGAACTGTTAAACCATTTGTGCATAAATAAATGACTGCTGTTAAATTGAATGGTTAGGGTTACATAGCAATACTTGGAACCATTTAACTGTGTGCAAACAAAAGTGCTCTGGCTTGTTTGAAATGTTACCTACAAACTGTTCATTTACAAATTGTATATTTGATATATGTATAAACAGAATTTGGCATTAAATAAACTTACAAGGGTTGATATGCCATAAAACCCAACCAACCTTCAAATTTTTATGTATTTACCCAACTCTTCCACCATAGGCAGGATGTGACACCAGAATAATTCTTAGACAATTTTCCAAGCTGTAGCCATGTCAGTACTACAGTATGGGTGCACCACAAGGAACTCTAACAAAACGCTTGGAGAAAGAGTTAGATGGGAACTATACTAGGATATTTCGTATTGTTTTGAACCATTCCTGGAAGCAGCATCCTTTAAAGCAGCAGCTGTACAGCCAAAAATCTCACAAACCATCCAAGTGAGGCAAGCAAGACATACTGAGCATTGCTGGAAATTAAGGATGACCTCATATGCAACATTTTCCTATGAACTACTACTCATAGACACACTAATGTTGGTCAATCAGTAAAAACTTACATTCATCAGCTTTGTGCAGACACTGGATGCCGTCTAGAGGACTTGCCGAGAGTGAAGGCTGATTGGGGCAGATAGCAAGAGAGAGTCAAAAGAATCTGTGTGGTCTTGATGGCTTGATGAAGGCAAGGCTGTTTTGAATTCAGTTTTCCTTCCCCTAAACTTGATTGTCCAACCAAGGCTGAAGAACCCAATCTGCCCTACTTTTTACTTGTATATTCTCTGGTTGCCAATTTCATTTCCTATGGCAATAACCATTACACTAAATGCTCCTCTGTAAATGTCTATCATTTTTTTGTGATTCAGATTTACAAGTTTCCTTCACTATCTAAAGGTAGTTTCATTTGTAAGTCGAAAATGTCAAGGCAAAGAGCCCAGTCAGCTAGGGCTGTAGAATACACCGACTGCATCTCTGCAGAAAGGTAAGACTCACCTCCTCCCAATGAGTGTCCTGATGATGACATTAAACCATCTGATGGCGAGGCTCAAGTCTGTGGAGCTTTGGGGAATATGGAGTACTCTTCATTGCCATTGTTCCCATATCCATCCTGACCCAAAATGGTAGTACCTGATAGGGTCCTATCTATGGGTCAAATAGAACTGTTTGACATTTAAACTGTGTGCAAACAAATGACTTACGAGGATCATTAAATAAGTTTCCAGACTTTTTTCGTATAGGCACTTTTATTGATAGTACACACATGAAACTCTAGTCCCCTTCAAGGTAATCTCCTCTGGCTGCAATGCACTTGTTGTACCGAACTTCTGGAAGGTCCCGTGAAGTCCTCTTGTGTGAGCATGTCAATGACCTTCGTCACAGTCTCTTTCATATCCTCAGTTGTCTCATAATGACAGCCTGTGAGCTTAGGGAATAACCAAAAGTCTCAGGGAGCAAGGTCTGGACTACAGGGAGGCTGAGGAACTGTCTTTATACCCATCTTGGTCAAATAGTCTGTGACAAGGATGGAGTTGTGGACTGGTGCATTGTCCTGGTGGAAATGCCACTGACCCAATTTGAAGAGTACTGGCCTCTTCCCTAGGAATCTCTTTCTGAACTCCCTTAAAACCACAACATACTAACCCAATCAAATCTGGTGTAGTGACTTCTTTACTCCTCCCACACCTCTCATCATCCCACACAGACTCCCTGCCATCCTTGAATCTCTTATGCCACTCAAAAACTGATGCTCAATTCATGCAAGATGGTCGAAAAGCAGTCTGAAGCATTCCATACGTTTCTGTGGCATTTTTTCCAAGTTTAATGTTCGGTAGGGTTTTATGGGTTCAGTTGTTGCTATCTGGTGATGTGAACCTTTCTGTTAAGGGTTTGTATATCCAAGTGTATATGTGTATCTATTTGCTCTATGAACTTATATCTTTGGTTCAACCCACATATATATATATATATACACGTTTTAGTAGTATTAGGAATATTTGAAACCATAGAACTGTGCAAATTATTTGTATTAATAGTTACTTGAAGCTATAATTGTTTATAATTATAATGATTATAATTGTTTACAAAGGATTTATTTGAAAATATATCATCATCATCATGTTATGCTGCTAGCACGGATATCTCTGACCCTCTTTCACCACTTCTCCCTATCATTCATCGCTTCTGTGAGGTCTTCAGGGCTACATAGTTGCTTGAAATATTTGACGCCAAAGGTAAATTTTTTTTCCAAATATTTCAAACAATAGTATTTTCAGTAATAATCTCTTGTGCAGATATAATATTTAACTTAATAATTCAACTAGAAACATCACTGAAAAAAAACAAAACTTAAAGAACCTCAGAATCTAAGCTTTTTGATAATAATAATAATGATAATAAGAATAACATACCCTCATTAGGTATGATGCTGATGTGATCATAAAAATACATGGGTGAAACATCTTGTACAATCCAAAATGAATTTACCAACGTAAGTGTCATGAAAAAAGGTGACAAAAAATGCAATGGTCTGACAGTTTAGAAACTAATCACAACTTTAACTTTAAAGATTCCAAAATACTAGTAAATATACATGATAAAAAACACTGAAAGATTATTGAATCTAGTATTATTTCTAATTATATGATTAAACAAAGACCTAGGTTGTTTTTTTGGGGGGAGGGGGGGTCAACTTCTCTTTAGTCAAACTGGTAATAAAAAGTTACAAGATCGCTTATTTGAAATAGTCGGGTTTCATTGATTATCTTTTATCTATACTCTCTTTTAATGTTTTTTTCAATAACACTTAAAGTCAAAATCCTTCCAATAATTACAAACAGCTACATAATAATAAACCTGGCATTGGCATAATGCTTAGAGTATTTACCAATGGCCCGGGAGACCTGGGTTCAATCCCAAGGGTAAAGTGAAGCAATCCAGAGAAAGGAGTTGTGCCCTCCCCTACACCTTGATGTAGTAGCTATCGAAAAGGGAGCCTTCGAGTCACCCTCGACTACGGTCGCCAACAACTTTACATAATAAAGTAAACAGAGGAAGTAATTAAAAAAAAAAAAAAAAAAAAAAAAAAAGAGAGAGAGAAACATATATTGTTTTTAAGAAAATACCTTATACTTTAAAAATAAATTTCAAGCACTAATTATGGAAAATAGAATTGAATATAATTCCGAAGATATATCCCATATTGCGTTCAGATTATTTATATTGATAAGTAAAAGTAAAGTTGGTGACTGTAGTCAAGGGCAACCTGAAGGCTCCTTTTTCAATAGCTACTACACTGCAGTGTAGGGGAAAGCACTACTCCTTTCTCTGGATTGCTTCACTTTACCCTTAATCCATACCTTATAATGCTGAGTGTTAAGCAAGGCAGCATCAAGTACCATGTTTTTTGAGTCTTTGGTATGACTTGACCTGGTATTGAACCAAAGCCTCCTGGACCACTGGCAAACACTACCCACTGAGCCAACTTGAAAATATATAGTTGCTTGAAATACTTGAAGCCATGTATTTGTGTTCAAATTATTAATATTAGATAGGGATACTTGAAGCTATATAGTTGTGTGTGAATTATTAGAATTAGAAATATATTTTCTCAACCCCCTCTGCATCAACAGATTGTTACACTAGGTCATTTTTTTAAGTGAAGTTTAACATGTTTGAATTTGGAAATTTCCTTCTCCTCGACTGGTTACCATAACAAGATAAAAGATCCCAGTCTGCCCTATTATTTACCCCGAACTGGAGGGAGAGTAGTTGAATTCATACCTTTCCCAAAGGTGTTGGTGCTATGTGAAATGTAAACAGCCTCATCTAGGATTTGAACTCTGGTCACCAAGTCCATTTCTTGCAATTATAACCACTACACTATAAACATATCTACACACACACACACACACACACACACACAGGGTCATTCAATAAATAAGGGGAATATTTTTGAAAAGAGCAAAATAAAAATTTTTTTCCAAAATCTAAACTCTGCATTGTTTGGAATCAGTTTATAGCAAAAATCGTTTTATTCTTGCAAAAATGTTTTGAGGCTATTCAAAATGGCAGTGCTCCAAACTTGAACATGGGTCTGTCATCAAATCTTTGGTAGCTGAGAAGTACAAACAATGTGAAATTTGTTGAAAAATGTATGATGGGTACAGAGAAACGTGTTTTGGTTAAAAAAAAAAAAAAAAAAAAAAATCCAAGAAGTTTTAATCATTTTTGTTTTTTGTATTATATGCTGAATAGTTAAATCTCAAAATTATGCCTTCAACTAGCTACAACTCAGTCATCAAATTTGTTGCTATTTGAAGGCATAATTTTGGGATTTAACTAAATAGTTAAATACAAAGGAAAAAATTACTAAGTTTCAATTTATGACAGATGTACAATTTTATGTTCTGACTAATTTTTCAGTTAAAAAACGATCTAACCAGCTTTACTTCATTCAAAAGTTGACCTTTTGTTACATGCTGCCTGTGTCAGAAGAGTTTGATGAATGAGTACTTGTAAAATTTTACCATAAAAGTCTTTATCTGACTTATATAAGTGCAGTCTGCTGGAAGAATTCCTTGTCCCTAAAGTAGGTTTTGATTTCCAATTGTGACTTGTCAAATAAAGATAAACCGTATACGAACTATAATAATAAAATGTTTGCGGATACAAAAGAAAATTGGCTCAAGCATTATTCTTTAATAATGACCATTTTTGTCAAGGACAAAAATAATTTTCTATTTGGTTTTGAATAATTCTGTATATTTATTTCAATAAAGATAATTTTGTACCCCTCAAAAATGTTTATTTTAGACTTAAATAAAAAAAAAAAAAAATTTTCAAAGCTAAGGCTAAATTCTTTATAAAAATATGAAAGTGTTGTGCTGTTATGTTGATATTGTTGCATTGGATAAAAGGTTTTGGTTATGAGGTAGCATTCAGAGCATTTAGTTTTTGATCCTTAGAATCCTCCTTGTCTTTGCTCAACAACTTCACCCTAGGTTCCTGGCTAAAAGAAATTAGCTGAAAATCTGAAATGGTTTAATCTACTATTTAACAGCTTGCCATGCTACATTTGTATGCATATATATCTGCAGGACTTAGAATATGCTAACTGTATCGCCTGCAGAAGGGTACTATTCCTCTCCCTCCCAAAAAAGAAGGGTGTCCTAAGTGAAACTAAACTCCATCTGATGGTGATGCTCCAGGCCTGGAGCTCTGTGGCGTATGGAGAACCCTTTTATTATTGGTTGACATGTCATTAAAATCAATCAATCTTATTAACATTCCCTCAACTACATGTATATGGATTATTGCCTCATATGTCAGCCCAGTCAGTTGGGGGTGTAGAATACACCAACTGCAGAGATGCAGTCTGTGTATTCTACACCTTCCCTACGAGTGTCTTGTCTGGGGCTGTAGAATACACCAACTGCTTCTCTGCAGAGGGGTACCTCCCACGAATGTCCTAGATATGACACTAAACAATCTGATGGTAAGGTTCCAGCAATACTGGAACTTTGGGGAATGCAGAGTACCTCTTCATTGCCATCGCTCCCAGGACCACTCTGGCCTGGAGTGGTAGCACCTGATAAGGGTCCTATCTATGGGTTAAATAGAACGAAACAGTGGTTGGCATTTACTGTTTTTATGAATTTAAACTGCGTTAACTCTGTGTATTGCCCAGTCGGCTGGGGCTGTAGAATACATTGACCGCACCTCTGCAGACGGGTAAGACGAGTGTCCTGGATATGACACTAAACAGTCTGATGGTAAGGTCCCATTAATGCTGGGGCCTTGGGGAATACAGAGCACCCCTTCATTGCCATTGCTCCCAGGTCCACTGTGGCTCAGCATGGTAGTACCTGATAGAGCCCTATCTATGGGTGAAATAGAACTAACGGCATACTTATGCTAAACTTAATTGTTTGATTAAACTTAATAGCTTGAAATAGAAATGGTTTTAACAATTAAACCATACTTACATTTAAACTGCATGCTTATGATAAACTGATTTATTTCAAATAGAACTGTTTTTGAAATTGAAACTGTATTTACACTAAACTGAATTGTTTAACATAGAACTTTTTTGACACGTAACTGTGTGGAAACAAAATCTGTACTTATACTAAACTTAATTAGCTGAATTAGAACTGAATAGCTCGAAATAGAAATGTTTTTCACAATTAAACTGTACTTACATTTAAACAGCGTGCTTATGCTAAACTGAATATTTTTTAAATTGAGACTGTACTTACACTAAACTGAATTGTTATATATTACTGCTTTTTTATAGTTTGAAATAGAAATGTTTTTGACAATTAAACTGTGTACTTATGCTAAACTGAATTGTTTTAAATAGAACAAATTATTCACATAAAAATGGATTTGGCATTAAATAACCTACAAAGGTTGATATGCCATAAAACCCAAAAAACCAAACCAAACCCCTGAGTGTCCCAGATATGATCTTAAACAATCTGATGGTGAGGCTCCAGCCTTGGAGATTTGGAGAATGCAGAGTACCCCTTCATTGTTATTGCTCCCAGGTCCAGTCTGACCTGAAGTATTAACACCTGATAGGATCCTATCTATGGGTCCAATAGAACAAACTGTATGCAAACAAATGACTGATGTTAAATTGTGACAGTTATGTAGCAATACTTGAAAGCATTTAACTGTGTGCAAAAAAAAGCTCAGGCTCTTTTACGATTGTTATCTACAAAATGTGTTTAATAAAACCACACACACACGCACACACACATAAAAAGAGGATTTGGCATTAAATAACCTACACTGGTTGATATGCCATAAAACCCAACCAAACCAAATCCTATATATTTAATACATATGTATAAAGAGGATTTGGCATTAAATAACCTACAATGGTTGATATGCCATATAACCAAACCAAATCTTATATATTTAATACATATGTATAAAGAGAATTTGGCATTAAATAACCTGCAATGGTTGATATGCCATAAAACCCAACCAAACCAAATCTTATATATTTAATACATATGTATAAAGAGGATTTGGCATTAAATAACCTACAATGGTTGATATGCCATAAAACCAAACTAAACCAAATCATATATATTTAATACATATGTATAAAGAGGATTTGGCATTAAATAACCTACAATGGTTGATATGCCATAAAACCCAACCAAACCAAATCATATATATTTAATACATATGTATAAAGAGGATTTGGCATTAAATAACCTACAATATGCCATAAAATCAAACTAAACCAAACCATAATATGTGTACTCAGGGGAGGATGAGCTTCGGTGTCCCTTTTTTCTTTTCTCTGTTTATGGTGATTTGAATGTTTGCTTTTTACTAACAGTTATTGTTTTTCTTTCAGGAAATGTGTTATGGTTAGAAGGTTGTGCAGAACCTTCTAAAAAGTTGACTGTGATTGACTGGGAGTATTGTGCATATAATTATCGGTTAGTACTCCATTCTTTCTCTCTCTCATTAGTGGACACATATTAGTGCTCTCTTGACAAAAAGTAAACTTAACCAATTATCGTATTTACTCATGTAATGAATAACTTTTTAAGACCAGTTTTTCACCTCAAAAATAAGATACGTTTTTACAAAGTAAATGTTTACCTTGTTTCTAGGCCTAAATTTATCTTAATTTGTAACATCAATGCAGTGTCTCTGCATTGCCTATAACGTAAATAGAAGCTATTGAACTTTCAAGATGTCATGTGATTTTGTTTATCAAAATAAAAAAGTAAATGTCTCCAAAGTATACTTAATCAATTACATACATAATTATTATATTATCAACGCTATTGTGTATCAGTGGTAGCATTTTAGTATTTTTGGAATATCTATATAAACAGTCAGCTACATTAAGGTCTAGACTACATTCTTTATTTATAGTATCACATTAATTTTGATTGTATTATCATAGTTTTGAAAGTGTAAATAAGTGTTTGAATGTTTTCACTTTATATCATTGGATATTGAAGAAATATCGTAGAAGAAGAGTACTGATACTATTTAATCCATATTTGGCTGGGTGTCTAAGAGGTTCTTATACCCAAAGATATTAGTCTGAAAGTGAATGTGCTATTGAAATTTGAACTTGCTTACAATATTACATTCGAGCATGTTAGCCACTATGCCACAAGTAATTCTACCCATCTCAGATAAGATTGTAGGGCAGATTGGCCTCTCTAGCCTTGGTAGGAGAACCAGTCTAAAAGAAGTTAAAACTCTATTCAAAACCTGAGGAATGTTATTTGGAGAATTTGTGACACTTTGTTGCACCATTCTTCTGTTATCAGCTCATCGTAAAAAGCGAGGCTGGCCCTACACACCATTATAAACAATAACCTGTGTGGGTAATATTGATCGTTGTATAATGATGCAAATGGAGATGCCCATGGTGTAATGGTTGTCGTGGGAAATGGACACAGCGACATGAGTTCAAATCCTGGATGTGACTGATTGCATTTCACATTGCACTAATACCCTTGGGAAAGGTATGAATCCAATTATTCTCCCTCCAGCTATGGGTAACTAGTAGGGCAGACAGGGTTCTTCAGCCTTGTTGAGGCCACCAGTCTAGGAGAAGGAAAACTCTGAATTCAAAACCTGTTAAACTCCACTTAGAAATTGACCTTGTGTCATATCCTACCTGAGAGGAGGGGTTGGTAAATATAGATAATGATGCAAAGAATCATTTAAAAAAAAAAAAAAACACATTTGACACTAGTCATTTAATTTTTTTTTCTTTCTATTTTCAGAGGATTTGATTTTGGCAACCATTTCTTAGAATGGTGTTATGACTATGACGTGAATGAGCCTCCATATTTTCATTTTTATGAAGATGGTTATCCCAAAAAGAAACAACAGGTAAGATCTAACTAAAGATGTGGAAATTATTTCTTAAATTGAAGTGAAACTGTCTACCTATAAAAATTATCTAGTAAAATCTGTCAGCCTCCCTAACTTTTTTAGTTACTCTTTTTATTCTACTATATACACACTAGGCCATTGAAATAATGGTTAGTGTTCAATAATGGTCCAGGGGGCTGGGGTTCAATCACTGGGCGATTCATGCCAAAGACTTAAAAAATGGTACTTGATATCACCTTGCTTAACACTCAGCATCATAAGATACGAATCTAGGGTAAATTGGAGCAATCTAGGGAATGGAGTAGCACGCTCCCCAACACCTTGATGTCACCCTTGACTATGATCGCCAACTTTACTTACTTTATATACATATACAAGGCTCTTTAAATAAGTTTCCAGACTTTTTTCATATAGGCACTTTTATTGATAGTACACACATGAAACTCTAGTCCCCTTCAAAGTAATCTCCTCCAGCTGCAATGCACTTGTACCATTCCAACAACTTCTGCAAGGCCCCATCGAAGTCCTCTTGTGTGAGCATGTCAATGACCTTCATCACAGCCTCTTTCATCTCCTCAATTGTCTCATAACGACAGCCTCTAAGTTTTTCCTTGAGCTTAGGGAATAACCAAAAGTCACAGGGAGCAAGGTCTGGACTACAGTGAGGCTGAGGAACTGTCTTCATGCCCATCTTGGTCAAATAGTCTGTGACAAGGATGGAGTTGTAGACTGGTGCATTGTCCTGGTGGAAATGCCACTGGCCCGATTTAAAGAGTGCTGGCCTCTTCCGACGGAATCTCTTCCTGAACTCCCTTAAAATCTCAACATAGTATACCTTGTAGACTGTCTGTCCAGTGGAAACCCAGTGCATGTAGATCATGCCAGTGCTGTCAAAAAAAGGGATCATCAAAAGTTTGTTAGTGGATTTGCTCTGTCTGGCCTTCTTGGGTCTGGGAGAGCCAGCATGCTTCCACTGGGAACTCTGTCTCTTAGTCTCTGGGTCATAGCAGTAGATCCAGCTTTCATTGCAGGTCACTAGAGCATCAAGAACTGTGAGGTCTGAATTGATCAGCTTGACCATCTCCCTGCTGATCTTCTCTGAGCACCCTTGGGACAAACTTTGCACAAATCTTCCGCATCTTCAGTTCCTCACGAATAGTTGTGTGTACAGTTCCGACACTGACATCAAACTGTGCACTTATTGTCTCTATAGACACACGACGGTCCTTATCTATTAAAATCTTTATTTGGCCAATCAATTCTGGTGTTCTGACTTCCTTACTCCTCCCACACCTCTCATCATCCTTCACAGACTCCCTGCCTTCCTTGAATCTCTTATGCCACTCAAAAACTGATGCTCAATTCATGCAAGATGGTCGAAAAGCAGTCTGAAGCATTCCATATGTTTCTGTGGCATTTTTTCCAAGTTTAAAACAGAATTTTATTGCATATCGTTCTACTAAAGTGTCCTGATGTCCAGATTGCATTTTTGAAATTCACCAGCTGTGACAATCAGGCTTGTCTACAACAATTTTAAATGCCTGTACAAAAAAAGTCTGGAAACTTATTGAAGGCAAATCATATATATACACGCACACACATATACATCCATATATGCTACCTATGCTCACACACACACCTATACTATCCTTTTAATTCTCCTATGTATGTATGTATGGACCTGTACGTACGTACATATTACCTATGCTCACACACTCAACTGTGGAGTACTCCTTCATTGCCATTATTCCCAGGTTTACTTTAACTAGTCATATTTTCCATTCAGCTGGTGTTGTTGACTATGCTAATTGCATCTCTGCAGAAGGGTAAGACATTCCCCACTCAATTAGTGTCCTGGAAATGACGCTAAACAATCTGATGATGAGGCTCCAGTACTGGCGCTCTGGGGAATGCAGAGTACCTCTTCATTGCCATTTCTCCCAGGTCTACTCTGACCCAGATATTAGCACCTAATAGGTTCCTATCGATGGGTCAAATAGGACTGTTTGACCATTTGAACTGTGTACAAACAAATGACTTATGCTAAATTGAATTGTTGGAAATAGAACTGTTTGACCATTTAACTGTATGTAAACAAATGACTGATGTTTATTTGAATTTTTAGTGATACATAGCAATACTTTAAACTATTTAACTTTGTTGACTTATGTTTACAAATCATAGATATCTATTATATATGTATAGAGAGGATTTGGCATTAAATAACCTACAATGGTTGATATGCCATAAAACCCAACCAAATCGTATATATTTAATATATATGTATAAAGAGGATTTGGCATTAAATAACCAACAATGGTTGATATACCATAAAACCCAACCAAACCAAATCATATATATCTATTATGTATGTATAGAGAGGATTTGGCATTAAATAACCTACAATGATTGACATACCATCAAACCAAACCAATCACCCAGGATTTAAACTTGGGTCTCTGTGTCCATTTCCTATGACGATAACCATTACACTATGAACTTTCTGCATATGCATACATACGTGCTACACCTCTACGCATATATCCTCATATAGACATGCTCATACTAATTTGCATATGCATTATTGCACCAAAATATGCATTGCTTGTCGGCTGGGGCTGTAGAATACACTGACTGCACCTCTGCAGAGGGGTAAGACCCCCACCACCACCAACGAGTGTCTTGGATATGACACTAAACAATCTGATGGTGAGGTTCCAGCAGTGCTGGAGCTTTGGGGAATGCGGAGTACCCCTTCATTGCCATCGCTCCCAGGTCCACTCTGGCCCAGAGTGGTAGCACCTGATAGGGCCCTATCTATGGTTTAAATAGAACTAACAGCATACTTATGCTAAAATGAATTGAGTAAACTGAATAGCTTGAAATAGAAACGTTTTTGACAATTAAACCGTACTTACACTTAAACTGCGTGCTTATGCTTAACTGAATTATTTCAAATAAAAATGTTTTTCGACATTAAAACTGTATTTACACTTAACTGAATTGTTACATATAACTGCTTGAATAGTTTGAAATGGAAATGTTTTTGACAATTAAACTGTGTACTTATGCTAAACTGAACTGTTTTCAATAGAACAGATTATTTACATAAAAATGGATTTGGCGTTAAATAACCTACAAAGGTTGATATGCCATCAAACCAAACCAAACCAAAATATGCACCCATGGACAGAAAAGTGTCACAATGTTTTGCATAAATTCTTTAAAGATTTTTTTTCTCTGTTTGAATAGTACTTTCCCTCCTTTTCTAAAACTTATAAAAATTTTCTCTAATTTCAGTATGAATTTTTTGAAGCCTATCTTTCCACCTATAGTAAAACAGAAACCACAGAAAAAGACCTGCAAAGATTGTATATTGAGGCAAACTCATTTACTTTGGCATCACATTATATGTGGGGCTTGTGGTCCCTTGTGCAGTCAAGAACATCAGAAATAAACTTTGGATATTTGGTAAGTAGAATACTGGTTATTTTATGCCACTCTTCCTCAGTAGCAAAGGATAGAAGAACCAGATTAGTTCTTTCTAAAAAAGAAATTTTTTTTAATTTAAAGAATTTTTTCACAAGTTTGTTTAAAAGACCTATTTCAGGCAATTTGTCAGATTTTAAAAATAGTTTATTTCTTTCTAGTTTTTGGTACATCTAAAACTGATTGGACTCTATCTGAAAAAAAAAATTTTTTGTGTTGCTTGATATTTAGAAGGCCTTTCTCTTCTCAGGCAGTTGGTCAGAGTTGAAAAATATTGATTTTTCTATGGTTTTAGACAACTAAAACTGTAGAAAATCAATCTTTTTCATTATAAATTTCAGTTTACAAATACACTGTTGAAGCAACTGCTGACTATTTGACATGCATATACAAGAGTTAACTTTCCTTTGTTTTTATTTTTTCTATTCTCTAAGTGAAGGAAAATCCTAATAGTAGCAATGAGAGAACTTTTCGGGCCCAATTTTCAATGATATCAGGATTGCAAATTTGACATTTGAAAAAAAAAAAAAAAATGTCATGAATTTACACAATTTGTGATCCTGCCCATTAGGACCTCTGCTTTAAACGCATCTTAAAACCATCTTCTTATGGGTATCTGGCTGAAATTTTTAGTTTAATTGAAGGAAATTAAAGAGTTAAGCAGAACACAGTTAAAGGGAAGTAACTTTTTTTCGGAAGCTTTTAAATCTATTATAGGTCTCCTGCCCATGCTTTTTGGAAACAACTGCTCTAAGTTTGTTTTGTTTTTTGAAAAAGAAAACCTTTTTGATTCTATTCTACGATTTTTTGTCTTTTTAAAGTGAAAAATAGAAAAATCTGATCATTAGAATATATTTACATTATCCAAAGTAAAAAGGATCTTAAAAATAAATAAAAATTACAAAGTTTTCTTCTTAATAACGAAAAATAGTAAATATTAATGTTTTGAGATTGCTTTTTATGAGAAAACGTTTTGATATCAACTTCTAAATTGTTGGTGTGTAATTTTGATTAACAAGGTTGAAGATTCTCCACCTCTGTAAACTAATGATTAACATTTACTACTGAGCTTTGTCAAAAATGAGTAAAGAATAAAAATTTGTTATTTTGACATATTTTGATATTTTTATTTTTTTATTTATTTATTTTTTTTTTTTTCAGGAATATGCTATGAACAGGTTTGAACAATACAAACAGATGAAGTCACAGCTTCCCTCCATCTTGGCTGAATAGTCCAGACATTTTTTCTTTTTTTTTTTTTTCCACAGCAGATTTTTTTTCTTGAAATTTATCTGCTAATACCATGGGCAAAAAAAAAGAAAAAGAAAAAAGTTGGGTTGCACTGCTGATCTCCATTATGGTTTTGAGGTGGCACGCAAATATCAAGAAAGTGAGAGAAGGAAAATTTTAAATAATAATAAAAAAAAAAAAAAAAAAAAAAACATTAACAAATGGAAAAAAAAATGATTTCAGAAAAGATAAACATGTATGCTCTATTTTGTTTAAATTGCGTTTTTAAAAAAATCCACCCACAATTACTTTCATTTATTTTTATTTTTTCCTTAGGTTAATTTCAGTGACATGTTTATTATGAACATTTTTTTTCATTTTCTTTAATAATAATTCTTGAATTATTCTGTCTGAGAAGTCTTCTGGATATCAGGAAATCTTTCTACCTTCGACAATAAAAAAGGTAGTTTCTTGTTTTACCGACTTGCAAAGCTGAAAATATTTTATCTGTATAAAACAGGAATTTTTTAAAACTGTTTCTTTTAACCATAAGATAGATCAATGCTTTAAAATTTTAAGCAATATTTTTGAAAAATATTTCAAAATTATTTTTGAGGTCATTAGTTAGAAACCTTTGGATTTTATGGTATTTTTTCTTTCTTTTATTCCCCACTTGTTAATAACAGTGCTTCATCTAAAAAATCAAAACAAAAAATAAAATAAGCTATTAATACTTCTTGTGTGTTTAAAAAAAAAAAAAAAAAAAAAAAACGACAAAAAAAATAGCAGAAATGAAGTATTGGATGGATTTGTAGGTATTGTTTGGACTTCTGCAATACCATTGTTCTTGTTGCTTAGATGGTAAACTTGCTGGTATGAAGAACTAGGCTTCCTTGAAGAAAAAGGGGAACATAAATTCAAGTCTCACTGGGAGTTTTGTCCTTTATTGTCATGTTCATTGTGTGCTGTTTCTTATTCTCGTTGAATTAACAAACTGGATATGATGTGATGATTTTAAAGTGGGAGGGAGCAACTAGAATTAAGGATTATTGATGATGATCAATGACATTACTTTGTTTTGTTTTGTTTTTTTTTAAATAAAGAGATTTTTTGTTCTCCCCCATCCCCACACACCTCTCAGAAATTACACCTGGAATTATGATCTTAAGTCCAAATACAGTCAATTCTAGATTTTTAATTTGCTTATCAATGAACTCCTTGTATTCAAATTGGTACTAATTTCTTATATATGTAAATATAATTTTTTTTTTCTTTTTGTTTATTTCTACTGTTAGAAGTTTTGAAAAAAAGGGAAAAATATTCCCTTACTAGAACTTAGGGACCATATATATATATATATATATATATATATATATATATATATATATATATATACACACACACACACACACACACACACACACTCTGTTTAAGTGTTTATTTGCCATGAACCAGTGCTGATTTTAAAATTTAGTTCTATTTTAGATATTCTTATGTGTAATTTTATTTTGAGAACTTTTTATTCCTGAATTAGCAGCCGGGCTATTAGTCTTATCCTTATTTTACATACACACACAAACACACACACATATATATATATATGTACGTTTGTGTGTGTGTGAGAGTGTATAATATATATAAAAGAACAAAACCAATAAGTTTGATCGTTTTATAATGAAGGATAAAAGTGTTCAATAAAAGAATTGAGAGACTAAACCATTTTTTTTTTTTTTTATATTACATTAAAAACCTTATATACATATATATACTTTTTGTTTATTTAATGTCACACCATTTGCTAAAATGATAGAAATGGTGAAAGATCATTCTCATCAATCTTGTTTGTAATCTAATTTCATTTTTATTTGTTACTGTAGCACAGCACTTTTTGCTTAGGTAATAGACTTAAAATACTTTTAGAGAATAAAGCAATTCTAAATTTCATCCTGTTAATTTCTCAAGGGATATAAATAATAATTATAGAGTACTCATCATTTCTTTGTTTACAATTAATTATAATATAAATTCTTTAAATTGGATTGGATGTAATTTAATACTGAACTTAAAATGCTGCTGAAGGTGGACCTTAAAGGTTAGATAAGAAAGAAAAATTGATATGAATATTTTGATGTTTTTAGCTTGTGCATCATCTGTTTTTTGTTTTTTTAAGATTAAAAACAGTAGCAATATTGTCCTTTCTGTTTTTACTTGGTTTTGTTTACCTCCAATTAATTTTTATCCTGAAAAGCCTTTTATTTGAGACAAAACTAATGCCTTCTACCATCATCCCAAAGAAAAAATAGTAAAAAGATTTTACTTGATATGTTGAAGTCTGAGTATATAAGTTATGGTATCAATAAATCATTAAAGTTATTAGTTTTAATAGTAATAAGTCATAAGAAAATGCTATAATAATTAGTTATAATAGTCATAAAAAGATAAAGAAAGGAATTTATAGCTTGTAGTCGTTGCTTATGTCCTGAACAATATTTTCAAAGGACAGTCTGGATAGAAAGTACATAGTTAAATATATTTCAACTTTTCTGTAGCCATGTTTCTTCATTTTCATAGTGTTAGTCAACTCTTAACATTTCAGTTTGGGATAAATGTGTGTGAAAATTATTGGAGGCTTGCCTTGTCAAACTATACATTTATTTATTTTTAGTCTAAACTACTTTATTCAATATAATCTTTTTGCAAAAGCCTAACATTTTCAAACATTGAGTTTTATTTGGGTTGCTTCTTGACTATTTTTAAAATTCATGTGGCTCAAGTTATTTTGACATTGATAGTGGTGGTGATGGCATTTATTGCAGGTTCCTCGTGTATTTTATGGCTACTGCTTGTTCCTGGTTTCTAAATTGAATAAAATTATCTTAGTGCAGCTGAATAGCTGCCATTTTCTGATTGGGTTACTCAGCTTCTTCCTTATCATGAAACCCAGCTATTTTGCCATAGTAGCTACTAAGAAATACCATTTTAGTACAAATACCATTTCAGTTTGAATGACGAAGCTCTACAGAATACCATTGGAAGACATTTCTGAAGAAGGTGGCATCTGAAATAATGCAAGCTAAAATGTAAACAGTGTATAATCTAAATAAATTAATTTTGAAAAATGAATTTGAGCTCTTCGTCTTCATTGCTCGTTTCAATAAAAGCTATTGAAACTTCTTAATGTTATTTAATTATTACTCTTAATAACCTGTTGAAATTGTTAAGACTATTCTCTTGACGTTGGATAAAATTAAGTCATTGGATATTTCAATTTTATTGTATTTTAACAGATAATTAAGACATTACTTTGAATTTTTATTATCCATCCATTCTTTTTTTTAATTTAAACTATTTTTGCACTTTGTTAAACTTTTTAAAACAATTTTCTGGGGGTTTTTTCTACTTTTTTTTTCATAATTGACAATTTACAGTATTTTTTAATAGGTAA
Source organism: Sepioteuthis lessoniana (assembly GCA_963585895.1). NCBI lineage: Eukaryota > Metazoa > Mollusca > Cephalopoda > Myopsida > Loliginidae > Sepioteuthis > Sepioteuthis lessoniana. The sequence goes on along the minus strand of OY757935.1, from coordinate 67,888,261 downwards.
TTCTTTTTAAATTACTTACAATAAGATGACTTTTTATTTTTTTAACTTTTTTAATAGTAATTTTTATCTGCATTTTTATTTGATTTTTGATTTTTTTTTTTTATTATACATTATAATTATCTTTACAAATGTTCATATATGCAAAATTTTTCTGTTATTTGTTAACTGACCAGATAAAAAATTAAGATTTTTGATTGAAGGTTGGGGATTAAGAAAACTTTAAATATGAAAAATATATATGATCATACTTTTTCTCTTCCTCCTCCTTGTTTTTTGTTGGGTTTTTTGTCTTCTCTTCATCTTTTGGGGTTTTTTTTTTCTATTTCTTTTTATTTTTTTTCTTCCCTTCCATCTTTTTTTTTTTTTTTTTTCCTTCTTTCCATTTCTTTTTTGCTTTTTTCTTTCCGTCTCTTTCTTTTAAGTCTCTTTTCTTTTTTTCTTTTTTTCTCTGTTTCTTTTGTTTTTTTTTTCTTTTCCGTCTTTTTTTTTCTTTTTCTTTACTTCATCATCTCTCTCTCTCTCTCTTTTGTATTGGCTGTTTTGAATGTGTGAAATTGTTTTTGTATCTTTGTTTTACAATATTAACGAAAAATTATCTCTCCTACATTTAACATGTTGAAAATTATTTTTCTGTGATAACCATAAAAGAATCTGTGTTTTTTATTATAAAACTGTTTTTTTCTTTTAAATTTTTTTAGCAGTTTATTGGAAAAGTGGTATATTTGATGGTATTTAGGTTCTAAGGAGTTTCAAAGAAAAAGTGTTCTTTTATTCTTGTAGAAAGTACACAAAAAGTATCGAGTTGTCTGTCTAATTACAGATTACTTTTATATTTGGGTGATTTGATTCCTCTCCCTCTATCTAGTCTTTCCTTTTTTTTTTTTTTTTTTTTTTTTCTAGGTTTCTCCTTGTTTTCAAATTTTATACTACCTCTGTCCGATAATAAGTTACATTTTGTGTATGAAATTTATATGCAAGTTTAATGACTATTATGGTCCATTAATTTTCTGTTTTTCTTTCCTTCCTATTTAAATTTTTTTTTTTTTTCTGGAGGTACGGTTACATAATATTTGCTTTATGTAAATAGAAAATAGAATTTAATTATTTATTAGCATTGTAACTATTAAAAAAAATGAGATTATTCATGTATGGATTGGTATTTTTGCTTAGGATCAGAGTATTTGTATTGCCTTAGTATTTTCAAGTTAATGGCAAAAAAATTTCCCTTTTTTCTTTTTTTTTTTTTTTTTTATGACTTGTTTATTCCCATGACATTACTATTATTAATTATTGTATAATTGTATTTAAATATATATATATAAAGTTATTCCTAATTCTTTTATACAAATGTTTTTGTGTATACCTTTGCATTTGCAGTGTCATAAATTTTTTAAAGTGCAACTCCTTATCTGACAATGATATAATTTTGTTTTTTGGGAGAAAAATTTGAAAAGAGAAGTTGTTCAAATGGTATTTACATGAAATCTTTTTTAACCAAACATTTAATTTTTTCTTTTTACTCTTTAAACTTAAAAAAACAAAACTTTCTTACTGTTTAACTTTTTCATAAATTTTTTTTCTTGAGCTTTTTCTTTAGTTTCTTGGTCTTTTTTTAAATTTCTTCTTTTCTTTTAACTTTTTTAAAAACTTTTTTCTTAATGTTTTTTCTACGATTTTTCTTTTTCAACTCTTTTTTTTTCCTTTCTTTTTTTTTTTTTCTTTAAGTCTGTTAAAAGAATTGAGATGGAGAAAGATCAGTCGAGGTGAATGAAAAAATGTTTTCTTTTACAAGGACAGAAAGTAAGAGCAAATCCGTCCCAACTGACAAACCTGACTTTTTTTATTCATTGGGCGAAAAGTCAAATGAAAACATTTCAAGTTATGCCTGCTTTCAAGGCTAGATGTACAGAGGATAGAAAAATTGTAGCAAAAGATGTTTGACTTCTCATTCAAAGACCCTGATTCAAGATTAGTACAAGTCATAATACTTACTTTCAATATTCTTATCAAAGGAAGAAGTGAAAAAAAAAACACCACTGGTTTGAATACAAAGAAAAAATAATTGCTTGTATCAATTGCTTTTTTTTTTTTCCCCTCCTCTCTCGGAGATTGTTTTGTTTTATCTGACCTGTTTTAAGTACAGATTATTGATCTAAATTTTTGTTTGCTGTGGTCATTTTGAAAATAAACCTGACAAGAGAGATTCTCAAAATGAATTCTCAAAAATGGATCCTGAAACAATTTAATGTTTCACATTTTAAAAATAGACAATTAATGCATGACTTATAGAATTTCTTAAAAAAAACCTTCTACCTATTTGTAAATATTTGTCATCCTAGAAAATTTTTTTCTGCTACCTGAAATGGTGACAGACGGTTTTTAAAAAATGGCCATTAGAATGGACTGTGTTCACTCTATCTGGCTTATAAATTCAATGTTATCCACGTTTGACCCACCTGCTCTACCACTACTTCTTTCTCTCACTACTTACACTGTAACTCTGTATTTTGAAAGCCTATGGTGGGTGACTTTAGCACTTTTCAATAGATGTGAAGATATAAACTTTTTAAGTTAAAATTTGGAAATTAATCTTAAACTTGGACAATATGTATTTTTCTTAGCAAAAAGAACAAAAAAACACACCTAGCAATTTTTTGCTATCTCTCTGAAAAATTAAGTTCCAAATATTTTGGAAATTTTGTGTGATAAATGCCTAATGAATCTTTTTTTTTTTAAATTTTTTTTTTATATATAAAGTTGAGAAAATCAAGATCAATGTTTGACATATTTTTTATCATAATATCTGGGCGTATCAAAAGTTTTGCAATATTTTGGTAACTTGTTTGTTTTATTCTTCAAGTTACAACAAAACCAGTTGAGCTATCATGTTGCACCATCTGAAGCCACCTTTTGTGTCAGTTCTTTGATTCTATGTTGATACCAGATCTTGTTCTTTGAGGCAAAAAAACTCCCTCACTAAAGATTCCACTCCCTCTCAGTTGTTGTGGGAGTCCACATAGTGGCTAAAGTACTGGACTGTGGCCTCATAAGTAAATTCAAACTCCAGTCGCACCATTACATTCAATTTCATACTAATGGTATACTAAGATTCATACTAAGGTATGAACCCCCTTATCCCTCCCCCAGCTTTGGGTCAAATAGTATCAAGGATGGCTTTGGCATTAAATAACTCATGAAGGTTGATATGCCATTAAAGACACCAAATCAAGCTAAACCACTTGGCTGTGGAACAATAATCCAAGGGGGCTAGGTCCGAATCAGTTGCTGGGTGTGACATCAGGTTGATTTCCTCAAGTTCCTGGGGTTTATTTTGGAGACTAGCATGAAGCAAATATTGCAAAACTTAACACACCCTAATAATTTTTTTTTTTTTTTTTTTTTTTGCAAAAATTTATATTTCTAGTGAGATGGAGAAGAGGTTGACAGTGTGTTATTGAACATAAAAAGCATTTTTGCTGTCATTTTTTTAAAAAATTTTTTACTCCTCATCAGTTTCACTTGTTAACGGCAGTCAGTTTCTGTTGTTCAATTTGGAGCCAAAAAGGACCAAGAAACATGCTATCAGTTGGCACTTACACAGGAGTATATATGATGTCACAATAGGGAGAAAGTTTTATAATTATCAAAATTTGGAACATTAATAGAGTAGTAGACAAAAGACTAATATGGTATGAGGTTTAATCTTCTTCTTTTTTTTTATGCTGATTCAAGGAAAGCTAACACATTTATCATCTTTGAAAAAGAAAAAAAAAACAGAAATTAGGATATTGTATACTTTATCATAATCATGCTTCACTCTTTCACGGACAAGATAATGTTTTTAATCTTTGTCAAGTGGGCAAATTATTTTCAGAAAACTTGAAAAATAGATAGTCATATAAAAAAACAAAAAAACCCAAAAACCTAACATGATAATTTGATCAACAATAGTGTGCCATACTACAATGATGTAATGTCATGCAAATTATGGGATATTTCTGTGCATTAACATTGAATTGGGCAATGAGCAGCCAATAGGATAATGCCTTACATTGAGCTAAACACGAAGGTTGCTCTGCCTGTGTACTGTTGGCAACAAAAATTTTGCCGGGAAGATACTTGATAAATCACTGAAATTAAGCAGCAATGACCCTGCTCAGTATTTAGATGGGGGATCTTTTAGGAACAGTAGGTACCTGAAACAATTTGAGACCTGTGCCAGCCCAAGGAAAACCTTAGTAAATTCTAATATATTGTCCAATTTTTTTATTAGTATTTTAAAAATCATTTAACCACAGTATAAGTAAATGGATAGAAATTATATTTGCGGGTATGACTAGTTATATCAAGACATTGTCTTTCTTTTTGTACTCGACGACACTCTTTAATGACTTCATTTTACACAAAAATCAAAATTAAAACTATGAAAAGATATCCATATTACTAATCTAAAGATCTTTTCCTAGTTTTAATTTTAGTAATTGTAAAAAAAAATTAGAATGCAAATCAATGAAAAAAACTTTTGTAGAGTAGTGAGTTGGATCCTCACTAGGTGCCTCATACCTGTGGCCTTGTGCTAAATCTCATAGTTCAGATTAAAAGCACATGAAGGGTAACCTGAAGCCGAATTTTTAAAAATTTTTTTATTTTATTTTATTTTAAGACCATATTTTTCTTATGCAAATATCAATGAGGAACGTTTTGGTGAACAGGGCAGTCTTCGATATTTACATTGCAAAAATACTTGCAAAAAGGTTGGCTTACAGTGCTTTTAAATTGAACTATAAGTTAACATCTCTTTAAAAATCTCATAGTACCTCCAAAGGGAGGTAATTAAATATAGACTTTGTAAAATATTTAAATAACTTTCAACAAATTTGTTAAACCAGTAATTAAAAAAAAAATAAATGAAATCTATGGCTAGTATGCTGGTTGATCAATCAATTATAGTCAATTTGATTTTTAATGGATGCTCTCCCAATGTGGCCTTGTGCTCTTTATTCAAAAAGTAAGACAGACTTAGAATTGTCATATTATTCTGGATTTCAAGAATAGGGGATTATGCGTTTAAAAATACATTGCAATTATAAATATTTAAAAAAAAAAATAAATAAATAAAACCTTCCCCCACCTTGTCTCCCCTCCAAGCAATTTTTAAGCGTATAACCTTAATTCATTGATGAATTCTGATGACTGAGTTTATTGGTAGAAGACAGGTAAAGCCTCTGTTAATTGAAAGAAAAAAAATGACTATTGAATGATTGTGCTTTGTCAATTTGGGTAAATTTTTTTTTTTTTTTTCACAGCTGGCATTCTTTTTTCATTCACTTGATGTGCTGTCTAAAATAATCCCCCAAAATTCGGAGGTAACAAGACTTTTTACATTATACATTACAAACTGAGCTGTAGCATTCAAATTATATCTCTATAAAGTTTAAAATAAATTTCTTGCTTGATAGATTTTTGACACACCACATCAAATTAACACTTAAGAATGAAAATATATTTCTTAAATGAATTGGGGAAAAAAATTTTTTTTCTTTTTGTTTTTGAAAGAAGAAAAAGATTAAATTAAAATTAAAACCAAATTTATTGTTTCCATTTCCTTTTTAAACTTTTTTTTTGCTCTGAACACAAAAAACAGTAAATTGGATAATTTTTTTTTTCCATTTGTAATTTTCTGGAATGAAAAACTAAGAAAAAAATTTCTCCAAGAAACTGGACTTCAACCCTATTTCTTGACCCATGGCTGCTTGAGGATACATCCGTTGTATAAAAAAAAAGAAAACTATTTATCCTATAATGTTCTGGTTGTTTGTGAAAATTCCTTTTTAAAATTATTAAAAAAAAAAAAATTAAATAAAATGAAAAAAACAATGCAGGAGTGTCATATATGCTTTTTTTTTTTTTTTTTTTTTTTTTTTTTGTAATTGTTGTTTTTTTCTTCCCCCTTCCCCTTTTATATTGTTTCAAACTATTATCAAGTATATAGCATGATAAACCTCTTAAGTGGATGATTATATCTAGGACTCTTGAAAAATATTTTTGAAAATAAAAATAAAAGGTAAATAAAACATGGTAATTTTTTCTTTCAATTTTTTATTAAAAATACTCATTACATGTCTATTTATTTTTTTGTTAGCCACAAATTGTGCCTTCCCTTTTCTTGGTTATTTTATGTCTGTTTAATATGTCCAAAATGAAGTGTTGCCTTATTATGCAGTTTCAATTATGAATAAGTATACAAATAAATTTTAAAGGGTATTAATCCGAGAGCAAATGTAATAGCGCAATTGGCATTCGAACTTGCTTATTATGGTTTGGTTTGTTGGGTTCAATGGCATATCAACCTATGTAGGTTATTTAACACCAAATCCATTTTTTATGTCAATAATCAGTTCTATCTAAAACAATTCAGTTTAGCATGAGTACACAGTTTAATTGTCAAAAAACATTTCTATTTCAAACTATTCAAGCAGTTACACTAAACTGAATTGTTATATATAAGTACAGTTTTAATGTCAAAAATTGTTCAATTTAAAACAATTCTTCTTCAGCTAATTCAGTTTAGTAAAAGTACAGATTTGTTTACACACAGTTACATGTCAGAACAGTTCTATGTTAAACAATTCAGTTTAGTGTAAATACAGTTTTAATGTCAAAAAACAGTTCTATTTGAAATAATTCAGTTTAGCACAAGCACGCAGTTCAAATGTAAGCACGGTTCAATTGTCGTCAAATGTTTCTATATCAAGCTATTCAGTTTAGCATAAGTATGCCGTTAGGGCCCTATCTATGGGTTAAATAAAACCATCAGGTGCTACCATGCCAGGCCAGAGTGGACCTAGGAGCAATGGCAATGAAGGGGTACTCCACATTCCCCAAAGCTCCAGCATTGCTGGAACCTCACCATCAGACTGTTTAGTGTCACATCCAGGACACTCTTGGGGGGGAGGTCTTACCCCTCTGTGGAGAAGCAGTCAGTGTATTCTACAGCCCCAGCTGACTGGGCAATGCTTATGATATTGCAGTCTAACACTTTAGGAGTCCTCCACCACCCCTAAATCAGATATTATTTATAGTATCGTCCATAAGTACACTCCCTAACAATTTTTTTTAAATAAAAAGTTAATTTTCTTCTTATGTTACATAGACACGATATGGCTACGTGAAACGTACATAGAATGTTCATAACATATATACATAGAACATAGGAATCTCGAAACACGAAAAACACTTACGACTACTTAGTTCAGGTACGAAACTTTTTATTACCTTTGAGTTTAAAGGTTCTTTGACATAAGGAGAGAGATACACATTCTTTCTATTCTGGCTTTTCCATCTGCCCCTCCCCACCATCTTGTGCGGCGCCCATAGTGCGCAAATTCGTCTGGCTTCAGCAAGCCCTGAAATTCAACCCTTCTCGTTCTGTGTCCAGTTCTTAACTAAACTAACTGACTTTTTCAAATCTCCCCAAATCCTCCGCGCGCTTCTGGTGTGTGATGTCATTCGCACTCCCTAGCCCCATCTCGGGTTTCTATTGTGACATCTTTGAGTGACATGTCCGCTCCACGCATGCGAACACCTGCATTAATATTGCACCTAAGTAACCCATGCACTGAGCCAAAAGGTTCTCAGCCTAACTACCCAAAGACATAAAACGAAATCCCTCAGCCATTATATTACACTTAACCAAACATGCCAAGATTTTATTTCTAGTGGAATGTTGTATGAATTAGCAAAAATCTACGGCATTGAAATCCTTAAACCAAAACTTAAAAAAAAAAAGAAAACATATTTATAAAAGGTACTTATCTTTGAACTGCATCATATTAATATTTTTGGTTACCATTTCTAATACTGGAGAGTTTGGTAATAAATAATACCTAATAATATCCTTTCACCAAGTAACATTTTTTTTTTCATCATACAACGTGTGAAAGCACATGCGATACCATGTCCTCATCAGCCGCCAACTTGGGGTGATAACAGTTTCAGTAGCTCAAGGCAGTACTGCCACTCCTGGCGCTACCAAGCAGCTTTTGCCACCGGACTGGGTATTAAGAGAATTATACATATATATATATATATATATATATATATATTAATGCCAGATCAATTAAGAGCAGAGACTACATTTATAAAAGGTTGTATTTATCTTTGAACTGCATCATATTAATATTTTTGATTACCATTTCTAATACTGGAGAGTTTGGTAATAAATAATACCTAATAATATCCTTTCACCAAGAAACATTTTTTTTTTTTCATCCTACAACGTGTGAAAGCACGTGCGATACCATGTCCTCATCAGCCGCCAACTAGGGGTGATAACACAGTTTCGGTAGCTCAAGGCAGTACTGCCACTCCTGGTGCTACCAAGCAGCTTTTGCCACCAGACAGGGTATTAAGAGAATTATACATACATATATATATTAACACCTGATCAATTAAGAGCAGAGACTACATTGGACGTTAATCTTCATTTTTAGTGTGCTGTTTGTAATTTAAAAAACAAACAAAAAAAAAAAGAATACATAAATGTAATTATTTATTACTGAACATTAATTACTGGCATTAAAACAAAAAAATGTCCAAATAAGAATGCATCTTACATATGTTTTTGTAATTTTATTTTTAGTTGCAGAGATATTGCAATTTTATTTTTGGCTAGTTTTGGTACTATGGAGTTTAGTAATAAATAATACCTAATAATATCTGATGTAACCTAACAAAAGGTTTCCGAATAAGAAAAAATAAAAACGGAGGTTGGGAATGAAATGGAAATCTTTATAACATTAAACAAATACAATCCTTGCTAACAGTGTGAAGAAGGTACCCACTGCCTGTGGTGACTACTTAGTCAGCAAAAATACCCATCCTCGTGTTGTATAGCCATTTACACAAATATAAGCTGGAAACATTGTCAATGATAATGAACAACTTCAATAACAAACGAATACACTTCTTTACAAAAATATAACTCTCACACTTTATTCTCAATGTTTCTGTTGTGTGTGAGAGATGAGTGGAGACAGGGACAGACTGCTATATTGACCCAAGTTCTTCTCTTAACCATAGCAGCACTTCTTCTGCATCTTGGCTTGGGTTGCTCAACCGGGGGGCAGCTGGTCCTTACACTGGCATCTTGTCTCCGACTGAACTTGACGGCCGCTGGCACCTGTCTATATTCTTTCATAACACCCACTTGCTTCTGCTCTTCTTCCACTTATTTACACTGGTGCATCTCTTGATTGACAGCTCAGTCGAGGGTCGATATATAACACTTACAATAGTGTCCAATGTATTTATGAGGAATGGGGCATACACGTTACTGTTCACCGGTAGGGTATGTAACAATATCCATTCTAATTGTCCCAAGAAAAATTTTAAAATCTTAATATCTTTGGTTTAGCTGAAAATTAACTTTTTATAAATAAAAATTGTTGGGAGTGGGTGTACTTATTTACCAGGGATGCTGTCTTAACTTAATGCCTGATATTGTCGGCTGAGTACTGTAAGATTGCTTTGTTGGACTCAGAAGAATCAGGTCAGATACTAATGATAAAAGACAATTTAGCAACCATTCATGGGACAGCTTTAAACCAATGGTTCTCAACCTTTTTTTTTAATTGATGGCCCCTCCCCTCATAGCTATTGATTTTTACTATTATCATATCCTATTTACCAACCCCTCCGGGGGTGTCCTCATGGTGTAATGGTTAAAGCGATGGACTGCAGAATCATAGTAAGCAAGTTCGTACTCCAGTCACACTATTACGTTCACTTTTGGGCAAATACCCTTGGGAAAGGAATGAACCCCCTTATCCTCCCAGCTATGGGTTAAATAGTACCACTACTGTTCTTCTAGGAGAATAGATTTGGCATTAAATAACCTACAAAGTTTGATATGCCATTAAACAAAGAAACCAAACCAACCCCTCCGCTTGGGCAGGATATGACACAAGGTCAATTTTAAGCAGAGTTTAACAGGTTTGAATACAGAGTTTTCCTTCTCCTAGACTAGTTGCCTCACCATCACTATTATGCCTCCTTGAACATCTCCCCTTTTTACTATCTTCTATCAACCTTTAAAAAAATCTTTCCACAGAACTTGTACTATTAATACAATATCTCAATACGGATTAATTTCTGTTTAATAAGTCATCCAATAGTTCCCAAAAATGACCTCTAAAATACTTTTTCCTTCTCACTGTTTCTGAAATCATCCAATTGTTAAAATTTTTTACACTTGCTGTTTTTGATCGAATTTGGTAATTTATTCCCAAAATCTATCACTCTATTAGAAATTAGTTAATGATTACCTAATCTTTTCTTGTTCCCCAATGATACCTCCATTGGAAAAATAAGGTTTAAAAAATTTATTTAGGTATATCTTTAATAAGCGTATGCATTGTATTAAGAATGATTTGAAATCTTAAAAATGATTTAAGATCCAAAAAAAAGGGGATTCTTTGTTTTGGTCACTTCCCTTCAGAGAATTATGTCTGTGACAATTGAGTTTGTACTAGAGAAAGTCAACATGCAATGGTAACTAACAGAAAAGCCAAGAGGTGGGGGATCAGGCCTGTGCATCCACATATACGAGTGCATATGATATGTTTCCAGACTTTTTTCATGTGGGCATTTAAAATTGTCATAGACTCTTGAAAATTTAGTATGTTATTGCTATACCTCTTATGAGATGACTGACCAATTTTTATGATTTCAGGTTCAAATGAACAGCTACAGCAGCAATTGGAATACACCCTACTAAATCCTGATTGTCACAGCTGGTGAATTTCAAAAATGCAATCTGGACGTCTGGACACTTTAGAAGAACGATATGCAATAAAATTCTGTTTTAGACTTGGAAAAAATGCTACTGAAACATATGGAATGCTTCAGACTGCTTTTCAACCATCTTGCATGAATCAAGCATCAGCTTTTGAGTGCCATAAGAGATTCAAGGAAGGCAGGGAGTCTGTGAGGGATGATGAGAAATGTGGAAGGACTAAGGAAGTCAATACACCACAGTTGATTGGCCAAAGGGTTAGGGTTAGGGTTACTATGTTGAGGTTTTAAGGGAGTTCAGGAAGAGATTCCATCGGAAGAGGCCAGCACTCTTCAAATCAGCTCAGTGGCATTTCCACCAGGACAATACACCAGTCCACAACTCCATCCTTGTTGCAGACTATTTGACCAAGATGGGCATCAAGACAGTCCCTCAGCCTCCCTATAGTCCAGACCTTGCTCCCTGTGACTTTTGGTTATTCCCTAAGCTCACAGGCTGTCATTATGAGACAATTGAGATGAAAGAGGCTGTGACGAAGGTCATTGACATGCTCACACAAGAGGATTTCCATAGGGCCTTCCAGAAGTTGTTGGAACAGTACAACAAGTGCATTGCAACCGGAGGAGATTACTTTGAAGGGGACTAGAGTTTCATGCGTGTACTATCAATAAAAGTGCGCATACGCAAAAAGTCTAGAAACTTATCGTATGCACCTCATAGTTCCATTCTGTTTACTATCTTCAAGACATCAACTAACGCGCTTCAGTTATCCATATTGGAAGCATTACTGATAATGAAACACAAACTGGAATTGTGTTTTCAAAAGCAATTCTACTGCTTTTTAATAACCCACCTCAGACCAGCAGAAGAAAAAACTATTACCAGTGCCAATGCAGGATACTGCTGTAGAAGCAAGAATGAACTCATAAGTGACATTCTTCTATGGAAACCCCCACACATAGACGTGCCAGCATCGGCTGACCAGCAAGAAATTATCTACATCAGCTCTGTGCACACACAGGATATAGTTTGGAAAACCTGTCAGGAGCAATGGACGATAGGAATGGATGGAGAGAGAAAGAGTCAGGGAAATCCATGCTAGTAGCACAACCTGATGATAAGTTATTGCCAATTGACACAAAAATCATATTTGCTTTGTCCTGATCATTCTCTCTAGCACACCTAACCCAGCCTCCATTCTACCGTCATCACTTTCTTCTTCAATTTCATCTTTATTATGCTCACTTGTATCATCTTTCATGATTTCATATTCAATTTTATTCAAATGTATTCCCATTATTTATCTTTTTCATTCACATATCTGTTATTCATTGTAATACTCACAACATTTCGGCCGATACATTTTTCAGCCTTCTTCTGGTCTTTCATGTCAGACTCTAGAGCCCACACAAAATCTCAAGCTGAACCCTTTATTTGAACCACAGGAGCGGGTTGTTCCAATTCTGTCAACCATGACCGGGTACAAGTGTTAAGTTATAGCAAGTATTCCTTGTTATTCTTACCTGTTGTTGGGATTGAACCTGCAACTTCCAGATGATTTCACTCAAAAGCACTTTCCAGCCAAACACCTTATCCACTGCACCATGTCTTCTTGCCGGATTCTTTCTTGTGGATTTTCCTCCTCAACTCATCACTTTAGCACGAGCCCACTCATCACTTTCTGGTAAGCAGAATTTGACTGTTTCATGGACTAAGAATTCAAGTTTTCATTTTGATTTTGTCATGGACTTTCTCGGTTTAGAAGTTTTCCTATTCCTGTTCCTTATTATCCTCATTCCCACATTAACTTCGGTATATTGTTGATCTATTCTTCTAAACTTATTAATTCCTCATCTTGGTGTTCTTCAAAACGATTGATATCTTTTTAGTCACCATGTGTTCCATCAATGTCTTTTTTGTCAGTTTTTAATTCTGTTCTATTATCTGCCTTTCTCACTCTACATATTGCAACTCAGACTAATTGACTTTCATGTCTGATAAAAACAATTTATCCATCCTGGCCAATAACTTTGCTTGCCCAGTCGACTGTGGCTGTAGAATACACCTAAACTGTACTTACGCTAAACTGAATTGTTTGAATTAGAACTGTTTGAATAAACTGAATAGCTTGAAATAGAAATGTTTTTGGCAATTAAACTGTGTACCTATGCTAAATTGAAATAGAACTGTTCATTTGTATAAAAATGGATTTGGCATTAAATAACCTACAAAGGTTGATATGCCATGAAACCTAAACTAACAAACAATAACTTTGTTAGGACCATGCCATATGTTGCTGCCATCTCTCTTGTAAAACACACAATCTTCTTATGTTATGACATTATAACACAATACTCTTTTGATTCTGTCTGAGGATTCTGTTTTTGTGCAAGCTTTTCTTGCTGCATCTAATGCATTAAGATGTTTGATAACTCTATCGTATATTTCTGCCTCTTCTAATGCTGAAAGTCGATTCTTCATAACTGATAGTAAATTGGGGTGGTTACTCAGCACAAGTTGAATTGGATTAAATCCAAGAGGGTTTTGCATAGTTTTTTTTGTGCCTTGATTGCTCAGACAAGAGCAATGTTTAGTTCCATTTTGGGATCTTCCTCCATTATTTTCTGGACACGGAAACATCCCTAACATACACCATTTGACTAGTCAAGAGAGACATAAATCTCTACATTAAATTTTTCAACCAGCTCTCCATTGTCAACTGAAAATTTCTTTGGAGGTCCAAAACCAGCAGCTATCCAATTAGCTGTAATACTATCTACAATCACTTTAAGAGTTTTTCTTTTAATCATCTTACTTATACTGAATCTAATAGAGAGATAAACAATATGTAAAAAGTACACATCTTTATATTGCTTTAGATCCATTGTCACAACCATATTAAAGCAAGAGATACCACAAATAATACAGGAGTCTTCTTAAATCTCCTACAAACTTGACACATTTAACAAATATCTTCTGTTAGCTTATCACATTCTTCATAAGTACATCTGAATTTTTTATGACAGCTTTCAGGTCTTTAGCTGAAGGATGGCAATGTAGTTTACGATTAATGATCTTTTCCTTGTATGTTTTCCGTTCAGCCATGTGTACTTTCTTACATTTTATTTCACATTCTTTCAGTTTGGTTGAGTTTTATGGCATATCAACTATTGTAGGTTATAAATGCCAAATCCTCTTTATACATATATATTAATTATATAGTATTTGGTTGGGTTGGGTTTTATGACATATCAACCATTGTAGGTTATTTAATGCCAAATCCTCTTTATACATATATATTAAATATATGTGATTTGGTTTGGTTGGGTTGGGTTTTATGGCATATCAACCATTGTAGGTTATTTAATGCCAAATCCTCTTTATACATATATATTAAATATATGTGATTTGGTTTGGTTGGGTTTTATGGCATATCAACCATTGTAGGTAATTTAATGCCAAATCCTCTTTATACATATATATTAAATATATAGGATTTGTTTTAGTTGTGTTTTATGGCATATCAACCATTGTAGGTAATTTAATGCCAAATCCTCTTTATACATATATATTAAATATATAGGATTTGTTTTAGTTGTGTTTTATGGCATATCAACCATTGTAGGTTATTTAATGCCAAATCCTCTTTATACATATATATTAAATATATGTGATTTGGTTTGGTTGGGTTTTATGGCATATCAACCATTGTAGGTTATTTAATGCCAAATCCTCTTTATACATATATATCAAATATATATGATTTGGTTTGGTTGCCTTTTATGCCATATCAATTATTGTAGATTATTTAACATAAAATCCTCTTTATTATATTAAATATATATATTATTTGTAAACAAATTTTATTGCTAACATATTGAAATGAGCTTGAGCTCTTTTTTTCTGCACAGTTAAATGGTTTCAAGTATTTCTATCAAATACAGGGTGACCCAAAAAAAACAGAACCCATATATTTTTGTAGAAGTAATAATGGGTTCTGGTTTTTTATTTGGTCACCCTGTACAAATAATTTAGTATTAATCATTTGTTTACACATAGTTAAATGGTACCAAGTATTGCTTTGTACCACTAACAATTCAATTAAACATCAGTCATTTGTTTACACACAGTTAAACAATCAAACAGTTCTATTTCTAACAATTTAATTTAGTATAAGTCATTTATTTGGACACAATTTAAATATCAAACAGTTCTATTTGATCCATAAATAGGACTCAATCAGGTGCTACCACTCTGAGTAGAGTGGACCTGGGAGCAATGGCAATGAAAGGTACTCCACATTCCTTAAAGCTCTATGATTGGAGCCTCACTATCAGATTGTTTAGTATCATATCCAGGACACTTGTAAAGGGAGGATGTCTAACTCTTCTACAGAGATGCAGCAGGTATATTCCACAGCCCCAGCCAACTGGGATAATTCTTTCAGTAGAATATCATGTACAAAATATGTATCTAATTCAAGAAATTTTATATTAATTTCCAATGTGTTAAATTTGAAAACCATTGTTTTCATGTTTGATTTGCCTAATGGTTGTGGGGATTTCATTGTTCACTACTTTGATTCAAAGAGTTATCTAATGACCCTCTGAAATTACAAGGAATTTTTATTCCTTGCTTAAACTGGATTTGATTTCCTGCACCAAACTTGAATTTTGTTCCACTAAGTAGAAATTTAACTACTTTCCTTTCACTTGTCGATAATGAACCTAAATACATCTCCTTTTACTCACACTCATTGACTGTTTTACTGTAAGTACTATCCAGAACAGCAGCAGTAACTGTTCCACTCATGAAGACCTTTTATCCTCGTGTGATTAAGCACCTACTTTGTAATGTTCATTACCTTCAGCATCTACCACTTTTGATGTTTCAAAAGCACTTGCTTCCTAATTTCTTTTTCAATGAGGACAATCTTTTTTGAAGAGCATGATTGATTCCCACACAGAGCATTTGAGCTAATTACCAGCTTCATCACACGGATTTCTATAAATGTAGGCTGTACTTATCCCCCCCCCCAGCATGCTCCACTTCCAGATCTTTTCTTTGGAAACCTGCACTAAATTGTGCTTCATTTAGTTTAGATATCTAAACATGCACCATTAAAACTGTATTCTTGAATCTTGTTCCTTGATTACCATTTTTAATTTCAGAAATGTTTCCTTTGACTCTGCTGTGTACACAGGTACTTCTTTAATGGAAATCTCATCTGATTTCTATCTATCTGACATTCCTCAGTTCTCTAAGAAATTTCTAAGACCATTTTTCATTTGTTCATACATTTCATCTCTTTTTTTGTACAGTCAACCACTGTAAGAACAACTTGTCTATTTTATCCAATCCAGCAGGGGAAGGGGGTGTCCTTGTGGTGTAATGGTTAAAGCACTGGACTGTCGAATCATAGTAAACGAGTTTGAACTCCAGTCATGCTATTACATTCACTTTCAGAAAAATCCCCTTGGGAAAGGCATGAACCCTCTTATCCTCCCAGCTATGGGTTAAATACTACAACTACTGTTCTTCTAGAAGGCTGGATCTGGCATTAAACAACAAGGTTGATATGCCATTAAACAACAAGAAGGTTGATATGCCATTAAACAAACAAAACCAAAAAAACAATCCAAAACTGTTGATAAGTTGCATAGCCAGAACGACCTCAGGTTTTGTTTTTTTTAGGTCTTTGACATTTTTTTCGTAAAAATTTAGAAACTGATCCATGATATCTGACTCTTTCTTCAAAAGTTTCTTATATGAACACCATATTTCATGTTTCTTGATTCGGAAATTTGTCTTTCTTGTCTCTGATTATCCTCGTTCCCACATTAACTTCGGTATATCATTGATCTATACTTCTAAACTTATAAGTTCATTGTCTTGCAGTTCTTCAAGATGATTGATATTTTTTTAGTCACCATAGGTTCCATTTTTGTCAGTTTTTAATTCTGTTCTATTATCTGCTTTTCTCACTCTACATATTGCAACTCGGACTAATTGACTTTCATGCCTGACGAAAACAATTTTTCCATCCTGGCCAATAACTTTGCCTGGATCACGCCATCTGTTGTACACTAAGATCATCTTTCTTGAACCACTTATCTAGGATAATAAAAATATGTATGATTTTTCGGACTGTTGTCCTCATCTTTATCATATTTACCAACCCCTCTGCTCGGGCAGGATATGACACAAGGTCAATTTTTCTTTTTAAGTGGAGTTTAATAGGTTTGAATTCAGAGTTTTCCTTCTCCTAGACCAGTTGCCTCACCAAGGCTGAAGAACCTAGTCTACCCTACTATTTACCTATAGCTGGAAGGAGAATAATGGGATTTATAACTTTCCCAAGGGTATTAGTGCATTGGGAAATGTAATCAGTCTCGTCCAGGATTTGAACTCGTGTCGCCGTGTCCATTTCCTACAACAATAACCATTACACCACGGACACCTCATCTTTATTGTTGTTGGTTGAAACACAATGTTTTGGCTGCTGTATCCTCCGCCTTTCCTCAGGTATCCCTTGTTTATTTGGGCATAGAAATGATTCAGTCTGGGAAATCATCTTTAAAGTTTGACTGTTGATCAAACAAAGCATTCAAGAACTTTAAAGATGATTTCCCAGGTTGAATTATTTCTATGCCCAGAGAAACAAGGGACAAGTAAGGAAAACTGGAGGATGCAGCAGCCGAAACATTGTGTTTCAACTAACAACAATAAAGATGAGGATAACAGTCTGAAAAATCACAACTAAAATAAAACACATCAAGCCTCATCTCAAAAATAAAAATCTCCTCAACAGCATTCTCATCTTCAAATCCTGATTTCTTCATTTGGCCAATCTCACTTTCTCATCGACACCTTTTGCAGTTGGTAATATGTTGTATATTGCAAATCTCTGTTGCTTCTTTTCTGTCTTGTTGAATTGGCTCCATTATTTAACATTAAACTTCCAGTCATCAATGCTGGTGGGGTGAGAAATTTGTTTTCTTTCATCAGTCTTTTATTTTTTTAACTGCTCTCTGCTACCAATGTTGAGTAGATCTTGGTTTATACTGACAAGGGATTTCCAGGCCAGTAGAATATTGTAATTTACTAAGCTTTTGGCTCAGACGTGGCACAAAGCCATATAAAAGGAGTGCCAAATGAGACTCGAACTCACTTGTAATAGTTTGCTATTCTAGCTTGTTAACCATTACACCACCTAAGGAGCCCAGGGCAGTAAAATGTTGGTATGTAGGTATGTATCTGACCGCCCACCAAGTCAGAATGCGGACAGAAAGCCATTTTATAATGGAGACCATGCAGGAATCAAAATTCATGCATTACTGATCAAAAAAATACTTGGCTCCGTTTGTATTTCCCCATTGGGACACCTCAAATGTTGAATAATCAACTCAACCTTGTAAAGCAGGTAAGTAAAGCCTGGGGGATGGCCCCCAGAGACCAAGTGTTCAATAGAAATCCAACCACCCAGCACAAATACTAGGTGGTCTGCCCGGAGGTGAGTGGAATGTCTCTCTCCAGTGGTGAAATGGACAGTTTATATTGAGCTCAGATGTTGAGTTCATTTGTATTTGTAGGTGAGACAAATATGTTGCTAACAGGAACCTACCAAGTTGTGAGGGGAGAACTAAAATCAACAAGAACAGTTATATGGAGCACATGTCTGTAATGGTTGGGTATATTATTACATCTTTTTCAAACCAGTGACTGGGGAAAGAATAGCAGAGTTCTAATCTTAGAATTACTTTGTGAGACATAAAATAGTTGTTGTATATGATAAGAGATTAAGATTTTGAACCATTCTAATATAAACATGTTTGGAAAAGAAAAAAAAAAATTCATTAAACAATGTTCATAATTCTCAAGACTTTCTGCAAAATTAACAAAACACTTTTTGACTCTTAGAATAAATCAGTAGCCTATTGTCCTCCAAAAATTTTAAATCCACAGTTACATATCAATCAAAAAAATAATTCGAATTTTCACCATTTTTTTGTTGTCTATTGATAAAGACTTCATAAGAATAATAAAGAGTAAAAGTAAAGTTGGCGACCCTAAGGCTTCCTTTTCAATAGCTACTACACGGAGGTGTAGGGGAGGACGCTACTCTTTTCCCAGGATTGCTCCACTTTACTCTTAATACATACCTTATAATTCTGAGTGTTAAGCAAGTATCAAGTACCATTTTTTTTAAGTCTTTGGTATGACTCGACCTGGGATTGAACCCCGGTCTCCAAGGCGAACACTCTACCAACTAGGCCAATGAGCCGGTTTAAGAATAATAAAAGAAGTTAATTTGATTCGTTGGTTATTTTGTTTAATGGCACATCAACCCTTGATGGTTATTTAATGTCAAATCCTGTTTATATATAGATTTGTATGCATATAGTTTGTAGGTAACTTTATTTTTAAGTGAGTTAGAGTTTATTTGTTTGCACATAGCTAAATGGTTTCAAGTATTGCTGTAAAACACTAATAATTCTATTTAATATTAATCATTTGTTTGCGTACAGTTAAATGGTTTCAGGTATAGTAAATGATTAAACAGTTCTGTTTGATCCATAGATGAGATCCTAACAGGTACTAACACTCCAAGTCAGAGTGGACCTGGGAGTAATGGCTATGAAGGGGTACCCACATTCTGCAAAACTCCAGGACTGGAGCCTCACCATCAGATTGTTTAGTGTCATACCCAGGACACTTGTTGAGGGGGAAGGTCTTAACTCTTTGCAGAGGTACAGTTGCTGTATTCTACAGCCCCAGCTGACAAGATGAAGTTGAATTGCAAAACATTTGTGAATTACAATGGTCATTCCTTTTCAAAGCTACAGAAAATTAATCAAAGAGAGAAGGAAAAAAAGCCATATTCATTTTATTTTGCAAATAAAAATCCCCCGTTCTTTATGAAAATGTCCCAAAGTTGGAAATAAAAAAAAAAAAAAAAAAAAAAAAAAAAAAAAACGAAATAAGATGAATTAAAAAATACAATTTTAAAGATAAAAATGGTTTAAAATGATGAGCCCTGTTAGAGTTAATGTACGACTGGATTAAGAGGTTCTGCTCGAATATTGTTTAAGTCCAAGGAGGAATCAACATCATCATCAATTTCCCCAATCACTGCTCTGAAAAAAAGAAAAAAAAACAAATCATTGAATTTTAAATTTCTATCATACATATACACAACATTTAATCAGAGAGAGAGAGAGAGAGAGAGAGAGAGAGACAGAAGAAAAAATTTTTTTTTTCAAAAGCTATTTCAATAACATCTCAGAAAACATTTACTTTGAAAAAGACAAGGTTCTTTAACCTTGGTTAAGTAACCAGTCAAGGAGAAGGAAAATTTTGATTGGTTTGGTTTATTGGGTTTTATGGCATATCAACCTTTGTAGGTTATTTAACGCCAAATCCATTTTTATGTAAATAATCTGTTCTATTTAAAATAATTCCGTTTATCATAAGTACAATTTAATTGTCAAAACATTTCCATTTCAAACTATTCAAGCAGTTATTTAACAATTCAGTTAAGTTTAAATACAGTTTTAATGTCGAAAAACAGTTCTATTTGAAATAATTCAGTTAAGCATAAGCACGCAGTTTAAATGTAAGTACGGTTTAATTGTTAAAAACATTTCTATTTCAAACAATTCAGTTTAGCATAAGTATGCTGTTAGTTCTATTTAACCCATAGATAGGGCCCTATCAGGTGCTACCACTCCGGTCCAGAGTGGACCTGGGAGCAATGGCAATGAAGGGGTACTCCACATTCCCCAAAGCTCCAACACTGCTGGAACCTTACCTTGTTTAGTGTCATATCCAGGACACTCTGGGGCAGGGGGTCTTACCCCTCTGCAGAGGTGCAGTCAGTGTATTCTACAGCCCTAGTTGACTGGGCAAGGAAAATTTTGAGTTCAGACTCGTTGTACACTACTTAAAAATTGACCTTGTGTTGCATCCTGTCCGTAGTGGAGAGATTGCAAGTAAATCTATACCTCAGAAAAAAGAGAGGTAAGTATGGTAAATGGCTTTGATGAATAGAGTTCAAATCCTTCATGAGTCCTTTTGCATTTCATTTTGTGCTAATGCCCTTGAGAAAGGCATAAATCCATCTCTTCTCATTCCCACCAGCTATGAAAACATAGTAGGACAGATTTTGCTTTTTCGCCTTGGTATGACAATCAATCTAGAAGATAAATTCAAACCAGCTGTACTCCACTTAAAAATTGACTTTGTCACATCCTGCCAGTAGTGGATTTGGTTGGGCTTTATGGCATATCAACCATTGTAGGTTATTTAATGCAAAATCCTCTTTATACATATATATTAGATATATAAGATTTGATTTGGTTGGGTTAAAACCAAATGAATGGCATATCAACCATTGTAGGATTTTTAATGCCAAACCTTTTTTATCCATATATATCAAATACATATGGTTTGGTTGGGTTGGATGTTAAGGCATATCAACCAATGTAGGTTATTTAATGCCAAATCCTTTTTATCCATACATATTAAATATAAGATTTTAAAATAAATTTCGTAAATAACATTTTCGAATGAACCTGAGCTGATTTTTTTTGTACACAGTTAAAAGATTTCACTTATTTCTATCCAATATACATAATTCTATTTACTATTAATCATTTGTTTGCACACAGTTAAATGTTTTCAAGTATTGCTATTAAAAACTAACAATTCAATTAAACTGTCATTTATTTACACACAGTTCAATTTCAAACAAGTCAATTTAACAAAATTCATTTGTTTGTACTCAGTTTAAACGTCAGTTTTATAGGACCCTTTCAGGTGCTACCACTCCAGGTTGGTGGACCTGGGAACAATGGCAATGAAGGGGTACATGAAGCGGTACACTGCATTACTAGAGCCTCCCCATCAGATTGTTTAGTGTCATATTTTGGACACTTGTTGCGGGGAGGGGGCCATACTCCTCTGCAGAGATGCAGTTGGTGTATTCTACAGCCCCAGCTGACTGGGCTAACCAGTAGTGGAGGGGCTAGGTAAGTACATACTTCAAATAAGGAAGCATACTTAGAGTAACAGTTCATATCATAGGAAATGGAATTGGCATCCAGAGTTCAAATCCTTGACAAGGCTGTCTATGTTTTATTTTATGCAAATGCCCTTAGGAAAGGCATCCATCTGTTCTCCCACTAGCTATAGGTAAAATAGCAGGGCAGACTGGGTGGAGGGTTAGGTAAATCTATATTTCAAATAAGAAATACATATTAACACCATCTTTATGATTATTTACACAAAAAATGTCAACAGATAAAGAGAAAACGAAAACACTGAACAAAGTTTTCAGCAACAACACACTATTTTCACATGGTTACCACCAGCAGCTTTGCATTTTCATCAGCAATGATCAAAAGCCTGCGAGTTGTGCTCTTAAAAAAATGCAACAGCAGAGGCAAACTAATTTTCACAGACCGCATCACTCTCAGAAAAATGTCTGTCATCAGCCCAATTCACAAGAACAAGCTGAGATGTGCTTCCTTTTGTCAGTTGACAACTGTGTTAAATGTACCTTGTCAATCACTGTTGTAAACTACTAAAACCAGGGATCAAGATTAACAGTGTCTCATTGTCTCAAGGACATTAGAATATTTGTTGGAGAAAACCCATGAAACAGTCAGGCCTGGGAGACCTGGGTTCAATCCCAGGTCGAGTCATACCAAAGACTTTAAAAATGGAACTTGATACCACCTTGCTTAACACTCAGCATTATAAGGTACGGTTCAAGGGTAAAGTGGAGCAATCCAGGGAATGGAGTAGCGCCCTCCCCTACACCTTGGTGTAGTAGCTATCGAAAAGGGAGCCTTCAGGTCACCCTCGACTATGGTCGCTAACTTTACTTACTTATAAATAAAGAATGAAAAATTTTCTGCAGAAGTAATTTTTTTTTCTTATTTCCTCCAAGTCTATGAAAAACTTTAATTTTTTTTTTTACAAGGAGTTAAGAATAGAGGCCACATTGTTTCTTTGTATTTTTATTTTGGTTTGGACTGTTGTTAAGCTTTCATATGAACTAGTATAAAACCATAAAAGCAGGTTTTATTTCATTTCATTTCTTATGCCCTCTACATTTTATATCATCAATTCAAAATATTGTTTTGAACTTTTTTCAATGATTTGAAAATTTGTCTTTATTTCAAACAAGCAAAAAATTGTCTTTTTTGTTTAGTCGTTATTTCATTGTTGCTTAAATGAAAAACACAGAGTCCACAATTTAAAGACTAAATAGACCAAAATAAATATTCATTTCCTCAATATTTTTATGGTGTTTTTATTATGCTACTAACAACTAGATGATAATTAAAAAAAAACACCCCCCCCCAAAAAAAACCCCAAAAAAACAAACAAGATTTTGCTTTCAGGACAACGAAAATTGTTTCAGGATAGTTTGTGGACAGTAGTGAAAAAAGTGAGATTGGACACTTGGCTGAAATGCATAACCTACTGCCTAATTATACTAACAGCTACTATTTGGTCTCTATAAACATGCAACAAGTAAATGACAACTCTGCTTTTGTGTCAGATGCCATTTTACCTGACTGCCATTCAGCTGCTATCTCTAATAAAGCAAAAAATCTATTATTGATGAGGAGATACAACCTCTACTGCCATATCACCAACAAACACCCCTGATATTGAGAGAGAACATAATGCTTGGTTGTTGATTGTTTGGGTTTTTATGGCATATCAACCATTGTAGGTTATTTAATGCCAAATCCATTTTTAAACAAATAATCAGTTCTATTTCAAACAATTCAGTTTAGCATGAGTATACAGTTTGTCAAAAACATTTCTATTTCAAGCTATTCAGTTTAGTCAAACAATTCTAATTCAGTTTAGATTTTGCTTACACACAGTTAAGTGTCAAAACAGTTTGCTACCAGCCGACTGGGCAATACACAGAGTTAAATGTCAAAACAGTTTTATTTCAGATAATTCAGTTTAGCATAAGTATACAGTTTAGATGTCAAAACAGTTCTATTTCGAGTAATTCAATTTAGCATAAGTACACAGTTTAAATGCAAAAAATAGTAAACTCAAGAAACCACGGTTTAGTTCTATTTAACCCATAGATAGGACCCTTATCAGGTATTACCACTCCAGGCCAGAGTGGACCTGGGAGCGATGGCAATGAAGGAGTACTCCGCATTCCCCAAAGTTCTAGTATTACTGGAACCTCACCATCAGATTGTTTAGTGTTATATTCAGGACACTCATTTCGGGAGGAGAGGTCTTACCTCTCTGCAGAGATGCAGGCAGTGTATTCTACAGTCCCGGCCAACTGGGTGAGAGAGAACATAATATAGTAGGAGGTTATTACTTTGAGAGTGACCTTCTTACAAGTGTTGTACAGAGACTTTTGTCTATTGCAGGTGACTGTGGAAAAATAGTGTTTTATAATTGAAAACAAGAGGTTAAGTAGTGTAGTCTATCTAGTTATTACTTGAAAAAATTCATCAATATTTGAATTTCAAAAATGCCTTGTGTTAACACAACAGAATTTTACATTACTCTATGGTGAGACTGGGTTATATGACAATATAGTTACACTGGATTTTATATATATATATATATATATATATATTCCTATATAAGAAAAATTATCATTCTTATATAAGATTATTGGTTTGCAATGGGCTTGAATCCCATTGAGGGGAAAGTTCTCAAGATGAAAATGTCAGAAAAAATATGAAAATCTTACTTACACATTGTCTCCACGTATAATATACAATCCAAGCACAACTTGCTCTACACCAGATGTAGAACTGAATACACGTTCGTGGCTCTCATCTAGGATGAGGTTAATTGTTTGATCAAATCCTTTCAGTGTACCCTGCATAAAATAAAAAAGATTTATACTTGAAAAGCATCAATTTTAAACTGATTTTGGCATAAATAACCCAACAAGAGTTGACATCAACCAACCAATCAACGATATCATCATTTTACGCCTTGGGAGTTTTGAACACCAACTCTAATTTGTGGTTTTTTACTGGAATCTGAGCGACAACAAGTCTTCCAGATCTCCAGGACTCTTCTAAATATCCTAGCTGATTTTAGCAGTGCTGATGTCTAGATGGTTTCAACTCTTCCTCTGATCTTCAGTCCATCCAGTCTCTTTTTTTCAGGTTCTTTAGCATTGTTACAAGTACTCCAACTAAGATTGGTATCACCATCACTTTTAAGTTGTACAATTTTTTCATCTATGGCCTGTTAGAACAACAAAATCCACCAGACGACAAGTTCTTTTCTTCTTGTGAATTAAAACTAGATCTGATCTTCTGGCTGTGATTGGGTGATCCGTTTGTATTTCAAAGTTTCATTTTCTAGGATAGATTCTCATTTATGCATATTACTATTTGTCAATATGGTCAAATTTTAGTCACTTGTACAATTCCCAGAGGATCACTTTACTGA
Source organism: Sepioteuthis lessoniana (assembly GCA_963585895.1). Taxonomy (NCBI): domain Eukaryota; kingdom Metazoa; phylum Mollusca; class Cephalopoda; order Myopsida; family Loliginidae; genus Sepioteuthis; species Sepioteuthis lessoniana. The sequence goes on along the minus strand of OY757935.1, from coordinate 67,863,000 downwards.
CTCATGCTTGATTTTGTATTCCTTCTATGCTAGTTGTAGTTATTGTTATTATTATTTTTTTATTTTTTTTTTTTCATCATACAACGTGTGAAAGCATGTGCGATACCATGTCCTCATCAGCTGCCAACCAGGGGTGATAACACACTTTTGGTATTTGTCACCGGACAAGGTATTAAGAGAATTATATATATATATATATATATATATATATATACGCCAGATCAATTAAGAGCAGAGACTACATTGGACGTCAATCTTCATTTTCAGTGTGCAGTTTGTGATTTAAAAAAATATATATATATATATATATATATATATATATATATATATATTATATATACACTATTATATAATCATCTACACTATTCAGCTGCACCTTTTCAACACTGTTATACAAGTATTGAGATTCTGATAATTTTAAATCATTATGTTAAACTGAACCTGGAAGTCATTGAAGCTGCTCACTGAACTCAGGAAATAAAAGTAAATGAAACAATATCTGATTGTGCTGTCCAAAGTTGATTTAAACATTTTTAAAGGGGTGACTTGTTCCTGGAAATAAAGCCCAACTACCAGCTGTCAATTATGATGCTTTAAAACACAAGGTAGGTAAGAAAGAACTCAATCAAAAACTTTCAGAAGAGCAAAGATCATCAAAACATTCCAAATTAAACTACCAACTGTTCATATCAATCATAGTCTACTTTATATATATATATATATATATATATATACTAAGTTGGCCAACTGTAGTTGAGGGCGACTCAAAGGCTGCTTTTTCAAAAGCTACTACACCAGGGTGTAGGGGAGAGCACTATTCCTTTGCCTGGATTGCTTTACTTACCCCTGATCCATATTGTATAATGCTGAGTGTTAAGCAAGAAGTCATCAAGTACCATTTTTTGAGTCTTTGGTATAGCTAAACCTGGGAGCGAACCCAGGTTTCCAGGACCATTGCTGAACACTCTAACCATTATGCCAATGGGTTGATATATATATATATTGGTTTCTTTGTTCAATGGCATATCAACCTTTGTAGGAGGTGCCCGTGGTGTAATGGTTATTGTCGTAGGAAATGGACACGGCAACACGAGTTTAAATCCTCGACAAGACTGATTGCATTTCACATAGCACTAATACCCTTGGAAAAGGTATGAATCCCATTATTCTCCCTCCAGCTATAGGTAAATAGTAGGGTAGACTAGGTTCTTCAGCCTTGGTGAGGCAACTGGTCTAGGAGAAGGAAAACTCTGAATTCAAACCTGTTAAACTCTGCTTAAAGATTGACCTTGTGTCATATCCTGCCCGAGCGGAGGGGTTGGTAAATATGATATCAACCTTTGTGGGTTATTTAATGTCAAAGCCAACATTGAAGGAGTACAATAGTGGTGCTATTTAAACCATAGCTGGTGGGGATAAAGAGGTTCATACTTTTCCCAAGGGTATTAGTCCTAAGGTGAATATAATAGTACAACTAGAGCTTGACTGGTTGGTTGGGTTTTATGGCATATCAACCTTTGTAGGTTATTTAAAGCCAAATCTATTTTTATACAAATAATCAGTTTTATTTCAAACAATTCAGTTTAGCAGGAGTACATAGTTTGTCAAAAATATTTCTATTTCAAGCTATTCAGTTTTGTCAAACAGTTCTGATTCAATCAATTCAATTTAGTATAAGTATAGATTTTGCTTGCACACAGTTAAATGTCAAAACAATTCTATTTCAAACAATTCAGTTTAGCATAAGTACACAGTTTAGTTCTATTTGACCTATAGAACTAGGGTTTGAACTTGCTTCAATTGATGTCACAGCCCAGCACATTAGCCACTATACCATAGTGGACTCCCCTTATCCATATCATTCTACTGTCAGTTGAAGTACCCTAATGTTTCATCTGAGACTGAAGATTTAGTTTTATGTGTTATTGATAATAGTTTTATACTAACTGGAGCTTCTAAAAGTGTAAACTTGTGCCAAACTAAGCATAATGAATATCTGGGTAGCTAAACTATCCCAGTATCTGATATCTTTCCACTATTCCATTCTTCTGTCCATTGAAGTAATTGCATAAGAACACATATCTGTGAATGTTCATGCCTTTATATAACAAAATTATATTTTTTATAGTTTTTTTTTTCATAGATTATTACAAAAAATGAAAATGTGATCTTTTTCACTCAAGAGAGTCATGAAACAACAAAAATAAAAGAAAATTCTTACCACAATAATTCGTCCATCAGCAGTCACAATAGAAACCGTTTCTAATTTTTGAAGTCAAAGAAAATTTTTTAAAATCACTTAAAACAAAAATAGATGAGACCAACATCAAAATATTGAATCTGAAATTGAAATTGTGATAAATTACTTAAAATACTGACTTGAAATATTTAAGTAAAGTTGGCGACCTTAGTCAAGGGTAACCTGAAGGCTCCCTTTTCAATAGCTACTTCACCTAGGTGTAGGGGAGGGCATGACTCAATTCCCTGGATTGCTCCACTTTGCCCTTGATCCTTACCTTGTAATGTTGAATGTTAAGCAAGGTGGCATCAAGTACCATTTTTGAGTCTTTGGTGAGACTGGATTGAACCCCTTGTCTCACAGACCATTGGCAAATACTCTAATCATTAGGGCAATATAAGTAATTCTTCAGGAATTTTTTGACCTTGGTTTAAACAAAAAAGATTGAACTATCTATTACCTTTTATTTTATGTTTTAACTAGATATACACAGATAGACCTTTTGCCATATCTATCTGTAATTTAGTATTAGTTTCAAATTTCCTAGATAACTACATCAACATACTTCACATTGTTTTGGTTGCACTAGATCTGTTTTCTTGTTGGCGCACTTTTGTTAACACATTTTTTGAAATCTTGATAATTGTAAACTTTATTTTTAAAATGTCATTAGTTTAATTTATGAACTCTTTGTGTTATCTAATGCCAAATTCTAATTTTTATTATTTAGAGTTTTTGGACTATTGTCTTCATCTCTATTGCTATATTCACAATGTTTCGGACGATATGTCCTCTGGTCTTCTTCAGGTGTTTGTTGAACTCAAGAGCCTACACAGAACTTTGAACCACATCCTTTTTTTTTATTTAATCCATGGGGGTCGCTTGTTCCGATTCCATTAACCATAACCGGGTATAAGTGCTAAGTATTCCAGTATTGATACTCGCCTCCAGTCAGGATTAAATCTGCAACTTCCAGATGATTGTCTCTTTAGAAGCTTAGGGAACCAACGCCTATAATAGTTACACTATGTGTCCTGCTGGATAGTTCAGAGTGAATTTTTGGGACTTATAAACTGATGCATGCAAGATAAGAAAAGAGAGAGAAATCTTTCTTATTCTCTTCCTCTCCTTTCGGTCACCTTTTTGCTTTGTCTCATTGCTCCCTTGTTGTCCTGTTTTTTCTCCTTTCTTTTCTTTGCCTCGTTTGTCTGCCTCACTACTTGGACAGACTGCCTCCTCAGAGATCTGCCAAAGTTCACTCGCTACTTGGCTACTGGTTTGTCCATTTATTGACGCCAATGTTTATGCATAAGGCACTTAGCAACATAATACCAGAACCAACTAAATGAGGGGATGGAAAAGAATGGATGCTCTCTTCCTCTCCCCTAAGTCATCTGTTCCTGGTTCAATTCCAGGTCTCACTCTGACAGATGATGCACAGCGCAACCCTTATTTTTTTTATCGCAAGTTAGCATGATGGCTGCTATAGTAGCCTCACCATCAAATGCAGTTGGGGGAGGAGAGATCTTACTCTTCTACAGAGGATGCAATCAACATATTCTACGACCCACCCACAGGACTTATAATCAACTTAAATCTAATAAAATGATTTTAATAATTCAACCATAAATTTAATTTTAAAAAATCATCAATTTCAATGTTACATTACACAGAAAATGTTATATTCAAGTAATAAATACTACAATCTTCAAAGACTTTTAGAATTTAAAAAGAATATAAAAATGATTTTTCGAATTTAAACAATAGAAAATCTTGAAGACATTAATAAGTGTTGATTATCTACAGAAAAATTTATGAAGAAATGATTTCAATACAATTTGGAAGAAATTAATTTTTTTTTTTTTATTACTGGAGCTTGGATTAAAGATCCATTCAATGTTTAAAGACGACCAGCAAATAATAAATGGAGTTGAAAATGATATGTTTATTCACTTCAGATTCAACTTTACATGTATGATTTCAAAAGCTGACAATTAAAAAAATGCTGGTATACTTGGGCCTGCTCCCATAACAAAACCAATCTTAGTAAATAACTACTTAGTTTATAACTTTGCTAAGATAACTGATTTAACTCCTTAAACACCTGAGTGGCCGGTATTTGTACCGTTACCTAGAAGTATATATATATATATATATATATATATATATATATATATACATACTGGGAGGAACTGAATTCTCACTCTATATCGCTATTGCCTGGAAAATGCAATCAGACCATGAAATTTTATATTTTCAGCTATTTTTCTGCAAGAAATGTAGGGTTCGGGTGCCCATGGACATAGGAGGCCCAGGGTTCTAATCAAATTTTCTTAAATATTCAAATTTATTCTCACTATTTTTTTCTTCTTTGCCATGATCTTTACTTTTAAAAATATCAAACTTTTTTCAACACTTTCTTGGCGAGAAACGTTTTTTTCTTTTTTAACGGTCATTGTAAAAGTGACATTAAAACTGGATACTCTCACTTAGATATACATATAAAAAAATATCATTATTATTATTATTATTATTATTATAAATTTATAAACACATGCAATATCTAAACTAAATTGAACACATTTTAGTACTTTGTATATCGGATTAAAGAAGTTTAAAATGATAATCAACGGCCATTTTCGAGCGGAAAATATCAAATTTCAAAAGTAAAAGTAAACATTTTTCTCCAATTATTTAATAATGCGAAGGTTTGGTTCCTGATCAACTCCCCACCCCGAATATATAAGCTCTGGACTGTTTTCCTCGAATTATATTATATATATAACGGTAATTTCTTTTCGAGACTGAATTAAATTTACAGGTATGACTCAAATTAAAAGCTTTTTTTTTTCTTTTTTTTTTTTTTAAATTCTAAGGTTTACGTATTATTAAAGCTTCTGTAATTTGGTCCCTTTTCCTTAAATATGGAAGCCTTGAAATTGTAATAACCGCTGCTACTTTGGTCATTTATTGTTGTAAATAGCACGACACAAAAGGTAAGAAAACGTTTTGATTAAGTAAATATGGGATGCATCATTTATATATATATATATATATAAGCCATAGAAAGTAAACAAAAAATGTAATAGTGTTATTGAAAAGTGTAAAAACTTGGTTTCTAAGTTTTACTTTTAAAGTATGATTTAAATTTATGGTTTAAAAACCAATTACTGTATTGCACAAGTAAAAATCAATTTTGGGGGGGTTATTCAAAATCTCCCTTAATAATAATAAATGAAATAATTTTTAAAAAACCCTAAAAAACAACATAGCATGCAGCAAAGGAAGTTTAAAGTTATCGTGTGTCTTTTTTAAAGAAATTTTTTGACGCTTTCTTGATCTACCAAACAAGCACGCAATATCTGCTTATTGCTCTTTTTTTAACATGCGAAAGGGGCAATGAAAATTAGGATTTGGCTTGTACCATACTTGCATAAGTTTGGGGGATTTTTTTTATACCTAGCAATTTCATAAAACTTTGGGCTTTACAATACGAAAGTGAACCGGCAAAAAAAAAAGTCCAAAATTATTTGAATTTAAAGGGAAAAAGTTTTAAGTATATAATAACAGTTGTGGGTTTCCATACAAAGAAAAAGGGAACTATTCAACTCAAAAACTGTATTAAAAACGAATAAAACCTACAGCGTGTGCTGGAAAGTTTTAACATTTGGCCATGAACACAGAAATGGGAAATTATAATTGTAGGGTCAAAATTTCGTGTAGCATCTTATTTCATTATAATTCATAAAATGTGTAATATTTAGAATGAATAAATAAACATAAAAAGTATTTTCTTTTTGCAGAATAAAATGTCGATTTTGATTTTTTTTTTCCTAAATGAATTGATGTTTTTCTTTCATTGTTATTTTTATAGTACTTTGACAAGTTCTGAAATTCTACAAATAATATACTGTGATAAAATTAATCAAAACAACACAAAATAAAAAGATTAAAACAAAAACATTTTAAGTTTTTCGATGCCGGTATAAGCTTTTAAAACACAGCCCCTCACGTGTTTAAATAAAAATCTTTACAAAATAACTAACCAGAACACAAAGTGCTTTTAAAGAATCAATTAGGTATGCATTTAATGGGCTCCTTGTAGGTTATGAAATAAAAAACCACCTTAAAATACAAATGCCAAATCGGCCTTTATTGAAAGAACAACGAATTTTGAATCTATTCAGACCGGCATGGTTTGATTCACGCTGCTCACACAAATTTTCACAATCAAAAATATGCAAAGTACAAACAAAAAAACATATCAATTGCTTAATAAAGGATACTGCTGATATAATTTTCGAGAGCTGAAGCCATTCTGATTTCACCAAATCCTCAAAAACGTAAATTTACTTTCCTTTTTCCCAAAATTTTGCTCCCCTCTCCCAAATCCTAACAGCTTGTTTTCGCCGCCATTAGTCTTTAAACGGCTACATATAGGTTTCGTAATTCAATCATTTAAAGTATGATTGTTTAAAAAAATGAATTAAGTGTATGTAAAGGTAAATTTATTTATTTGGCCAATTTATATCGCATGCATTTCAAGTTATTTATTATTCATTTTTTAAAATACGGAACTAAGAAAGATATCTGATTAAGGTGACCGTTTTGCTCATGCGCGGTTACTGAGGACGCAAAGAAATGTTTTGTTATTTTTTCGAAATGTCTTCTTGATCAAGTCTGAACAAGAAATCAGTCTCCGAAGAAAAAGCAGTAAATATTGGACCATTTCCATCTTTTGCTGGACGTTTCTGATCATTTCAAAAGGGGATGAAGGATGCCAGCCAAGTTCATGGTAAAATTTCCCACCTGTTGTGATAAAATTATCTTTTTAAATTTTTTGGAACCAGTCTCGGCGCTGAGATTTGAATTTTTTAAAACTGAGATCTTTTTTTTTTCCGATTTATGTCGTTCTGATTCCGATTATTGGTTTTCGATCTGCTTAAAACTTAAAATATATCAGCATAGTAAATACAGATTAAAAAAAAAAAAGTTTTATTTCTTTTGTGGAGATAATGTTTTTATTCAATTTTTGAAATATTTACACCTTTAACGTTAAGTTTTTAAAAAAAAAAAATCCCCAGAAAACATGAAAATAAAGAGTATTTTAAAGATTTATTTCAAGAATTGATTTTGATTTAATTTTTAGTTTTGAAACTAAATTTTAGAGTATTTTCTGTTTATAGTTTTTGCCATCGAAATAAACAGATACTAGTAGTTTCAAGAAAGAGGTTAAAAAAGTAAACTTTACGATGGCTTATATCTATATGCGTGTGTGTTTGTACTTAGAGCTTGACTTTGTTTAACACATAATTACTAGTGTGAAACACCCAGTAAATATCGTGGATTTATCGTCCGTCCCACCTCCGGACGAATATGGCACAAGGCCTTTTTAAGGTGGGTCCGGTCACTGGGCAAAAGCCCACACGCGCCCGGCATTGCCAAAAATACCTACAGCCCCGTCGGCATTCCCCTTATTAGGGGCAACGGGCAATAAACCCAACCCCCAAATGGGGTAAAGCCTGGTGGGGATGGCCCCCTGAGGCCGAAGGAAATAACCAGTGCCGAGGCACACCCGGCCCGATCCGTGCCAACACCCAGTAAAGATCGAACTCGCTACTGTTACAATAGTCTGCTATTTAGACTGACCCGCCGCGAAGAGCCTAAGTAAATTTTAAAAGTTTTATTTTTAAGTTGTATGTCACTCACTAGTTTAAAGTCAATATTGACGTTTAGTTTGCTATTATTTTATGGAATAGGTAGATTGTGTATGGCTTGTTTCTCAGGTGAAAAGAGTTTGCCTGCCGCCAAAATCAGCATGCGAAATCCTGTTATTTACCTTGGCTTGAACACCGATAGCAAGCTGTGTAACTAATCCACCAAATCGGTCAAAATTGATCTTTGGAGTAAAATGTAAAATTGTGACGATTTTTCGAACATGTCATCACTAACATTAGAAGCTTACTCTCGGATTGACTCCTAAATTTCGTCAATTACAAAATTTCTGTTTTTGCGTGTGTGTACTCACCTGTTAAGTTACTACTGCCCTATATTTGAAAACTAGATATGATCATTGGATAAAAACTTTAACACACCTTATATTTAAAAAAACAAACTTGTTTTTTCTTTTTGCTGGAAACTTTTTGACACACCAGACACCTTTTTTCTTTTTTTTTTAAATTTCCTGCTTCTGGAACAACCTGGCGGATAGTTTCAATTTTGTTTTGTTTTTCCCAATATAAATAAAAAAAAAAAAAAAAAAAAACAATTGCCAACCTTTTAATATAGGTGGCTGCAAAAGTTTTTAAAGAAACTTAAAATATTTTATTTTAAAAAATTACGTATCTCTCAAAGTTTCAAGTTAAAAATTATTTTTATGATAGCAAAAATAAATAATTAAATAACAAAATTGAAAACGAAAGTTCACCACCCATTTAATTATTTTCTAAATAGCCGTTAATTTTCTCGTCATTGTAAACTAAGCTCAAACTAATGGCTTAAACTTATCTAAGACACAATTTGGTTTATTTATTTTTTTAAAGACATTTTTATTATTGATTTAACGCTATTCCAACCCAATAATGTTTTAGACAAATTCCGTCTAAATTTTGACACTGTCTTATTTGTCTATATCCAGCTTTGGCACATTCAAATTATTTTAGCTTTATTCTTATCCAATAAGATCTAACTTAAGCTAAAAGACCGTTCGACCAGGAGAGTCATAACCAGTGAACCATATACAAATAATAGCCTAGGAAAGTCTTAATTTGCGATTTGTAAGTCTTTTTGGGGATTGTGATTTAAAATACAAATAGATTGTTTAGTCGGTTAGACTAACTAGCAATACTTAACCATATGGGTTGGAGGGTGGCCATTATTATAAATGATAAAGGATGTAGAGTCGATTTTTATTAAGTTTAGAATGATTATTCGTATATAAAGAAAGTTTTATTTGTTTATTTATTACTGGTTATTGCCTTGTTTACATTGATCATGACGAACGGAAGACGGGTTCTGTCGAAAATCTCAGATACCCTCGAAAAACCCTTTAAAAAAATTGATAAATATTAACTTTTCTGATTGCTAAACTTTGAAGGGTAGTATTAACCTAAATAAAAAATTTAAAGTGTGTAAGTCCCCTCCATTTATATTCGGTTGACTGTTGAGATTAAATGAATTCCTTCTTAGAGCGACACCTATCCCATACACAGAGGATCTAAGTGAATATGGGGAAAGAGAGAGCCAAGATTACCAAGAGAGTAGGTAATCATGGTGAAACGGACACCTTTATACTCTAAGCTGGAGACGGCAAGAGACAGATCCCACCTAAAATCCAGTCTGAGCCAGATCTCTTTATACAGTTTTCAGACTCCAACGCTTTCTGAAAGTTTAGTTGAGATTATGTTAAAAATGATGGAGTCTTTGCTGGACAAACTGACAAACTTTTGGTGAATTATAAGATTATAATTAATAATTATATATATGGGTACATTATTTAATTTTCCTCACCCCATCAGGTCAAGTAATGGTTTTTTGATAGGTGATCACTGATTTAATAGTTGAACATTTTCTGTATTGGTTCCAAAAATGTATTATTACCTAAAACAAAATATAAATAATGGTAAAAAAAATAAGGAAGTGCTTCATTAAGACAATGTGTATTCAAATTTGATCTTAAATTAGATTTGGCCCAGTTGGCTGGGGCTGTAGAATTCACTGACTGCACTTCTGCAGAGGAGTAAGACCCCCCCCCCATGAGTGCCCTGGATATGACACTAAACAATCTGATGGGGAGGTTCCAGTGATACTGAGGCTTTGGGGAATGCGGAGCACCCCTTCATTACCATTGCTCCCAGGTCCACTCTGGCCCGGTGTGTTAGCACCTGATAGGGCCCTATCTATGGGTTAAATAGAACTAACGACATACTTATGCTAAACTGAATTGTTTGACGAAACTGAATAACTTGAAATAGAAATGTTTTTGATAATTAAACTGTACTTCCATTTAAACTGCGTGCTTATACTAAACTGAATTATTTGAAATGGAACTGTTTTTTACATTGAAACGGTACTTATACTAAAGTGATTTGTTTAATATAGAGCTATTTTGACATTTAACTGTGTAAACAAAATCTGTACTTATACTAAACTGAATTAGCTGAATTAGAACTGTTTGAGTAAACTGAATAGCTTGAAATAGAAATGTTTTTCACAATTAAACTGTATTTACATTTAAACTGTGTACTTATCCTAAACTGAATTGTTTGAAATAGATCTATTTTCATAAAAATGGATTTGGCATTAAATAACCTACAAAGGTTGATATGCCACAAAACCCAACCAACCATTAAATTAGATTAATTTTTTATAGCGTTTAAAACCGTCTAGTGTTATTTTGTGCCGAGGTTACAGAATTGCATTCATATTTATATTTTTATGTAGTTGTTTCTTAAGAGTTTTTTTTTTTTTTTTTTGCACGTGGTCCGATTAAATACAAATAATTTTTAAACAGGTCTCTTTGACCCAAAGATAGAACCCTAACAGCTACTACCACTTTGGGTCAGAGTGGACCTGGCAGTAATGGTAATGAAGGGTTACTTTACACTCCCTAGATCTAGAACTGGAACCTTACCATCAGATGCAGTTTAGTGTCGTACTCAGGACCCCTCCTGCTTTTTGTGGGGTGCTCTTTCCTTTCTGCAGGGGGATACATATTCTAAGCTTTGCTGACAGGACAAGTAAATTTAGTGATCTCTGATTTTGAACAATTTTGACATTTTATTTAATAATGAGTAATGTTTAAATCTGGTTTCTTATACTTATTCATGGCCTTTCATTATGAAAAGAGTTTTTGTAAAGGTATAATATAAACTCTTGTAAACATATCAGAAGTGAGACATTATATAACTTCAAAAACAAACATAAAAGATGTTTAAAAATAAACACTTGAAGGTCAGATTTCAATTAACAAATCATATGCGCACACAAAACCCTAGAGGTGATATTGCTTTGTTTTTATGTAACTTGATTCCTTCAAGATAATGTTTGACAATAAGAGATAATAATGGATAAAATTTTCAGTGTTTGTACAAAATAGCCCCCCCCTGAACTTTACATAAAAAGTACAACGGTCATTTAATAAGGTGAATTTTGCCTAAGGAGTTGGCACAGTTTACAGATGCACTTTTTTCAAAGAAATTAATTGTGATGGTTCCTTACATGTCTCAGAACACTGTCAGCATGATCTTATTTACTGACTGCTGTATCTGGAACTTTTTATTTACCAGAGAGTCAGTGTGTTTCCACTCTATGGACTGTCTTTTTGACTCAGTCTTGTAGTGGCAAACCCATGTTTAGCCCATTTGTAAAGATTTTTTGACTCAAATATATTTCTTTGTATCTATCACAGATTCTTTTGCAAATTTCACATGGTTTGCTCTTCATAGCCACCTAAAAATTGATGACAGATCTCTATTTAAGCCTGGAACACTGATTTGCTGACATTCTGAATAGCCTCAAGACAATTTTTGCTATAAACTAATACAAAACAATGCTGAGTTCACATTTATGGAAAAAAATTCTGAAAAAAAATTTATTTGGCTTTTTCCAAAAGTTTTTCCAAAGTCATTGAATGATCATTTATAAGAATATATTCAATCAAAACAAGACTAATTTTCAGTTATTTGCTTCATTTTTTATTGAACAGTTTCAGTTCAGTCCTAAAATTACAAATCAGTCTTAGGTGCCTACTTACTTTTTTTTTTAAAGTGGTCACCCACCTAAGTACTGCACTAATTCATTGCTGCTTAACCCCAGTGATCTTGTAAGAACTGCTGTTTCAGTATGACTTGACTGTAAACTCTCAATGTGTGCATTCCTGCTTATAATTTTAAATAAACTATGTTAATACTTATATAACTGACTTAAAAGAACAATTATATTCATAGATGAGACAAGACATTCAATTTGGAATGTTTTTTAAAGCCTTTTCATTGTTAAACTTGGAGATTTAAGATCAACAACACTTCTCTAAAGTGTCACCTTTGTACATAGATAATGGAACATTGTTGAATCTGTACTGACAGATATAATATAAGGGGTTTCAAAAAATGTAAATACTTCTATGACAGTACCTTTATGATATTTTAATTTCAGTTTTCACCTGTTCATCATCTCCGTCAACACATTCTTGGCACTTTCCATATATGGTCTCCATAATATCAATTCAACTATTCTTATAAAAGTATTTCAATGGAAATGTTAACTTTTTTAATCACCTGTGAAAGATTCCAAGAATATCTTGACAGTGATGGTGAACTGGTGTTTGAAATCATATAAAGGTATTCTCATTGAAATGTTAATATTTTTAATCACTCTGTATGGTCAGTACCAAACCTTTACGGAAAAAAGTTTGCAAATTTTAAGGTGCTAATGAATACATTTACCAGAATTCTATTTTAGAAAGTGACTTCTTTTTTTTAAATCTAAAAATTTTCTTTTTCTTTTTTTTTTTTTAAATTGTTTTTTAAAAAATGTTTTTACTTGCTTAGTCAATCTTAAAACTTTTTAAGAAATTCTTCAATTGAAATACTAATAAATAAAATATTATTTTGGGATAAAATAATTATCTAACTGCAGTGGTTATTAGATATGGAAAACATTTCTCTTATTCAATGCCATTTTAATTAAATCAATTAAAAATAAAGTGAAGTTCTCAGTGAGTTAAACTTGCTAAATTCATTTAGTTTAATGGTTACTTAATTCTTCTTATTAGGCTTGAATTTCAACCTTACAAAATTATTCCCCTTGTAATGTAACATACTCATATGCAGATGCATGCAGAAACATATTCAACACAATAAAGACGAGCGGACACAGTTCTTTAGAAAAATATACATCTCACTTTATTTGAAAAGGTTCGAAAGGGTTACGAAAGGTATTATATGTGAGAGGTGAGTTGGACACTGAACAGAACTGCAACATATTGACCCCCGAACTCTTCTGGCTATAACAGCATTTCTTTTCCGTTCTCCTGGGGTGCTCAACCGGGGGCCGGGGACATGGTTCTCATTCCAGCATCTCTCTCTCCAACTGATCTGAACTTCCTGTCGCCGGGGTTATATAATAATTTGACGCCCACCTACTTCTTGCAAGCATCACAATTCGCACTCAATTCAACCCTTCGACAGTCAAGGTTGTCCCCTGGTATCTTCGACCGGATGCACCTGTTATTTACACAGGTGCATTTCTGCTTTTGACAGCTTAGCTGAGGTCAATATGTTATATTAGGTTGATCCCCAATTTTGTAGCCTAATAACTAGGTCTTTATAATTTTACCTATACTCAAATATATACAGTACATATTTGATTTTTAATATTAAGCCTGAAAAAATATTTTAAAAATGTATTTAATATCAAATATTAAAAGCTGACATTGAATTTTGTAATATTAAAGAAAATAAATTCTGAAAAAATAGAATTGTTAAAATTTCTTACAAAAACAGCTGACAACCTATAAATAGCAAATACAGTATCATCTTTTAATAAGTACATTTCTATAATTTTTTTTTTTTTTTTTTTTTTTCAAATAAAAATTTGATTTTCTTCTAAACCAGAAACTAGGATTTTATTATTTCTGGTAGATCATTATATAATCAAAATAGATATTATTACATATATATTATCAAAGTATATAGCATTAAAACTAACCAGAAATAAAATTGTACAAATATATATATATATATATATATATATATATATATATATATATATATATATATAAATACAGATTTATATGATTTGAATTTCATCGAAAACGAGGAATGATTTGAAATCTTGCAATGAACTAACGGAAAGTGGATTCTGCACAATGTTTCTAATGTCAGGTGACATATTTTAAAGAAACAAACGCTGATTCATTGATCAAACGGCCAATTTTTCTTGTCATAAACAGCCAACTTTTCTTGTTATACAACTTTTCCAAATTTTTATATATTTTTACACTTTTTATACATCCATCTACACTTAACATCACTAATAAAACCCCTCACACTCCTGATGATGATTCAGCAGAACCGAAACGCTATAGTGTCAACTGACTTTGTTTCTCTATAAATCCCCACTTTCTATTTGGATTACTTGTTGTCAATTTTTCTTCACAAATTGATGGATTACTATTCATTATTTTTTTCCATGTATATATATATATATATATATAAGGTGTGCTACATATTCATTGTTTTGGTTACAGAGTCTCAATGCTGTCAAGTTTGATAATAGATAATACCCAATCATATGTTTTGATTGTATAATGTTCCACTAAAAACAATAAAACCCTGATATCTTTAGAAGAAAATTAGCTTTTTATAAAAAGAATTTGTTAGGGGATGTATTTACGAGGTGTATACAATAAGTTTCCAGACTTTTTTCGTATGGGCACTTTTATTGATAGTACACACATGAAACTCTAATCCCCCTTCGAAGTAATCTCCTCCGACTACAATGCACTTGTACCGTTCCAACAACTTCTGGAAGGCCCTATGGAAGTCCTCTTGTGTGAGCGTGTCAATGACCTTCATCACAGCCTCTTTCATCTCCTCAATTGTCTCATAACGTCAGCCTCTGAGCTTAGGGAATAACCAAAAGTCATAGGGAGCAAGGTCTGGACTATAGGGAAGGTGAGGAAGTGTCTTCATACCCATCTTGGTCAAATAGTCTGTGACAAGGATGGAGTTGTGGACTGGTGTATTGTCCTGGTGGAAATGCCACTGACCCGATTTAAAGAGTGCTGGCTTCTTCCAACGGAATCTCTTCCTGAACTCCCTTAAAACCTCAACATAGTAACCCTAACCCTTTGGCCAATCAACTGTGGTGTATTGACTTCCTTACTCCTCCCACACCTCTTATCAGCCCTCACAGACTCCCTGCCTTCCTTGAATCTCTTATGCCACTCAAAAACTGATGTTCGATTCATGCAAGATGGTTGAAAAGCAGTCTGAAGCATTCCATATGTTTCTGTGGCATTTTTTCCAAGTTTAAAACAGAATTTTATTGCATATCATTCTTCTAAAGTGTCCTTACATCCAGATTGCGTTTTTGAAATTCACCAGCTGTGACAATCAGTAGGGTGTATTCCAATTGCTACTGTAGCTGTTGATTTGAAGCTGAAATCATAAAAATTGGTCAGTCATCTCATAAGATGTATAGCAATAACATACTGAATTTTCAAGAGTCTATGACAATTTTAAATGCCCATACGAGAAAAGTCTGGATACTTATCGTATGCACCTCGTATGTGTGATACTGTAAAAAAACATTCTGTAACTTTGATTACTTTTATTCCAGGGAAAATCTGAATACCACAAACATTATAAGTGGAAGCCATCTTTATCCAAGCAGGTTATAGTGCAGGCTGCTGGTGCTTCTCCCATTTCTAGCGAGTCAGGTAGTTTCAGTTTGTGATGCTGTATTCATGTATAGATTCATTGATTCTTTATTACACTTGCCTCCATCCTTATTTAATTTCATCAACATCAGCATTTTACAACAGAACATAATTATGTGATAATTTGAATCAAGGGAAGAAGAAATCATCTGTAAAGTTGTATGGAAGCAGCTATATCACATATCCCAAAGAATTAAAAAGTAGAGAAATGGTTAGCCAGCTAGTCCCACAATTAGAGTTTAGTCCTCATTAAGTCCTTCATCACTGCTGTGATCCTGTGCTAGACTAAGCTAAGTTTAGTAAATATATACATTGTGTCATTTCAAGTTAATCTTATATAAGCCTAGTTTTGTCTTACAATAATTTAGAACTTTGGATATTTAAGAAAGACCATGAGTATCTAAATCCATGGTTTATTGGGGTTGACATGGCATAAATCTTCATTATAATCAGTTATCTGTTTTAGATATTCCTTGAGGAAGGTGTAATACCTGCTAATCTTCCTATGAAGAGTTACATACCCTGTTAGCAGAGCTTAGAATATACTGACTGTATTTCCAGCAGAGGGATAAGACACCCTCCCTAAAATGCAGTTCTGGAGCTCTGGGGAGTATGGAGTATCCATTAACTGTCATTACTCCCAGGTCCACCCTGACCTGGAGTGGTAGTACCTGTTATGGTCCTATCTATGCATCAAATAGAACTGTTTGAAAATTATTAGTATTTGATAAAATACTTGATTCCATACATTTATTAATTATTTGTATTAAGAACAGTTACTTGAAGCTATAATTGTTTACTAAGGATTATTATTATTATTATTAGTTACTTGAAACCATACAACTGTGTATAAATTACTGGTGTTAGATAGGTTAGGTTTGATTCAATTGTTTTATGGTGTATCAATCCTAGTATATTAGATAGGAATACTTGATATTACATAACTGTGAGCAAAAAAAAAGAAAATAACTTTAAGAAGCAACTATACAAAAAATGTAAATATGAACATACGATGAACATGGTTCCCTAACCTCTAGATATAAAATAACCCTAAACAGGTTGACATAGCAATAAAATCAATTGATCCATATGAAGAGTTATAGCGTTATTCTCCAAATTCTAAAGGATTGGTAACAAAATGAATATTGGGTTGCAAAAATACCGATTAGGGTTGAAAAGACAAGTCTTAACAGGATAGAAACATCTAATAAAAAAAACAAAAGGACAAAAACCATATAAATCCTTGCTGGGTTATTTAACACCAAAAGTAACTTATTACAAATAATTTGCACACATATGGTTTCATGTATTTTAAGTAATTATATGGATTCAAGTAACTTATCATTATCATTTATAAACAATTATAACTTTATTAATAACCTCTTAAAATAATTTATACACAGTTATATAATTTCAAGTAACTATTTTCTATTTAACAATAATTATACACTGTTATATTGCCTAGTGGGTACAGTGTTCGCCAATGGTCTGGGAGACCTGGGTTCAATCCCAAGTCGCGTCATACCAAAGACTTTAAAAATGGTACTTGATACCTCCTTGCTTAACACTCGTCAATATAAGGTACATATCAAGGGTAAAGTGGAGCAATCCAGGGAAAGGAGTAGTGCCCTCCCCTACACCTCGGTGTAGTAGCTATTGAAAAGGGAGCTTTCTGGTTACCCTCGACTACAGTCGCCAACTTTTACTATCTGGTCTCAAGTATTTCTAATACTAATAGTTTTAAAGTAGATTTATTTGATCCATTAGCGGAATCCTAATCAGAGGAATCACCATGGTGTAGGGGCTAACGTGCTGGACTGTGACATCGTAGTAAGCAAGTTCAAACTCCAGCCAGGCTATAACATTCACTTTTGGATTAATACCCTTGGGAAAAAGTATAAACTTCCTCCCCTCCAGCTATCAGTTAAATAGTACCACTACTTTTCTTCTACAAGGATATCTTAAGCATTAAATAACTCTCCAAAGGTTGATATGCTATTAACGAAAGAAAATAACCAAACAGGTACTATTACTCCAGGTTAAAATGGACTTGGGAGTAATGGCAATGTCAGGGCACTCCACTCTTCCTCATTTGTTAGCATCTAGGTGCATCCATACAATAGTACTGACACATCCATTGCATATTTTATTTTATTACAGAGATCAGATTTCCATATGATTGATAACCTGTCAATATTAGTCTATGCCTTTGCTTGGCATATGTTGCCATCACTTTCAGTTAATGAGATATTGCTGCCAAAGTATGCAAATGGGTCTATTTATTTCAAAGGCTTTTCACTTATAGTGAAAATGACTCCTTGGAGTTACTTGTATTTTCTTCTTATGCATAAAAGTATTCTCAGAGAAAACTACTTGTGGCTTCACATCTTTACCATGAATGAAGACTTAAAAAAAAATAACTTAGCAGGGGTGGGAATCAAACCAAAAAATATTACTACTAAGTTCTTAATTAGTTAAAAGTAAAAATTATTCTTTATATTTACTGAACTCATCTTTGTAAGGCACAAAACCAAGAGGAAAGGATTATTATAATTATTGTTATCTAATAAAAGTAATTAGGCTATTGGTCTAATGAGTAGAGTGTTTGCCAATGGTCTGGGGAACTGGGGTTCAATCCCAGGTCAAGTCATATCAAAGATTTAAAAAATGGTACTTGATGCCGCCTTGCTTAACACTCAGCATTATAAGGTAAGGATCAAAGGTAAAGTGGAGCAATCCAAGGAATGGAGTAGCACCCTCCCCTACACTTCAGTGTGGTAGTTATTGAAAAGGGAGCCTTTGGGTCACCCTTAACTAAAGTCACCAACTTTAATTTTTACTTACTTATATGGTTTTAATTATTCCTTTCTAATATTAATGATTTGCAAGCAATTAAATGTAGTTCACAATCATTTTAAACCAGCTAACACTTTATACATGGTTGCAATATCAATGTTTTAAGAGACAATTTATTAATGTAGTTTACGATTATTCAAAGAAACTCCAACGGACCTATTTCATTGGGAGCCTCACTCTGGATTACAGTGGATCTGAGAGTAATAGCAGTAAAGGAATTCACACATCCCAGAGCTCCAGAATTGAAGTCTTACTACCAGATGCAGCTTAGCATCATACATAGGACACTCTTTTTTTTCTTGGAGGAAGGTCTTACCCTTCTGTAGGGGATGCAGTTGATGTACTCTAGGCCCCACTGACAGAGCAATAATTTATCTGGTTAGTGGGTGTGACCATGCACTTATTGAAAAATTGATCCCCATTAACAAAAACAAATTCATTCACAAAGATCAGTTTCATCAATTTTCATTAAATTCTTATCATTTAAAAAGAAGAAATAGGAGAAAAATCTAATATAAAATTATGTTCTTTCATTATATAAAAACAGAAATTTGGTTTTAAAATTTGTGTTTATTTTTCCTTAACATTTGATGTTTCTATTTCTCATAACAATAAAGAAAATCTATAGTTAACAATGAAAAAAAAAATTAAAGTACCTATCGTAAGCAATAAGGTTAAACAAAATAGTTTATTAAATAAATATTTGACAGGATTTTTTAAAAAGTATTACTTACAAATTGAAGATATAATAATTCTGTTTCTATATATTGGGAGAAAATTTTCATATCAGATTTTTAGCCAAATTTGCTCTATGAAAAACTTCAGTTTTTGTAAAGAAATATTCTTATATCTATGTGAGTCACAGTTAAAAGACTTATCAATTTAAACATTTTTGTTTTTATCCAGGTAAGTAATAATGCTATATAATTATTTTAAATCTTCAGTTTGGAGAACTATCGATAAGCCTAATTAATGTTTTATTAAATGTGAATAATTATTTGATAGCAAATCATTCATTATTATTTTTTTGGCTTTCTATTGTTAGGGAACCTTTCTCTATAAGAGTTCTTTCTTACTGTAGAAAAACAAAAAATTCCTTTTAAAACCTTACCTTGGTTCAACAAGTATATGTACCCAATATAGTACGGTTTGGTTTGGTTGTTTAATGGCAATCAATGTCCATGGGTTATTTAATGCCAAAGCCATCCTTGTTGAAGAATACCAGTGATATTATTTGATTCCTAGCTGAAGTGGGTGGCTCATACCTTATCCCAAGGGCATTAGACCAAAAGTGACCATAATAGCACTAATAGAGTTTGAACTCAGAAGCTAGGCATTATAAACCTTAACAGCTATTGCAGTTAAGGTTATGGCTCTGTAGTTCTTTGTGATTCTGAAGTTGCCTTTCTTAAGGAAGGATGCAACATTTTGTCCATTTCTCTATTGTGTTTTGTTTATAGATTGCATTACATAGTCAAAGAAGTATATCGTCAAATTTTCTTGTCTTCAAAACTTTAGGGGGTAGTTCATCTAGGCCTGTAGTTTTTCTAAGCAGGTTCATAAAATGTTCTTTCCATTTCAGAAGTCTTTCTTCTTGTCAGTCAGCTTTTAGTTTTGCTCTTAATGTGGTCTTTCTTCCACTCACTTTATTTACTGTCTGCCATGTTATTCATGACTGTCTATCTTCTACTGAATTTCTAATTTTATTGATTTAGCCTTGAATGTATTCTAATTGCTCTTTTTGGTATATGTTGGTTAGTTATTTCTGTGCTTTAAGTTTCTGTACATTGGCGTTTATCAGGTTTCTTTTATTGAGTAAGGATACTTTGTTAAGTTAATTCATTTTTCTTTACTACATGTGACTTCCATGAAACTCTACATTTGGTTCTTGGCTTGGTTGGTATACGCTTTGCTATATGTTATAGGACAGTGGTTGTAAAAGCTGTATTTAATTGTTAGTTTTTATTATATCTCTGCCCAGATATGTCTTCTGTGTTTGATTGTATATACATTACATGACACCAATTGGAAACCTAATAAAAAGTAGATTTTAGAATAGAGTATAAGACTCAATATAGCATTTATGTGCTGTTTCAGAGAAAGAAAATAACTTATCACTATGATGAAAATATTAGTTAACATGGGAACAATGAGTACAAGTTTTTTTTTTTTTTGTTCAGTGGACAATCCTGGTGAATATTTTCCATTTGTTAAAAACATGTACTGACTTGAAACTAGTCGACTTCTTTGACTGTGGAATTTACAGTTGTATTGGAGTGGGGAATGGTTAAAGAAGGAAAAGGTAGAAGTTGAATTGCAGTGGGCGGAGAGAGAATAAAGGAAAAATTAAACCCGTGGAATGAAGAAAAAAAAAGATTTAGAAAAGAAAAAAAATGAGATACGGATCTATTCCTTATCTCATTTCTTAGTTAAAAAAAAAAAAAAAGACAGAGAGAAAAAAAAGAAAGATTGTTAGAAAATTATGTGTAAATAGAAACAAAATGTGAATAAATAAAATGAAAAAAATTAGCAAATGGTAGAACTTATGAAAAATAATAAACAAGAAAATTTAATAGATAATGTTGGATAGATGTTTACTATAACCTGTTAAGGTTATCAGGGTATTACAGCATCTCTCATGTAATGCAGGTTACTTGACAGTACCAATCTCCTCTCCAAATAACATGTGAGAGGTTATACTGGGTTACATGGTACAACCAACAAGGAAAGATCCCTAACCTAACTTATCAAATAACTAAAATAAATTGCCTTTTTCTAAGAGTAAAAGGCTTTAAATACTTTGCTATTTACCAGTAATTGGCAGGGAAAAATGAATTTATACCTTTTTTAAGAGCTTTTGTGTGAAATGGATTTGTGCATTTTCCAAGGGTATTTGTATGATGTGAACGCAAACTGAAATAGATCACCTTCACAAGAGTAAAAGGCTTCAAATGCTTTGTTATTTATATTTGGCAAGGGAAAGTTGATTCATGCCTTTTCCAAGTGCATTAGTGGGAAATATGTTTATGTACTTTGCAAAAGTATTTGTGTGAAATAAATGCAGATTGAAATAGATTGCCTTTACAAGGGTAAAGGGCTTCAAATACCATGCTATTTGCATGTAGTTGCCTGGGAGAAGTGGATTCATGCCTTTACCAAGGTACAGATTTTGCCTTTTCCAAGGGCATTTATGTGAATTGAATTAAACTGTTCCAGCCAAGATTTGAACTCTGTTTACAGATTTCAATTTTTTATTTCTGTGTGCCAATACTCACCTCCATTGGAAAATGTTTAGTGGGGAGAGTAGGAAAGGAAAGAAGTAACACAAACAAGGGTAGATGGACTGATCCAGTTGTCATAGAACAACAGTGGGTCTATTGATTGATTGGGAAATAAATGTATAATATGAATTTGACTGTAGAGAATAAAAGAATATTAAAGCACAACAAGGATTATCAAGTCATTACAAGTTTCTACATCTTCTATAAAGGAAATCCATTTGCTGTGTACGAAAATGCCAATATCAAATTAAAATTTGAAATTATTTATATATTTACTTGGACAAGAAAAAAAAAGAACGAATCATCAGTTAATAATTGTTTTTTTTTAAATGAGGACAATTTAGATGTGAATGGGTTAAAAATATTGTAAATTAGACCAGATGTGTGTCTATTTTAGTAACGTATCTATAAGGGTGTCAAATTTTTTTTTTAGAGCATGTACAAACCTGCCAAAGAATCTTTTAATCTATGATATGACACAGTTTAAATTTACAGTGTCATCCATAAATAAGTACACCCCTTAACATTTTTTAATAAAAAGTTACTCTCTTTATCTACTGCATTATCATTTATAAATAATTCCACCCCAAACAATTTTTTATAAAAGTTTTTCTCCCTTACTATTTATTAAATTATCATCTATAAATTAGTACACCTCTAACAATTTTTTATAAAAAGTTCTCTATCTTCTACATTCTCACCTACAAATAAATACACCCCTAAGAATTTTTTTATGGGGAAAGTCCTTGTAGCATAGTTGTTAGTGTGCTGGACTACAACACCGCTGTAAGTGAGTTTGAACTCCTGTTGCACTATTACGTTCACTTTCAGACTAATACCCTTGGGCAAGTTCTGAACTCCCTTGTCCCCTCAGCTACAGGTTAAATAATACAACTACTGTCTTTCTTTAAGGATGGCTACTGGCAATGAATAATCTATAAATGTTGATATGCCAATAAACAAAGAATCCAAACCAAACCAATTTTTTATAAAAGGTCTGTCTCTCTCTCTCTCTCTCTCTCTCTCTCTCTATATATATATATATATATATATATATATATAATCATTGTGTGCCACTAGCAGGGTGTTTCCCTCCCACCACTTGTCCCTATCATCCATCACTCTTAGCAATCTTCCATGCTACATCTTGTATCAGTACAGAGCAGTTGTAGATAGGTTGTCCATGTGAGGGATTCCACAGGAGAACATCGTTTATGAGCTTGCCCTTACTTCTCCAGCAGTGTCCCACATGTCTTGCTCGTCTAATTTGGATGGTTTCCGAAATAAGGACACGTCTCTCATTTTTTTTTAAATAAAAAGTTAATTTTCTTCTAAATCAAAGATACCAGGGTTTTATTATTGCAAGTGGGACATTATACAATTCTAATAGATATTAATAGGGATTATTCATTGCAAAACTATAACTCTGTAACCAGAAATAAAATTGTATGAATATAGATTTATTTTTGGACTGCTACATATTCATATTTAACTGGCCCATTGGCATAATAGTTAAAGTGTTTGCAAATGGCCTGGGAGACCACAGTTCAATCCCAGGTTGAGTCATATGAAAGACTCAAAAAATGGTACTTGATGCCTCCTTACTTAACATCAGCATTATAAGGTACAGATCAAGGGTGTGGAGCAATCCAGGGTAAGGAGTAGCACTCTCTCCTACACCTCGGTAGAGTAGCTATTGAAAAGGGAGCCTTCATGTTGCCCTTGATGACAGTTGGCCAACTTACTTTACATATACTGAGTTTCATTGATGAACAGTTTGGTAATAAATAATACCTAATAATATCCGTTTTACTTTTGTAATGTTTCACTTGAAATAATAAAATCCTGATATCTTTGATTTAAATGAAAAATAACTTTTTTTTAAAAATTGCTAGAGGTGTACTTATTTATTGGCGATACTCTATGTACTGAATTTCCTTACTCTGTTAATCATAATTTTGGTTTTGGTTTCTTTGTTTAATGGCATGTCAACCTTTGTTTTTAATGTCAAAAGCCATCTTTGTAAAAGAATAGGAGTGATACTGTTTAACTCATAGCTAGGGGTATAAGAGAGTTCATACCTTTCCCAAGGGTATTTGTCCGAAAGTGAATGTAGTAATGTGATTGGAGTTTGAACTAACTCACTACAATGTCGTAGTCCAGCACATTAGCCACTACAACACAGAGACTCTCTGTTACATTTTTACAAACAAAGAAAATATGTAAACAAAATTAAAAAGAAACAGACTCATGGTGTACAAGAAAACAGTTATGTTTATTTAACCACAAGCAGAGATATGCTGGATATGACGCTAAACAATCTGATGGTGAGGCTCCAGTAATGCTGGAGCTTTAGGGAATGCGGAGTACTCCTTCATTGCCATTGCTCCCAGATACAGTCTGGCCCGGAGTGGTAGCACCTAATAAGGGTCCTATCTATGGGTTAAATAGAACTAAACCATGGTTTGAGGTTACTGTTTTTGGCATTTAGATTGTGTACTTATGCATCTATTAACCAGGAAAAGAAGCTGTTTTAACTTTTTGGGCAACCGTCAAATGCATGTCCATGTGTGTCATAGTGTTGTATCATATTTACCCAACCCCTCCGCTCGGGCAGGATATGACACAAGGTCAATTTTTTTAAGCAGAGTTTAACAGGTTTGAATTCAGAGTTTTCCTTCTCCTAGACTAGTTGCCTCACCAAGGCTGAAGAACCTAGTCTGTCCTATATTTACCCATAGCTGGAGGGAGAATAATTGGATTCATACCTTTCCCAAGGGTATTAGTGCTATGTGAAATGCAATCAGTCTCGTCCAGGATTTGAACTCGTGTCGCTGTGTCCATTTCCTACAACAATAACCATTACACCACGGGCACCTCCCATAAGCATTTATATAGCCTGCCAAATCCACTGCTCACCTTTGCCAACCTGTTGTCAACTTACTTGTCAATTTTGGCATCTGACATGATGGTACACCACAGGTAGGTGAACCAAGGGACTAGCTTCAGCTCAATCATGCCAGTGGTGATGTGGGAGGGTAGTACTCTTCCCAAGGTGAAGGCATTTGAAATATGTCTATTTTCTTTAAACTGGCTACTCGTCAGCCCAAGGGTATTAGTGCGATGTGAAATGCAATCAGTCCAGGATTTGAACTCGTGTCACCATGTTCAATTCCTGCGACGATAACCATTACACCACAGGCACCTCCTTATGTCATAGTGTCATTTGTGTCATAGTGTTGTATACTCATATGCATGTACAGATGCATGCAGAATCATAATGACGACACAATAAAGATGAGCGACAGTTCTTAGAAAAATATACCTCTCACATTATTGAAAGGGTTGTGTGTTAGAGGGAGTTGGAGACCGAACAGAACTGCAACATATTGACCCCCACTCTTATGGCCATCAGCGTTTCTTTCCCGTTCTCCTGGGCTGCTCAACTGGGGACCTGGGGGCCCAGCCTCTCTGGGGTGCTGGTTTTCTCTACCACATCTTATCTCCAACTGTCTGATCCCCAACTGCTGACTTCCTGTCTTCACCCGGGTTATATAATGATTTGACGCCCACTCTTCTTCCTGCGAGCATCCCAATCGCACTCATTCGAGGTTATAATATCCTGATATTCCTTGATCGGATGCGCCTGTTATTTACACAGGTGCATTTCCTATTTTGACAGCCTGGCCGGGTCGGAGGTCAATATACAACAATAGCTGATTTCAAGTCTGACTTTATTGTACCTCATGTATATCCATGCTTCTGATCCCAACAATTCCACAATACACTGTCATTTCTTGAGGAGATAACTTTGATTTTTTTTTGTTAGGTCTTATCTCTAACACTTTCCCCTTAGCATAATTTAAAAATTATATTTCTTTATAGTCAGACCATTCACACTTTTAATATCAATGTTGAATAAGGTGATGTCATTTTTTATTTTTTTTTAGATGAATTATTGATAAGCATTATCTATATTAATAATTTAGAAGAGTTTGTTTGTCTGTTCTCTGTAGAGAGTAAAACAATATGATGTTCATACTCGTTGGACTCAAGGGAAGGATTTAATGTTGAAAGTATTTCTTCTTAAAAGTGGCTTTCATTGAGAGAGGTGGTCTTTAACAATAAACAATAATCAACAAAAAATCATGTTGCTGCAAGATGTAACTAATCAGACCAAATTTAAATTTGGTAATTTTTCAAAAGAAAAAATTAACAAAATATTTACCTTACTAAAATATTTATTCACATTTTAATCAAACAGTATTGATTAGGGTTATCATATTTACCAACCCCTCCGCTTGGGCAGGATATGACACAGGGTCAATTTTTAAGCGGAGTTTAACAGGTTTGAATTCAGAGTATTCCTTCTCCTAGACTAGTTGCCTCACCAAGGCTGAAGAACCCAGTCTGTCCTACTATTTACCCGTAGCTGGAGGGAGAATAATTGGATTCATGCCTTTCCAAAGGGTATTAGTGCTATATGAAATGCAATCAGTCTCGTCCAGGATTTGAACTCGTGTTGCCGTGTCCATTTCCTACGATGATAACCATTACACCACGGGCACCTCCATTATTATTTATTAGGGTTATAGTTCTTCATAAGAGTTTACGGATAATTTTAGATGTAAAATAATTACATAGAATTATTGTTTAAGACTGACACTCCAGATAAAAACAAAAATGATTGATTGGAAAATAAATGTATAATCATAAAAAAATCTTATGTTTCATTCACTTGAATTTCAAATAATTGTTCTCAATAAAACTTTCACCCAGTTGGCTGGGGCTGTAGAATATAACACTAAACAATCTGATGGTGAGATTCCAGTAATGCTGGAGCTTTGGGGAATGCAGAGTACTCCTTCATTGCCATTGCTCCCAGATCCACTCTGGCCTGGAGTGGTAGCACCTAATAAGGGTCCTATCTATGGGTTAAATAGAACTAAACCATGGTTTGAGGTTACTGTTTTTGGCATTTAAACTGTGTACTTATGCTAAACTGAATTATCTAAAATAAAACTGTTTTGACATTAACTCTGTGTATTGCCCAGTTAGCTGGGGCAGTAGAATACACTGACAGCACTTCTGCAGAGGGGTAAGACCCCTCCTAATGAGTGTCCTAGATATGGCACTAAACAATCTGATGGTGAGTTCTGTGATGCCAGGGCTTTGGGGAATGCCGAGCACCCCTTCATTACCATTGCTCCCAGGTCCACTCTGGCCCGGAATGGTAGCACCTGATAGGGCCCTATCTATGGGTTAAATAGAACTAAACTGCATGCTTCTGCTAAACTGGATTGTTTGAATTAGAACTGTTAGACTAAACTGAATAGCTTGAAATAGAAATGTTTTTGACAATTAAACTGTGTACTCATGCTGAACTGAAATTTGAAATAGAACTGATTATTTGTTTAAAAATAGATTTGGCATTAAATAACCTACAAAGGTTGATATGCCATAAAATCCAACCAACCAACCAATCTATAAAACTTCATGAACTTTTTCACAGAATGATATAAGATAATGTAAAAACATAAATCTCTTTTCTTTTTTATATATTTTTGTTTTTTGTAAATTTCTTTTCTGTTATATCAATTTGTGTTTTATTCTAACAATTATGATTTGTAATGTGTTAATTTTTTTAATGACAACAAAGACTAAAATACTGATCCATGTCTTGAACTCTCATTCAGCAATGACAAGTACTTCAACTAGTAAGTAGTCACTGTTCTGGAAGCCCACATTTTCCGATAGTCATCTTGAAAAGGAAAGGGACTTGATGAGCTGAATTCAAATCTTGGATGGGGCTGTTTCAGTTTCACTTTTAGTGTTTTACTTAATTTCTTCTTTCCTCAACTATGGATAAATAGTTGGTCAGATTGGGCTTTATTACCTTAGTAAGGCAACTGGTCTTGGAGAGGGTAAAACATTGAATTCAAAACATGAGAATCTGTGGCACACTGATGCACTATTCTTCTGTTATCAGCTCATCCAAACTGTGTGACTGGTCCTACTAGCCTTTACCTCTACAAACAGATCACATTTGTAACTTATTTGCTAAGCTTCAGTTTAGTTAATGGTTGTCATCAAACAACAGATGAATATTATTTATGTATTATTAGACACTAAACACAGGAAATATAGGGGTTCATATGTAGTCCTGTTATCTACTGATATTGTTTACTTCAATGGTTAGATATATCGGCTGGATTTAATTATTAAGACAAGTGAAGGGCACTGGGTATATTCTGTGGATAAAATCATTTACCTTGACTTGTTTAATAGTTTGTTGTCAGATCATATAACAATTGAATAGGTTTTGAGAACATTTTAGGTCATTTAAACCATAAGACTGGAGTTAAGATTTACTTCAATTTCCAGTGCTCAGTTGATATGATTCATTGGCAAGGATTGAAATGAAAAATAAATAAAGAAATAAAATCTCTGATTTTAAAAAACCCATACAGCACTGTTGACTGTGTCTATGCTATCCTTACTTAGCTATGCTCTATCACTGATATTGAGCACTCTTTATTTATAGATATAGCAAACTATGTCATTAATATATATATATATATGCTTAAGTGATGTACTCTTATGGACCCCCACACATGGCCGTGCAAAAGCAGGACGACCAGCACGAACATACATTCAGCAACTATGTGAGGATACGAGATGCTGTCTGGAAGACCTGCCTGAGGCGATGAACGATAGGGAAAAGTGGCGAGAGAGGGACAGGGATATCTGTGCTACCAGCACGACATGATGATGATGATGATGATGATGATGATGATATATATGCTTATGTATTTTGTTTCTGTTCATGTTTACATATTTGTGTCTACAAATGCATATACTTTCACAAGAATCCAGCCTATTTTAACAAAACCAAATGTAAATATCTTGATATTACTTATGTCTGTTATCTTCCATTGAATGTATGCATTTTTCCATTGTTCAGAGGTCCAATGTGAACCTTGTTTCCAAAGGAAGAAGAGATTGGACGGTCCAATTACAACCCTATCATGTAACTTTGCCAACTCAAATAAGCTTAATGACGACTACATCCTGCTTGGTAGAAATGATAAATTTCATGACAACATCAGATATAAATGTCGGCCTGTAAAACCTTTTGAAGACCCACAGGTAAATATATATTTTTACACACATTTATATATATCATCATCTTAGCTTGACTTCATAAAATGAAGATCAAGAACTCCACACTGACTGCAGGCACCTTCATGGCTGATAAAGTCAGTGTAGGTCAGGTAGGCACAATTGCAGTAGCCACAGCTGAAGGTCTCGTCAGAACTTGATGGCATAGTGTTGCAGGTTCTCCTCCAGAGCCTTTTCTTCTTGAGAGTGGCCCTATGGGTGTTTTCAAAGGAGGTGACTACATGGTTGGTGGAGAGATGCCATGCATCACAGTTCACAGCTAGAGTGGACCATTGGCGATAGTTTATGTGACATGTACAAAAGGATTTTTTCAAGCAGTTCTTGCTTCTTTGGTGCCCGTCTGTCTTGATGGCTGGTGGAGAGCTTGATACACAGTATCATCTTGGACAGATGATTATTCCCCATGCTGGAGAAGTGTCCAGCCAAGCATAGCTGAAGGTTCAGTGGTATGACCTCAAATCTTTGCTTTTTTTAGAACTTAAAAAAAAAGTCACTCCAGTGAATGTAAGGATGGTGTGGTGGAAACATTTGAGGAGTCATAGGTAGTACCAAGAAGTGACCCACAACTGAGCCATATAGGAGGAATGCAAGGATGATTGGTCTATACATGCTAATCTTCGTGTCCTTCTTCAGGTGTCTGTTGTACCATAAGCATTTATATCATATTATATTTACCCAACCCCTCCGCTCGGGCAGGATATGACACAAGGTCAATTTTTAAGCGGAGTTTAACAGGTTTGAATTCAGAGTATTCCTTCTCCTAGACTAGTTGCCTCACCAAGGCTGAAGAACCTAGTCTGTCCTACTATTTACCCATAGCTGGAGGGAGAATAATTGGATTCATACCTTTCCCAAGGGTATTAGTGCTATGTGAAATGCAATCAGTCTCGTTGAGGATTTGAACTCGTTTCGCTATGTCCATTTCCTACGATGATAACCATTACACCACGGGCACCTCCATTATTATTAATTAGGGTTATAGTCCTTCATTAAAGTTTATTGATAGTTTTAGATGTAAAATAATTACATAGAAAACAAACAGTATTAATTAGGGTTATCATATTTACCAACCCCTCCAGTTGGGCAGGATATGATACAAGGTCAATTTTTAAGCGGAGTTTAACAGGTTTGAATTCAGAGTATTCCTTCTCCTAGACTAGTTGCCTCACCAAGGCTGAAGAACCCAGTCTGTCATACTATTTACCCATAGCTGGAGGGAGAATAATTGGATTCATACCTTTCCCAAGGGTATTAGTGCTATGTGAAATGCAATCAGTCTCGTCCAGGATTTGAACTCGTGTCGCTGTGTCCATTTCCTACAACAATAACGATTACACCACGGGCACCTCCCATAAGCATTTATATAGCCTGCCAAATCCACTGCTCACCTTTGCCAACCTGTTGTCAACTTACTTGTCAATTTTGGCATCTGACATGATGGTACACCACAGGTAGGTGAACCAAGGGACTAGCTTCAGCTCAATCATGCCAGTGGTGATGTGGGAGGGTAGTACTCTTCCCAAGGTGAAGGCATTTGTAATATGTCTATTTTCTTTAAACTGGCTACTCGTCAGCCTCTGTGCTACAAATCTCTTTCTGTGTGGGCAACAAGGGCAGCATTATTGACAAAGCTGAGGTCTCAGTTCAATTGCTCTATGCATCACTGCAACATTATTTTCTTTCATGATAGGGTTTCATTTTACAATCATATCAAAAAAAATCTTTGTGAAATTACCTCTCCCTCCAAAAATGACTCTGATTGGTTTTAGTTGCGGACTTTTATATATAATTATCCTTTCCCCCATATTAGAACCTGAGAGTGCTATATGAATATAAAGACCGTTAGCATATATTTGTGTATGTATGTGGTGGTTTACTGTTTTTGTTTTCATTATAGTCGTCCCAAAACGATTTTTTCTTATTTTGCGTCTATTTACTCACACATTGGTGTAGGCATTGTATTTCAAAGAAAATGTAAAAGCTAAAACATCAACATTCATTGCAGATTAAATCTCTTCATTAAAACTTAATGACATTAAAATAACTTTTTGATTTTTTTGTAAAAGTTATACACAAAGCTATTTCTTATATTTATGAAATATAATGATGATGGATGACTGTTTTTTTTGTCAAAACAATACTGGACTGATTATCACATTGAATAGTTGTTGGGTGTTTAAGGGACTCTTGTTCTGTCATAGTTCTCAATAGTGCTCTAAGATACAGGACTTCTTGATTTGCAAATGAGATAGCAATAAATTTCACTTCACATGTTGACAAAGCGACTGAATTTTGCTTTTTAGATTTCCATGAAATCATCTGGATATTTTCTGCTAAACTAAAAAAATATCTACTCACGGTTTTTCTATCACTTAAATTAGCCCAATCTGCATCACAAAATCCTTCTAATTTCAAAGGTTTCTTTGATTTCTTAAACATTTTTGTTCAATCCATCTTGACTAGCATTCCTTGATACATTGCCATGACAACCACAAAGACAGTTTTTCCTGTACCTTTTTGAAAATGTAAAATAAAATTTTTTTTTTTCCAATCACTATCCGATGAAGCTTGTAAATGAGTGAAATGTTTTATTTAAAATCAATCACTCCACCAAATTTTGTTTACAAGTCATATTTCATACATTTATCTCTTATTATTTTTCACTTATGTATGTTTTGTTTTTATTATTAATCTAACAATCTCTTTTTTTTTTTTCATTTTTTTTTTTTAAGGCTAACAATAAAGAAAACAGTCAGGTGCTGAAAAGCTTTCCAGAATCATCACAACAAGCAAATAATGAGTACATCCTGCTTGGAAACAACTCTAAGTTTGCAAATAATGTTGTGTACAAGCCAAGGTCTTGTCCAGAAATAGTTATTGTAAATGCCAAAGACCAAGAAAACCCATTGGTAAAAACCTTTCAAGTTTCTGCTCTTATAATATTTTTTTTTATTGTTTTTAAAGTAAATTTTATTGGGTTGATTCACAAATAATTTCTATCTTTTAAAAAGCAAGTTGTAAGTACACATTTCAAATTTCCAGTGTTTTAAATGCAACCAGAAATTACCCCATTAAAGGGTGCCTTCATCAATCATTCTTAGTTCAGTCATAAAAGAGTGCTCATCATAATTCAGTCTTTGATCTCACATTCCTAAAATGTAATGTTGTGGGAGTTTAAGAATAACAAAAATCCTATTGAAACAGCTAAGAAAATTTCTTGCGTTCATGGCCAAGGTGTCATTATTGAACACCAAGTCTGCAACCGGTTTTCATAGTTTCATTCTGGCGATGCATCATGGAGAGATGAACCTGGATTCGGACACTTGTCAGACCTCAATCTAGATGTTTTAAGAGAAGTGTAATCCACGCAAAAGTAATCGAGAATTATCACTTGACTTTAACATATCCCAATCGACAGTCTACCATATTAAATAACCAATGAGGAATTGATATGCCATTACATAAATAAACCAAACCAATTTTTTTTATAAAAAGTTGCTTTTCTTCAAAAGCAAAGATACCAGAGTTTTATTTCAATATGCAATCAAAATGATTATAATTAGATCTCTTTATTATCAAATTATTCGACATTGAAATTGTAACTAAAAATAAAATTACAATGCGTCTCTGTCAAAAATTAAATTGTGTAAATATATAAGAGTTATACTTATTTTTAAACTGCTACATATTCATTTTATTGGTTACTTGATGACTTGAATTTTAATGCTGTAGAGTTTGGCAATTAATAACCCCTAATAATATCTATTTTAATTGTATAATGTTCTACTAGAAATAATAAAATACTGCTATCTTTGGTTGAAGAAAATTAAATTTTTATAAAAAATTGTCAGGGGGTATACTTATTCATGAGTGACTGGTACACCAGTGGGCACTGTCCAACAAAGGCAGACTTGAGGCTGTAAGGCCCTTGGCTTTGGCTGGGCCACCTTCGGGTAGACGAGTTGCATCATAGTCAAGCAGGGCTCGAGCCTTGACTTGTGCCCGACCTTCCCCTCCTCTAAACCCCCACTATAATCAACCTCTGGGCCATTGACCTTGTGTCAAGCCCTGTCTGGTGGGAGGCAGTGACAAATATCAACTCTGTAAATAATACCTAATAATATTTTGATTCTATAATGTTCCACTAGAAATGATAAAAACCTGGTATTTTTTGTTTAGAAGGAGACTAACTTTCTATAATAAAATTGTTAGGAGTGTACTTATTTATGGGCAATACAATACATAGATACATAGTTGGTGAAATGTGTATGTCTATATTTATCTGATTGATAAATATCTATAATAGATTATGTGGTGTTTTATTATCTGATAATATATTTGTCTTATTAACTTCTTTTTCATTTTCAGAAGGATGACTTTGATTATGCAAATGAACAGAAGAAAATTGAAGAACAACAACAATTATATGATTTAGATGATGATTACATTCTTCTAGGTAACAATGCTAAGTTCTCTAGTAATGTTGTCTACAAGCCTAAAATATGGCGTGACTTCATCCCTAGCCATGATAAAGAAAAAGAGAAGGCACCTGTAAGTTTCATACTTTTATTCTTAACTAAGATTCATCAAATGTCTTGCTTGTCTGTCTACCACTATATAACTCAAAAACAGTGACAGCTATGACTGCCATAATTTTTTTTTGTATCTGCTAAAGGGATTTTGGAGCATGTTTTTAGCATATGAGCATTTTTAAAAGTTTTTAGAGAGGGGTTCAATTGCTAATGTATAAACTGAACTGAACCCTTACTTTGTGTTAAGCTTGCGAAATAAAACCTTCATTTTTTTGTCTATTTGTTTAACCATATAAAATAGGTTAACTAAACCAAATCTTTGTTTTTTTTTTCCCTTTTTTAAGTAGAGGAATTATATTGTGAATTGAATTACCAAAACCAGAAAATCCGGTGAACATTTGTGCGCGATATACGGAAACACTGGACAGCTGTTTTGTTTCGACCTTATTAGGTCTCATCAGCACGGTATACTGTGATCTCCCTTACTGGAGATTGAAACAGCGACCACAGAATGCAGAGTACAGATGTAGCTTACAAGACACATTCAGGTTAATTGGCCATGCAATTACCATGACTAGTTGATTTGGCATCACTTGTGTGCAATGTGGGTTAATGGCTCAGTGGTAGAATTTCGGCTCTGCATTCTTTCATCGCTGGTTTGATCTCTAGTGGGGGATCATGGTATACACTGCTGATGAGACCTAATAAGGTTGAAACAGCTGTCCGGTATTTCCATATGTCATGCACAAGTGTTTGCTGGATTTTCTAGTTGTGGTAATTCAATTCACAATATAATTCCTCTACTTAAAATAAAAAAAAATAAAATGTACATTTATATCCTTGCCCTTGAGGTTATAATAATTATGTGGATGCGTATTTCCAATCCTCCTGGGATGACATGGCCCTGAAGGTAACCACGTCCTCTGTAAAGAGTACAGATGTAACTTGCGAGACACATTCAGGTTAATTTGCTGCTCAATTACTGTGACTTGTTGATTTGGCGTCACTTGTGTGCAATGTGGATTGGTGGCTTAGTGGTAGAGTTTCTGCTCTGCATTCTGTGGTTGCTGGTTTGATCTCCAGTGGGGGAGATCACGGTATACACTGCTGATGAAACCTAATACAGGGTCGAACGATAAAATCGTCACCCTAGAAAAGACGACATGATTTCATTTCCATTTAATGAAAACTGGTTTTCTTTTTTTGTTGCAGACCATCTACTAGTTGGCCAGTTGTGTACAAATCCCAAGAGAGATAGGAGCCTTCTATCATGTCTGAAAGTGACACAATGTTCAACGAGCAAGATCGGAGATGTGCCGCTGTACAACTCATGCTCTCTACCAATCCAAGTTATGACAGCCAGAACCATTATTGGATTGCCACAAATAACAGGGATGTGCCCAGGGTGATGAAAATAAAGTTTCCAGCTACGGTTAGGGTCTTTGGTGTGGTTTCAACTGAGGGCCACATCATGCCATCTCACATCTTCGAAGTCAGCTTGAAAGTCAACACCAAAGTGTACCTGGATGTGCTGAAGAGTGTGATGATCCCCTGGTGCAATCAGGTGGCTGGTGGCAGACCCTGGGTGTGGCAGCAGGACTTGGCACCGACCCACAAGTCCAAAGAGACCCAGGCTTGGCTTCAGAAGGAGTGCTGTGACTTTGTACCCTTCTCTCACTGGCCCCCCCTCCTCTCCCGACCTGAACCTGCCGGACTTCTTCGTTTGGTCATACGTCGAGAACATCACCAACATGACCTCCCACAATACCAAAGCCAGCCTGATCGCCGCCATCCACCAAGTATTCACCAAGCTCCCACCAGCGCTTGTGGAAAAGGCATGCTCCTAGTTCCGGATCCATATCAAGGCAGTGATTGAGGCTGAAGGCGGCTACATTGAATAGATGTCAGCTCTACTACATAATCAAGTTACCTGAATTGATTTTTTCAATAAAAGTTTTAAAATAAAGCTGTAGTGTTATTTTCTTTAGGACGACAATTTTATCGTTCCACCCTGTAAGGTTGAAACAGTTGTCCAGTGTTTCCGTACATGACGCACAAGTGTTTGCCAGATTTTCTGGTCATGGTAATTCAATTCACTTTGTCTTTTTGGTTGACCATGCAAAATAGTTCAGTTAGTTAAACCAAATCTTTGTCTTTTTGTTTAACTATCTAAAGTAGACATATAAAGCAAAATTTCTTGAATCATCTGGTTATTGTACTGTAATCAACTACACCTTCACCTTCATGTTTTTGGTTGCTTTAACAGCATTCGGTTCAGTTGGAACTCATAAGGCAAAAGTTTCTGAATTAGACTATGTTGTATGTTCATCTGTGCAGCTTTCAAATCATACACAGAGTGAAGTAATGCACATAATAGGTCTGTACACCAACTAATATGATATTACCAACCACAGTGGGTAACTTCCATGGCTTGAACTGCTTCAGTCACATGATATGCACTGCAAACTGGTACGTACCAAAATATTGCAAAACTTTTGACTCACCCTAGTAAATTAATAAACTTGAAAATAAAAAATTGATGAAATGAAAAATAAAACATAAGTTCCCGAATTAAACTATGTTGCA
This sequence comes from Sepioteuthis lessoniana, assembly GCA_963585895.1. Lineage (NCBI taxonomy): Eukaryota > Metazoa > Mollusca > Cephalopoda > Myopsida > Loliginidae > Sepioteuthis > Sepioteuthis lessoniana. Next base: position 67,826,880 of record OY757935.1, on the reverse strand, counting down.
CATTCATCTGTGCAACTTACAAATCACACCTGGAGTAAAGCAAACTACACCAACTACCACTATACTAGCAACCATGGCAAGGTAGCTTCCACGACTTAAATTGCTTTGATCACACAATATATATGCTGTAAACTAGCATATACCAGAATATTGCAAAACTTTTGACTCACACTAGTATAATTACTAAATTAAATTTCATTTTAGATTTGTGAATGAAATCTTTTTTTTTTTCTTTTTAGGCAGAAAATGATGCTGAAGATTTTCCCATTCAGGCTAAACAACTTGAGCCCCCACCAGTTATTGATACATCAAAATTTCGTGAACCACCCAAAAAATTAAAGAAGGCAATTGAAAAAATTGATGACTCAGAAATCAAAATCAAAAAGAAGGTAATTTCAAATCAAAATTTCTTTTTTGCTGTTTGTTTAATTGCTACATTTAATTTAAACACGTTCAGTGTGATGATGTGTGTGTATGTGTATTTTACTAGTGACCCAATGAACTTTAATTTGATAACCGAAAGAGATATTTTGTAAAAGAAATTCTAATTATGCATTCATTTGCTCTATATAAGTTACTACTCTTCTCTCTTCTTCAATGTAGATCCATTTATGGTTATAAATTAATTTGCATTTCCAGGAGTCTAGCCCTCAAAACACGTTAATTAGATTTACCCCCCTCCCTCTCTCTCTTTCTCTCTCTCTCACACACACACAGTTCTTATCATTAATGAAAAATTATTTTCATATAAATTATTTAATCTCTCTTTCTTTTCTTTTTTCCTCTCTCACTTTTTATATATTTCACTCTTCTTTCTTTCCATCACTACGTGTTCTTTCTATGGTTTTTCAATTTGTCTTTCTTTTAAAATTATTCACTTTTCACTTTCCTATCTTATGATTTCTTTTCTTTACTTTATTAATGCCTTTTTTTATCATAACAATAAAATCATCCATTACACTGTCGTGAGAGCAAATTGTCTGACCCGGGAGTGTGTGTGTGTGTGAAATATATATAAAGTTGGTGACTGTAGGCAAGGCTACCTTTTCAATATGCTACTACACTGAAGTGTAGGGGAGGGTGCTACTCCTTTCCCTGGATTGTTCCACTTAACCCTTGGTACATACCTTACAATGCTGAGTGTTAAGAAAGGAGCTATCAAGTACCATTTTTTAAGTTTTTGGTATGACCTGACTTGGGATTGAACACCGGCTTCTTGGGGCATTGGTAAACAATCTACTCACTAGGCCAATGGACCACTGTATGTGTGTGTGTGTGTGTGTGTGTGTGTGTGTGTGTGTGTGTATATATAATGTATGTGTGTGTGTAAGTATATATATATATATGTGTGTATGTATATATATATGTGTATGTATATATATATATGTGTATGTATATATATATATATATGTGTGTGTGTATATATATATATGTGTATGTATATATATATATATGTATGCGTGTATATGTGTGTGTGTGTATATATATGTATGCGTGTATATATGTGTGTGTGTATATATATATGTATGCGTGTATGTGTGTGTGTGTATATATATGTATGCGTGTATGTGTGTGTGTGTGTGTATATATATATGTATGCGTGTATATGTGTGTGTGTATATATATATGTATGCGTGTATATGTGTGTGTGTGTACATATGTGTGTGTATATATATGTATGCGTGTATATGTGTGTGTGTACATATCTGTGTGTATATATGTGTTAGTGTGTGTGTGTGTGTGTGTGTGTATATGTGTGTTAGTGTATGTGTGTGTGTGTGTTTTTATATATTTGTGTGTGTGTGTGTGTATATATATGTATGTGTGTGTATATCTATATATATGTGTGTGTGTGTGTGTATATATCTATATGTGTGTTTGTGTGTATGTGTGTGTGTGTAACTATATGTGTGTGTGTGTGTGTTTGTATATATTTGTGTGTGTGTTTGTGTGTGTATATGTATGTGTATGTGTTTGTGTGTGTATATGTGTGTGTGTGTGTATATATATGTATGTGTGTGTATATCTATATATATGTGTGTGTGTGTGTGTATATCTATATGTGTGTGTGCATGTATATCTGTGTGTGTGTGTATGTGTGTGCACGTGTGCACATCTATGTATATATATATGTGAGTGTGTGTGTGCTTATTGTGTTCTATATATAAATTGTTTAGCACTTGAATACTCACATTCTTCCCCCATAAATAATGCAATATTGAGGGCCCAACAACTTTAGTCAGTTCCAATGCTTTTGTTTCATATGAGATTTTAAACCAACCTTAGATTTGCATACTTCATATATATATATATATATATATATATATATATATACATTCAGGTTTCACTATATTTATTAATTTTGATTACCTGCAGAATAATCTTAATAGTACTTTGCAAATTTATATATTTTTTATCCTTTAGTACACTTCTTGGGAAACTTTGTAAAAAAATTGATATGCATGAATTTTTTTCCAGTGTTGCAGAGATGAATAGTAGACTGAAGAACTTTTGTAGATTATATATCTTTAGCGCTTTGTAAATTTTATATGAGCAGAATTGATTTTAACGTATTTTGTTTTGATCATTTTAAAGAATTTTTATAACCAATTTAATTTTTTTTTTATTCCTGTTAGAATGTATCAAAAGTAATTTTTTTCCATCAGCTGAAAGTTCATGAAGAATTTCCCAAAAGCTCTGGTAGGTTTTTTAAAGCTTATGTAATGCTCTACATTAGATATCTTTTGAAGATCCAGGCTTTTCAGAAAGTTTTTCTGTGGCAGTGATCCAGAGATGCTGCAAGAGTTTCAAACAGCATTTCTTTAATGTTATTAGTTTTCACCTTCAGAGGCATACTCATCATGAACTTGGCCCTCTTAATCACAAAAGATAGTTTAGTCTTATTCCAAATTTGGGTAGATTTCTTTGGTATTGATGATGATGATGAAGAAGACTTCAATACAAATGACTGAGTCTCAGTTTCAGACTTGTTGCTATATATCTATGATTCATCACTTGTCATGGTAGTTTTCAACAAGTCTGCTTAGGTTTCTGTGTATGGAAGCAAATCAGCAGTTTTGGTCATCCTGTTGTATAGCCATGACCAACTATACAAATACATATACATTTGCATACAAAATCATAACGACGACACAATAATAACAAATGAAGACACAGTTCTTAGAAAAGTATACCTCTCACTTTATTTGAAAGGGTTGTGTGTGAGAGGGAGTTGGAGACCGAACAGAACTGCAACATATTGACCCCCACTCTTATGGCCATCAGCATTGTGTCTTTCTTGTTCTCCAGGGCTGCTCAACCAGAGGCCCGGGGGCACAGCTCTCTGCTGGGTGCTGGCTTTCTCTACCGTATCTTGTCTCCAAAACTCTCCGATCTCCAAACTGATTGAATTTCCTGTGCACTCAGTTATATAATAGTTCACGCCCACTCAATATCTCCCCATAACTGGCCATCGGAATATGCACTTCCGCCGTCTTTGGAAAGGCATGTTTGATCGTCATCAAGCAGAAATAACTGTCATGCAGTTCACAGGTCACTCTCTTCCGGTGCATCAGTCTGTGACTGTACCGTGGGATTTTAACCCTGTCCCATATTGTCAGTCAAGCTTACCCACGCCAATGGAATATGCAACTTCCACCGTCTTTGGAATGGCATGTTTGGCCGGGTGGGAAGTCAATATACAACAATCCAAAGCTCCTTCTACTTTGGCATCAGAAGCCATGGAACAAATTTAGCTGCAATTTTATCTTTTCTCCACATCTTTAATAAAAATGCTTACCTCGTCACAAAACTATGACGGTCAGTCTTCTATCTGCCTTCAACAGATTGTATATGTATTTATTCAATCCTTCTGCCATTGAAAGGATGTAACACAAGGTCAATTTTTTGTATAGTCAAGCTGGTTTGAATTCCTTCTTCTAGACTGGCTGAAGAACACAGACTACCTTACTATTTACCCATAGCTGGGAAGAATCAATGCATGTATGCTTTTCCCAAGGGCATTAGCACAAAGTGAGATGCAAACATCCACATCCAGGATTTAAACTCACTTCACCAATTCAATTTCCTGGGATGATAACCATTATACTAAGACTGTATCTTCTCAACTGTATCACCATTTCTGTTGATGGAAAGCCTCCTTGGAGATGTATTGCTTTCAATTGACATTCTTCCTTCTTTAAAGCGATGATGTCAATCATCAAAGATCCTTTCTGCATTTCAAAAGTTACAGAACCAGTTTTGCCCAATTTTTCTCAAAATTTAATACCAACTCATTGTTTAATATTTGCTGTCACTAGAAAAGAAATTAAAAAAATGAAAACCTGCACAACCGAACAACTCTTATAATATAATGATAATGTCCAAAGTTAGTGTCAATTAAAAAGAAAATTATGAAGCCAGTTTTGATATCTTTTGAACCTACCTTGTAATAACATCAAAAATAGTCATGTACACATAAAATAAGCTTTTAAGTAAAGGATTATAAAAACTGAAAACACTTTTGATACACTCTACTAATAAAATAACATTTGCAATGTAAGACTCATATTTCTAAACACTGTATGTGCATGTATTTTCTATGAAAGAAAAAATCATCTACTATCCACCAAGAAGGAGCCAAAGAGGAACTGAAACTTCCTCTTAATGATCTACCTTCTGAAAATGAAGCAACTGATGGAAAAACTGCACCTGAAAAAGAAAGCAAAAATGCTTTCAAAGTAAGCATTTTGTTTATCTTTGAAATATAGTCATATTATTTTGTATTGTCTTCTTTCTATTTCTGTTGGGTTATTTCATGCCAAAGTCAGTTTTTATTTTTTTGTCAAGCATTTATATGGTGTGAAATAACTAATAATAATGATAACTTGTATGGTATCAATAACTAATAATAATAATCATCTGCATAATGTCAAATAACTAACAATAATAATTATTTGTATGGTGTCAAATAACAAATAATAATAATCATCTGCATGATATCTAATAACTAACAATAATAATTATTTGTATGGTGTCAAATAACTAATAATTTTTTTTACAAATGATTATCATTATCATGATCATCATTAAGGCATGCTGATAGCATGGATTCTCTTAACTCTCTCTCACCATCCATCTCTATTATCATTGCTCTTGATGGCATCCAGTGTCCATACAGAGCTGATGAATATAGATCTTTACTGGTTGACCAACACTAGTGTGTTAATGTGTAGTATCCGATAGCAGAACTTTGTTTATGAGTTTGGTCCTGCTTCTCTAGCAGTGCCCAGCATGTCTTGGTCATCTTACTTAGATGCTTTGTTAGATGAGCAGGAAGTGGCTGTACAACTGCTGTTTTGTGGATTTATTTAAAACACTATGCAGCATCCTTGTGTAGTTCTCAATCTAGCTTTTTCTCTAAGCGCTTTATTAAAGTTCAGGTGGTGCAGCTATACAATAGTACTGACACAGCTACAGTTTGGAAGAATTCTGGTTTTATCTTAACAGAGGGATCAGATTTCCATATAGTTGATAACCTGTTGATAGCACTCCATACCTCTCCTGCACATATGTTGACCTTGCTTTCAGTAGATGAAATATTTCTACTGAGGTATATGAAATGGTTTGCTAATTTCAAAGGCTTGTCTTTTAATTTGGAGTTGGCACCTTCTTTTTTTTTTTTTTTTCTTAAATACATTTATCTGAGTTCCCATGAAGGCTAATGCTTCATGCTTCCTGTTCTAGGCTATGCAGCAAACATTCAACTTGCACAGTTATATTTGCAAGAAGTGCTAGATCATCTGCATAATCTGCAAACAATTATAGCTTCAGATAACTATTCTTGATATAAGTAATTTAAGTTATATGATTCCAAGTATTCCTATCTAATACTAATAATTCAGAAGCAATTTTGCACACAATATAATTTCAAGTATCATATATATTTGTGTATCATGTAACTTTCTAAGACCTAAATTTTTGCCTCATATTAGGGAGTAGATTCATATGTGAAATGCGAATTTTGTGTGGGTAAATAGTTGGTTTAGGCCAATTGATATGCCTACAATTTTCAGCAGCAAAAGGTCTCAAAAAGTCACAATATGTAAGTATATATGGTATCTTCATCTAGTATTATTAATTTTCAAACTGATCTATTTGGTGTATAATGTGACCCTAACAACTACTACCACTCCAGGTCAAAGTGAACTTCAAAGTAATGACTCCGCTCTCCTCCATGCTCTAGAACTTACCACTGAACATTATTTAGTGCCATACTCAAGACACCCTTTTTTTTTTTTTTTGTAGGAGATGCATTTAGCATATTCTAATCCTCACTGATAGGGTTATATCTATCTGATAATCAGTTTTTTTCTAAGTAACAGATTGACTGCCTAAAAAAAGCACCATTGTACTCTAGTTTTGAATTAAATTTTTCTTTTTGATTCTTTTTAAGTAGGGATAATCACCAACTCAATTACAGATATTCACTTAGACTTTGCTTAAATCACTAAACTGTACAATATGCAAAGCTTTATTATTTATGTTAAGAAGTTACAGTTGTATCTTCCATTCCAAACGAAGCTCTTAAAACTGAAACAAAAAAAAGATATACCTAATAAAATATATCAGTAGCTCAAAGTATAAAATTCTATAAATTATAACTTTAGAAATTTGAGTAAACCTGAAAAGGAATTGAATCAATTCAGATTTGTTAGACCCAAAATTGATTCGTCTGAAAAGAATATTTTCACAATATACTGCTTATGATAAGTAATATCACAGTAACTTAATTTTTTTAAAGTTTTTCTTTACAAAATATACACCTAGTTTTCTTTTTTTTTTTTTTCCTCCAAACACAAAAGACAAAAATTCATGCAACAAAACAATTTAAAAAACAATCTAATTTAATCAAAACAATAAGATTTACTAGGATTTATTTACCAATAAATCATTCACGGCTCACCCTGTCTTGCTGGTTAATCAATGTCAATTTCCCTGTTTTTGTTTTTAAAAAAGATGGTTGGTTGGCTTCTTGTTTTGGTTGAAACTGTATAAGCTATGGGTCAGCTCCAGAAAGAAAAAAAAATAGAAACAAAAGTGAAGCTAAAAATAAAACCACATTGTTGTCTTTATTCATTCTTTGATAAATCTTGATGTAGGGACAGTGTATCTGACACTACACTCTTCAGACTAAGTGAATATATTCTAACTATTGCGATATAAATGGTGGACAAAGGCTTGAGTGTTGGTCAGGTTTTCTATCCTATTCTGTTTAATGGTAAACTACTCATTACTGCTCTGTCCAACAGTCAGCTGCTAGACTTGAACTGCTCTCTGAGGTTTTGACTTTTGAAAAAGAAATCAGCTTCCCCAGCTTGGACCTCCCAGAAATAAAAATACATTAAAAAAATGAGATCCTTGTCTATTGACTTCTGACTGTATTAGCACTGTAGACTTCTGTTTATTATGGATATTAAAAAAAATCACCCTGTCATTCCTATCAAGTAATCTTTCTTTTTTATTATTTATTAAAATCTGCCAACTTCCTAAACTAGTTTAGCCATCCTTTTGATACTACAATATACAACACACCCATATTGTTGTATAGTCACCACCATGACCAACTATAAAAACACATAATACATATATATCTACATATGCATGCAGAATCATAACAACACACAATAATAAAGATGAGCGACACAGTCTTTTAGAAAAATATACCTCTCACTTTATTTGAAAGGGTTGTGTGTAAGAGGGAGTTGGAGACCAATCAGAACTGCAACATATTGACCCCCACTCTTATGGCCATCAGCATTTCTTTCCTGTTCTTCTGGGCTGCTCAACCAGGGGCCTGGGGGCCCAGCCTCTCTGGGACATGTTCTCATTACAGCTTCTTGTCTCCAACTGGTCTGGTCTCCGAACTGCTCAGTTGGGGGTCTGAGGGCTCCCTCTGCTGGGTGCTGGCTTTCCCTACTGCATCTTGTTTCCAACTGATTGAATTTCCTGTGCACTCAGTTATATAACAGTTCACGCCCACTCAATATCTCCCCATAACTGGCTATCGGAATATGCACTTCCGCCATCTTTGGAATGGCATGTCTGATTGTCATCGAGCTGAAATAACTGTCATGCAGTTCACAGGTCACTCTCTTCCGGTGCATCAGTCTGTGGCTGTACCGTGGGATTTTAACCCTGTCCGACATTGTCAGCCAAGCTCGCCCATGCCAATGGAATATGCAACTTCCGCGTCTTTGGAATGGCATGTTTGGCCGGGTCGGAGGTCAATATACTACAATATACATACATCAAGTGTTGATAGAACATTAAACATCCATTCAAAAAGTCTCTTTTATACATGAATAGTTAGGGTATTTAAAAGTATATTGAAACAAGCAATTTTTAAATCAGCAATTAAATTTTGTTACAGTGTTTATTTTGATGTCATTGTGAAAAGCTGTCCTTTTGAGAGGAATTAATTCTGAGTCCACTGAATCCTAGTTGACCCAATGAATTTTATTTTCTAATTTACAATATTTTATATAATTTTTGTTATGTTTAGGAAGAGAAAGGAGGAGCCTCCAATCTTCAAGATGTTTCTGCTGAAAAAACTGTTAAATTCCAGTCTCCACCCCCTGCCCCTCGTTCTCAAAAAGAAGCCCAAATACAACATAACAAAGACAAGGTAAAAATTATATTTTTTTTATTTCTTATATTTACTTCAAAATTTTTGCTTTTTCTGTCCATTTTAATGTCATTTGATAAATGAATAATGAATTTACTATTGTATGTTTTAAATATTTCAATTTTTCAGAAGTTACTTTCTTTACTCCATAAAGCTGGAATCCACCTACCTCCTCGTTCAATTGTAGATCAATCTGAATATCAGAAAAATTTTACTTGGAAAAAACCTTTGCCATGTTCTGATTATGCTGCTGATAATAAGGTATTTTCTTTTTAGTTTTAAAGAATATTATTTATGGAATCATCGTCATTGTATATAAGATGCACTCACGTAAAATACACTCCCCTAATTTTGGGCTATGAAATTCTTGAAAAAATATATCACATGCATAAAACACGCTGACTTTTTAGAATTTGTATTAGCTAAATTTAACATTTGTTTGAGGGCATCTTTTAAATTTGTTATTGTTTGAGAGCAATTTTCAGTTGGAAAGAAGAAATGACTCAAAGAGCATGGTTCATGGATTATGGAGGGCACTACACTTGTACAATCTTCTATGGACAGCTGTCGAGACGTCATCAAATTCATATGAATTAGAAATAAGAATGTGTATAGTTTATATGATATTTTGAAACAGAAAAATTTACACAGTATTTAGAGCAAAAGCACAGATATCCTCACACAAAAATGCAACAAACTTGTGGCAAATATAAGCTCACTCTTGGAGAAACAAAATTATAAACAAACATGCATTCTAGTAGCTATTTCACTATCACAACATAAAACATGCATTCTAGTGGCTAGTAGCTATTTCTATATCACAGTATAAAATAGAAGTGTTTGTTACATATTAGTCAGCTTGGATCATAGATATAACTTAATTTTGGTCATGCAATCTTGACTATCACAACATATGTGGACAGAAAAAAAATTGATATCTAGTTCTCATGTATAATATGCACCCCTAATTTTTATGCTTAAAAATCTAGTAAAAAATGCATCTTATACATGAATAGTTATGTTCTTTAAAATTATACTGAAATAAACAATTTTTAAATTGACAAATAATTTCTTAGAATCTGCAAGCACATTCTAATATAGTTAAGTAACAAACTGACCGAAAAAATTAGTTATAAATACAGGCACTTTATTAACTCTTTCACTTTCACATTTCCAATTTTGACAAAAACAGATAAATTTAGTATAAAAAAAAATCAAAATTTGGTATGATATTTGACTATCTTTGCACATGACATAGCACTAGGAACTCTACTGTAGTCACATGTGACACTGTTTTAGAAATTTGGCTATTAAATTCAACAGTGAAGGGTTAAAACTAAAGGAAACAGAAAATTATCTTTTATAAAGATGTATTGATATGGCAGTCTTTTGTTGTGAGTTATCCAGTCTTACCAGCAAGCTGATGTCTCACACCCCTCCTCCACCTCTTGTGATTGTTTCCAGAAGGAAATCTATCGGCCACCGGAGTCTGGTCAAAACTGCACAAGCCATGGGTGAGCTCCATGAAGAAAGAAAAGAAGCAAGAACAAATTCTAAGAATACACTTGCCTTTTCTTTATTTTCTCGTTGAGTTTATCAGAGTCTGATTGGGGTAGACTTTATAATTTGAATTTAATTGCAATTATCCCATTCTGTCTAATTGTCAGCTAATTTTGCTGTTTATGTTCTGCTTGTGACTAATCACAATGGACAAATCCAACTGTCAAGTCATGCTGATAACACAGATTCCCTTGATTATCTCTCACTGTCCATCCCTATTAGTCATCACTCTCAGTAAATCCTCTAGATATGTGTCTGCACATAGCTGATGAATGTGTTTGCTGGTCAGCCAACACTGGTATGTCCATGTGTAGGAGTCCATAGGAAAACATTATTAATAAGTTCATCTTTACTTCACCAACAGTATCCAGCAAATCTTACTCTTCTTACTTGGACGGTTTGAAAGATGGGAGGTAAGTGGCTATATAGTTGGTGTTTTATAAGGTGCTGCTTCTTGGATTTGTTCAAAACAGTGTTCAGCATCTATGTTTAGTTCCCATCTAGCTTTTTCTCCAGGTGTTTTGTTAAATTCCAAGTGGTGCAACCATACAGTAGTCCTGATACTGCTGCAGCTTGGAAGAGTTCAATGAAATAAAAGTAAATAATGTGTATGAAAGTTAAGACTATAAGTTTTCAATATTTTTCTTCTAGAAAATCTTTGAGTCCACTACTATTTTTCATACTGACCCATCACACCAAGATTCCATCCCTAAAACCACTGAATATCGGAGAAATTTTCAGGCCTGGGCACCTTTATCCACAAAACTTGCACCACCATCAGCACCTGTTGAAAAGACAGTTGCACATTCTGGCCGTGATGTGCAGAAGGAACCCAAATGTCAAGTAGCCAAACTGTCTAAACTTGAGAAAACTTCAAATGTGCAGTCTGCTTCTTCCATGTCAAAAGATCCTCAGGTGAACAACACAGATCAAGACAAGGCATCAAAAGAAGATCAGCAAGATGCCAGCTCAGTGGCTTCCAAAGAGAATGCAGATATTAGCAAGCAGGAAAATAATGTAAGTACAAAATGGAATCAACAAAGCATAGTATAGACAAAAAGAGGTTTTTACCATTTACTTTTCTTAGAATTTACTTAGCTTTGCTTAGTCTGGCATGTAGGTCTCAAATTGCTTATCATACCTGCTGTTCCTGAATAGATCCCCATCTAAGTACTTAGCAGGCTCATTGCTGCTTAACTTAAAGTGATCTGGCAGGAACCAGTGCTTTTAAACGTGACTTCTCTCTAAGCTTGCAAAACTTGAAGGTATTTACTAAATTTAGCTTAGTTTAGTATCAGGCCATATACATGGGACACCTGGTGCAAATCAAACTCTTTAAGCTAGAAAATTGGTCTTTTTGGAAAATTGATACAACTCCAGTTGAGTTGAGCTAAAATTGATTCAGTATGAATATACAAATTTTCCCACTACACCACCTGACATATGTAACATCCCAATATTTTAATATTTAAATGTTTCATATTTTGTTTTACACAAAGTAAATATTTTTTATTTTAATTACAGAAGCTTTTTTTCTTTTCTCGTAAAGTATTGGATTTTATTTAAATTTAAAACAGACTCAATCTCTAAGACACGACTGGTATAGTTACATCATGTAAACGATTGTTGAACATACACACCAACATAAATTTTTTATAGAGATATGCTGATATAAAAGTCCAAGGAGATAAATTAGATATATTTGTTTTAACTGTAAAATTATCAAATCTTAGTATTGTCAGCAAACCCAATTGTATTTTGTTTATAAGGGAAATATCAATTATCTGACGCTAAAACATGGGCTTAGTTTATTGTTATATACCCATAACTATATGAATAACAACTGTACATATACATATGCAAAAACACAGGCGGACTCAAATACACAAGCGACTCCATTGTTCAGATACAAACATTAATTAAATTCTTGACTTCTGAGTTCGGTTCTTTGACACGAGGGGAGAGAGACACAATTCTTAAGTCTTTTGTATCATACTATGCTAACAAAACTCAAATGCTCGGCACGTTTCATGGAGTTTTAGATCTCCTTTTATCTTTGCTGGTGGGGACCTGAAAAACATAACTGTATGCCTCAACAGTCGAAACCCCAACTTCTCAACACCATGGTCGGAATTCAACTTCTACTGTCTGTCTACATGGCCCAAGTCAACTTTCCAACTCTTGACTCCATGGCAGAGAACTCAATTCTCTATGTCCAAAGGCAGAAACAAAATCGTCTATCTTAACATAGCCCAAAGTTTACTCCCAACTTTTTCAAAATCCCCAAATTCTCAGCCCATCGCTTCCGGGCATGACGTCATTCACACTCCAGCCTCATTTCCTATCTGGGGTTTATTATGACAATTGTGATTGTCATATCTTCTGCGCACGAGCGTAAACTGTACCCAATGTCTGTGCACTGTGAACTAAGAGCTGAATAGTTCAAAGCCCAACCAAGCTGAATGATAAAATGTAATTAACGAAAAATGATTAATATAAAAAAAATCATTCCGTAATTATATAACTTTATAACAAAAGGTAAATAAATGATAATTTTATGGAAGTTGACTTGTTACATTTTGGTTAGACACTTATCTATTTTTTTAATATAAAAATCCATTATTTTGTAAATATGCATATTTTTGCCAGCGATGGCAGTCACCTTCAAGATCGGTCAAAATCTTCCTTTACAAAATCTAGAAGGCTAACAGATTTTTTTTACCCAAATAAAATAAAGCACAAGTTAGTAAACTTTTATATTGTCCTTTATAATTTACAGCAGGTGAACACTCTGCCTACTTGCTTTACCAAAATGTACTGTAAGTGTCATATCATTTTATTATCGAAAGAGATTATTGTAAATTGAATTATGCATATAAGATTAATTGATTGATTTTAATGGTACGTCAACTAGTTCAGGGTTATTCTATGCCTTGAGGTTAGGGAATTACATTCATCATGTATTCATATTTACTTATTTTCTGTAGATGTTTCTTAAGAGTTTTTGTTTTTTGCATATGGTCCTATCAAATATGAATTTATACAAATCTATTTGATCCATAAATGGGATTTCTGACAGGTATTCTCATTCTGAATCAGGGTGAACCTGTGAGTAATGGCAATGAAGGAGTACTCCACACTCTTCAGATCTCCAGCAATGGAGCTTCACCATTAGGTGCACTTTAGGGTTGTAGTCAACACACCCCTTTTTTGGAAAAGGTCTTATTCTTCTACAAGAGATACAATTAGTGCATTCTATTCCTCATTGAGTGTTCGCCAATGGCCTGGGAGACTGGGTTTCAATCCCAGGTCGAGTCATACCAAAGACTCAAAAAATGGTACTTGATGCCGCCTTGCTTAACACTTGGCATTATAAGGTAAGGATCAAGGGTAAAGTGAAGCAATCCAGTTAATGGAGTAGCACCCTCCCCTACACCGTGGTGTAGTAGCTATTGAAAAGGGAGCCTTCGGATCACCCTTGACTAAGGTTGCCAACTTTACTTACTTATACCTCATTAACATGGCATGCATATCAGAGGTACAGATTTTTTAAGGTGAATATCTATTCACAAGTTTCAAGTATTCATTATGATAAAAATTAACTCACTGAGTTTCCTTAAAGTGTTGTATGATACAATGAAGATGAATAATACATTAAACTTAACAAATAAAGATATTTTTAATTCTATAGGGAATAACTTTTATTGAGTAAGCAATGGATGTCTTATTTTTAAGGAATACTCACCACTGGATTATTGCTTAGTTATATGAACTAATTACTGTGATGGTTGATTGTATTAATTATTTTATTATCTTGTTTGGTTAGGCCACAAGTTTTTCAGTTAGCTGTTGAGTTAGCTAAAATCTTTGAGTGGAAATGTAAGTTAAATTGGCAAGTTCAAGTGAGTGTACCAGTGACCAGGACAGGAAGACCAAATGTAAACAAAATAGATTCATGTCTTGTCACAAATTTGATTGAAGAAATGAAAGCACAGTAGAATTAGGGACACATGTGAGATGACGCAATAACTTAGTGAGATGACGTCACACTAATGATATCCTGAATTTAGATATAAAAAAATTAGTGAATTTTGAAAAAGTTGTCTGTTAGAAGTTGACGTTCAAGGTTGTCAGTTGTGGTTAGACGTTGGTTGGGTTGGGGGGATGTCTCTGTTCATAGACTCTTAGATATTCTATCTCTCTCTCATGCTGCTGTATGTAGTCTGAACACTGAACAGTATATCTGGATAATGAACTGACAATTTCTATAAATATATTGGACATATTACAGTTACACCAATATTTTCCAATAAATGATTGTTAATTGTTGATAGAATTCTTCTTGTCTTTGAGTTGCTAACGCCCTTGCATCTTTTTTTCAACAAATCACCCTGACCCTTAGAAGTTCCAGATGAATTGTGTTGTTGCCTATCTCTGGATCTTTCAAACACAACATGGGCGCTGAGGGGATTGATAAACAAACTACCTGAAAACGCATTTGGTGCCGTTACCAGGATAAAACCAAAGTAAAAGTACCATGACAACTAGAGTATCACATTTGTTACCATTACCAGGATAAGACCAATTATTATTATTACATTTAGTACCACAAATGTTGTTGTGCACTATGGTATTACATTTGGTACTGGTATCAGCATAGCAATAAAAAGTACCATACCAACAATATTGTTACATTTGGTGCCAAGGCAGAATATTATGACAGTTAGCATTAATAATCTGTACCCTGTCTCTGCCAAAAAAAAAAAGAAAATTCTCAATGAATTTCTGAAGTGTCACTTAAATTGAATGACATCACACTAATGATATCCTGAATTTAGAATTTATCATGAAGAGTTGGAGGTGCCCGTGGTGTAATGGTTATCGTTGCAGGATATGGACACAGCGACACGAGTTCAAATCCTGGACCTGACTGATTGCATTTCACATAGCACTAATACCCTTGGGAAAGGTATGAATCCAAATATTCTCCCTCCAGCTATGGGTAAATAGTAGGGCAGGCTGTTTTCTTCAGCCTTGGTGAGGCAACTAGTCTAGGAGAAGGAAAACTCTGAATTCAAAGCTGTTAGATTTCGCTTAAAAATTGACCTTGTGTCATATCCTGCCCGAGCGGAGGGGTTGGTAAATATGATCATGAAGAGTTTCACAGGATAACAACAACAAAAACAATTATAATAATAATAATAGCTAGCTAAAGAACTCTTCTATACCATGTGACAGGTCTAGATTACAGGTGATTAGAGTGACAGTAAAATAATTTGATGGTGAGTTTGGTAAGTTATTTCTGTTGGTGTTCTATCAACTTGTTTCGCCATCTTAAAGTCCCGATGACGGTTTACTAAAACCAAAAAGTTTTAACATTGATTTTCTTTCATAATAAATTCATTACTTTTGGATTACTTTGTTTTTCTATTTTCTCTCTATCTATCTATCTATCTATCTATCTATCTATCTAAAACATTGTTCAAGACCAAAATAATTGTGCCTAACATAGACAAGTACTTCAGTTAATATTATCTGTTGATTGACCAGTTTTTCATTTAAAAAAAAAACCAAAAAATTTTTTCTTATTGTTTTTTATTATTGCTTTTCCAGCTAAAAAGAACAGAAAGTGTTGAATGTAAGTCATTTTTTTCCTATTTTCTCGTCATATATTTTAACTTCATTATAAACATTTTTTTTTAAAATTTACCATTATTATTTAATAATTTATTCAATTCTTTTTTGTTTGATTTTCTATATGTTGTAACTACCTACCTACCTACCTTCATCTTTGGGATTTGCCATGCGTCAATGAGCAACAGAAAGACTAATCTACCCCTCTCTCTATCCACAGCTGTATATTTTAACTACAAGGATTGCAAGTGGATTGTTTACAAAATTATTAGCTCACTTGCTCTTCCTGTGATGACTTTGCTATAACATCTCCCCACAGCCAACCATTCTCTGCCATGCTTGTTCACTTTTTCTCTAATACAAGAGCACTAAGGAGACACACTAGCCCCGTACCTCTTTATCATCTGTCTAGACTATGTGCTTAGGACTTCGATCGACAAAATCAGAGAAAATGGCTTCGAGCTGACTAAGAGAAGAAGCAAAAGGTACCCCGCAAAAACAATCACGGACGCCGACTACGCTGATGACTTGGCGTTACTAGCGAATACGCCTAATCAAGCAGAGACACTACTGCATAGTCTGGAACGAGCCGCAGCTGGCATTGGCCTCCATGTCAATGCAAACAAAACTGAATATATGTGTTACAACCAAACGGGCAACATTGCCACACTAGACGGAGCCTCTCTGAAACTAGTAGACAAATTCACCTACCTAGGAAGTAGCGTCTCATCAACCGAAAAAGACATCGACACACGACTGACGAAGGCATGGACAGCTATCGATAGGCTCTCGATCATATGGAAGTCGGACCTAACTGATAAAATGAAACGCAGTTTCTTCCAGGCAGCGGTTGTGTCGATACTGCTATATGGATGCACCACATGGACGCTAACGAAGTGGCTGGAGAGGAAACTAGACGGAAATTACACAAGAATGTTGAGAGCAGTATTAAACAAGTCCTGGCGACAACACCCCACGAGACTCCAACTATACGGACACTTGCCCCCCATCACGAAAACTATACAAGTCAGACGAACCAGACACGCGGGACACTGCTGGAGAAGCAAGGACGAGCTCATAAGCGATGTACTCCTGTGGACCCCCACATATGGATGTGCAAAAGTAGGACGACCAGCACGAACTTACATACAGCAACTATGTGAGGACACAGGATGTAACCCTGAAGACCTGCCGAAGGCGATGAATGATAGGGAGAAATGGCGAGAGAGGGTCAGGGATATCCGCGCTGGCGGCGCGACATGATGATGATGATGATTGGAATTGTAAATAAAAATTGTTTTTATTTTTTTAATTCCGTAGAATTTAACTTGTAGTGGAAGGGAAATTTCGTATTTTGGTTTGGTGCGCAATTTAATTTGACACATAATTTCACCCAATCAGGATGACTTATCCTATTCAGCCCGGACCTCCTTTTCCTGAGCAGCAAAAAATTGGATAAGCTGCCAAACACATTTTTTTTAGCTAGACAACGCCGCCCAGTGCAGACGTCTCACTGGGGGCTCTTCTAGCAGCAGCATGGACACACGAGGGAACCTATCTAATTTATGGATTCCTCGCAAGGAATCCCAGTTGAATATAAATTAGATGCATTCAACATGCCTCGCACAGGCACAACTTTATGTCAACCCAAAATTGGCTATGTCAACGCAATGCTTTTATTCCGCTCTCGACACCTAGCTATCAATTCACCTCTGGGCCACTTTAATGTTGACAACGCATACTCTCCTCCCCAAAAATACCAGACACACGAAACTCACAGTGACATCCAAAGTTCATTTACTCCAACTGCAACATGGCTTTTGTTGAACTACAGCGAACACAATCCCTCACACGTCCAACGATAAACGCTACCATCTCAACCTTCGCAACTTCTCATGACTCAATTTCGTCTCAATATTCAC
This sequence comes from Sepioteuthis lessoniana, assembly GCA_963585895.1. Lineage (NCBI taxonomy): Eukaryota > Metazoa > Mollusca > Cephalopoda > Myopsida > Loliginidae > Sepioteuthis > Sepioteuthis lessoniana. The sequence goes on along the minus strand of OY757935.1, from coordinate 67,809,078 downwards.
AACCTTTCCATGAGTCTTGCAGCACCAAAAGCAAACCCAATATTCCATGCTGCCAATAAAACCTATTCCTAAAAACACATTTCGACTATCGCCATCGCCATCTTCATCATTCCTTCTTTATTTACTCTTAAAACTTAGCGTGGGGACTAACAACACTTAGCGAGGAAACAACTCAACGTAAACACACACATACGTTACACTAACTTCTCTTGCTTAAAACAACAAAAATTATGGCCCTAATAACAACCAAACCTCCTAGCGGCTAAAAACTTAAAAAGCAAATATGCCTGCATCAAATTTCTATGACCAGATATTGATGCTGTTAAAGATAGTGGAATGCATTGAAATTCTTTAAATATCAACACTTATTAAGAAGGCCTCAAAATTTTCTAATGTTCAAATTTTAAGAATTTTCATCTATTTTAAATATTGAAATGAAAGTTGTCAGATTCTACATTACAGAAAGGACAAGCACTAAAAGAGGAATTACCTATTTACCAACCCCTCAGCTTGGGCGGGATATGACACAAGGTCAATTTTTAAGCAGAGTTTAATAGGTTTGAATTCAGAGTTTTCCTTCTCCTAGACTAGTTGCCTCACCAAGGCTGAAGAACCTAGTCTACAAGTACAGCTTCAGGGGAGATTTTTTGCCTGCCAGCACCTCCCCCATTGCAACAAAAGAGATAGGAGGAGGGTTATTTTCTCATGCTTGAACTAAAACTGTTTAGGGCACCACTCACAATATTCTTGTTTGTTTTCAGCCATCAGTAGAGCAACTGCAAAGACCAAACCTGAAAGACATCGTGAAAGTCAGTAAGTGTTATTTTATTAATATCTACTACCATTCTAAATCTTTAATAATTTTATGTATTCCAAGTGGTGATGTTTTGTCTCTGTCTGATGATGGCCTATTTTATATTTATATGATTTATCTATGCATAAGTAATCTTGTCATTTCTTTTTATGAATATTAGGCTATTCATTTATATTTCATCAATTTTACTTGTAAATTTTAACTTGGCATGAAGATGCTATTATAAAAAATGACCTTCTAATTGTAATAATAATCATTGACTATTAAAAATTTGTCTTCTTAAAAACAGGATTTCCCAAACTTATATTAAGTCCAGCACTTCTCCTTAAATCTTCTATTGTGTTATTCAAAGCAAAAAATTTTTCCTGAGTCTGACCCTGGAAACACTATCTTTAAGCAAAGTGTACAATACCAATTTTATCTCTTTAAAAGAATTATACCATTAATTGAAATAAGAATTATACCATTAATCAAATAAGAGGTGCCCGTGGTGTAATGGTTATTGTCGTAGGAAATGGACATGGCGACACGAGTTCAAATCCTGGACGAGACTGATTGCATTTCACATAGCACGAATACCCTTGGGAAAGGTATGAATCCAAATATTCTCCCTCCAGCTATGGGTAAATAGTAGGACAGACTGGGTTCTTCAGACTTGGTGAGGCAACTAGTCTAGGAGAAGGAATACTCTGAATTTAGACCTGTTAAACTCCGCTTAAAAATTGACCTTGTGTCATATCCTGCCCGAGTGGAGGGGTTGGTAAATATGATAATTCTATTTTAGGTTAGTTCATTTTTCCTAATTAATTAGTTCTTAATACTCAACCCAAGAATTAAACTGTTTGGTTTGAAATTCTCTGTAGGTTACCAACCATGACAGATACTTAAAGAAGCCTTGAGGATACCATGGCTAAAATGTTACTACTAAGAAGTGAACACTCGTCTAAGTACATCAGTGAATAATAATACTAATACAACAACAACTACTCTTAATTTAGAGCTGGAGAGAAATTAGTTAGATTCATACTTTTCCCAAGAGTATCAACACTATGTGAAATGCAAGCAGCCTAGTTCAGGATTTGAACTCAGATTGTTGAATCCACTCACTACAACTAAGCATTACACCATGAACACTTCCAACCCAGAAACATATCTGATGATGAATTTTGTTTTTTCATTTTCGGTTTGTTACTTGCAGTGCAGAAAATTCTAAATCTCCTATCCCCATGTTTTGTTTTATTTACTTGAACAATTTTTAAATAAATATTGCAAGTAGTTATTCATTTGATATAATCAACATTAGTACAAGTTCACATTTATAGATCGCTAGTAATATCAAAGCCAGCCGAGATTGAAACATTGCTATGCTAGTTAGAAATTGTTACCAACTCAGAATTTCAAGCTTTTTCAGAACTGTCTCTTCTGTTCTTTATCTGCAAAGAAATGAATAATATCGAATGGTTTTCTTCTTAGATGCAGCAATTCGGAATATAGAGCAAATTTTAAGGCTCCATCCAAATACGATTACATGACAAATGCATGGAATATGAACAGTTCTTCAGATGAGGTAAGATTTCTTACCAGAGCACATTGTTTTTTCCCATTCTGTTTTGATAATATGTCATTATAATAGCATGTAGATTGTATTTCATTAAATAAAAAGACAGGTTTTGAACTCCCCAAAAACAAGGCATTATTCAAACATTATTTTTGGTATTTTCTCTATATTGTAACACTGTATTGAGTTTATAAAGAATATTCATATTTAAAAATCTGTTTATACAAATTGATTTCAGAATAAAAATTTACTTGGAAATCTATGAGTTTTTTGTAGAAATCAGTTTTATATTCCATTTTTTTATTTTTAACAATTGAGTCTCTTCTTGAATCTGCATTTTTGATATTGTCAACAAAACGTTTCAGCCAATCCATTCTTTGGACTTCTTCAGGTTTAATGTCTGTACAAAAGGAAACTGCCTCTGTTTGGTTTAAGAGACCTTTTCTTTCCATACTTCTCAGGCATACTGCGATAAGATTGTTGAACAATTTTATTGTTTACTGAAAAGAGCATTTTTTTTATTCTTGAATATAAAGTTCTTTGTTGGCTGTTATACATATCATATGTCTGTGAGTCTCTCTTCCCAGCTATGAAACAATTTTGTTCACTTTATAACTTCTCCCTACGTGACACCTGCATTTCTTCAACCTGAACCCAATAACATTGGGGTTATTTCCAGGTTATTATATTACACACCTACTTCCAGATGTCCTCCAATGATATGTGTTCAGAAATGTCTGTCATCATATTACAGAGGAACAGCATGTGTAGATTTCTTGGTAAGTAAGTGGTTGCACAATTCCAACTCCCCTCTTTCATCATCCCCATCCAGTGGAAAGGTGGCGTCCAGGTTAACTAGTAAAAAACCAGTTGCAGTGAATGGCTATAATTAAGTTCCATGTGAGAGATGCCTTTATTCACACATGTGCTCCATAGACAATAAACCTTGAAGACATCCTATCAGCTGGGACTATAGAATATGTTGATTGCACTTCTACAGAGGGATAAGATATTCCTGGTAATGGGGCCACTTGTTGGCTGTGGGTGACTACCCATAAGGTTTTAAGACTACTCTCTTTAGTATAAAAATTAACAGCATCATTAAATGTCTCAACCCTGGAATAAACAGTGCCTTGTATGTTGACAATCTTACGATATGCTTCAGATCCAAATATATCCACATATTAGAATAACTCCAACTGAACATAGACAATATCAATGGATATGCAACAAAGTGATTTTAGATTCTCCTAATTAAAAACTCATAATGTGAACTTCTGTTCATTAAGGAAACTATACAACAATCCAGTCATTAAACTGAAAGGAACTGAAATACCCATTGCTGATGAATATAAATTCCTTGGGGCTATATCTGATAGAAAACTGTCTTTTATCCCTCACTTAAAACACCTGAAATCAAAATGCAACAAAGTGTTACGTCTTCTATGTGTGGTAGCACACACAGGATGGGGAGCCTACTGGTAAACCCTACTAAAATTGTACAGGTCACAGATCCATTCACAACTGGACTATAGTAGCTTTGTACAGGCTGTGGAAGCAAAATATGGAATGATTTTTAAAATATTTTTTCTAGCTTGATTAGTCTAATTTTTGGAGAAAAAAACATGATAAATCTAAATTTTCATGATTAGCTCTATCATTCAAGCATTTTTCATTAAAATTTAGCCCAATATGAGTCCGTAAGAAAAAAAATGACTAAAAATTTATTATTTGTTTAACACTGAAACCAAGCCAAAAAATATTTTCAAAATAATTGGAGTTTCTTTATGGTCTCCATCAAGCCTAGATCTTAACCCTCTTGATTATGATAATTGGACGTTTTAGAAAACAAAAAATACAACTTCTCATCTAAATATTGGTTCATTTAAGACTACTATGAAGGAGGAATGTTATAAAATGTTTGAAGAATTTATTTTGAAGGCAAATTGTTTTGAAGGATGCCGGCCATATTGAATAAACTTACTGTTTTGTGTCTATTTTATTTTGTTGTTTATTTTTTTAAATTAAGATTAATCTTGTTTTATAATTATACTAGAATATTATATATATATATATATATATATATATATATATATATATATATATATATATATTTATTATACTACTACTACTACTACTAGAATATTCCTAATTTTAAAATCTGCATCCGGAATATAGATCAGCCAGGTCTAACCTCAAAGAGCTAAACCCTATATAAAATGAATACTTAAGAGCCTTCAGAACTTCTCCAATGAAAAGCTTGCATGCAGGGCTCATGAAGCACCCCTACAACTCAGAAGCAAAATCCTTGCCCTACAATATTACACAAAACTTAAATCCTGCCCATCTAGCCCTGCTTACAATTGTATCTTTAAACCAAAGTACAAGCTGTGTTTTGCAGAAAAAGAACAATCAATAAAACCTTTTGGCCTTCAGATGCAACTCATCTTTGAAAAATCTAAAATCTATCTCACCAATATGCATGAAACCGTCATACCAGAGACATGTTCTTGGATTATTAAAAAACCTAAAGTAATCTTAAAACTAAGTGAACTCCCCAAAACAAAAACCTATCCCAGCACTTACCAAGATAAATTCCACAATATCCTAGAACAGTATCCCAATCACCTCTTCATCTTTACAGATGGCTCCAAGAAATACAATGAAACATGTATAGCTATCTCAAACAAGAAAATTATTAGAAAAGCTTTTCCAAAGCCTCATTTTTTTTTCTGCTGAAGCCTGTACAATAGACCTAGCACTAGACATCTCTGAAAGTGTACCATAGCCAGATACAGCTATGTGTGAAATGGACATTGAATGTTGGTAACATATATACATAGAACATAGGAATCTCGAAATTCGAAAACACATAACGACTTCTTTGTTCAGGTACGAAGCCTTTTATTATCTTTGAGTTAAAGGTTTCAACATAAGGAGAGAGACACAATCTTTTTATGCTGGCTTTTTCATCTGGCCCCTATTTCGTGCAGTGCCCATAGCACGCAAATTCACCTGGCTTTAGTGAGCCAGCGAAAATCGACCATCTCGTCCGGCGTCTAGTTTCAAGTCTGTAACTTTCTTCAAAATCCCCAAAATCCTCCGTGCGCTTCCGGTGCGTGACATCATTCACACTCCGTCACCCTGTTCCTCATCTCGGGCAATTGTGACATCTCTGAGTGACATGTCTGCTCTGCGCACGCATGCGTTAACACCTGCATCAAGTTTGCACCTAACTAACCCATGTGCTGAGCCGAAAGGTTCTCAGCTTAACTAAACCCAAAGGCATGAACTGAAATCCCTCGGCCATTATATTACAAAAGCAACCACAAAAACTTTATTATATTTTTTGACTTGCTCTCTGTTGTAATTTCACTAAAAGAATAAAACTATTATCTCATAATCACTTTACCTACCTTACCTATAACCATAAAAAAACAGTTGGTCATCATTATCATCCTTGACAAAGTTTATTTAGATTCTTTAAATGTTTACAGTTTATACTCTTAAACTATTCACTTGGGTTTAACTGAAAAACTATTTTCTTATTTCAGGATATGCAGGTTCTCAAAGACAATTCAGGCAAAGGCGATTGGTACTCTGAGGTGTTAGATCTGCGTCGAAAGGCTTCTGAATATCGTCATCGTGCAAACGATACACATTTCTCTGCTAATCACATGGCCCAGCTGCTAGCAGATGAAACTCGTCTATGGGAATATGCCAAATCAGATAGACCAGTTACACCCAAAGCTGATGTGAGACACATGAGACCTGCTGGCATCTCATACAATAGATATTCGTACGTATATTACCGAGTTAATTAGTGGGTTAATCTTGAAGAAAAGATTATTTCAACTTTTGGCTGAACTAAACTATTGATTTTGAATTTACTTTTTAATTTTATTCAATGAATATATCAATAATTTAATCAATTTATGCAAATTAAAATTGAATTTTCTCTATATGGACTTCTTGTATAGCTAACAGTGATACTTGACGGAATCCACAAGAACAACAAAGTATACAAATCCTTGACAGTTAAAACCACTGTACATTAAGTGCATGTAACATTTAATGTGGTGTTTAAGGTCTTTAAGCTCTTTATGCATTTCCTTATATTCTTGATCAGATACTAATGTTTCTATTTTCTTCAGCTTCTATTTTATTTATTGCCTTCAAGTTTTAATGTGGCCATCTATTTTGGCTTTTAGTATAGCCATCTCCTTTAGCTTTTAATGGGGCTATCTCCTTTGGTTGTCAATGTGGCCATCTCCTTGATCTTCTTGAATGTGGCCATCTCCTTGATCTTCTTGAATGTGGCCATCTCCTTGATCTTTTTGAATGTGGCCATCTCCTTGATCTTCTGGAATGTGGCCACCTCCTTGATCTTCTTGAATGTGGCCATCTCCTTGATCTTCTTGAATGTGGCCATCTCCTTGATCTTCTTGAATGTGGCCACCTCCTTGACCTTTTCGAATGTGGCCACCTCCTTGATCTTCTTAAATGTGGCCATCTCCTTGATCTTCTTGAATGTGGCCATCTCCTTGATCTTCTTGAATGTGGCCACCTCCTTCATCTTTTCGAATGTGGCCACCTCCTTCATCTTTTCGAATGTGGCCACCTCCTTCATCTTTTCAAATGTGGCTACCTCCTTGATATTCTCGAATGTGGCCACCTCCTTTGGCTTCTAATGTATCCTTATCTTTCAAATTTCAATGTGACTATCTCTGTCTGGTTTCAATGTGACCATTTCCTTCAGCTTTCAATGTGGCTATCTCTTTTGTCTTTAAATGTAGCGATCTCCTTTGGTTTTTGATCCCAGTCAGCTGGGGCTGTAAAATATACATCTCTGGGTATAACTCTAAACCATCTGATGGTGAGGCTTCAGTCATGGATCTTTGGGGAATGTGAAGTACCCCTTCATTACCATTACTCCCAGGTCTATTCTGAACTGGAGTGGTAGTACCTGATAGGGTCTCATCTATGGGTCAAATAGAACTGTTTGACTATTTAACTGTTTGCAAACGAATGACAGATGTAAAATTGAATTGTTAGTGTTACATTCCAGTGATCACTAACAAAAGAAATTTCATTTTCACTCAATTGCATCTCTGCCCACAAAAATAACATCTTCACTTGATTATGTCTTTTGCACTATCTGCCTTTCTCCTGCACATGGTGTTTTTTTATGCTTGACCGGTTCACTTGCTTCAAAAAAATTTTATATGCCACTCTTGCAAATTCTCCTTGCTTGGGACTATGTTTTATTTTAAATTGAGCTGTTAAGGTGGTCATGTTTCTTTTTCCCCCCTCTCTCTCGGGTGTGCCACTCATTTTGTGTTTGTTTTGCTACATGGGATAAGTTGTCTTCTCTTCTACAATAGCAATACTTGAAACCATTTGACTATGTAAACAAATGAGCTCTTGCTTGTTTAAAAATATTATCTACAAATTATGCATTTACAAGTCATAAAAACAGGATTTGGCATTAAATAACCTACAAAGGCTGCTATTCCACAAAACCCAACCAACCAACCAACCAAACTTTAGTTTTCAATGTGATCATCTGAAGTATATGTGGTCATTTCCTTCAGCTTCTTTTTATCTATCAGGTTTATAGTGACCATCTCCTTTAGCTTCTAATTTGGCCACCACCTTTTTTTTTACCTTGTGGTCATTGGCAACCAATGTGGCCATTTCCTTCAGCTTCTAATGTGGAGCCATTTCCTTAAATCCCTATATTATGTTGACCTGGCTTGATTACTTTCCCAGACTTTCACCCTATATATTGCAATCAATTTGTAACTGTTTTTCTAATAGGTGTCAAATTTTGGTAGAGATGTCAGTACAACTAGACAATCTACCACATATCAAAACTTGACGTTTAATATCCATACGTAATTGAAGAGTCAAAGCAACATTGCATAGATTGAACTTTGTTTTATTTAACTATAATCCGGAAAATTACAAGATATTTCAGCCTTGACAAAAACTAGGTAAACCTTTCATGAACCATCTTTATTTCTCTTTCAGTCCTTCTGCTCAAAAGAAGCAATTACCTTCCGATTCTTACACTGCATCTCACATGACACTGGAAGATGTTACCGATGATGCTGATGTTGCCAGTGTCCATTCCAAATCAGAAACTGATGTCAATTGTGTCCCTACCTTGTCAGAAACTGATGTTGTCCCTGCAGCATCCTCTGAAGAAATTAAGGGTGAGGCACCACTGCAGACTGAGGAAGATACTAAAATGTCACTTGAGTCAGATGGCCGTGTTCCCACTCCGGATTTCCAGACAGAGATTGTTAGACGCCATCATTTGGATAGGACGACTCCAATAAAAGGAGATCTCCTTATCTCTCCAGCCAATAACACAAAGAAAATAGATTCAGAATTTCCTAACATTCGTAAGTAATTATTTTAATTAAATACATAAGGCTGATTACATAAACTGACCACCACACAGGGTATTTTCATTTTCTAGTTAATATGAAGATTTTCAGTCCTTCAAGCTGAAGTAAAATCTCTTATTAATTCTTTTAACCTGTAACTCCTTAGCCTTTTGATACCCCATACCTGAGCTCCTGAAAAAGAAAGCTCAAATTTTGCCTCCATTTAGTACCTCAATTGGTATCAGATAAACAATAAAAAATTCTCATTTTCTATTTAAAATCAAAATTTCTAAGAATTAATTTTTATTTATTGCGGACTTTTTTTCCTCATCTTGGTAGTTTTTGTATTGTTTCTTCTTTCACTACATTTCGGCCAAATTTCACCTCTGGCCTTCTTCAGGTGATTTTTACCACAACCTCGGATAGGAATGATGAGTCTTGTAAAAATCACCTGAAGAAGGCCAGAGGTGAAATTTGGCCGAAACGTAGTGAAAGAAGAAACAACACAAAAACTACCAAGATGAGGGAAAAAAAAAAAAAAAAAAAAAAGTCCGCAATAAATAAAAATTAATTCTCAGATTAAGAAACCTCATCTCAAAATGATTCCAATTAAAGACAAGTTCAAAATTTCTAGTTTTCCAAACTGAAGTAAAATATCCTATTAATTCTTCAAACTCTAACCTCCTTGATTTTTAGGTACCCCCTACATAGGCAATAATTTTTCCATTAACATCTTCATTTTTGAGATAATCTACCATCTTTCTACCTTTTCAGATCGCCTTCAATGTTACATTAAAAATTTTTGTTAAATCTGTATTGTATGCAATAATCTTTTTTTTTTTTTTAAAACTGTAAATTAAGAAATAAGTCCAATGATTTTTAACATATTTTTATCATGTTAACTTAACAGAAATTGCTTCATTTATTGACTTTGAAATATGTTAATCTTTCTTTGCAGCCAACACAGCTGAGCTCGATGACACTATTGAAGTATATCATTCTGCATCTGATAGTGAATTAAAACCCAAACATTGTGTACAGGTCAGCGTGTGTTAACTTTGGTTTTAAAAAAAAAAAAAGATACATTACTCATCTCAACAACTTTTACTTATTTTGTCAATATCTTAGTAATATCTTAGTAATATCTATAAATAATCAATTTGTTGCTTTTTGAAAGAAATAGACAACCTTGTTAACAGGGCTTAGAATACACTGACTGTATCCTCTGCAGAGGGGTAAGACCCCATGTCTCCATAAGTGTGTCCTAGGTATGACAAACTGAATCTGATGGTGGGGCTTCAGTTCTTGAGATCTGGGAAATGTGGAGTACCCCTTCATTGTCATTATTCCCAGGTCCACTTTCACTCAGTGGTAGTACCTGTTAGGGTCCCACTTATGTGTCAAATAGATCTCTTTAAAAATTATTTGTATTCAATTGGACCATGCGCAAAAAAATCTTGAGAAACAGCTTCATTAAAATGTAAATATGAACATACAATAAATGCAATTCCCTAACCTCTAGGCATAAAATAACCCTAGAAAGATTGTGATGCTGTGAAATCAATAAATGAAAAAAGATTTTTTGAAATTCTTTTTCAAACTGAAAACTATTATATGTACTTTTTTTTTTTTTTTTTTTTTTTTTTTTTTTACAATTTACAAATAAAACTTTTATATCATTAGTTATTTGAATTTACATTATACTTAAGGTATATAAAAAAAAAATTGTGTTGATTTATATTCAATATGTTAAGTATATTAGACTGAAATTAAAATTAAATAGTACAATACAAAAATATTAATAGAAAAAAATATATATAAAAATCTCTTCAAATTTTATCTTGCTTTTTTTGTTTATCTTTCAGACTTGTGCCCTCCCCTCAAAGAGCAACTGTTTGCCAACATTTGGTAAACCCAGCAAAGATACTCACATTCTGAGGGCCCAGGAAAATTTTTCAAATTTAACAAAACCTCATTCCCAAACATCTTTTACACAGTCATCAGACATATGTAAGCAGATAGCTTCTGATAAATAATTTATACAATTTCTAATCTTCATTATACAGGAGATGAATGAATATATATATATATATATATATATATATATATATATATATATATAGTGATGGCCTTCAGAAAAGAAAGAGGTGGACAACAGTTATCCTCATATAAAATTGACTTAATGAACCTAGTTCAAATCGTGGATGAGACTGTTTGTATTTCACTTTGTGCAAATGATGAAGCATGAATCCATCTCTCCTTATCTTAGCTACAAGTAAATGGTACAGCAGACTGGCATCTTTTACCTTGTAGATGAGAAAACTCATACACAAGAAGAAAAATGCAACTTGCTTAACATGTTGCAACACAGATTTAATGTGGATATGTCTTTATACAATACTAGCCTATACATATGGATGTATGTGTTTATATATATATATATATATATATATATATATATATATATATATATATATATACACACACATGTATAGGCGTGTATGTCTGTATATGTATCTGTGTGTGTATATATATATATATATATATATATATATGTGTGTGTGTGTGTGTATATTTGGTTTCTTTGTTTAATGGCATATCAACCTTGGAGGTTATTTAATGCCAAAGCCATTCTTCTAGAACAGTTGTGGTACTATTTAACCCATAGCTGGGAAGATAAGGGGGTTCATGCCTTTTCCAAGGGTATTTGTCCGAAAGTGAATGTAATTGCGCAACTGGAGCTCGAACTTGCATACTGTAATTCTGCAGTCCGATGCATTAGCCATTACACCACAAGGACCCCTCTATATATGTATGTGTATATGTATGTATGTGTGTGTGTGTATATATTTATGTGTGTATCAGTGTGTGTATATATATATATATATATATATATATTCTTGTTTTCAATATGACTTGTTCTTTGTCTTTGTAGAAGTGATGCTCCGAGTGAGTTGCTGCTAGAATTAGGAAGCTGAATGATGATATTAATTAAAATCATTCTTATTAATGCCATTTAATTTTTTAATCAATGGGCTCAGAAAATTATTTTGTCTTTTCTTTTTCAGCAAACAGAGACACAAGTAATATAACATTGAGATCTGGTAATAGACGACCAAAGAAATCTCAACCAAAACAACATCCAGCTGGATTAAACAGCAATCAACCAATACCCAAGTCGATGCTATCAACATATACAATGCCAACTGAGAAAGTATACACTGATGGAGAGATGCCACATGGTAGGTTTTACTAAAAAAAGTACATTAAAAAATTCAATAAGTTTACCATAATTATTTGGGGGTAACATACATTTGTTACCAGATTTTATATATGTATATGTATGTATCTGCACATATGCATGTCTGTTTCAATCTATATATATATATATATATATATATATATCTTTAAGAAAAAAAACCAAAGACCGGTTAATTCAGGATTATAAATTTATTTCCATCCCGTATTTTCAGTTTCTGGTGTGAACCAAAAACATGAAGAAAAATTAATACAGGACTACTTCAGACCCAATGGATAATTAATTAAAATTATTGGGTGTGAAGTAGTCCTGTATTAATTTTTTCTTCATGTTTTTGGTTTAAAGAAATATTGCTCTGTAATAAATTACATTGAGCTCTCTACCAGGAAAATTTAAATGTTCGGCTCTTGAATGATTTTTTTGTCCTGAAGGAATTACTCCAAACTTTGGTTTAACCAGACCGAATATTACCCTATATATATATGTGTGTGTGTGTGTGTGTGTGAATATATGAATTGATATGTGTATTTGGGCAACAGTCTTTCATTTAAACATGTTTGATTAAATAATAAAGACATATTTTGTCTATATAATGTTATTAAGGTCCTTTCAAGTTTTCTGACAAGTGTTTTGGTTTTAGGTTGGACTTGGTAGATGAATTTACCAAAATTGTCCTTTTGGACCTTTTATAGTCCATCATCGGGGGTTTGCATGTGTAAAGAGTGTTGTTTTTAATTGTTTTTTTTTTTAGGTTTTTTTTATAACATTACAAATGACGTAAACCTAAAGTTGGATAAAACTGAGATGCTGATGTCATCAAATGACCTTGAAACAAAATGCTATCAACAGAAATAGAATATAAAAAAAAAGGACTAAAGGCATTTCAAAATATTGTTGCTATTTTCAAAGTTAATTCTATTAATTTTAGGTTTTGTTTTTATATGTAGGGCTTCTAGGATTTGTAGTCATAGCTTATTAATTTTGTGTGCTATTATAGTGGTGTTTCCAACTAGAATTTTTCAAAATTTGGTCTTGGGAATATAGTGGGTTCTAAGATGCAAGGTTATAGAGCTTGAATCATCAAGGTGCATAGTAAGACGTCTTGAAAGAGTTGTAGTAGTAAGACCAATGTATGTATTATTTTCATTGGAGAAACAGTCTCCCAAGGAATGTTTGAACATATTCAAGAAGTTCAGTGGAGGGAGAAGAGTTATTGGAAGTAATTAGGTTGAAAGTTTTAAATTTGTTGTAGTAAATGATAAGTCTTATTTTTTTGGTAGGATCAGTCGGGAAAACACTTCTTTGGATACAGTTTTTTAATATATGTTCATCTATCTTATAATTATTATGAAATTGTTTTTTATAGTAAAGGTTATCAACTAATATATAAATATATATATATGTTGTTTTTTTTTATGTGTATACAGGGTGTGAAAGTAAAATTAGGAATATTCTAGCATAATAATAAACAACTCTATTATAAAAGATGTTTATTTTTTTAGAATTAAAATTAATCAACAAAATAAGAAGATTGACGCAAAATAGTAAATATACCCAATATGGTCACCATTTTTTTTTCAATTATATGAAATTATTTGCATCCCTTAAAAAAATTTCTTCAAAAAATTTATTCCTTTCCTCCTTAATAGCAATCTTAAGCAAACCAATATTTGGATGCAAGTTGCAATTGTTTTTATTTTTTTCTAAAACGCCACATATAGCGTAATCAAGGGGTTCATGGTCTGGGCTTGATGGAGACCATAAAGAAACTCCAATTATTTCAAAATTTTTTTTGGCTTGGTTTCAGCATTAACCAAATCATAGATTCTTCGTTGTTTCTTTTCTTACCCACTCCTATTTGGCTGAATGTTTATGAAAAATTGCTTTAATAATAAAGCTAATCTTGAAAATTTAGATTATTGTATTTTAATGAAAAAGTGCTTGAATAATAGTGTTAATCATGATCTCCACACATACACTACCAGTCAAAAGTATTTGGTGACCTTATTATAACCAGATATCTTATGAAAAATTGATTTGAAGCTGGCCTATATGGCAGAATTGCTGTCAAGAAACCAATGTCAAAAGATTCCAGTGAGCCAAGGTGCACAAAGACTGGACAACAGAGCAGTGGATTAAAGTCCTTTGGACTGACAAATCAAAGTTCAAAATCCTTGGCTCAAAAAGAAGGGTCTATGGGTGACGAAGGGTTGGTGAAAGAGCTGCAGCCTCCTGTATCACTCCAACCGTAAAGCATGGGGAAGGCTCTGTTATGGTGTGGTGGACTTTTGCCAATTGCAAAGTTGATGATTTGCACCAGATGAAAGGGAAAATTGAATCAGACTGGCTGTCAATTCATGCTGTAGCATCACAATCCCATCTGGAATGTGGCTTGTGAGTTAAGGATTTGTACTCATGCAAGATAATGACCCAAAGCATCCTAGTAAACTCTGCCAGAGGTACATTAAAAGCAAAGAGGAACAGCATGTCCTTCCACTGATGTTTTGGCTGATGCAATCAGCTGACAAATCCCATTGAACTGATAAGTGTAGCTCACCTCTGGCAACTCTTGCAGGAAAGCTGGGCAGAACTATCTTCAGTCTACTTCCAGTCTTCGGTGGAAAGAATGCTGAGAATCTGTGATAGTGGCCAAAGGGGATCATTGATAAATTAAAAGCTTAAGTTTTTTTTGTTGTCTTGGTTGAGTTTAATGTGACTCAGGAAGACTTGTATTTAGTATGATAAATAAAACCATTGAGAATTTTTTGTTGTAAGAAATAAAATCAATATGCCTGTATTCATGAATTTAAACTGAGGCAGTAAAGGTTTTAGTTTGGAATAATTAAGATACCATCATCTAAAAATTAAAAAAAAAAAAAAAAACAACACTATTGAATATTGTGTGGCTAGAGCAACAGAAACAGAATTTGCTTAGTTTAGATTTTAATTAAATCACTTTAAACATAAAAATATAACTATATTCTAATTATATGAAACATCAATTTATAAGATATTTTCACAATCACTGCTCATATATATATATATATATATATATATATATATATAAAAATGTACCTAATTCTGTATTTTAAGGAATTTTTTCTCAAAAAAATTTTTTTTTTTTTGTAGATGAAGATTTTCTCTCCCAATCATTGGAATCTAACAATTCTTTGGCATCTGAAGTTTTAGAGAGAACACGCAAGAGGCTCAATTTCTGGTGAACACATATCCATGACCTTTTTATTTTCTTTTAAAGTACCATTTCTTTGTAAATCTGTATTTTTACTAAAAGAATTTTTAATTGTAATCTTCTTATAAATGCATATATATATATATATATATATATATATTACAGGCATTAATTTTTTTATATATCTTACAAATGATCAATTGACTTTTTTTTTTTCTATTAAATGAAATTTTAGGAGAATTTGGTTTTCATTGAATTTAAAAGTATATTGAGATGAGAATACCATAAATATTTGTGTAAATCAATATTGATTTACAGTCACAAAATTGTTAATTCATGGAATCATATTTTGAAGTCATGTGTGTTGATCCTAGTCCTTCCCCAATTGGTTTGAATTTCAACCTTACAAAATTATTGACCCACAATTTTGTATCTGAAATTTTAGTTCTTCAAAAGTCAACCTCAATTTTCATCTCAGATTTTCCACTGCGTAACTCTGGCTTTCCCCAAGGTCTGCAAAGCATGAAACACACCATATATACTTGCATATCATGCAACTTTCTAAGACTTGAATTGATACTTTTGCAGCTGGAAATGGTAAGTGTATTATTTACACACACAAAATGTTGCATTTAGTGTGAATCTCTAATATTAGGCTAAAATTTAGGACTCAGGAAGTCATGATACACCAGCACATACTGTAATAGGCCTTACTCTATGTTTGAATTCAAATTTGTCCTCTTAGACTGGTAGCTCAGCTGAGAGGAGAAGAAATGGATTCATGCCTTTTCTCCAGACCAGAGCAATTAGTGCAAAAATCAATAAAAATCTCAGCTGAGATTTGGACTGCCAATTTTTTTTTTTTTTTTTTGTGCCAATATATCGGCTGCATATAATCCTCTATTCATACGCAAGTATATGTTATATTCTGTATACAAATTTCAAAAAGACTTTTTTTTTTTTAACATTGATTTATTCACAAACAAGAACACATTTTTGGAATGTTGTCCATCAGTGGGGGAGGAAAAAAAAAATGTATATAAAAAATTACAGTTCAATTACTGCTGTTCAACATTAACAAAACAGGAAAAAAAAATTATCTAAGGTTTCTCTCTATATACATTTATTTATGCTGACTTGGAGGTTCCATTTTCAATGTCCTTTATTGAAATGGAACCGAGTTTGTTGAGAAATACACAATTTATGTTACCCATTCACAACTGAAACCTAAAAATGATCCAGGAAATATATCATAAGCACAATAATCCTTCAGTCAGTCAGACACACACACAGACACACAGAGTTTCTTTGGGTATAATGGTCTAATTGAATAAATGGGTAACATCTCAAACTGATTTGTTCTTGTACAATTCCAAGATACATAAAAGAAAAGTTCAGTCAACCATCAAAACTACATAGGAGAAAATATAGTAATTGAAATGAAACTGCATTAAAAGTCGAGCCCCTGCTTGAAGAAGAAAAAATGTATTTGTAAAATAATATAAGGATGACAAGTTCAAATGGCTTGACCTAAAAATGGAGGGTAAAGTTGATTTTCAAAGCCACTGGGAAATACCAAGCCTTATTCTTGGAACATTCTCTACACACAACCAAGAACCGCTATCTGTCCACTCATTGCTTAAGAGAAGAGAATTTTTTGTTTTAAGAAATAAAATCATTATGTCTGTATTCACAAATTTAAACTAAGGCAGTAAAGGTTTTAGTTTGAAAGGATCAAAAAAATAGGAAACACTATTGAAAGATCTTCCAAATGATTATCTATTAGTATTGTGTGGCTAGAGCAACAGAGACAGAATTTGCATAGATTAGATTTTGATTAAATTACTTTAAACATGAAAATGTAACTATTCTAATTATACGAAACATCTAATTTAGCCATGATGAATCAAGATAAGAAACTAATTCAAAATGGTAGTTTCATAATTTTTTAAGCTTAAAATAAAGTTAATTTTTAAAATATTTTCATAATTAATAATGACATTTACACTTTTAGAAACAATAACCTGAAGTGAATTTTTTTTTTTTTTTCAACAAAAAAACTTATCAGCAGTACAAAATAGTTTTTTTTTTAAGACAACACAAAATAAATTGTACAAATTACAAACGTGAATATTGTTCTTAGCTAAGAAAACAGATCATATTAAACATAAGTAGATTATTTTTTAAGAGTCCATTAATTCCAATATTTTTGTTTTTGACTGTCATGTCTTGGCTTACAATATGAAAAAGTTATGAATTATGAAATGAATTTAATCCAAAAGATTAAAAACTGATTAAAGAAAATTAACTTACATTAATTAAGCTTCTCAAACAATAAAAAACTTACAGTTAATCTTTGATGGTGATAATCTAGTGTCTCATTTTTATACCTAAATTTTATTAAAATTCCCATTACTGGCTTTAAGGTATTTTCAATTAATGAAAAGTGCAACTAAAAGGTGACTAGGTTACTATTCTTAATTTCTTTTTGATTATATTTATCAAATTTGTAAATTTCAAAATATTATTTAAATGTTTCTAAAAGCAATTCTTGAAATTTCACTTAACATCTATTTTTGCGTGTGTGGGGGTGGGGTCCTTTGAAAGACGACAAAGGAAATGTGTTTTAATAGAATACTGAAAGGATCTGTAAGAGGCAAATCCTTCTTTTTCAAGTGTAATGCAAAAAAGAAAGGCTTATGGTTAATAGAGTGATAGAAAGAAAGAGAAGTTTGAAAAGCAGTTTGAATCTCCAGAATTGATCAGTGAAACTTCTAACAACTCAACACTCAGCAACAATTAGAAAAAAAAAAAAACATTAAAATAATATAATAATAACAATGATAATCTATTATTTATCCATCAACAGCTGTCACAGTAAATGCTTTGCCTTTCGGATCATCAAATCTGTCCATGGTTTTTATATCCATGATCATATAGAGACCAAATGCTATGATCAAGGCAAGAATGAAGGTACTGAAAAGACCCATCCAGATGCCAATGGTGAAGAATCCTGTGCAATCCCAAGCAATTGAGAAGGTTCCATTTTTTGAATCAATTGCCTGCAACTGTAAAAAAAAAAAAAAAGTTTTTTTAGAACCAAGATAATATAGATAAATAAGAAATCATTTTAGTATATTGAGGATTTGAAGAAGCAATAAAACAAATTGATCAATTCTTTTGGCAAGGCCAAATATTATTGACAACTAGAGCAGGTAATGTTATATAATTAACATCCCTGGGTAACCCTGTAGAGATGACAGGCAGGTCAAGGTTCAGTCTTTACTGAGGTGGTCATGAGAAACCTGATAAATCATATGGAGACTTATTGATTGGCTATGGGTAGCCATATGGTATTTGAAAGTTTTAGTTCAGATATGAAGTAAAACAGTCAAATTTAGGACTTAAGCAAAACCATCTCCCATGTGGGAGAACTCTCTCCACTGACTAAAAAAATGTATATATTTACCCAACCCCTTCAAGTACAGGCAGGATATGATACAATGTCATTTTTTTTAATGGAATAAAGCCATTTTGAATTCAGAATTTTCTTTCTCCTAGACTAGTTGCCATATCAAAGCTAAAGAATCCCAGACTCTCTTACTATTTACCCATAGCTGGGAAGAGAAGAGATGAATTCATGTCTTTTCCTAAGACCACTAGCTTACTTTCTGAATAAGCACAAGTTTATTATTTGTCTATAGGCAATAGGACTGGTCACCTGATTTATCTTAATTCAATTATGATTAGTAAGAATTTTTTTTTTTTTTTTTTTTTTAGACCTGGTGACTTTAGGTTGATTTTTGAAAAGCACAGCAGCCTATAGTCAGTGTTTCAAATCTTCCCCCAAAATAAGTCCTAATTATAGACCATCAATCAGGTGCCTCAGCCCTTAAGAGTCAACAGAGGTGAACCAACAGAACAGATGATAAGTTGGCATTTAGTATACCTATGATTTGGCAAGACCCAAAAGATCGTTGCTCAGAATGTTACTTTCGTTTAGTGAAAATTTCAGGATACAACAAGAAAAACAAATGTAAATCATGTAGCATAGTCTACTGTTACACATATTGAGTGCCTTGTTCAGCTAAAATCTTGGTGCCAGTTTCTTGTTTAACTACCCTCTCTTGAAGATCTGGATTGTGGTGAAAAATGCAGTGACAGCAATGATGCAGATATTGAAATTAAAGATGACTCAGATCATAAAAGCATCGATTAGCAGGAGTTGAATGATTCGGCACAAGATTTGGGAATATCAAAAAGGTTTCAAAACTCCTAGCATCAAGACTGAATAAGAAAAACTAGAAGAAAAGAGCAAAGGTATCCTACTTTTGATCTAGAGAAAGTGGATTTCTGCAGTTTTTTCAAAGTGACAGTTGGTTTGTGTACTGTCATAACACAGGTTTTAATCAAAGAATTGAAAATTCCAATCAACAACTCAAGTGAATAGCGACTGTTCATCAAATTGAAACTCAAAGTGCATCCCTCCCTCAACAATGGTAATTTATATGGTACAGTCCCAATTGAGCATTTAGTTTGTCTTTGCGAAAAATCTGGAGTGACAGAGACATTGAGTTATTGCATTATCACATACAATTGGATCAACTGTGTTGACCTTAAAATGGTATGCTTCCTTCCTGTTCAGCAACATGGATACATCAAGTATCTGCTTTTAGTGCATGCGAGACAACAGAGCTTAACAGAGAAGCTTTGGGTGAAAAGAAACTGGCCTATAAGACCTGACTTTAAACTTGGTGATCTTAACATTCTACATGAGTCACTTGTAGACAAAAAAAAAAAAAAAAAAAAAAATTACAATCCCACCTCTGCACATGGAACCAAGTCTCATTATGCAGTTCATTAAAGCCTGTTCAACTGAGGGTGACTGTTTCAAGTGCCTCATTTTAGTATTTCCTGGCCTGTCAGGGGTGGGAGGACAATCAAGGTGAGCATGTTTGATGGTCCAGATGAATATTTCATTGGGACAATGTCAGAACTTGAAAAGAATGCATATTCAACATTCAAAGAACCATATCACGAATTTTCTTGGAAAATACACAAAGAATTAAACCAAAAGTTATCCAGAAACTATTGGAGAGTTACAAAACAGTTGTAATATGAGCATTAAGTTGCATTTTCTGCATAGCCATCTTGCCAAATTTCCAGAAAACTTTTGCGAGATCAGCAATTACATCAAGATTTGCAGGTCATGGAAAAATAGTATCAGAGTAGATGAGATATAAATATAGTGGCTGACGATTGTCGGAACAAAGTAAAATTGTCCACAGATTGAACACACTAGGAAAAGTAATTTTTTACCTTAACTACTAAAACACAATTTGACTTACAATAAAAATACCCTTTGAACAAAATAAATTTGTACCAATATTACAGTCAAGCAATTGTTTATCATTTTCCATTGTATTTAAATTTGTTAGATGTGATATTTTTATGATTTTTGAGATAACGCAAGAGTATCCTGTAGCTCAAAAAGTTGATGTGATTAATAAAAAAAAATAAAAAGACTGGGGTCAATTTTGGATTTAAAGGCCAAAAGTTAATTGAAAACAAATATTAGATCTAATTCAATGAAATTTGTGTTGCCCAGTGTAATGATGATAACCAACATTTGCTCTTCTGTTGCATGTTATGTGATGACAGAGATGAAACAGGTAATCACTCTTAGGATAAATCCTAAGAAAATAATTACTCCCCTTTTGACTGACTAGGGAGTGATCGCCCTTGGGTTTAGCAGGTCGGCCATCACACATTTGACGAAGATCACGGAGTGGTAGAACGGGAGACTTATCATTGCACATCCAGTGGTTTATTCATTATCATCTCTAAACGTAACTTATTAAATAAATCAGTGAAACGTTCCACTTGGTTCTTGTGTCATTTTTACGGGAATATTCACAGAACCCCCACCTTAAAAACCATAAAAATCACATAAGCAAATGCAGCTAACTGGCACAAAAGGAATACATGCAATTTAATATCATACCTTTCTGGAGAAAATGCTGTCTGCATATTTAAAACATTGTTAACAGAGCTGAGAGGAGATTGAGGTATGAATGGGAGAGATGAAGACAGATGAAAGAGAAGAGAATTTAGCTCAGTATTAATTGACTAAATGTATTTAGGTCTTTTCGAAACACATAAAATCTGAATATAATCTAACTCGGTGTAGATGACATCAGATTTAAAAATGAAACAACTTTCTTTTGTTATCTGTGACAGAAATAATGGAATACTCACCTGGAAATCTTTTAACTGAACATTAACAACTGCAGTTCCTGTCAGGTTTGATTGGAGCACTGGTTGATGTGTACAATGGTAAGAGAAACCTTTTGGTGCACCAACATCAGAAACAAGCAAGACTGCACTTGTATTTTGTCCTTTCAGTGAGTAATCGATGTTGATGTTTGTTAATTCCCACTCAGCCTTACTGCTTATGGAAAAGTTCAGACTGAAAGAGAAATAAATGGTTTTTGATTAAGGGTTGACCAGTTGATATGTTCACTCTGAACTTAGTACATTTCCTGCTTCTCAAATTTAAACCTTCCAATATGTGTGTGTGCATATATATATATATATATATATATATATATATATATATATATATTGTTACATACCCATAATATACGGATGTGTGAAATAGACATAGGGAATCTAAAAACACGAAACTTTATGAAATTGGTTCAGGTATAAAACTTTTATTCACCTTTTTGAGTTTAAAGGTTTTTCGACATGAGAAGAGAGAGAGAGAGAGAGAGAGACACAATCTTTCTATGCTGACTGCTTTTACATCGTCAGCTCGCAGCGCCCATAGCGCAGAAAGTTGTCTGGCCTCGCCCAGCTCTGAAAGTCAACCTTCTTCCGAGGCAGGAACTCAACTAACTGCTTTTTCTCAAATCTCAGCCCACGCTTCCGGTGCATGACGTCATTCACACTTCCTGGTCTCATTCCTATCTGGAGTTTTATTTTGACATCTCTGAATGACACATCCTCTCTGCGTGCTAGAACACCTGTGTTAATGTTGCACCTAACTAACCCATGCACTAAGCGAAAGGTTCTCATCCTAACTAAACTGAAAGGCAAGATATATAAAACTAAAACCCTCCGCCATTATATTACATATATAAACATAAAACAGCTTATTCCATCAGGAAAAATTTGTAACTTTTTTTCTTTAAATAGCCTAGTCATCTATAGTGAATGAATGAAGTATAAAAAAAAAAAATTAAAAAAAAAAAAAAAAGTAATGTGTAAAAGAAAGCAGATAAAAAGTAAATAAAAGGTAAGGGTTATAAGAATATATAAAATTATGTTTTCTGTGTAGGACGATGCCCTAAGAAACAAAGAAAAACATAATTTTGATCTAAAGGGAGCAAAAATTATAAAACATATCCAATAAAAAGAATCAATTAGTCATGGAATCGGCAGCTATTATTCTTACAGAAACAATAAATCAAAGATCTGGAAAATTTCAATTATCTCCAACTATGGCTCAGTTGATCATCATAGAACATAACATGAACAAACATTTACATTAAATCAAACAAATGCTTCACTGTTATTGACAACATAACATAAAAACAAATTCTTTTTCACATATACCATTGAAAATACTAGGTAATATAGCGAAACATGTTCGGTAAAAAATAAACATCTTTGACTAAAAATTTTTTCATTAATACTATATAACATATATACATACATTCATACATATATAGATATGTGTGTGTGTGTGTGCATATTTAGGCAGCATTTCTTCATTAATACATATTTGATTAAACAATATAGACAGCCTTTGTCTACACATTTTTTGTATTCATCCTTTTGAGTTGCTGCATTGATTTTATGATATCCAGCGAAAATTGGTTAATAAATCCCCCATGATTAATTGGTTCCCTTGTACTTTTTGCCAGATCTTGGGCCATCATCAGGGGTGTGTATATTCAAAAGCAATGTGACCTTTGCATGTACATTACTATTTTGTAAAAATTGAGTGTTTATTATTTATACTGGTGTGTTGTAGCATTTATTTTTAAATTTGGCTCTATAAAGCAGTAGCTAAAGAGATTTAAATACTGATGTACATTTCTTTTTTAAGTAGAGGAATTATATTGTGAATTGAATTACCATGACCAGAAAATCTGGCGAACACCAGAAAATATAGGTTGGTGGCTCAGAGGCAGACTTTCGGCTCTGCATTCTGTGGTTACTGGTTCAATCTCTAGTGGGGGAGATCACAGTATACACTGCTGATGAAACCTAATACGGTCGAAACGGCTGTCCAGTGTTTCCATGTGTCGCGCACAAGTGTTCGCCAGATTTTCTGGTCGTGGTAATTCAATTCACAATATAATTCCTCTATTTAAAAAAGAAAATGTATATCTATATCCTTGCTCTTGAGGGTTATAATAATTACGCGGATGCGTATTTGCAATCCTCCTGGGAAGACGTGGCCCAAGAGGTGACTGTATCCTCTGTAAAGAGTACGGATGTAACTTGCAAGACATTCAGGTTAATTGGCCGCACAATTACAATGACTAGTTAATTTGGCGTCACTTGTGTGCGATGTGAAATGATGGCTCAGTGGTAGAGTTTCAGTTCTGCATTCTGTGGTCACTGCTTTGATTTTCAGTGGGGGAGATCACAGTATACATTACTGATGAGACCCAATAAGGTTGAAACAGCTGTCCAGTACAGGATTCAAAATTAATTCTATTGAGTTTAGGTAGTTTCTTCCTGAGATATATATATATATATATATATATACTAAAATAAATAAATAAAATGGGTAAGGGAAGATAGTGAAATATGTCAATCTAATTTTCCCCCTATGAGGATAACTTCATTAGAAATGAAATTTTATTTCGTAAAAACAAAGAGTAGGGAAGTATACTGATTTTTATTTAACTAATACATGATATAAAAATAAATTTATTCCAAAACTTTTTTTTTTTTTAAATTTTCACAAAGCCTTTTCTCTAAAGTCAAAGATGTTTTAGAATAATTAAAAATAATTTCAAATATCACTTTTATTCACAAGAAAATAAAAACAAATAAATTAGGGAAACTAAATGCGAGAAAATAACATTTTTACTCATTTACAACTTAATGATAAAGGATGTTTTTCATAATAGTTATTCTTCTTTTAAGAGCCCGACTTTCTTTAATATTGAATTTCACAACAATCCATTTAGCACAACAGACTTGTTTTTAACCTGGCAGCTATGGCAAAAAGGGGGTACTCTGCATTCCCCAAAGCTTCAGTATTACTGGAGCCTCACCATCAGATTGTTTAGTGTCATATCCAGGACACTTGGGTGAGTCTTACCCCTCTGCAGTGATGCAGTCGGTGTATTCTAAAGCCCCAGCCACCAGCATGAGAGTGACACTTAGTTGGAGCATGTAGAGTGGAACTTTGTCAGTGAGAGGGAAGGAAAACAAGTTTGACTTTGGAAGTGCAGTTTTGGCCACTGTCTCATGATATCTCCAAGGAAAGAACTAGCATACGAAGAATTAAACTTTGTAATTTAGTTCATCAGCTGATCCATCTAGTAAAATATGGAGAGGAGAATGTTTTACTCAGCTTAGTTTCTTTCTTTCCTCCCTTGGTGTGATGCATGTTAAATCCCTAGGTAGGGTAGATATATCGTATCAGACCACCCCTTGCACAAGAAGTGGGTAGTCCAATCCAACCTTATAAGAAGGAAGACATTAACACCTAGGAGAGTATCTTTACAATTACATTTACTATGAGACACAGATCAACAGTAGAGCCACAAGGAAAATATGAATGCAGAAAATACCAAAATGGCAACAAGGTATGAAAGAGAAAACTACTAACAGTAAGTAGTAATAAAAAAAAATTTAAGTAAAAAAAAAAGTTTGACAAAGACAACAAAACATTTTTCAAAAGAAAAAAGAAAAATCTGACAAGTTATAATATTAATATACAAATAATTCAACATTAAATTTTTGTCATTTTTAGTCATTAGAGTTGTAATATGCTAAGTAGCTAACAATTATATGAATATTAAGTTCAACCCTGTCTAACATTGAACCAGTTGGAATGAAATAGGGAGTAAGGAGAGAGTTGTGCCAGTCTTCCAAGTGTGAAGGGTCTACATACCTTGAAAGCAGAAAATTAAAAAAAATTTTTTGTTTATTTATAGAGTATAAATAAACGAAAAAAATTTTTTAAATTTGTTTTTAAACTGTTTTACTTTTTAAATCATAAAATTTATAAGTCAATGTAAATTTTAAAAAATAAAAATAAAAATGTTATCAGGAAAAATAATATATTTTTTCCTCCTTGCATAAATGCCAATTTCTTTCAGATATGATATTAAATTATCAATGTTGCTGTTTCCAAATAACATCTTAATGTTCTTGAAAGCTGACGACATTCAAAAATTTTATTAAAAGATTAAACTCTGGCCTTGAACATAGACTACAGGTACTTGTAGGAAATACATACCTATCTCATTATCAAGACAGATCCATATATACATACACAGAAAATTAATTGTCAATAATAGTTCAAGAAATGTAAATTAACAATTATTGTTTTTTTAAAAATTCAGATAAACTTTTCCTCAATATTAAAAAAAAAAAAAAAAGTCATGAGTTAGGCTTGCAGACCATTTTTAGTGAGCTTGATTCTCAGTGGGTGCCCCATACTTCTGGCTTTCAATATTAATGAACATTCAACTGAATGAACAAATATTTTTGGCACCAAAATGTACCATAGATGAGAGGGAAAAAAAACTGGTGATATAAAATTTCCAACCTGTATAAATTATACATTTCAAAATAATCAACTTTTCAATTTAAGGAACAAAATGGAACAATATTTTACAACCTAAATTCATTTAAAATTATTCTTTTATTGATATCTAATCAAGGATTATGATATTGCTTTCTTGTATATGCTTATAATTTAAGTATAAAATGATTACAAAATTGATGATTTTCAAGATTCAAATTTATTAAAACTATGCATAGTGAAATAAATCCTATTTAAAGTTTATGATAAATTGGTTTACTTACTTAAAAGTGGCCGTAAGAGTTTTGTCTTCAGACAATAAAGTGAAGGTCATTCTGAAATGATATAAGAAAAATCATGCAAATAGGAAAAAATAGATAAATAAATAGATTTTTAAAAAGCGGTGGGTGGGGGTGGGGTGTTCAACTGTGTATATCGCAAACTTTTCATTAGATTCTCTCAAACGAACAAATTCACACACATGCACACTTATTGGCAAATATTTTTCTAAAAGAGAAATTCTATTCAGAGTATAAATCATTCACACAATTATCTACTTAGGAGTGGGCTAAAAAGTTTATAGGCAGTGGAAGATGCATGTGAACCGCAAGAGGGACTAGGTTGAAAAACAAACCTTATTTGGTCACATTCCATGGGAGTATCTTGGTCAATGTATTAACTTTTCAGACAACACTCATCTTTATAAGTTCAGAAATAATTACTTATCTACTTATATATATAAGTTCAATAATCATTATAGATGTTTCTCTCTCATCTGCTTATATATAGTGTGCTTGTAATATAATGGTTACATTCATAGGAAATGAACACAGTGACCCGAGTTCAAATCCTGGGTTAGGCTTTTTGTATTTCACATAGTAGTAATACCCTTGGGAAAGGTATGCATCCAACTATTCTCCCTCCAGCTATGGTTAAATAGTAGGGCAGACTGACTCTTTGACCTTGGTATAGTAACTGGTTAGGGAGAAGGAAAAACTTTAGTTCAAGCCTGTTAAACTCCATTTAAAAAAACAATTGACTTTGTGCCATATCCTGCTCGTGTGAAGAGGTTGGGTAAATAAATATGAGGTACATCCAAAAGAATTTTGAGACTAAAGCCATATTTACCAAGATGGAAATGAATAATGAAGAGAATGTTAATTTTCTGCAAAATAGTCCTATTAGCATTCAACGCTTATTCCAGTGAGTTATAGACTGGTTGAAGCACCTTTGAAACTCTTTTTGAAAGGGCATGAAGCTGTACAGTCATATTTCTTTTAAATGTTCTCATCTTCTCAAATCTCTTATTAAAATTAATTTTCAGTTTAGGAAACAAAAAAAAGTTGTATGGAGCTAGGTCGTGGGGAGGGGAGGGCACTCCCAGCATAATGGCCATTGTTGTACTTGATGACCTGAGTTCAAACTCTGAACAAGGCAGTTTGCATTTCACATAACACTAATATTCTTGGGAAAGGCATGAATCCAACTATTGTTCAACTCAGCTATGGGGAAATGTTAGGATAATTGAACTAATTAACCTTGGTATGTATTTATCTGACTCCTCTGCTACAAGCAGGATGTGACACAAGGTCAGTTTTTTTTATAATTCTGAATTTTCCTTCTAGATCAATTGCCTAAAATAGGTTAAAGAACACAGTCTGCCTTACTATTTGCCCATAAACATTAGTCATTTACTCACACATAGTTTAATGATCAAACAGTTCTATTTCTAACAATTCAATTTAGCATGTCATTTGTTTGCACTCAGTTTAAATGTCAAACAATTCTATTTGACCCATAAGTAGGACCCTATCAGGTACTATCACTGTGGGTCAGAGTGGACCTGGGAGTGATGGCAATGAAAGGGTACTCCACATTCCCCAAAGTTCCAGCAATACTGGAGCCTCATCATCAGATTGTTTAGTGTCATATCCAGGACACTCGGGGGGGGATCTTATCCCTCTGCAGGGATGCAGTCAAAGTATTCTACAGCCTCAGCAGACTGAGCTGTAAATTTAGTCTAGAAAGAGCACCTTGAATGTCGTAATAACATCGTCATAGAAAAACTAAGTAGACTACACTCTTTCTTTCTCACTTTCTTTTTCCTTCTTTCCCTATAATTTTATATACTTCATTCTACCCACTCCTCTTTGCATCACCGTGTTCTTTTTCTATTTCTTATTCCTTCCAACTGATTCTTTTTTTCTTTTGCTTTCTTTTTCTTCTTTTTTTACTGGCGGAAATTGAAAGGATTTCACTTAATAAAAGATCCTTTATTCTCAACTTGCCAAGGCAACTGATGATGCCATTTTGAATCCCTAGACAAACACAAGTGCCAATCCATATGTAAATAATCCTGTTGTTTATGATAGAAACAATGTAAAATGCACAGATATTACACTAATCCGAATCACAAGTGCCAATCCATATAGTTATGGTGGGAATTATAGTACTTGCTATCATAATTTTCATTCACAACTATTACTTAAAAATATATATCTTGATTCTCTTTCTTTCACTCTCTCTCTCTCTCTCACACACACACACACACACTCACACAATAAAATTGTAATCGTACCTAGTATTCCATTAACTTAATTGTATATATTAAGAGACCTTGAAATTATTGGCAATTGTTATGAGAAAGATTCATAGTATAGTTTAGTTCATTTAATTAGATAATTTGCTAATATACAGTCTATTCTTAGTATAGCTGTTTAGAGGAAATTAATTAATTTCCCTAACACTATATATTTTATGGCAACAGAAATGAATTACGAGACTTTTCTTTAACAACACACAACAGCGAAAGTTTTTATTTGCAGCTTTGAGGAGGTTTGTTCTTGGTGCTGCAAGACTCGTGGTGTTTAGGCTTGCTGGATGTTTGAGACGAAATGGCTTAGCGGGATGCTGGTAATGGCAGCGTGTCGTTGGGCGTGTGAGGGAAGTATTCAAAGTCACAGTGTAGTTTTGTGTCGAGAGCGGAGTGGCGCTCGGATCGACATAGTAAATTTTTGTGGTGCTTGTGGAAGGCATGCTGAACGTATCTAATTCATATTCAACTGGGATTCCTTGGTCTAAAATATTAGACGCAAAGAATCCATAAATTAGAAGGTTCCCTCGCTGTGCTGCTGCTAGGGTTAAAGCCACAGTGATATGTCCGCACCGGGTGGCTTGTTTAGCTATAAGGCATCGCTAAGCAGGGGCGACCAGAGACACGTCCGTTCTGGTCGCCGTCTCAAGCTGAAGAGAGTGTGTTTGGCCGCTCACCCGTTTTGCTAGCCGGAAATGAAGGTCCGGGCTGAATGGGATAAGTCATCCTGATTGGGTAAAATTCAGTGTTGAATTAAATAGCGCGCCAAAACAAAATATGAGATTTTCCTCTTCTCTACATTAGTAATGAACAACCTGTCTGGGGTTATTTTATGCCTAGAGGTTAGGGAATTGTGTACATTTGAATTTACATTTTTTGCATTGTTTTTTTTTAAGTTTTTTTTTTGCATATGGTTATATGATATTAGGTATTCCTACCTAATACAAATTTGCAAACTGATCAATTTGGAACCCTAATGGGTACTACCATTCCAGGTTAGAGTGGACCTGGGAGTAATAGCAATAAAGGATTGCTCCCCATTCACTAGAGCTCTAGAACTGGTGCCTCACCATCAAATGAAGTTCAGTATCATATTCAGAACAACTTTTTTTTTTTTTTGTTGGAGGTGTTTTACCCTCTCTGCATGGGATATAGTCAGCGAATTCTAAGCTCTACTGACAGGGCAAGAAACATTTTTTTGGTTAACACAAAAATTTCAAACTCCCCTCCAATGCAACCTAAAATCGTTTTCAGTTGAAAATATTTCATTGAATCAGTTCTGAAACTGAAAAGGAAAAAAAAAAAAAAAAAAAAAAAAAAAAAAATGATACTCACGTGTTTGGACAGTTGGCAGAGGATTCAGTGACAGTGTTCATTTTGTAGACGGTTCCATTCTCAGGAGGTTTTATAGAGATTAGAATTTCTTTTGCATAAAAAGAGCAGTTGGGAAAGCTAAGGTAAATGCCAGTGATGTTTGTACTGTTTGCATTCGGGTCAACTTGCAACAGATGACGGCCAAGATAATTGGAATCCTTTTCCTGAGAAAATAAAAGTTTCAAAAAAGAAAGGCCATCAAAATAGGATATTATAAACATTTCAAAATCAGTGTCATTCAACAGCCTGTAAGCTTATTAAAAAAACTGATTAACAATATTTTGATAAACATCTTATATGCAATAGTTATGAAGAAACGGAAATTCTCTGGCTGGAATCCAGACCACCCAAGCATATGTACTTCTAGGTAGTGCCACAAATACCAGTGACATAGATTATAAGAGTTAATGTAATTGTTATCTGAGAATTATGTCAGAAAAATTCTTTACACTGTGGGAAGAGAGAAGTATTCAATCATTTGGAAAATAACATTGAAACACTTTGTATTATCTGAGAATTAATGAATAAAAATTAATTCTCAGATTAAGAAGCCTCATCTCAAAATGATTCCAATTGAAGACTGTGTTATGTTGTGAACAAAAACTGCCGTTACATCAAATGCTGATCTTGCTGGCACTTGCTCTCGACAGGACTCAAATGCCGTTGATTGTCTGGGTAACAAAAACCAGCAGACAAATGTTTTTTTTTGGTTTATTTTAATACTTCCTACAAATGCTCAGACTGACTTTGATAGAGGGTTACTGAAAATTATTAGAGTAGAGAAGAAAAATTCTTCTGTCTTTGTGCCTTAAGTCACTCAAACTAAGTCTCTGTTTTGTCTGCAATCCTCTAACTAAAAAAACCCCTATCGTCTGCCTTGGGGGAAGTCCCTGTGGAATAATGGTTAAAGTGCTGAACTGCAGCCTTGAAGTGAGCGAGTTCAAACTCCAATTGTGCAGTCACATTCACTTTTAGACTAATACCCTTGGGAAAGGCATGAACCCCCTTATCCCTCTATGTTAAGCTGCAACATCATAGTGAGTGAGTTCAAACTCCAATTGTGCTGTAACATTCACTTTCAGACTAATGCCCTTTGGGAAATGTATAAACCCCTTTATCTTAGCTATGAGTTAAATAGTACCATTACTGTTCTTCTACAAGGATGTCTTTGGCATTAAATAACCCAGGAAGTTTGATATGCCATAAAAACAAAGCAACCAAATCAATCTTCTACCTTTGCTAACATATTCATATTAACCAATGAAAATCCATATTTTTATTAAACCTTCCTTTTATGTTTTGGTTGCAACTTCCAAATCTAACTGGAAAACCTTGTCTTCTCTCTTTCCTTACTTGTTAGTATGAACCAATGAAAGTCCATATCTTCATTAAATCTTCATTTTAGGTTTAGATTCTCATATCTTTGTCGAGGTCACACCTGACATAATCACCACTTTGTTACATCTGAAGTATGATGATTTTGACATGAATGCAATATGTGGATGCTAGGGCATAATAGTTATTCTAATAGAATTTTCAAGGTTTCTAAACCATTTTGGGATGTAATAGCGCTCATACCGGTACACTGTTATCATAGACAAGTAATAGTACAAATCATTTAAGAAGAATGCAATGCATGAATATGAAACCCACTTACTGTTGATTGGTTGTTTGTTTTATGGCATATCAACCCTTTTCGGGTCATTTAAAGCCAAATTAAATTTCAAACAATTCAGTTTAGTATAAGTATAGTTTTTGTTTACAAACAGTTAACTGTCAAAACAGTTCTATTTCAAACAATTCACTTTAGCTTAAGTATGCAGTTTAAATGTCAAAAGAATCGTATTTCAAGTAATTCAGTTTATCATAAGTATACAGTTTAGTACTATTTGACCTATAGATAGGACCCTATCAGGTGGTACCACTCCAGGCCAGAGTGGACCTGGGAGTGATGGCAATGAAAGGATACTCCACATTCCCCAAAGCTCCAACATTACTGAAAACTCGCCACTAGATAGTTTAGTGTCTTATCCAGGACATTTGTTTGGGGGGGGGAGGGTCTTACCCCTCTGCAGAGAAGCAGTTGATGTATTCTACAGCCCCAGCTGACTGGGCAATACATACTGTTGATATACTCTTTATTTTTCACTTTACACTAATGCCCTTGGAACCATTATTTCTTCCTCCAGCTAAGGGTAAAATAGTACAGTCAACTGGGCTCTCTAAGATATAAAAATAAAAAACTGCCCATGGTGGAGGCACTGAGAAATAATACTCTTTGTTTTGGAACCTATGCACATATTTATTGATCTGTACCATTGGTATAATGGTTAGAGTGTTCACTAATGGTCTGGGAGACCAGATTTCAATCCCAGGTCAATTCATATCGAAGACTCAAAAATTGGTACTTGATACCTTCTTGATTAACATTCAGTATTATAAGGAATAGATCAATGGTAAGTGGAGCTATCCAAGGAAAGGAGTAGCGCCCTTCCCTAAACCTCAGAGTAGTAGCTATTAAAAAGGGAGCCTTTGGGTCGTCCTCGACTACAGACAAGTCAACTTACTAACTTGGGCACCTCTGGTGGTGTAATAGTTAGCAAGCTAGACTAGCAAACCTTCAAGAGTGAGTTTGATTCTCATTGGGTGCCCCATGCTTACAGCCTTTGGCCACATCTGAGCTAACTGCTTAGTAAATTAGTTTAGTTATTGGTGACTGTAGTTGCGGGCTACCCGAAAGCTCCATTTTCAATAGCTACTACACAGAAATGGGGGGGGGCATTACTTCTTTCTCTGGATTGCTCCACTTTATCCTTGAAACGTACCTTATAATGCTGAGTGCTAAACAAGGAGGTATCAAGTACCATTTTTTTGAGTCTTTGGAATGACTCGGCCTGAGATTGAACTCCAGTCTCCTGGCCTATTAGCGAACACTCTACCACTAGGCCAATGGGTCGGTAACCGTTAGTAAATTACTACTTACTAACTTATATGTAACACTGCTACATTACCTATAGACTTAATTTTGAGTAAATTGAAACACATTCAGGATATTTCAGTTTTATTCTTTATCAGAACATTTTAATATACAGTGTTTCAAAATATATCCATTGAGATGTACCGAGTGCTTCAGAAACATTAATATCATTTTATAATTTAATAACTTGACTAATTCTTGTTAAAATGATATCAAATTTCAACAGTATGTCTAGAAACAACTCAAAATTATATTTTTAATGTTTAAATTCCTTTTAGTTTCCAGTGAATGGCATTTCTATATCTAAAAAACAAAAAAAAACATTAAATAGAATTTTGAGCCGTTTCTACACATGCTGTTGAAATTTGAGATCATATGAAAGAGAACTGGTCAAGTTATAAAAATTATAAAATGATATCAATTTTTCTGAAACATCCTGTACTTCTAATTGGTTAAATCTATATTGGTGCTACATTGATATAGAATTAATTTAAAATTAAAAAACTTCCAAATACAAAATGTAAAATAAGGTACAAGGTCTGTTATATAAAAAAAAAAAAAAAAAACTATCACTACTCAAGTTGTATTTACCGAGACAAAAATGAACAATTAGGGAAATAATAATTTTCATCAAAATAATCCCTCTACATTCAACACTTATGAGTTTTTTTTATTGATCCAAGCATCTTTAAAACTCTACTTTTGATATGATGTGAAACTGCATTGTTATATTTCTTGTAGTGACTTTTCCATCTTCAAAACCCTTGAGATTAATTTTCAGTTTAGGAAAGAAAAGTCATGTACAAGTTTGCCAAGTATGGAGGGTATTGCACTTGTACAATCCTGTATTTCACAAAAAACTGCTGATTAAAGAATAAGAAGACTGAAGCTATTTTTTTTTATTATACAGGGTACATCAGAAATACCGCCCACATGTCAGACTGTTAAAAGTGAACTTAGGCAAGTGGCAATGGTAGCTACTGTCTGATCATTCCACCCCAGATAAAATTATGGTTTGGACAAGTGAACACCATGCATTTGCTGTTGAAACTTTTTTTAAAAACTGGTGACTCTGTAATTGCTACACAGAGAACTTTTTGTGCTCATCTTATGTTAGAATAGTGCTGTTCTGGATAGGAAAATCAATACTGCTATGGGTTGAAAATTTTATTCCAGGGTCATTCCATGTCAAAACACCAGCACAAAGTTGAAACCTGCATCCACCGACACCGAATTACTTGAAATTTGGTACAAATGTTCCCCTTCATGAGTTAGGAAAGTGTGCCAAATTATTTTGTGCTAGACTTTACCGTTCCATTTTTAAGGGGGGGGTATAATTTTCTTATTTTGCCTCTAAATTAAGGCCGTGCAACATCACCAAATGTCAGTGTTTTTTTTTTTAAAATTAAAGAAAAATACTTCAATACCTTCAATGTTTCTGAAATTTGGTATGTAGGGCAAATAAAAAGTGTAGAATGCAAATATTTAACTATTTTAAGCCAACACTTGATAGAAAATTTTATTTTACTCACCCAAATACATGATGCCAAAATCAACAACTTTTCACCAATGTAGTGTACGCTCAGTCTATCAAAAATATGTCCTTCAATTTTCATAATATTTTTTGCCTAACATCTACAATGCCTGCTCAATAGCTATACATCGAGTACTCCCATAGGTTTATATGAAATCCCTCATATACTCAATACACAAATAATCTACATCCATAGTCTTCAGATACTGACTGGATATTACTGAGATATATATATATATATATAAAAAAGGTAAGGTGTTAATTAGATAGAGGTACAACACCCACTTGCCTAAGTTCACTTCCCCATAACAGATTACAGATAAAAATGGGGGAGGTATTTCTGCCATGGACATTGACCGGGACATTGGCCCAGTGGTTAGAGTGTTCGCCAATGGCCCGGGAGACCTAGGTTCAATCCCAGGTCGAGTCATACCGAAGACTTTAAAAATGGAACTTGATACCACCTTGCTTAACACTCAGCATTATAAGGTACGGTTCAAGGGTAAAGTGGAGCAATCCAGGGAATGGAGTAGCGCCCTCCCCTACACCTTGGTGTAGTAGCTATCGAAAAGGGAGCCTTCGGGTCACCCTCGACTATGGTCGCTAACTTTACTTTACTATTTCTGCCATACACTGTATAAGTTGTTCATCAGTGTGCATGTTCATTTAAATAATAAAATTAAAATAAAAAAAAAAAGAAAAAAAAAGATTTAGTTGCCATGCCTTTTAAAAAAAGGCTCATATCAACAAAAGTAATAGTAGAAAAAAAAAAAAAATAAATAATTACAAGACAAGCCAGGTGCCCAGAATATTTACCTCAGCAGGTGCCTGTTGGCCAGTCAACAATGCTGCATAATCCACGCCACGATTCTTTAACTGTTTCAGCATTTTAGCAATCAAATCATCTGTAATAAAGAGACAAAAATATTTAGAATAACTAGAGGGAATAATAATAATAATGTCCTTATGATAAAGTTTTTTGACTTTAATAAAATATAAACACAGAGCGAAAAGTGTTGCTCATAAATAAGAACACCCCAAACAATTTTTGATAAAAAGTTGATTTACTTCTAAAATCAAAAAGATACAATGATTTTATTTCAAGTAGAACATAATACAATTGAAATATTATCAAATTCTACAGCATGAAAACTAATGAAAAATACCAACCAAAATCAATTATCTATTGGATTAATACAACTAGCAGTACTTGCTAATATTACATAAAGATATTTCCTCTTGATTTAATAGCATATCAACCCTTGTGGGTTAATTAATGCCAAAGCCATCTTTGTAAAAAAAAAAAAAAAAAAAAAAAAAAAGAAAAGAAAAGAAAAAGTGGTACTATTTAGCCTATGGCCAGGGTAATTTCAACTTATATACAGTAGGGTACTGAAAAGTTCTTGGTCCAACCAAGATAGGAATGACCTACAGTCATAAAAGATACATAATCTACCTTTTCATTCTGCAATTCAACACACTTCACACAGCATTTCTCAACTTTTGTGTTTTTTGTAAAGATTACCTAAAAAAAAAAAAAAAAAAGAAAAAAAAAAGGAAAACTGCTTTTTTTTACCATCTGGTGATCTGGGAAGACAAACTTGTTTAGTCTATGTGAGCAATCAACTCAAATGAATTTCTTTTCATTGGCTTGGCACCTGGCTGAGGCAGAGAGAGTATAAGTGCATATAGAAAAGGAAAGAGACCTATTTATTTCTTGTAATGATTACCAAGAGAATGTATAAGTGCTGTGAGATGAACAACATTTTACACTGAGGAGGACAAGTAAGACAAAAGGTGAGGGACAAAATTAAAAAAAAAACAAACAAACCCCCCCCCCAAAAAAAAAACCTTAGTCTGAGCCAGATCTTACTCAGGCATGACTAACAAATCCTAAGAGTTTAGGCAAAAATCAAACAAAAATGCCAGAGCCTTAGCTGTACAGATGGACAGACACTTAATTATAACAAAATCTTTGCTATGTTTTGATAAAGGACAATTATTTTTTTTTACTATGAAATTATACAAAGTACAGTATAGAATCTTGACTATTTAGTCATTGACCAGAACATGTCTTTACGACACTAAGGACCTTTGGTGTGGTAGTATAAAGAGTTAGACATTTATATACATATAACTGTAGACATACGAGTAGATGTGGGTAATTCTATGTATGTGTATATCCATATAGAGGCCTGGATATATCTGCATAGGAGGGTTGAGTATGTGTGTGGCCATATGTACTTTGTGAGTGAAGCATTCTTTCACTTCTCCAATTCTAAGTAGAAATGGTCAGATAAAGCTGAGCCACAGCTTAAAAAACTTCAATTATATTATCACACTTTTTAGTGTGTCCTAGAAACACAGTCTGACAATATTTTCATGTCCAAGGCCCGGAAGAAAGAAATATTCACCCTTATATATTATAACAGTGTTGGTTGTTTTTGTTATCTGCCAGAAGATTGTTTTGTAAAAACTTCATGAAACCCAGGGGTTGCAGACAAAATTCCATGGCGTTAATTAATTAATCTGTTTATTTATTAATAATAATCACACCACCACACACAAGTATAGTCAGAAATTCAAGAGAGAGTTTCTTCATATACCCTACCTATGAACATTAATGGGTATGTCCCATTCTTCATAAATGCGTTGGACACAATTGTGAGGGGGGGGGGTGTGAAAATATACAAACGAAGTAGTCACCACTAGCAGCAGTTACCTTCTTTACGCTGCTGGTAAGTATTGTATTTTGCTAATGTTATAAAGATTTCCATTTCATTTCCCAACCTCCGTTTTGGTTATTTCTCATTCAGTAACCTTTTGTTTGGTTACAGAGTTAGTCAGAGGAATCCATCAGAGTCACTTGGAGAAAGTGACTAGAGTCTGAGATATGCTCAGAGTCTGCTAACATTCCTAGAGATGGAGTGATCTGCTAAGATTTGGCAACATAGAATTCGCACTAGATGCATAGGTCGGGAATAGTGCTAATGGAAGGTCCGAGGTGACACACCTCTTCCATGTGTGAGCAAGTCCATTCCTTCAAACCTTGAGTTCGACTTATCTTTTTTCTTCTTTGTCTTTTGTGACACCACCATGGACTCGGTGCAATAAACACAGTGTGGGGGTCACACAATGCAGTGACCAGATGCACTGCCGAGCCATGGGATGCCATTACATCCTAGGTATTAAAAGTGTAGGTACATGATGTCATAACAAGCTTTATCAATCAACAGGTTAAATTTGACACAAGGTCATTTTAATGTGGGGTCCATGCCCGAATCAAGACTCATGTGATCATCACAAAAAATGTTAGATCCCCTCAGCATTCTCTTTTTGGGATACCTTAGGCATCAACCAATAAATTCAGCCCTGCTAAGAAGGTACTACCTCAAGGTAAGGCTCCCAGGGACCAGGCAATCAACTTAATACCACCCACCTAGCATGAATGTGAAGTGAGCCCTATTGAGGGCAGGTAAGTATAGGGATATACGAGATGTTTAACCAAAATCCAAATTGAATTGAAAATTTAAATAAATACATTCAAGAGCTTTGTATGTATTTACCCAACCCCTCTACCATGGGAAAGATTTGACCCACGATTAATTTTCAAGCAGAATAAAGCTGGTTTGAATTCAGTGTTTTCCTTTTCCTAGACTAGTTGCCTTATCAAGATTAAAAAAAAAAATCCAGCATTAGAGGAGAAGAGATAGATTCATGCCTTTCTCAAGGGTGAAGTGAAATACACATTCAAGATTTGAACTCGGGCCATCAATTCCATTTCCTATACAATAACTGTTATACTAAGCATGCCTCGTGCTTTGTACATGGAAAAAAATTTGAAACTCACCATTATTCCGAATAGCTACCTCTTCATTCTTCTCACCAGCCAAATCAGGAAGATGAACAAGAACCAGTTGGGGTTTATCCTTTTTTATTTCCATAGTTGCTAGCTTTGATGGCTCATGAATCTCAACCAAATCATTGTGGAAGGTTTTCCTTAAGCTATCAATAGCATTCATAGGTTCTAGCACAGAAGGCAAGTTGGTTGAGAATTGGTGCTCCATAAAATTCTACAAAGACAAAGTTACAAATAAATCCTACAGACATCATACTATAATTGTGTATAAGACACACTCACCTATTTAATGCAACCATAACTTGGGATTATAAAATTTAAGGGGAAGGAGAGAAAAAAAATCTCAAGTATAATGCACATTGACTTTTTAAAAATTTATAGCAGCAAAACAACGTAAATTTAAAATTTGTTCAAATTCTTATCAATTCATACTGACTAAAAATAAGAATTCACATTATGTCTTAAACACAAAAGATTTACATGGTATTTAGAGCAAACACACAAACATGTTCACAGAAAAATGTAACAAGCTGGTAATGAAAAAAAGCTCATATAAGGAGAAACAAAATCATAAACATATTCCAGTAGATATTTTTTTTTAATGACATAAAACACATTAGTTAGGACTATAGATATAAGGTACTTCTGGTCATTCCATCCCAAATATAGTGAGGCTGGAACAAAAGTTAATTATATTGTTCTCATGTATAATATGCATCCCAAACTTTTAGGCTGAAATTTAGTGCATCTTATATACAAATGATTAAAGTATTTTATTGATAATAAAAAGATATCTTGGTTTTGAAACAATATATATTTCTTTAAGAAAAACAAAAACTGGTCACATTAGGATTATAAATTTATTTCCATCCTGTTATGAGTATTGATATGAATCAATAATACCAAAAATAACAGGAGTTCTTCAGATTTAATGGATAAAATAATTAGACAGACAGAATAGACACAAGAAGAAAGGGGGGGGGGTGAAGAGTTTCCTCCCCTTTTACCTCCTTCCGGTTTTTTTTTTTTTTTTTATTACCAGTTGGCATCACAGTAAAATAAACTTTTTAATTTTTAAATTCTAAATACATTTCAATGTAAAACTCCAGATTTAATAATAATTTAAGGAAGTACAATACTCATTAATAACCTTACGTAAGGATTACAGTAAAACTTATCTTAAATTAAATTAAAAATTTATATTTGTGCCGATAAACTCAGTTACCCTCCCATTGAAAGTACGTACACACCACATGGTATCTTCCCATTTTTTTCATCTATTTCACCTTAAATTAATCCTATTTTTGGGTTAATTAAACATTTTCTATGATATTTGTCTATAGTTTAAATTTATTCCTATGTCTACATCTAGCTATAAATTCACATCACTGATTTAATAATTTTTCAGGGTCTGGGTATATCATTATTTGTATTTTTTCTTCTAGGCACAGATTACATCTACCATCAAAGCATTTTGGAGTATTCGACTTTTTCAATATGGTCTATTGATTATAGTATCTAGACTTCCATTTCATCGGTGAAATCCCTATAAAAGTTTTTCTATCCTTAACATTTTCTTTTGGGTAAATGATTCCTTGGTATACTACATTATCTAAATTACATAATCCATTCATGGGACAATTCATTCGAGAATTTAATTTTATTTTATCATCATCATCATGAAATGCCTTAATTATCTCTTTATTATGATTATTGATTATTTGAAAGATATTTTTCATGCAGGAGTAACTAATTTTTAACGTTTTTCTATTGAATATTTTATGTAGTATATTATGTTTAAAGTGCTTATCTATCAATTTCAAAAAATATTTACCTACATTTATACTAGGTAGTCTAGAAAAAAAAAGGGGGGGGTTTAAACCATATAATTTTTATTTTTTTATTTTTTTGACAGCACTTCTTATTTTCTTTATAAATATCATTAGGTATATTTTCTTCTTGGTAGGTAAACTCTTCCCTAAAACTGCCATTTTTAAGGGCATCCACACACATATATATATATATATATATATATATATATATATATATATATATATATATCTTACTACTTTCTTGGAATATTTTCTCGTTAGCGGATATATTCCTTATTCTCAATTTTACTGCTTTGGGGACTTGTTTAATTATGGCCTCCAGGTGATTTGAGTTTACATTAATATAGGAAGGGTACTGGTCAGTGTTATTCGAAAGGTTTAGAGTCACATCCAGGAAATTAACTATCTTATTTGATGAAACTTCTATTTTGAATCCTAAAAACTTAAATACCCTTATAATCTTCTTTTGTAGGCATGAGCTATTTGGGCCATTACTATTTAGGATATATATCATCCCATCATCACGGTATAAACCCATCTGTTCTGGGCTAATAATCCTACTAAGTATATTTAATATATATATAGACCCATAAGGTCAGCTATTTGTGAAGAATCATAACCCCTCATAGGGACATCAAAATTATCAGAACCACTTTTCACCCACGTGGATCTATTATTTTTTAGAACTGTTTTTCTACAAGCTAGAATTATATCATATTGTTCTTCAGTTATTTCTACATATTTTCTGGCATAGTTAATGCTATCAATTAGAGTATATATATATATATATATATATATATATATATATATATATATATATATACACACACATCAAAATGAATATATCCATGAAGAGATTTGTATTTTTTAAAGATTTATTAATTTATTCCGTTCTCACATATGTGTAAACTATATAAAATCCATCACTTACACTATCGTGTAGAATAGACACAATAATCACAGCTAAAAACCTAGGAAAAACTCGCCTTAAAGAACTATATACAACCTTACACCAGCACAAATAAATAAGGAATTCGAATTAGCAGAAAAAGTACAACAAAAAGAACTACAGAATCCGAAAAAGTATGACAATGAAAAACCTCTAGCATACGTCACAACCAATAACAAAAAAAAAACAAAACCTAGAACTATTCACCATAGTTGAGGGTGACTTAAAGGTTCCCTTTTCAATAGCTGCTACACCGAAGTGTAGGGGAGGGCGCTACTCCATTCCCTGGATTACTCCACTTTACCCTTGATCCATACCTTATAATGCTGAGTGTTAAGCAAGGCAGCATCAAGTACCATTTTTTGAGTCTTTGGTATGACTTGGCCTGGAATTGAACCCTGGTCTTCCAAACTACTGGCAAACACTCTAACCACTAGCCCAAATGATAAAAAAGGTAGAACTTAAAAACAATGACAAAATCAAAGGAATATAAGACACAACAAAAGTTATTATAAGTCAGAGACAACCCAAAAATCTTTAAAGAATACTCGCCTCTTCTACATTCAGGGAAAACACAACACAAGGAGTTACTGAATGCAAGAATAAAAAATGTGAAGTATGTGATATAATTATAGAAGGAAAATCCTATACCTTTTAAAACCCGGAAACAAAATTCAAAGTAAAAGACTTAAGCTGCAACTCAAAAAACAGTCTACTTAATCAAATGTAACAAATGTAAAGAAATATACATAGGATCAACACAGGCCTTCAATACCAGGATATAACTTTACAGGATCAATATTAAAATACCAGAAAACAGAAAATTAAATGTATCGAAATACGTATATAAATGTAGTCAAGGTAAATTTAAAGTTATGCCCATAACGATTACACATTACTTCAAACAAAAGAAAAAAAACTTCATAGATAAATTTAAGCCCACGTTGAATAAAACATGAATTACACACAGACACTGGGGGTAAAACAGACTAAAAATAGACACACTAGAAGAAAAGGAAAGGGAAGAGTGACCTCTATATAAACCCATACAAAACTGAAAATCGTTCTAATACGAGTGAGTTCAAGTCTCATTGAGTATCCCATTCACATAGCTTTGTGCCACATGTTCTCTGACGAAATAAACAAGCTGGAAACACACATGTATGCAAGAACGAAATAAATAAATAAATGTTTTAAAAAATACAAATCTCTTCATGGACCCATTCATTTTTAAATATTTTTCCTCTATTTGGATCTACAAAAAAAAATCATATATATATGTATATATATATATATATATATAAACAGTATTGATCATAACTGTAATATTGTACTGGGATGCAAATATATAAATTATGGAAAAAAGCCAGTGGCTAGAAGGAAGACAAATTGATAAAGTTCAACACCTCATCCAGTGAGTTAGGTGTAAAAAGATATGTTGTATCTAAAACCCCAGACTGAAAACAGTAATTAACCGGGATTTGCCAAGGTCAACTGATTCAATCAGTTAATTTTCTTCAAACCCAGGGTTTATCAAACCTTTTAACAGATGCATTCCTTGTAACCAAATTTAACTCCCATTCACCCCTAAATGAATCAATTGAATATTGAATTACAAAAGATGACTGATTTACCAATGTTTAGTACAAGTTAGAAGAGAAAAGAATCAGTAAACTATAAATGTAAATGCACCTTTAATTCTTGGAGGTGCCCGTGGTGTAATTGTTATCGTCGTAGGAAATGAACACGACGACACGAGTTCAAATCCTGGACGAGACTGATTGCATTTCACATAGCACTAATACCCTTGGGAAAGGTATGAATCCAATTATTCTCCCTCCAGCTATGGGTAAATAGTAGGACAGACTAGGTTCTTCAGCCTTGGTTAGGCAGCTAGTCTAGGAGAAGGGCAGGATATGAAACAAAGTCAATTTTTAAGCGGAGTTTAACAGGTTTTGAATTCAGAGTTTTCCTTCTCTTAAACTAGTTGCCTCACCAAGGCTGAAGAACAGTCTGCCCTACTATTTACTCATAGCTGGAGGGAGAATAATTGGATTCATACCTTTCCCTAGGGTATTAGTGCTATGTGAAATGCAATCAGTCTCGTCCAGAATTTGAACTCATGTTGCTGTGTCCATTTCCTACGACAATAACCATTACACCACGGGCACTTCATTTGTTGCATATCAGAGAAGAAGACAATAAGAGTTATTTATAAAAATATAATCTCTCTTGTTTATTATAAAATCATGGCAAAATTGATTGTGAGAGAGAGAGAGTTGGAACAGCTAAGATTTACACCAGGTTAAGATGCATCTTCAGAGCGAGCCTTTCTTCTTCACTCTGTCTCCATGAGGCTAGCACAGAGCTAACTTAAAACATTTAATCATCTTTGTTTCTTCTTTGTGCTTCTTTCACAAGACTAGTACAGGGCTGAATTAAAACATTTAATCATCTTCATTCCTCCTTCATTCAGAGATCATAGTTGCTTTTGATATTAGCGAGGTTTGTACATTTAGACTTTTCTCTACTTTTCAACCTAGGGGCCGTCTGCCCACCCCCTCCAGATCAGCGCCCAGACAGCATAATGTCTAGTGTTACTGCTATCCGCTGACTCTGCTGGCTGCATGGAGTTGAAAACTTCCATCGTTATATTTTTTGGATGCCTACACACTCTTCCCATGCAATTCATGTGGCATTTCCACTATCTTTTGTCTAACTTAAGACACAAGTGCCAGGTGCATATCCTGTTTTGAAATCCACAAACTAACATGGCCTGTCAAAGGTCAATATGTAACACATTTACATACTGTATTTCATTTTTCCTATTGTTATTCTAAACTCTCTTTGACAAGAGTAGGTTCATTTGTTTAAGCCACAGCTTCTCTAAGGCTTTATTTGATGGATTCCTTGTACCCAGATTTAATTTCTATTCATCACCAAATAAATTGAATATCAAATTACAAAACAATTTTCAAGTATTTAATACAATTTACATGAGAAAAGAATCAGTAAACTATAAGTGCAAATGCACCTTTAATTCTTGAATTATTTTTCAATGGGAAGGATGGGCACTGAACAGATCATGAATATTAGATTACAGGTCTAGTAGTTTGAGCCGCAAATCAACACATTCTAAGTTCAAAATGCTTTTCTTTTCTATTTACTGAGTAAACTTATGTATATTGCAAACAAATCTGTCAAAATTCAATTTTAATAACACCATATACAAACAGATTAAGAGAATTTCAATGGGTAACCTGCTTAGCACTGTGATAGTCAATATTTTTGTTGGATACTATGAGTAGAAATTATTTGAAATGACTCTCGAACCTAAACATTATGCCTGATATGCTGAGGAGACAGTCGCTATATTTTCATTCAGATCTAAAAGTAGATGATTTTTCTACCTACTTAACCAATTACATCTTGCCTTAAAATTCACTAGTGAATTTAAAACTAACAATTTTCTTCCATATCTTGATGTTTTCTTCGAACATTAGGTTTCATTTTTTTCTAACCTCAATATATAGAAAAACTACCATTATAGGCCTGTACATACATTGGATTCATTTTGTCCCAGAAAGCGAAAAATTAACCTAATTAATAACTTAGTCCACCGTGCTCTTATGCTCCCTGAACTTGATCTTATTAAAACCATTCTTA
This sequence comes from Sepioteuthis lessoniana, assembly GCA_963585895.1. Lineage (NCBI taxonomy): Eukaryota > Metazoa > Mollusca > Cephalopoda > Myopsida > Loliginidae > Sepioteuthis > Sepioteuthis lessoniana. The sequence goes on along the minus strand of OY757935.1, from coordinate 67,764,298 downwards.
AAAATAATGGTGATCCTGAAGACAGAGTTTCAACTATCATCCATTCGAATGTTATATAATTATTCTTATTATTTTATCAAAATAAATTCATTGAGCTTTATATCCTTATTTTTCCTTCATAAAACATTCAATGAAGCTTTAAAATAAAAAATTATTTCACATTTAGACTTTTTCTTAACATTGTTCAGATCTTTATGCTCACTACTGTATACACAAAGATACAAAATAAAGCCCAAACTGTACCAGCATAGATATACCATTCCCACAGAGTGATGACTAGCACTGGGTCTGAGAGGACCGGGGACTAATGGCTGTGTAGAGGTACACCACACTCTCTAGAGCTTCAGGACTGGAGGCTCATCACCAGATGTAGTTTAGTATCATACCCAGGACCCCCCCCCCTTTTTGGTAGAGGTGGGGGTCTTACTACCTCTGTAAGGGATGCAAACAAAATTTCCAGTGCTAAAAAGAGTGTTGCAGTGCTTTGTTTGCATTCTGAAACAGACTCAAACTAGAAACAGTGTTACATTGAAAACAATAGGGATGTGTGTGACAGATGCCAGTGAAAACAATAGGGGGTATGTGTGTGTGACAGATGCCAGTGAAAACAATAGGGGGTATGTGTGTGTGACAGACGCCAGTGAAAACAATAGCGGGGGTGACAGACACCAGTGAAAACAATAGCGGGGGTGACAGACACCAGTGAAAACAATAGGGATATGCGTGACACACACCATTTTACATTTAAAAAGATAGACTCTGTCTATCATGCTCTGTCTAACTAAAAAATCAGTCAGATCTCCAAATACAAGGCTCATTCAATAAATAAGGTCAATTTAGCCTAAGGAGTTGGTAACAGGAAGCTCTGTTTAAAGTTGCACGTTTTTCTTTGAAAAAGGTAGTGAAGTATCCTTTCATGTATCAGAACATTGTCAGCATGACTTTACTTGACTGACTGTTGCACTTAGAACTTTTTTTCTTTTTTTAATGGCATATCAACTCCTGTGAGTCATTTAATGCATTCTTTATTAAACCAGGGTCTGTTTTTCTTTTTACAAGAGACATCTTTTGGGATGCCTTTTTCTGCTATAATTATCAGAGTCCTTGTAAATTCTTTAATTGTTTGAATGTTTTCTTTTATTAATTGACTTTAGCATAGTTCATGGAATTTTTCCCAGTTTGCTCTACGTAGTTTCCATGTTGGTATATGATCATGTATTACTTCCTCATTGTTGAGTATAATCGAATAATGATCACTTCCACATGCATCATCAAATGTGTTCCATGAAAAGTCCAAGAAGATTGATGGGTCATATATGCTTAGATCAATGGAGTTTGATTATCCATTTGCTGGGAGTTGAGGTGGCATAGATCGTTTTTATTAATGAAATTTTCTATTTTATTCCCTTTGGTATCATTTTCTTTACATCCCCATCAAGTTGTGATTATTAAAGTCCCCTAGAAGGATAAAAGGTTTGGGCATCTTTTGGATTAGATTCTCTACCTTATCTTCATCTATTTGTTGATGCGGAGGATGGTATATTGAACATAGGTTTATTGGTCTATGTAATGTCACTTTTATGGCAACTGCTTGTAATTCAGTTTTTAATTCAATTTTACTAGGAGGTATATCATTCTTAATTAATATGGATACACCTCCACAGGCTTTACACTTTGTATTTTCAATATAATTATATTGTTGGTATTCTTGAAAGTTTATTTCCTTTTTATCTTTGAGGAAGGTTTCCTGAAGACAAATAATCACAGGGTTTAACTTTGTAGAATTAGTAATTCATTATAAGCTTTTAGCCCACTATAATTCCATTGTAGTCTTTTATATCCTATAACTGATAGTTTTATATGTGTGGTTTAAGAGTCACCTCTATTCCACTGTTTTGTCTTCGGGTTCAGTGTCAGGTTCTTCTAGAGAGTTTTGAATTCTATTGTCCATTAGTTAGATGTTGATTTGTCAGGATGATTTAATGGGACCTCGTGTCAGTGAGGGGGGCCGATGTGCAAATAAAACTGGCGAGAGGAAGGCCCTGAAATGGTGCACATTCTCTCCTGATGACCCCAAAACAAGCATGGAGTTAAAACTGCTCGGTGGAAATAAGAATGGCTAAAGGAGCATTTTCTATCCGCTCACTTTTTGGTGAGTTTCTGTTACTTGGTAAGTAACTTCCTTCTTCAGTTGGTTTAGTGATGGTTTCCTTCCTCCATTTCTATTGTAGAGTTTTGTACGTCCTTAGAGGGCATGCTAGTTCTTGGATTACGTTTAGTGTTTTTTTTTTTTTTTGTGGTAAGGTATTTTTTTCAGAGTCAGTTTTTCTTTTATTAGATGGTTTTAGGGTCTTCTGGTCTCCATATCTTCTAGACTTCCAAATATTTTTTAGTGAAATTTCAGTTTTTGGTTTTGACTCTCTGATTTTCTTCTTAGGATTTGTTTGTTGAAGTTTCAGTTTTTGAACTCAACTGGGATCTTCTTTGCTGTTCTTGTTTGGTGATATTCCTTCTGTTGAGTTTCCTGGCTGAAGTTGTTTGATTTTGTTTTGCTGTGTTACTTTTAGAGGGAAAGTTCTCCAAGACGGTAATTGTACAGATGAAAGACTTTATAGTTGTTAGAAGACTTTTCATATCATTTATTGATTATTGTTGGTGTACTTTCTGACGTTTTACTCTTTTGACATGAAGAGAGACTTGTATTTGGGATGTTTTTCTTTGAGACATCAGCATATTTGGTAGCTTCTATTTTTCTGGATTCCAGAAATGGTATGTTTTGCATGTATTTTATTCTTAATATTTCTTTTTCTTTCTTCCACATTTCTCAGTCTTTTGCTGAGTGTTTTTTTCCACAGTTTGGGCAACATGAGTCTTGTTCACAGTTAGTATGGTTTGCATCACTTTCCCTGGATCTTACACACACTGGGGTCCTTGTGCATTTCTCTTTGCCCTGGCCAAATTTCTGACAGTTATAGCATCTGAGCAGATTGGAAATATATGTTTCCACTTTCAGTTCTTTTGGGATTTTTGGCGTGTTAAAAGTTAAAATGTAGGGGTTTGTTTGAAGGGTTTCAGCATCCTTTTTCCTACTCATCGTCATTACATCAGTTACATTTTGTTGTTGGAAGTTAGTTTTTATTTCTTCCAATATGATAGTTCCTAGCTTCTCATTACTCCTTTAGATGAATGAAGTGAGAGGTGTGGGAAAGCTTTGATTTCAATATTATACATGGTTTTCCATCTCAAGATTTCATCTGCCTGAGATTCTTGGGATTTTTCTATTATGAAAGAGAGCCATTATTTAGCTTCTTTACTGATGTCAGATTAATTTTTGAAAAATTTTTTCAATCTTAAAAGGGGGACAATTTTACAATTTGTGTGTTTTCAGCTTGTATAATAATAAAATTAGGGAATTTTTCAGTATTGTATTGATTTTCTATTTCTGAATCGAAGTCAGATAGATATATTTTTGATTTTTTTAAACAAAGTTTTATTCATTTGGGTTTTATTTATGTTATCCATGTGAACAGGTATGAGTTTCATTGAACATGATCCCCAATCCACCTCAGAGTCCCATGTTGGGATGTGCCTAGGGGAAAAACCCATTTGCCTGGAAACATCAGGGCTACATGTTCAGTATATGCATGCTGGGGTAAGACCATTTTATTTTGTCCCTGGGTTTTTGTTCCCAAGATAACTACTTACCCAGGGACAGAAACGGCTACAAGTCTTTCCACAGCATGATTACAGCCATTGTCCTCATTTAGATTTGTGCAAAATCTAAATGAGGACTGTCATGACCAACTGATCGATCAGATCGGGTCACTCTGACCGTCTGTCTAGCATAGTAAGGGCCTAAGTGGTGTGTAATGAGTACCTTGACCACTTTTTTTTTCAGGTCAAGTACTGTTCACCCACCAGGATACCATCCTTAAGCATCATGAGTTGCCACCCACAGCCAACAGGTGGCCTCGTTGAGTGGGGGGTCTTACCCCTCTGCAAAGGTGCAGTCAGCGTATTCTACAGCCCCAGCTGACAGGGCAAGAGGAACTTTTTCTTTACCTTGAGAGTCAATGTTTTAATACTTAAGAAACTGTCTTTTCAACTCAGACTCGTAGTAGCAAACCCTTGTTTACCCCATTTGTAAACATTTTGATTAAAACATGCTTCTCCATATATATATATTTTAATGTAAATTTCACTTTATTTGTACTTCTCAGCCAGCAAAAATTTGATTACAGATCTTTGTTTCAGGCGCCATTTTGAATAGCCTCAAAAGAAATATTTTTGTGAGATTAAAATAATTTTTACTATAAACCAATTCTAATCACTACAATTTACATTTATGGAAAAAAATAAAAATAAAATCATTATGCCTACCTCCCCACCACTTAAGTTCCCTTTATTTATTGAATGACCTTCATAAAATTTTTAACTTTCCCAAGGAATGACTCTAATAACTCTCAAAAGTCTTAAAAAAAAAAAAAAAAAAAAAAAAAAAAGGCAGACAAATGAACATTTGGCGAATTATAAAAAGATTATTAATTTTTATGGATATTTTCTTTCATCTTAATTTTTCAATCGCAACTCACCTAGAGTATCAATCTATGTCAGCATCTAAGGTTCAATTATGCATGCTTTTTAGTGCCCAGAGGAAGGTTTTAACATAAAACAAGATTTGTTCTAAACTAAGAAAAAAAGGAGCCCCTTATTGAGAGGGAATCTCTAGCAACAACAATAACCAATAGAAATTTATATTACTGCAAATTTCCAAACTTCAAAAGAAAAATTTTTAAATTACTTGTATAAACTAAAACAATTGTGCATAAAATTGCACTAAGAAAAAAAAAAAAAAAAAAAAAAAAAAAAAACCCTGAAAAATATTATTTTTCTGAAATGGCCAGAATGAATTCAAAAGTAATATTTGATAGCCTAAGGAACTCCAGTTCCTGGTTATGTATTCATAAATCATTATTCTTCTAAACTAGTTTCTCACCAATGCTAGCAAGCCCAATCTGCCCTACTATTAGTCATGTAATGAATCATCCAAATAACATTAATTTTGGTTTTCTTTATCATGGGGGGGTGGTGGAATCTATTGTGTATGAAATAAGCAAAGCATTAGCTTATGTTATTTGAATGATTCATCCCACAACTTATAACAAAGATTAGGCTCTCTAACCTTGCTGAGAAACCAGTCGAAGAGAATAATGACTGAATTCAAAACCAGGAACTGCCAATCCAATTATTGGCTTCACATTTCTTTTGACAATTTAAGAATAAGCCCCTCCTACCACGACCACAAATATAGATGGTAAAATTTTTATTTATTTATTCTAATTTCAACACTTAATGAATGCCATTGCAAAAAAAAAAACACATTCTGATAGTCTATGAATTACATACCTTGACATTTTTAAAAGCTCCTCCTGTACTGTCCTGGTTGTAAATATCAGCATAACGGGATAAATAATTTAACCCAAACTGAAAAAGAAAAACAAACAAAATAAAAAAAACCAAAAAAAACAAACAATAAGCAAATGAATAAATGAATCCAGACTTGATGTGAAATTTTTTTTCTATATCAAAACCAAAAGTAAACAATAAGAAATAGAATTGGCATTGTATAGTAACTCGTACCATGTGACTGGTATCACAGAAGTATAAAAGATGCCGTGTTTCTCAAGCACAGCAGACAGAAGCACTCTGAAAGACCTCGGTCAGTAGAAGACCAACTTTGGACGTAACACCTACAGTGAGAGACTTATAATACTAGTCGGACTGTACCACTTGAGTTAATAAATAATTAACTTTGTTTCACTGTGCAATGTTTCCTTACAACAATTGGTAACTTGAGTTCAAATCCTAAACAAAGCTGTTAACATTTTATTTCATGCTAATACCCTTGGGAAAGGCATAAATCCATCTCTTCCACCCCAACTGATCATCTATATCTAAATAGTAGGTTAGGCAACTAGTCTAAGACAAGAAAAAATTGACTTGAAAATTGACCTTGTGTCAAACCCTGCTCATGGCAGAGAGGTTGGGTAAATACATACAAAAGTTATCATTTACCAAATTTAACTTAGTTTGGCACAAAGCCAGAACTATGGTGTGCTCAGTGAAACTCACTAACGATTGTCTGCTAACTGAGCTTGATAACTTTTACATTAAAGGAGGTATCTATCAAAAATAGCTTAGGTAATAAGTAAAAGTTGGCGACCTTAGTCAAGGGTGACCCGAAGGCTCCCTTTTCAATAGCTACAACAGCAAGGTGTATGGGAGGGCGCTACTCCTTTCTCTGGTAAGTAAAGTAAGTAAGTAAAGTTAGCGACCATAGTCGAGGGTGACCCGAAGGCTCCCTTTTCGATAGCTACTACACCAAGGTGTAGGGGAGGGCGCTACTCCACTTAAGTAATATTATGCATATATGTGCATATATTGAATATAGAAGAGTTTGTCCCATACAATAATACCCCTAAATAAATATTGCACTACAGACAATAAGTATATTGACCTTTTACAGAGCCGGATGTTCCAGCTGTGTAAACAATGTGATTGCAGGACGCAGCTGTGTAAATAAGCGGAAGCCCGTCACACGGGTGACAACCGGAATACATGGATGTTGAGAAATTATATATACACGGCTCACAGCAGATACGGTGAGTCTTCCAGGGATCAGTCTTCAATCTGGAGTCTTGCGTCTAGATACGGTCAGTCACAGAGGCAATGATGTAAGGCCCTAAAGATAACACACCGTGATATGGTCAAGAGAAGAAGAAGTTATGGGTCAATATAGCATTCTGTCTTCATCTCCCTGTCTCTCTCACACATACACCACTATGACCCCTTTTGAGAAATAAAGTTTGAGAGTTATATTCTTATAAAGAAAAGTGTTATGGTCATTCTTCCTCTATGGCTATTCATTATTCAACGGTTGCTATGACATCTAACGGCCATAAGTAAACGCATTTTTTAATTCACAAACTGCACCAAAATGAAGATGAACGAACGTCCAATGTAATGTCCGCTTTTAGTTGATCTTGTGTATACATAGACATATATTTTTTTAAATACCCTATCCAGGAGTGGCAGTACCTCCTTGAGCTACCGAAACTGTGTTATCACCCTGGTTGGCGGCTGATGAGGCTAGGGTATCGCACGTGCTTTCACACGTTGTATGATGAAAAAAAAAAAAAAAAATCTTCATTATGCCAATATGGTATACACAAATAGATACACTATCATTCATAAATCAGCATACCCTTAATTTTTTTTTTTATATAAAAAGTTGTTTTTTTTTTTACCAGACATTGGCATGATGGTTAAAGTGTTCATCAATGGCCTGAGAGACCTGGGTTTTGATGCCTCCTTGCTTAACATTCAGCATTATAAGGTATGGATCAAGGGTAAAGTGGAGCAATCCAGGGAAAGGAGTAGCGCCCTCCCTTACACCTTGGTGTAGTAGCTATCGAAAAGGGAGCCTTCGGGCCACTCTTGACTATGGTCGCCAACTTACCATTTCTAGTGAAACATTATCCAATCAAAATGGATATTATTATGTATTATTCATTACCAAATTCTGCAGCATTGAAACTGTAACCAAAAATAAAATCACATAAATAGAAGTGCATTTATTCTTGGACTGCTATTCTTACCTTTGGTTAGAAAATTTAAATGCTATAGAATTTAATCATAAAATAATAACTAATAATATACATTTTGATTACATAATGTCCCAGTAGAAACAATAAATCCTGTTATCTTTGGTTTAGAAAAAAAAGTGAAATTTTCATAGAAAATTGTTAGAAGGTATATATATATATATAGTGTGTGTGTGTGATTGATACTGTATATCTTTGTGTATCAAGAAGAATTGAGTCTATCCAAATCACAATACTTAAGATCAGTTTGAATATTTAGAAGAGTCCTGGAGATCTGAAGAGACTTGCTGTCATTCAAACTCCAGTATAAAACCACAAGGTAAAACTGTAGTGAAAAACTTGCAAAGTTTGTTTGTTTGGTTTGTTGGGTTTTATGGCATATCAACCTTTGTAGGTTACTTAACGCTAAATCCATTTTTACGGAAATAATCTGTTCTATTTAAAACAATTCAGTTTAGCATGAGTACGCAGTTTAATGGTCAAAAACATTTCCATTTCAAACTATTCAAGCAGTTGTATGTAACAATTCGGTTAAGTGTAAATACAATTTTAATGTCGAAAAATAGTTCTATTTCAAATAATTCAGTTTAGCATGAGTACGCAGTTTAATTGTCAAAAACATTTCTATTTCAAGCTATTCAGTTTACTCAAACAATTCAGTTCAGCATAAGTATGCTAATTCTTTCTATTTAACCCATAGATAGGGCCCTATCAGGTGCTACCACTCCGGGCCAGAGTGGACCTGGGAGCAATGGTAATAAAGAGGTACTCTGCATTCCCCAAAGCTCCAGCATTGCTGGAACCTCACCATCAAAGTGTTTAGTGTTATAACCAGGACACTCGTTAGGAGGGGGGGTCTTATCCTTCTGCAGAGAAGCAGTCGGTGTATTCTACAGCCCCAGCCGACTGGGCAAAAACTTGCTAAGAGTAAAATAATCATCCATACTTTATTTACAAGTTTTTTTCAATTGTTTGTTATTCTGGTGACGTACAAAAGGATTACACATGAAATACATAAATATACACGGAATTTTAATTGCAAATTTTATCATTTATTAACAGTTAAAGCTTCCTTTTTGTTTTTTTCCTAAAATAGTGAAGTTAACTTGAGTAATGTGTATCCAAAATCTAAGTTTGGTTTGGTTTGATGGTATATCAACCATTATAAGTTATTAAAGCCAAATCCATTTTTATATATATAAAGTTCTATTTCAAACAATTCAGTTTAGTATAAGAATAGTTTTTGTTTACAAACAGTTAAATGTCAAAACAGTTCTATTTCAAACAATTCAGTTTAACATAAGTACAAAATTGAGTTCTATTTGACCCATAGATAGGACAATGAGGTGCAAAAAGCGAATCTGAGAGCACTGGCAATGAAGAGGTACTCTGCATTCCCCAAAGCTCCAGCATTACTGGAACCTCACCATCAGATTGTTTAGTGTCATATGTTGTGGGGGTCTTACCCCTCTACAGAGAAGCAGTTGGTGTATTCTACAGCCCCAGGCAACTGGGCAACCAAAATCTAGCTAATCAGTCATACCAGGTATCTTATAGAAAATTGCCACAATTATTTGTGTGTAACACTCATTCATGTATAACATGAAACTATGAAATTTTGGAGGGGGAGGAAAAAAAATAAAATCTTATAATGCAATACACACTGACTTTTCAGAATTTGTAGCAGCTAAATTTAAATTTAAAATTTTTCAACTTTTTGTAAGTTCATATGAATTAAACCTAAGAATTTATATAGTTTACATAATGTCTTAAAAGACAAAATTTACACAGTATTTTGAGTGGTTCATTGGCCTAAGGGGTAGAGTGTTCGCCAATGTTCCGGAAGACCTGGGTTCAATCCCAGGTAGAGTCATAGCAAAGACTTTAAAAATGGTACTCGATACCTCCTTGCTTAACACTCAGCAATATAAGGTACGTATCGAGGGTAAAGTGGAGCAATCCAGGGAAAGGAGTAGCATCCTCCCCAACACTTCAGTGTAATAGTTATAGAAAAGGGAGCCTTCTGGTCACCCTCGACTACAGTCGCCGACTTTACTTTTACTTACTTGAGTAAACACACAGAGACAAGTTAACACAAAAATGCAACAAGCTTGTGGCAAAAATAATCTCACAAATAAAAAAAACAAACAAACACGCATTCCAGTGTATATTTCTCTTTAGGGATATACTAAGCTTTTTGCTAAGATGTGGCACAAGGCCATATGAATAGAGCACTCAATGAAACTCCAACTCATTCATGAAGGTTAACTTGCTAACCATTATACCACCTCAGTTGCCCTGGATATTTCTGTTTAACAAAATAAAACACATTAGTTTGGACTATAAATATAACTTACTTTTAGTCATCCCATCCCAAATATGGCGAAGGACATGGGCAGAAAAAAAAAAGTTAATTATATACATCTTGTCTATAATACACACCCCTGTCTTTTGTTCTGAAAAATCTGGAAAAGTAGTGCATCTTATACACAAATACTTAGAGTAATCAGTAATATTCTATGCCACTATCAACTTTGCATAATACTTTAAGTTTAAAATGTATTCACAAATGAAATCATATTTACCTTGTCTTGCAAAAATACAATAAAAGCTCTGGAACCTTTTGCCAAAGGAACAAGATATTTTGAGTGGAAGCTACCAGCATCAATCTTTTTCCCAGCAAACACTTGAGGAAGATCTGCCATTGACCTAAAACAAGGAGAGAAAGAAAAGTGTAAAAAGTAAGAAATGTATAAGGATTTATAAAAAGGAATTCTAAAATATTGCAAGTAATTCTTTGTATTAAAATAGTGGCCTTAAACTGAAGTTACAGGACTCTGGGTATATCTGAATTGTTAAAAGTATTAAATTTAAGTGTGGAAGTACTTGTGGTGTAATAGTTAGTGCCATATGAAGTGGACTCAGCTATCAGAGTTCAAATCCTGGAGGTGGCTGTTTGCATTTCATATACTTTGAGAAAAGTATGAATTCAACTATAGGTAAATAGTAGGGCAGTCTGGGTTCTTTAACCATGTTATGGCAACCAGTTTAGGAGAAGGAAAACTCTGAATCCAAACCAGTTGTAGATCTGGAGTGGGATGGGCTCAGCCAGGTTATTCCTGCCCCAGACCAAGACATACTACATGAGTAGCACCTCTATAACCAAAGCAGATTATGGTACCAATGAAGTGGAGAGGGAAAAAAAAAAAAAAAAAACTAAATAAGTACAGAGATGAAGAATTAAAAGTATCAAATTTCTAAATAAAAGCAACCTATATATAAAATGTCCGACAGTAGTTGAGGGCGACCCAAAGGTTCCCTTTTCAATAGCTATGACACTGAGGGGTGTAAGGGATGGCACTATGTTTTTCCCCATGGATACTCGACTTACCCTTGGTCCATGCTGAGGGTTAAGAAGGTATCAAGTACCATTTTTTGAATCTTCGGTATGACTCGACCTGGGATTCTACCCTGGTTTCATGGACCATTTCGAATACTCTAACCATTATGCAAATGAGCTGGTATATATATATATATATATATATATATATATATATATATATATATATATATATATTATTAATATGCTTTATCAAAATATAATAAGACTTCACTATAGAATCACTCGTGCTCTGTTAGGTCAATAGGGCAAAAATTTCATGATCAAAATTATTAAACTAAAATGACTTTGCAAAATACAGTATCAACCATAAATAAGTTAACCCCTTTTGTCATGATTTTATTATATCAAGTAGAACATTATACAATTAAAACAGATATTATTAGGTATTATTAATTACCAAAATCTACAATTTTAAAACCATGACCAAAACACCTATGTAATTAAAGATAAAATTATATACATACATACATACATAAAAGGTGAGTACTGCTATATATTTCATACTTTAATTAGAATGTCACTGCTATAGAGTGATCGATTTTAATGGCATGTCAACCTGTCTAGGCTTATCTTGTGTCTAAAAATTAGAAAATTGTATTCATTGTTCATATTTGCACTTTTTATGTAGTTATTTCTTCAGTTTTCTTAAATCTTTTTTTTTTTTTGCACACAGTCCTATCAAATACAAATAAGATTTAAGAGTGTTTTTTGCATATGGTTTTAGGATATTAGGTATTCCTAACAAATACAAATTTGCAAACAGATCTATTTGACCCATAGATGAAACCTTAGAAGATATTACCAGGTCAGAGTGGACCTGAGAGTAATACCAACGAATGAGTACTCCACATTCCTCAGAGCTCTAGAACTGGAGCCTAACCACCAGATCCAGTTTAGTATCATGGTCAAGATACCCCTTTTTTTAGGTAATTTTACCCCCCTCTTTAGGGGACAGTCAACATATCCTAAACCCCACCAATAGAGTGAACAATTCATTTGAAACTACTTCAAAAAGACTTATTACCTGGGCCTTTAGGTGCTTTACACCCTCAGATACTACCCAACTGACTGACAGCTCAGCCCACCTCTCTATTATTGTCTAACTTAGTGTTTTCTATATGAATTGACTATAAGACATTGGAACTGTACATAGAAACAAGTATTTATGATGTTAATGATTAAGTGGCCATTCAAAAATATTAGCACAGCTGTCGTTGTAAGCTGATTGTTTATGACAACATTCAGAAGAGAAAGAGGACATGAAGGTCATTCATGAAGGAATGCTTTAAAAGCCATTAAATAGTCAAATTCTTAAACAAAAGAAGATGAAGTAGAAAAACAATGTAGAAATATAAAAGCAAAAGCAAAAAAAAAAAAAATACAACTGTCTTACAATTTATTTGTATGTAAATTTCATGCATGAAATGCAACAATTATTAGAACATTTACAAAAAAAAAAAAAAGTTATTAAAAACTAAAATTGGAAGTTTCTACCCTGTTGGTGGAGCTTATAATATGCTGGCTGTATCCTTTCCAGAGGGGTAAGAACACCTCCTTAACAAAGCGGGGGTGTCCTGGTTATGACACTAAACTGCATCTATTGATTTAGGAGAGTGTAGAATACCCCTTCATTACCATTACTTCCAGATCCACTCTGACCAGGAGTGATAGTACCAGTTAAGGTCCCATCTATAAGTCAAATATTATGTTTCAAAATCATTCATATTTGATAGGAATGAGAAAAAAAAAAACTCTTAAAAAATGCAAAAAATGTAAATATGAGCATACGATGAATGTGATTCCCTAATCTCAAGGCATAAAATAACCCTAGTATTGTATTTTAACCCTAGACAGGTTGACATACTTTTAATTTTGGTTTGGTTTTATGGCATATTAACCATTGTAGGTCATTTAATGCCAAATCCTCTTTATACATATATATTAAATGTATAGGATTTGGTTTGGTCTGGTTTTATGGCATATCAATCCTTATAGGTCCTTTAATGCCAAATCCTCTTTATACATATATATTAAATATATTTGGTTGGGTTTGGTTTTATGACATATCAACTATTGTAGGTCATTTAATGCCAAATCCTCTTTATACATATCTATTGAATATATATGATTTGGTTTGGTTGGGTTTTATGGCATATCAACAATTGTAGGTCATTTAATGCCAAATCCTCTTTATACATATATATTGAATACATATGATATCTAAACACATTTTGTAGATAAGATTTTTAAACAACTGAGCTCATTTCTTCACACAGTTATATGGTTTCACTTATTTCTATCAAATACAAATAATTCTATTTACTATTAATAATTTGTTTGCACACAGTTTAATGTTTTTAAGTATCGCTATATCACTAACAATTCAATTAAACACCAAGTCAATTCTATTTCAAACAATCCAGTTTAGCATAAGTTGGTTGGTTGTTTGGGTTTTATGGCATATCAACCTTTGTAGGTTATCCAATGCCAAATCCATTTTTATACAAATAATCAGTTCTATTTCAAACAATTTAGCTTAGCATGAGTACAGAGTTTAAAAAAAGAAAAAAAAAAAACAAAAAAAAAAACAAAACAAAACATTTCTATTTCAAGCTATTTGGTTCAGTCAAACAGTTCTAATTCAACCAATTCAGTTTAGTATAAGTATACATTTTGTTTACACACAGTTAAATGTCAAAACTGTTCTATATCAAACAATTCAGTCTAGCATAAGTACACAGTTTAATTGTCAAAAACATTTCTATTTCAAGCAATTCAGTTTAGTCAATTGGTTCTATTTCAAACAATTCAGTTTAGCATAAGTACGAAGTTTAGTTCTATTTAACCCATAGATCAGGTGCTACCACTCTGGGCCAGAGTGGACCTGTGAGCGATGGCAATGAAGGGGTGTTCCGCATTCCCAGAAGCTGGAACCTCACCATCAGATTGTTTCACTCATGGGGGGGGGTCTTACCCCGCTGCAGAGGTGCAGTTAGTGTATTCCACAGCCCCAGCCAACTGGGCAAGTTTAGCATAGGTACACAGTTTAAATGTCAACCAGTTCTATTTGACCCATAGACAGGACCCTTTCAGGTGCTACCACTCCAAGCCGGAGTGGACTTGAGAGCAATGGCAATGAAGGGGCATTCCATATTTCCCAAGGCTCCAGCATTACTGAAACCTCATCATTGGATTGTTTAGTGTCATATCTAGGACACTCGTTAGGGGAGTCTTACCACTCTACAGAGATGCAGTAAGTGCATCCTGCAGCCCCAGCCAACAGGGCTAGACATACTTTTAAAAATCAATCATTAAAACAAGTTTGGTTTGGTTTATTTGGTTGATGGCATATCAACTGCTTATGGGTAATTTGATACCAAAATTTGATAGATTTCCAAATCAAGTATTATGGAAATTTCATTGGTAATTAGGTTTATTGAATGGTGCAGCAACATTTCCGAGTCAATTTGGGGCTTATTTCGTATAGTCTTTCTTTTACTGCTGGTTAGCTTTTGTGTTTGGTGAAAATCTATATGCAGCAGAAGAGCTGATCTGATTGGCTGGAGTCTCTAGAGGCAGGGGTGCCTCTGGTGTTACTTGCGGAAATCAATTGAAATCAGTTGGAAACAGCAAAGCCTTACAATTAGGCTGCGTTTTTTTTTTTTTTTACTCAACTCAAATAGAGCTGAGTAACAAGAATTAAGTCCACTTGAAGGATTTAGTGTTTCATTCAGGATTCCAGAAGGGAATTCAAAGAAAGCTTGAAAGCCGAAAATAATAAGAAAAGAAATGAGAATAATTTAAATCCACCTGAAGGATTTTGTATTACATTTAGAATTCCAGAAGGGAATTCGAAGTTAGTACAGGCAGAAAAGATAAAAGAAAGAAACTGAAGAAAATAAGTTTCTACAACTCAAGCCAAAAAAAAGGAGGTTTCTATTACATGAATTTATATTTTCAAGGAATTGTTTCCCTAAGAAACAGAATTATCGACTTCAGACAACTCCAACTACTACAAAAGTCTCGGATGCCATTACTTACTCTATTGAGAGAGAAGACAACCAGCAAAGAGAGAGAAAAAGAAAAAAAAGAACATTATTAGAGACATTGTCTCGCAGAAGAAAGAAAGACAGAAAGTGGCTTTTTATTAAAATAAAAACAAAAAGAATATTTTTAGGGACTTGGTCTCTAAGGAAAAGAAAAAAAAAAAAAAAAGATGCACTTGTGAACCCTTGTTTAGCTGGAGGGAAGAAGTAGTGACTTCTTTCCCTTTTTAAGAGTGTATCAGTAGGTGAAAGATTTTTTATAATTTTTTTTTTTTTGTATTTATGAATTATTTGTCATATTTGCATTGGGGCATATATGCAACTAACTGGAGTGACCTTCCTTTTGTCATAATAAACTACTTTGAATGTTAAATAATGATCTCTCTTCCCTTTATTTTATTTTATTTTTGCCTTCATATTTTTTTTTTGTAATATTTTTGGTACTAGTGTTCAATTTTTCTGACTAAATAAAATTGCGATTATATGAATGATTTTTAAACAGATCTATTTTACTCATCAACCCATACATACCTTAATAGTTTGGAATCAGAATAGACCTGGCAATGAAAGAGTATTCCACATTCCCAAGATCTCCAGAATCAGAGCTTTACTACTGAACGCAGTTTAGTGTCATACACAAAACCTCCCCTTGGGGGGGGCATGTCTTGCCCCTTTGCAGGAAATACAATTCGTGCATTTAAAGCTTCACCGACTGGACAGTAAGTAAAACCGAATAAATGATGATGATGATAATAATAATAATAGATAATAAATGAGGAAAGAAAGACTAAAATTATTTTAATTATTTCTGATTGGTTTATCTTTCATCTCCTTATTGTTGCTTATTGTCGCAAGGCTTAGATGTTTGTAACCTTTTCCCTATAATTTACTGAAAAACGGTACATGTTATATTAAAACCCTGTTTACTCAACACAAAGTATTTTTGAAGCCAGAGATGTCATGGTTATTATTTATGATACAATGAAAATTTTGTCAGCGCTGCTTTTATATTTTCATTATAATAAACTTTCTAATTATCGTTGGCCAGGGGTTTGGGGGGTATTTTCCCCTTAATTTTTATAGTTTTGATCAATAACTATTTTGTTCACAGGAAAGAAATAGTAATAGCAATAATAACAACAACAATAATAATAATCCCTAAGAGAATTGTTATGTCTTTAGGTAAGGAAAAAAAGTGCTCAAAATATGAAGCTAGGTTAAAAAATGTAACGTGATTATCGCCAGGCTTAAAATGGCAAAAAAGTAAGAAATTCATTAAAACCAGACTTTATGTTCAAAACCAAGTGAATGCCCGAAAATGAATAAATAAATAAAATAAAATAAAATAAAAAGATAACTAGTGACAGTTATGTCCACTCCCCCACAAAATGTATAGGTTTTAATGTTTCTTTGTTTTAAGCATAGACAAGTGAAAAGAAAGTGAGCTATATATTGAATGACCTACAGGTTTTTCTTGTGAATTTAAGCATTAAAAAAAGGCAAGATAAAAATAGTTAATTCTCAAGATTGTCTTTCAGAATATATAAAGTCTTTCTTTTCACAAAAGCAAATAAACTCTACGATAGTAAAATATTCATATACAATATGCACAAGTTGGGCGACCTTAACATTATTATTTAATACATCCGTTTCATTTATCTCACTAATTCCAAGTCTTTGTAGATAAAAAAAACAAAAACAAGTTATCTTTCAGATGAAACAAAATATCTATAGTTAAATGTTTCGTTCTAAACAAAACAAAAAATGACTTAAATCTATAAATTTTAATTAAAAACTGAATATTCAGCAATGATCAAGATGCAATTAAAAAAACATTAAGTATTCTTCAAAACAACTGTACTTACTGTTATCATGAGATTAGAATAAATAAGTTAAGTGGAATTTGACCTTCTTGTACATTTAAATTGTCTAACTTTCAGCATTCATAATACAGTGAAAATTAAAGAAATAGTTTGTTTTTTTTTTTTGTTGCTTTTTTAAAATTTCTAATTGCTATCCATAATTTATTCTTTTTTTAAATAATAATGATAATAATAATGAGAAAACCACCAACAAAAGATTACACTGTAAAACGGGGAAAACTGATTTTAATAAATTCTCTTCATTAAACCACATGAATTTGCAATACTAGTTTGAATTAATGGCATTTTTAAAAGGAAAAAAAATTGTATGTATTTTCACATGGTTAATTTTAAGACCATCAGTGCTGAAAGACACACCAATTATTTGGTAGATAACTTGTTGAAATAGTTCAACTTTAAAAATATTTGCTCTATCATTGTAATTAATCGTTCATTAATAAATCTAGACAGAAATAACAGCCGTTTGATGACAAAAGAACATTTTAAAGGTACCAAAAATAAAGGTGATTTGCAAAACTAGTTCGTTTTAAACCACTCGTTTTTTATAGTACAATTTTTACAAACAAATTTGTTAAAGATGATGGATAGTATATAAAAATGTCCTCTTTACTTTATTTCCGGTAGATTTTAAAATTGATTGATTTTTAAAAAATAATTTGAATAAAGGGAAAAGCATTAAAAACTAAACAGAAGATATCTCAAGGTAGCGATCAATCAGCTGGTTTGACCAACATGGCTCTTATTTCTAAATTTTGACAATTTTTAAAACAGAATAGACCCAACAGATTAATTAAAAAGTTCCTATTTCTTTATATGTCTAAATAGAGTTATAATTATTCTATCATACACAGAGAATGACGGCAGGTTGATTTATTTAATGAATAAACCCTAAGTTAATGCTTGGGTATTGGCAGTCCTTTTAACTTTTTATAAAAGAACTACACCATTCACTTAGCATTAGAACTATTGAGAGATCAGCTGAAAAAGATTTAAATTAAATCTGTTTACTAACAAATAAGTTATTTTAGTTCTTAGTCTAATGTTGTTCAGTTAAACTAAAGGATCAACTTAAAAAAAAAAAAAAAAAGCCATTTTTGTTAGATGAATTAACTAATTTGTTTTTAGCTGATCGTCTCGAAGTTCTAATGAAATTAAAAGAAAGGGGGCCACATTACCATACATAAAAATCTTAGGGTGAGGAGTCAAAATCTGACGATGGGTCACGGGCCCAAAAATCAACGTAAGAAGAAACTAACGAAAGAACAATAATTATATATATATATATATATATATATATATATAATTTATTTATTTATTTACCTCGTTGGTGACCAAATCAAGGCTGGAACATCACCTCCATTGGCAAAATGAGATCCGGCACTTATCAGAAATAGTGAAAAAATAGAAAAATCCAGTATATTCATTTTTTTTTCCGTTGTCACAGGTTTTCTGTGCAAAACTAAACCTCAAAGATATTCTCTGTAGGCGTTGAGGAAGTCTTGTCTGCTAATGTATAAGACGAGACTTCGAACGAGAACATCGAATCACGTGACTGACGAGAACTCGTGAGATTTCGTTGCGCAGTCGCAGTTTTGGGTCCTTTTACGCAGAAGCCGCCATCATGGGTAAGTTACGTTCTGAATATCTCCTCCTGTATTTTAGTCAATTTCAACAGTTTAATGCAATTTGTGATCTCTAAATGCAACATAAGTATTTTTGATGCTTTGCTTTTTCATTCCCATAGTATTTTTTAAAATAAATACTGGCTTTTACTTTTAATATATTACATAGATAAATTTCCCGGTATATCGCATTTTTTGTCTTCCCCTCCATTTTTTTTTTTTTTTTTTTTTTACTGAAACAGCTAAGGCATACTAAGTTTGATATTAATCTGACTAGATTGAAATCAATTTAAAGTGACCTCTTCGTTTTTGTTTGAGTGTCATACTTAATCGAATTTCTAAAATATTATTGAGAATTATTTAGCTTAGTTTTTGGTTAAAATATTCTTTAACATATCTGTAGTTTTAGTGACTTCTACTACTCCTCAGTAGTCGACCACGTGTGTTCACCATTAGAATAGATCGCATTTTAAATTAAAGCGAGCTGTGTTAAAAGTTATAATAAATTGTTAATATTATTCGATCTATTTAAGAATCTTATTGTTGCAATTTTGATTAATAAAAATTAAACTCCTGCACTTATTGAATGATTTTAATTTGCTAAAAGTTGAAACTAATTTGATTTTCGTTAAGGTTTAGAATAGTTGGGCGAATTACGAACTGATAGTCCTCAGTTTTTTTTTCTTCATAAAAAAGAAAAAAAAACAAACTATTCGTGTTTGATCTTTCAATACAACTGATTTTATTTTCTCCTTAAGTTTCAATGTACGAATTAACTGTAGTAGGTCAATTGCTAACTTAAAAATGGTTACATATGCTTGATCCGCCCCAGAGGTAAGCTTTTCTTTTCTTTAGTCCACTTAATATATATTGGTTTATCTATTACTTTAAATTTTTTTTAAACATTTAATCCATAGGTCAAGGAGTAGACAAGTTAGTTTTGATAAAATTCGGTAAAATTCTTCATTGCACCCGTGCAAGTTCATCGGGGGAAATTTTTTTTTTTTTTTTAATCAATTAGACCCTCAAACTGACCACAAAATGTTTAAAAAAAAAAAAAAGTTTCTCCACGCGCATTCCAAATCCCTTTGGTACCCAGAATGTAGTCTTAAGTAATGTGAAAAACTTATTCTTGTCTGCTGGTCTTTGTCATCGGAACACGCCATTTTATAAAACAAAAAAACTTGCGGGGGGGGGGCAACCTTATTAAATTGTTAGCAAAGTTTTTAAATCTTTATTATATAAATACGACGGCTTTCTTCAGGTGTTTCTTGTATAAACTGAACGCGTATATTCCTTACGCCACGGGTCCTGATGTGAATATAAACGTTCAGTTTATACAGTTCTAAGTGAAATTATCTGCTGGAGATCGCAGGTTCAGTCCTGACTACAGGCGAAAATAACCAGGGATGGTTAACGGAGATTGAACAATGTACTTCCTTGAATTAAACAAAAGGTACGGTTCGAAGTTCTGTAATGGTTTCCAAATTCGACAAGAAATACCTTAAGAAGGCCGAAGGGCGCATTGGCCGAAACGTGTATATAACAATGAATTCAATTTTCTTTTTCTATCTATTACTGAAAGATCAGTACTATGCTCTCTCTCTCTCTCTTTTGAAACTTAATTTCGCTTTTTTCCTCTTTCCAACAGGTAAGCCGAGAGGTTTGAGAACTGCTCGCAAGCTGAAAGACCATCGTCGTAAGCAAAGATGGCACGATAATGATTACAAAAAAGCTAATTTAGGAACTAGATACAAGGCCAATCCTTTTGGTGGATCTTCTCATGCTAAAGGAATTGTTTTGGAAAAAGTGTAAGTTGTTTTGTTTTTTAAGTTCTAAAATTAGTTGCTCGTAATCATTTATTAGAGCCATTGGTTTCTGGTTTCAAATCAAAATTCTTTCTTTAAAACAACCATTTTTGTCAAAATTTGATTTAAATGAGGCCTATATTTAACAATGTGGTTGTGCTTAGCTGATGAAAATTTGTGACGGGCGGACTTGAAACTATTTAATATAGTCTGTGAAGAGTGTCACCTATCTGATAAGCATGTAATTTTTTTCCCTTCTTACAGTGATCTAATTATTTATAGTTCTAAAGTCACTTTGATGATTATCATCAAAATAGTTTGGTTGTTGCACAGAGACAGAAGTGTGGTACACCACTTAGAATTGAACTCCTCAGTAATAACTGTCTGCTAACTTTGCTCATTAACCATAACACCATTAGACACTGCATCAAAATAAGAAAAAATTTTAATTTTTGAAAATTACATGTTTCTGTTTGCTATGAAACAACAATGAAGTTTTCAGTGATATTTAATTTTATTCTCATGGCTTAAAAGAAAAAAAGAATCTCAGACATCTAATATTTGTCAAAATCTCAAAATTCTATACCAAAAAAGCTTTTTGATTTAAATCTTTTACTAATTTAAAATTGTAAGGATTTTAATTTTTTCATTCTTCTTCAGTGGTGTTGAAGCCAAACAGCCAAACTCTGCTATCAGGAAATGTGTGAGAGTGCAGCTGATCAAAAATGGCAAGAAAATCACAGCTTTTGTACCAAATGATGGTTGTTTGAATTTCATAGAGGTAAAAAAAAAAAAAAAAAAATTTTTTTTTTTTTCATGTAAAGCCTAAAAAAATCTTCCCGTGATTAGCTCTTTCTTGTATGACCTGATAATTCCTCTGGTTCTTGAGACTGATGCATGTCGCACATCCCCCCTCCCCTCGCTCAATTTAAAAACCCTTGTCTTTTTCATTGCTAATGACTTTCACACTACATTGAAGTGACATTTGATATTTTTAAGAATTAATCTCTGCTTTTCATTTAGACTGATCTAATCATGTGAACTAAATGTGATTATAAAACTACTACAAATATCTTCATAAATATTTGGTAGGGAGGAGAAGAGGACTTTTATACAAATTTTTCTCTTAAAAAAGATCTTTTCTATATTTTCACAATTCCATAATGGGTTTACATAGATTCTTAATTGGTGACATAATTAAAAGTTTCTTTACCTCTAAATCTTTTTGTAGACTAACTGGCACTGATTTGATAAAAGTGGGAAATTATTTACTTTAAACAAAGTTTAATTCTCTGTCAAAAAAAAATTTCCTTTTTTTTTTAAGAAGTAATTAACTTTTATGCCCTGAAATATTGCTTGCAAATGTAGTTTTCACACATTTAACTTAAAGAGATTTTGTCAAATATTCTATTGATCCCGTATTTGTAAATTGCTTGCTTACCAAATAAAAATTTGTGACGGTTTTAAACGGATTTACATTATTAAAAATCCCTTATTGGGGTATTTATTAAATTTTAGTTGTGTGTGTATAAAAGCTAAAATTCCTCTTCCAATGATGACCTCTTTCTTGTATGACCTGATAATTCCACAGTATAAATGAAGGCATACACCGGTTCTTGAGACTGATGGATGAGGTACAACCTAACACTCAAGTTTACAAACCTTATTTTTTTTTCAAAATTTCCAATTAATATAATTGACAAGAAATTTTGTGTGTATATCAACATTGCTTTTACCTTTTATAAAGACAGTTTTTCTTTTTGAAAGACATCAAATGATAAATATAGAAATCTGCTTGTTAAAATTTCACTGAATTCTCAATTCCTCTTTTTTCCCCCTCCCACCCCATTTATTTTCGTTTTTAAAAGTAATAAACCAATTAAAGTTAATATTCCTGCATATCTAATTCTTAAAATCAATCTCTCCCTTTCTCTTGATATGTTTGCTACTTTCTTCAAATTGTTAATTCCTATAAATAATTTAATAAATTTCTTTAGGACAAATTATTTTGTCAAATATCTTTATGATCCTGTTTGCAAACTGCTTACCTGATGAAAATTTGTGACGGGCGGACTTAAAACTATTTTATAGTCTGAAGAGTGTCACTAACCTGATAAGCATGACATTTTCTCTCTCTCTCTCTCTCTCTCTCTCTCCTGATTCTAATCATGGGAACCAAATTATGGGAGAAAACTGCTTTTACCAAAAAAAAGAAAGGGGCCTCTTGATTATTAGTATATTGTCACAATTCCATAATGGTTTTACAGATTTACTTAAACACAGAGGTGGAATTAGTTGGGTTAAGGTTTCCAATCTCTATTATAAATACACTGGTTTTTAGATTGTGAGGGTTATTATTTTAATCCATTGCTAATAGAGGGGAGATAATTTATTGACTGGTATTTAAAGAATATTTCCTACTCGATTGTTAATTACCTTTTTTATCTCTATATTTTAGATATATTTAATTTGCCTAAGTGTATATAATTTTTTTTTTAAATTACTTTTAAGATTAACATTTACATCTGTAAATGTTTCTCTTGATATTTAACATCATTATTGGTGACATGATGATTAAAAGTTTATCCGTTCCCTGAATCTTTTTGTGGACTAACTGGCACTGATCACCAATTGTTACCTTTTTTAATTCTGTTGTGAAATGTTTACTTTTCTAAAACCTTCATTTATTTTTATTCTATTATTTTATAAATATAAAATAAAATATAAATAAAATCACTTGTTTTTAGGATGTGTGAAGATATAACAATTGGTTCTTATTTTATTTTATTTAATTTCTTATTTCTCTTTATATCAATATTGAAATAAGTGATTTTATGATTTGATTAAAGTGGGAAATTATTTACTTAAAGTTTTTAATTCTCTCTGTCAAAAAAAAATTTCCTTTTTATTTTAAAAAGTCATTAATTTTTATGCCCTGAAATATTGCTTGCAAATGTAGTTTTCACACATTAAACTTATAGACATTTTGTCAAATATTCTAACGAGCCTGTATATGTAACTTGCTTGCTTACCAAATGAAAATGTTTGACAGTTGGATTTGAAAATATTTTATGTAGTCTATGAAGTGTCACTACCCTGATAAGCACAACATTTTTCGCTTAGATCTAGTTATTTAAACCAAGTGGAATGAGACAGCTACTTAAATATCCTCAAAAATATTTGGCTGGAGAGTGAAGTTTTTTGTTGTTGTTTTTTTTTTTTTTTTTTTTTTTTTTTTTTTTTTTTTTTTTAAATGAAAGATCTACTTGTGCCCATTATATTTTCAGTAGAAACAGATTTACATTATTGAAAATCTCTTATTGGGGTATTCATTAAATTTTAGTTGCGTGTGTATAAAAGCTAAAATTCCTCTTCCAATGATGACCTCTTTCTTGTATGACCTGATAATTCCACAGTATAAATGAAGGCATACACCGGTTCTTGAGACTGATGGATGAGGTACAACCTAACAATCAAGTTTACAAACCTTATCAATTTTTTTTCAAAATTTCCAATTAATATAATTGACAAGAAATTTTGTGTGTATATCAACATTGCTTTTACCTTTTTATAAAGACAGTTTTTCTTTTTGAAAGACATCAAATGATAAATATAGAAATCTGCTTGTTAAAATTTCACTGAATTCTCAATTCCTCTTTTTCCCCCCTCCCACCCCATTTATTTTCGTTTTTAAAAGTAATAAACCAATTAAAGTTAATATTCCTGCATACCTAATTCTTAAAATCAATCTCTCCCTTTCTCTTGATATGTTTGCTACTTTCTTCAAATTGTTAATTCCTATAAATAATTTAATAAATTTCTTTAGGACAAATTATTTTGTCAAATATCTTTATGATCCTGTTTGCAAACTGCTTACCTGATGAAAATTTGTGACGGGCGGACTTAAAACTATTTTATAGTCTGAAGAGTGTCACTAACCTGATGAGCATGACATTCTCTCTCTCTCTCTCTCTCTCTCTCTCTCTCTCTCTCTCTCTCTCTCTGAGAGAAAAGAGCTTTTACCAAAAAAAGAAAGGAGCCTCTTGATTATTAGTATATTGTCACAATTCCATAATGGTTTTACAGATTTACTTAAACACAGAGGTAGAATTAGTTGGGTTAAGGTTTCCAATCTCTATTATAAATACACTGGTTTTTAGATTGTGAGGGTTATTATTTTAATCCATTGCTAATAGAGGGGAGATAATTTATTGACTGGTATTTAAAGAATATTTCCTACTCGATTGTTAAGTTACCTTTTTTATATTTTAAATATATTTGATTTACTTAAGTGTGTGTGTGTGTGTATATGTATATATATATATATATATATATATATATATATATATATATATATATATATTATTATTTTTTTATTTTTTTTTTTTTAATTGCTTTTAAGATTAACATTTAAATCGGTAAATGCTTCTCTTGGTATTTAACATCATTATTGGTGACATGATGATTAAAAGTTTATCCGTTCCCTGAATCTTTTTGTGGACTAACTGGCACTGATCACCAATTGTTACTTTTTTAATTCTGTTGTAAAATGTTTACTTTTCTAAAACCTTCATTTATTTTTATTCTATTATTTTATACAATAAAATCACTTGTTTTTAGGATGTGTGAAGATATAACAATTGGTTCTTATTTTATTTTACTTAATTTCCTATTATTTTCTCTTTATATCAATATTGAAATAAGTGATTTGATGAAAGTGGGGAAATTATTTACTTAAAAAAAGTTTTTTATCCTCTCTCTCTCTCTCTCTCTCTCTCTCTCTCTCTCTCTCTCTTTAAAAAAAGAAAAAGATTTTCCTTTATTTTAAAAAGTCATTAATTTTTATGCCCTGAAATATTGCTTGCAAATGTAGTTTTCACACATTTAACTTATAGACATTTTGTCAAATATTTTAACGAGCCTGTATATGTAACTTGCTTGCTTACCAAATAAAAATGTTTGATAGTTGGATTTGAAAATATTTTATGTAGTCTATGAAGTGTCACTACCCTGATAAGCACAACATTTTTCACTTAGATCTAGTTATGTAAACCAAGTGGAAGGAGACAGCTACTTAAATATCCTCAAAAATATTTGGCTGGAGAGTGAGGTTTTTTGTTGTTTTTTTAATGAAAGATCTACTTGTGCTCATTATATTTTCAGTAGAAACAGATTTACATTATTGAAAATCTCTTATTGGGGTATTCATTAAATTTTACTTGTGTGTGTATAAAAGCTAAAATTCCTCTTCCAATGATGACCTCTTTCTTGTATGACCTGATAATTCCACAGTATAAATGAAGGCATACACCGGTTCTTGAGACTGATGGATGAGGTACAACCTAACAATCAAGTTTACAAACCTTATCAATTTTTTTTCAAAATTTCCAATTAATATAATTGACAAGAAATTTTGTGTGTATATCAACATTGCTTTTACCTTTTATAAAGACAGTTTTTCTTTTTGAAAGACATCAAATGATAAATATAGAAATCTGCTTGTTAAAATTTCACTGAATTCTCAATTCCTCTTTTTTCCCCCCTCCCACCCCATTTATTTTCGTTTTTAAAAGTAATAAACCAATTAAAGTTAATATTCCTGCATATCTAATTCTTAAAATCAATCTCTCCCTTTCTCTTGATATGTTTGCTACTTTCTTCAAATTGTTAATTCCTATAAATAATTTAATAAATTTCTTTAGGACAAATTATTTTGTCAAATATCTTTATGATCCTGTCTGCAAACTGCTTACCTGATGAAAATTTGTGACGGGCGGACTTAAAACTATTTTATAGTCTGAAGAGTGTCACTAACCTGATGAGCATGACATATTCTCTCTCTCTCCTGATTCTAATCACAGGAACCAAATTATGGGAGAAAAGAGCTTTTACCAAAAAAAGTAAGGAGCCTCTTGATTATTAGTATATCGTCACAATTCCATAATGGTTTTACAGATTTACTTAAACACAGAGGTGGAATTAGTTGGGTTAAGGTTTCCAATCTCTATTATAAATACACTGGTTTTTAGATTGTGAGGGTTATTATTTTAATCCATTGCTAATAGAGGGGAGATAATTTATTGACTGGTATTTAAAGAATATTTCCTACTCGATTGTTAATTACCTTTTTTATCTCTATATTTTAGATATATTTAATTTGCCTAAGTGTATATAATTTTTTTTTTAAATTACTTTTAAGATTAACATTTACATCTGTAAATGTTTCTCTTGATATTTAACATCATTATTGGTGACATGATGATTAAAAGTTTATCCGTTCCCTGAATCTTTTTGTGGACTAACTGGCACTGATCACCAATTGTTACCTTTTTTAATTCTGTTGTAAAATGTTAACATTTCTAAAGGTTTCATTTATTTTCATTCAATTATTATCTAAATAAAAACACTAGTTTTTGAGATGTATGAAGATATAACAATTGATTCCTATTTTATATTTGCCTGTTACTTTCTCTGTATTGAAGTGACAGTTTCATTAACTGGTAGAATTAATTTTTTATTTTTAAAAATTCTCTCTCTTTATCTCCTTCTCCTTTGTTTTTAAAAAAAAAAAAAAAAGTAAGCTTTAATGTCATAAAATGTGAATTTATTCACTTTTCATTAATTGTTAATTCTTATAAAAAGATCTGCTTTTCCTTATTATATTTTCAAGAGTATGTACATAGGTTTTATACATTTTTAACACTTAAATACAGATGTAGTCATAATTAGGTTGTGTTTTAATCCTATGGTTTTTTGTTAATATTTCCTATTTATGATATGAATACACTGCTTCTTGGGTTAAAGATTTGGTGCTTTCCAATTTGGGCAAGGGGAGATAAATCAATCTTTACTTTACAGCTAGATTAGCAATTACCTTGTTTTCAGTTGTTTTTAAAATAATTAAGCTAATTTTATAAGTGTATTAAAAGAAATAGGGGGGGAAAAGACATTTTATATGATTTATATCACTTATAAGAAGTATTCATTAAATTTTTATTTAAAGAGTGTAAAACTTTAAACGCCTCTTCCAATGATGACCTCTTTCTTGTATGACCTGATAATTCCACAGTATAAATGAAGGCATACACCGGTTCTTGAGACTGATGGATGAGGTATAACCACTCCAACCCTCAAATTTACAAACCTTATCAATTTTTCAAATTTTTAATTAGTATAATCTACAATGTATTTTGAGTATAACATCAACGCTGTTTCTTTTTAGGAGTATTTTTCTCTTAGAATGGCATCAAGTGATAAACATGGAAATTCCTAGTTAACGACATTAACCAAATAAAGTTAATAATTTTTAACATCAATAATTCTTGTTTAAACTCAACCTGTTAAAAATGATAAAGAAACGATGGAATTAGTTACTGTAAAAAAGAAATCTTAATTTCTCTAACTTACCTAACATGAAATGTTGCTTGTGAATTGTTTGCTATTTTCATGAACAGTTAACAGTATGAATAATTTAACATGTTTATTTTGAAAAAATCTTGTCATATTTTAATCCTCCTGTTTTTGTAAACTATTTAACTGATTAGAATCCTGGTGGGCAGACTAAAAACTTTTTTCTATAGTCTGTGAAGTGTGTTACTAACTTGATAAGCATATTTTTACTTTGATCTAAATGGCATAATAAAGCTACTTCATTTGTATTCATTTATTTTAAGCTGTGGCTTTGCTTATTACAAGTCTTTGACACGGGGGGGGGGGGATAAGTCAGTCTTTTTCTTAAAGAACATTTCCTACTCATTTGTTGACTTTTTTTTCTCCCTTCTCTTTCCTCAGATTTTAAAATAACTAATATACTTATCTTAAAATAAATGACAAAAATTCCATTATTTTTAAAGCAAAAACACTAGTTCTTAGGACATGAAGATTTAACAGTTGATTGCTAATTATATCTATTCTAAAATAATGGACAGATTTAATATTTTTATGATTTAACATTTCTGTAAATGTTTCTTGAAATTATTTCAACGTTATTTGTTGGTGACATGATGATTAAAGTTTATCCGTTCTCTGAATCTTTTTGTAGATTAACTGGCACTGATCACCAAATGTTGCCGTTTTTATAATTTTAAATCTGTTGGGCATTTACTTTTTCTAAAGTTTTCATTTGTATTTTACTGCCTTTAATCTATATTGTATTATCAATCCTAATTATTTTTCATGCATTTATGGCATTCCAGTTCTTTGCATCTTATTCTATCTGGTTTAAACTTTTTTCTTTTTTGGTTTAAAATTTGTCTTACTAATTATTTCTGTTGCTAGTTTCCCCAATCCACCACCCTTTTTCTGTAAGGGATAACAGCTTAAATGAGGAAAATATTGACGGGCGGACTGATGCCATTCATTTTGGGTGGCATAAGTTGATTGTCACTCTTCTGATAAGCTAATTTGAAATCAACATTGTGTTTTTGAAAACGTTTTTCTAATGATCGTTTCTAAAGCTAAATTTCATAACTTTATTTTTTCTCCACAGGAAAATGACGAAGTTTTGGTAGCTGGATTTGGTCGTAAAGGTCATGCTGTGGGTGATATTCCTGGTGTTAGATTCAAGATTGTGAAAGTGGCTAATGTATCTTTACTGGCCCTTTTCAAGGGAAAGAAAGAAAGACCAAGGTCATAAGCATGTACAACAAATCACAATAAAATAAAATAAAAAAAATTACTGAAGGTTTTTGTTGTTGTGGGTTTCATTGTTAAATGAATTAAAACAGACTTTTACAGCGAGGATAATGAACTGGCTTAAGTTGCAACTGGTTAGCAAGCTGTTTTTGTTTACTATTTGTGGTTCTTTAAATCTATCTTCAGACAAATCTGAAAAAGGGTGAGGTATGTATTTAAAAATAGAAAAAAAAAAAAATCTGCAGTGTTCTAAAGTGATGTCAAGTTTGATGTACACCAAGTGCTCCACTACTTATGCCTTGTGTCAGACTTTGTTTCTGCAATTATAGCAGTTAGACTTTCATTATTTTGCAATAAGGTGTTTTGCTTTATCTGGTGATATTCAGAGAGAATTAGGTACTTGAGAAAAGCTGAACTGTGCACTAAAAAGTGATAGTTCTAAAGACTTGTCTAACAATACACCCACCCACCCTCCTAATAAAAAACTAACTAAAATTCAAAACTTTTAACAGTTTAATTCCATTTGAGAGAATGGTTTATAATGGCTGAGTCATGCCTTTATACTGAAGCAGGAGGAATCTGAAATACACATGCCCTTCCAGAATGCAGTTGGTCCCTATCAAAAAGGCAAGCTCTTTCAACTAAATTGCAGCAAAAATGGAACTATACAATAAAATACTAAAATAAGAATCTTTTATTTGGCATAAAAAACAAATCTTTATATAGTTAGACGAATGGCAGAACTTAAACTGCTTTTTCTGAAAGAAATAATTTAACTGCTTACTTGGCCAACTTTTTTGTGTATCTGTCCTTGTCTAAAATTTTTATAAGCAATTTCCAGTAATTTATTACAAATATTAAGTACAGATGAATTTTATGGAAATTAAGTTTGTCTTTTATTTATTTTTTAATTTTAAAGAATTTAAAGCAAATGATTCCCACACCTAGAAATATTGATACCATTAGAGCCACATTGTGGGCCAGTCTGTTCGATAGGAAAAAGAACGATTAGAATATATATAAGGCCAAATCTCAAATATTGGATATTTGATAGAATAACAATGATTAGCATCGTAGTAAATGAAGTGAATTGAAGGAAAAGCAAAACTAAAAGCTACTAACCCCAAAAAATAACTTCAGAAGTGAAAAAGAACATGTTCAAAATCTATTTTTGAGAACTGAAATCACTGACAAACCTACTAAAAAATTAAGTCAACTAGAGATAATTAGGACTGTTTCCAAAGGAAGAACTTGTTGCAGGCCTAGAAGTATGGAAGAAAATTAGATTACAATTATTCCAAACTATAAATAGAAGACTTTAAAAAGCTGAAATTTGGAAAAAAATTAACAGCTTTTGGATGAATTGATCCTCAGCTGTACAGATTCTGAAGCAATGTTGAGGAAACACTTATTTAGATTTCTCCATGGTTTTTTAATTCCATGCACAGGAAAGATACCACTAATGATACTTTTCAAAAACCTGAAAGCAGTTTACTCACTTAATGGTGACACTGACTTCTTTGACACATTTGCTGAAAGATACATTAGTGCTATATTTATAATTTACCTCAACTAGAACATCAGTAAATCCAATAAAAAAGAAAATGGTATAGCACTGGGGGGGTCGACAAGCAATAACATGCAGACTATGCAGATCTAGTGCTTCTCATTCACCAGCCCAAGCCAAATCCCTACTGCATATCCTGGAGCAAGAAGGAGGGGCCCCTGAGAATGCAAATAAAACAAAGTTCATAAGTTTTGAATGAAAAGGATAATACAGCAAACGGTGTTGTGGCGAAATGTAAATGAGTTTTTAGGTTGATAATCTTGTGTTAACAAAGTTTTTTGGGTTTTTTTTCCTTTCTTTCAAGATCCTGCTTCTGAACATACTTGAAATGACACTTGATCAAAATGGGCATTGACTTATCTATAACTTTATGTAATAAAGTTCTAAGCTGTGAGTGACACTTAAAGTTCAGCCCCTGGGTGCAATAATACATAATATGAAGATCATTAAATAAGTTTCCAGATTTTTTTCGTGTGGGCACTTTTCTTGAGAGTACACACATGAAACTCTAGTCCCCCTTCGAAGTAACCTCCTTCGGCTGCAATGCACTTGTACCATTCCAACAACTTCTGGAAGTCCTCTTGTGTGAGCGTGTCAATGACCTTCGTCACAGCCTCTTTCATCTCCTCAATTGTCTCATAACGACAGCCTCTGAGCTTAGGGAATAACCAAAAGTCACAGGGAGCAAGGTCTGGACTATAGGGACAGTGAGGAACTGTCTTGATGTCCATCTTGGTCAAATAGTCTGTGATAAGGATGGAGTTGTGGATTGGTGCATTGTTCTGGTGGAAATGCCACTGACTCGATTTGAATCTCTTCCTGAACTCCCTTAAAACCTCAACATAGTAACCCTAACCCTTTGGCCAATCAACTCTGGTGTATTGACTTCCTCCCACACCTCATCATCCCTCACAGTCCCTGCCTTCCTTGAATCTCTTATGCCACTCAAAAACTGATGCTCGATTCATACAAGATGCTCCAAAAGCAGTCTGAAGCATTCCATACGTTCCTGTGGCATTTTTTCCAAGTTTAAAACAGAATTTTATTGCATATCGTTCTTCCTTACGTCCAGATTGCATTTTGAAATTCACCAGCCGTGACAATCAGGCTTTAGTAGGGTGTATTCGAATTCCTGCTGTAGTTGTTCATTTGAAGCTGAAATCATAAAAATTGGTCAGTCACCTCATAAGATGCATAGCAATAACATAGTGAATTTTCGAGAGTCTACAACAATTTTAAATGCCTGTACAAAAAAAATCTGGAAACTTATTGAATGC
Organism: Sepioteuthis lessoniana; assembly: GCA_963585895.1. NCBI lineage: Eukaryota > Metazoa > Mollusca > Cephalopoda > Myopsida > Loliginidae > Sepioteuthis > Sepioteuthis lessoniana. The sequence continues at coordinate 67,732,394 of OY757935.1, read as the reverse complement.
ACCATGTATGTGTAGGTGCAAGCATGTCTATATGTATACATATCGGCATAGCATATATACATGGGGAGGTAGTGTGTAAGTGCGGGTATAGTAGTATCAAAAGGATAGCTAAACAAGATGGAGATGGAAGGATTATTTTTTTTTAATGTCCATAATAACTCAAATCTTCAAAACCAGTTTCTTTTTGGCACATGGTAACCAATCTATTTGACCCAGAGATGGTATCCTAATAGGCAGTACCACTCCAGATCAGAGTTGACCAGGAAATAATGTGTAATATAATAGCCAAGGGATTTCGGTTCATGCCTTTAGGTTTAGTTCGGCTGAGAACCTTTCGGCTCAGCACATGGGTTAGTTAGGTGCAACCTTGATGCAGGTGGTAACATGTGTGCGCGCACAGAGCAGACATGTGACTCAAAGATGTCATAATAGCCTGAGATGATGAAACGGGTGACAAAGTGTGGGAGACATCATGCATTGGAAGCGTGCGGATGATTTTGGGGATTTCGAAGAGAGTTGAAAGCTAGACACCAAATGAGGAGGTTCGACTTTTGAGGCGAGACAAACTTGTGCGCCATGGGTGCCGCACGAGAAGCCAAGCATAAAAAGATTGGGTCTCTCTCCTTATGTCGAAACCTTTAACTCAAAAGTAATAAAAAGGTTTTGTACCTGAACAAAAAAGTCGTTACGTGTTTTCGAATTTCGAGATTCCTGTGTTCTACGTTACGTATATATGTTACCAACATTCAATGTCCATTTTGCACATGGCCATATTCGTGTATATGTTTATAGTACAAATGGTAATGGAGGTGTACTCCAGATCTCCAAAAACAGGAACCTCACCATTAGATGCAGTCTAAGTTTGGTTTTATGGCATATCAACCCATGTAGGCTATTTAATGCCATATATATATATATATATATATATATATATATATATATAATTTGTAAACATATTTTGTAGATCAACATTTTTAAACAAACCTGAGCTTTTTTTTTTTTTTTGGACACAGTTAAATGGTTTCAAGTATTGCTATATAAGTTATAATTTAATATCAGTCATTTGTTTGCACATAGTTTGTTCTATTAAATCCATAAATAGGACCCTAATCTTCAAGGCTGGAGTCTCACCATCAGATAATTTAATGTCATATCCAGGACACTCGTGGCAGGTCTCTTACTCTTCTGCAGAGATGTAGTCAGTGTATTCTACAGCCCCAGTCAACTGGGTTTTGATGCAGTTTAGTGTCGTACCCAGGCCACTTTTTTCAAGGGTCTTACCTCTGTAAGGGATACAGTCAGCATATTCTAAGTATCTCCGCAAGGGAGTCTATAATTTGAGAAGACAATTTTTCTTGGAAACATAAATTTGGAAAAAAATTCACTGATAGTGAAAAATCCATGTGGAAGAAGATCATGTACATGCAAGAAAAATAGATTATCTTATGTGCAAACTTGTAGGGACTGTCGAGGGAAATCTTGCTACAATTCTGACACTGGCAATATATGTGATCATTATGACAAGGAAAATTACTTCTTAAGGAACATCTTTGATTTATTTGATTAGACATTCTAAGAATCCTTTCACACAAAACTTTTTAAGTCTCAATAGCTTTTCAAGTCAGGAAACATGCCTCCAGCTATTTTCCTTAACTTTTTATCTGCTATAATTTAAGTAATTTTGACAAGACAATTTTTTTCCCATAATTTTATTGGAAACATCACAGCTGGTTCATGTGTAGATTGTGGGAAATTGGTGGGTTTCTTGGCTCTGCCAACAACTTCTGATAAAGTTATCAAACCTATGGATATTCATATTATCATATCTACCAACCCCTCCGCTCGGGCAGGATATGACACAAGGTCAATTTTTAAGCGGAGTTTAACAGGTTTGAATTAAGAGTTTTCCTTCTCCTAGACTAGTTGCCTTACCAAAGCTGAAGAAACTAGTCTGCCCTACTATTTACCCATAGCTGGAGGGAGAATAATTGGATTCATACCTTTCCCAAGGGTATTAGTGCTATGTGAAATGCAATCAGTCTCATCCAGGATTTGAACTCGTATCGCCATGTCCATATCCTGCGACGATAACCATTACACCACGGGCACCTCCATATTCATATCATTGGCTAAATGCTCAAATATTGGTTATGCTTAACCTTTTTGATTTAACGTTGTAGAGTGGCTACCACCCGTTCAGCACTTTACCAGATGGACTGGCTCATAGCCATAAATAGTCTACAATTAAAGACTTTGATGGTTGATTAATAAGCTGATATTAAGTCGATTAATATTCGGACTGATCTTACTTCGTTTGGCTACGCCACATTTTGACCCTCCTTAATTTTTTGTAAATTCTCTTGTTAATTGTTGTAACTAATTGTACTGTGTCTTTTTCGTATGTATCCGTTAACACTGGATACGGGTGCTGAATAAATATATTAAGCACTCATTCTTTGTGTATCATTCATCTCAACGATACAACATTTAGAAGGAAAAAAAAAAAAAAAAAAAAGAAAACAAAAAAATGGCCTATTCATATAAGAAGAAATTCACCAATAGTGAAAAATGACAACATCAACAAAATTTGGTTATGTTAATTAGTTAACTTTAGTATGCATATATCATAATATTAAGAGCAAAGCCATCAAATTTATTAAGTAAGATTCAGATTAAATAAGATCAATTTCTGCTCAATTCACCAATTTCATTTTTGTGTTTTCGATAGAAAAGCTTATGATCCGCACCAAATTTGCTTTCTGAATGAATCATACGCTTTTCTTTAGAGTCACTTCCGGGTATGACCCTAACATCGACCAGACAATGGATATTTATTAACTATTCCTTTGTTTTTTAATGGCATATCAACCTTTGTAAAAGAACAGCAGTCATACTATTTAACCTATAGCTGAAGGAACGAAGGGGTTTGTATCTTTTCCAAGGGCATAAGTCTTAAAGTGACCGTAATAGCATAATTAAAATTGGAACTCACTTCCGACAATGTTTCAGTCCAGCAGGTAAACCATTATGCCATAACAACTCTTCCCATCAATTTTTCCATTCGTATAATGGTTAGAGTATTTGCCAATGGTCCGGGAGACCTGGGTTCAATCCCAGGTCGAGTCATACCAAAGACTCAAAAAATGGTACTTGATGCTACCATGCTTAACACTCAGCATTATAAAGTAAGGATCAAGGGTAAAGTGGAGCAATCCAGGGAAAGGAGTAATGCCCTCCCCTACAACTTGGTGTAGTAGCTATCGTAAAAAAGAGCCTCCGGGTCACCCTCGACTACGATCGCCAACTCTACTTTACTTACATGGGTCAGTATCAGAATTGTCTGATTAAATTTTTAAAATTTATTCCACAAATAAATGCACACGCACACGAGGTATTATATTGATGTCCTTAAAGAAGATGAAATGTATTGACTGACTACAAAAATTAATGCATACAAACAAATCCTAAAGATTTTCTATTATTTAAATTCTAAAAATTATTTTCATATATATTTTAATCTAAAGAAAATTGTGCAGTCCAACATTGAAAGTAATGAGGGTACTTAAAAACAAAAGTTTTTAAATGAGTAATTCTTTCCTATATCAACGGTTTTAGTTTGTCTGCTTAATTCATTCAAGTGATTTTGCTCTGTATAGATAGAGAGATATTGTGGAAACCATACGAAGATAAAGTGACAGGCATTGCGTTCATAATCCTAATATCTAAACCTATTTTGCTATTATAGTATTGAGCACTCTTCATCCAAAACCTTTATTTGCTGCTTTTCTATCTCTCTCTCTCTATTAGTTAGGCAGTAGTCATTTATTTAAGCATGTTTCATTAAATAATAAAGACAAATCTTGTCTGTATAATCTATTTAAGATCCTTTCAAGTTTCAGGTTGAAATTGGTAGATGAATTTTCCAAAATTGTCCTGAGCGCTTTCGGACCCTTCATAGTCCATCATCAGGGGTTGCTTGGTTGTGTAAGGTGTGTTGTTTTTTTAAAAATGATTTTTGAAAGTTTTTATATATATATATATATATATATATATATATATATATATATATATATATATAAATAAAGGAATCAGAATATCACCTTGCTTTTGTCTCATAACTAATACTTTCACATCTATAAATTAAAAAAATACAAACATTTGATGAAACTTAGATGATTGCTTTTCATTTTATAGAGAACATATGAAAATATTAGTCTTGAGATAAAATTATTTTATATATTGACATAATTGTTAGAGTGTTTGCCAATGGCCTGGAAGACCAGGGTTCAATCCCAGGTTGACTAAAAAAAAAAAAAAAAAAAAAAAAAGAAGAAAAGAAAAGAAGTAAAGTAGTATCTTTCTTTTTTTTTGAGTCAACCTGGGATTGAACCCTGGTCTTCCAGGCCATTGGCAAACACTCTAACAATTATGCCAATATATAAAATAATTTTATCTCAAGACTAATATTTTCATACGTGTATATATATATATATATATATATATATATTATATATATATATATATATATATATATATATATATATATATATATATATATATATATATATATATATATATATACACACACACACAAACCAACCAAAAGGAAGGAAGTAGGATCTCTTTTGTCTCATGACTAATAGTTTCACATCTTCAATAAAATAGAAAATTATAGTCCAAGTTCATCAAATACTTGTATTTTCTATTTTATAGAAGAGATAAAACTATTAGTTTGAAATGATTGTTTATTTTCATCCATTTATATTGGAGGCATTCTAGGTGTACAAGAAATGGACAGAGAGACCAAAGTTCAAATCCTAGATGAAGCTACTTGTATTTCACATAGCACTAATACCCTTAGGAAAGGTGTTAGTAATCCAACCATTCCCCTTCCAGCGCTGGACAAATAGTAGGGCAGACTGAGCTCTTTGACATTGGTATTGTAACAAGTCTAAGAGAAGGAAAACCAAATACAAACCTCTTAAACTTGACCTTGTGTCACGTCCTATGCACGTGTGTGTGTGTGTGTATATATATATATATATATATATATATATATATATAAGAGATATCAGTGGCATGTTTTCCTAAGAAGCAAGGTACACATTGCTTGAACAATAAAAATTATTCTGGATAAAATTAAAAATATCTTTAAGTTTAACTTATTTCAATTGTATTATGAAGCAGTTAAGACTAAGAGAATTTATAGACCTGTTGTAATGAACACTTGCAACTTCTAAGCAGACATTTGCCTTTAAATTTTGTTTATCAAAAGTAAAGATTTTCAATTAGCAGTAAACTCTTTCCCCAATAAAATAACTTGACACTTCCAGATAAAATATGGAGTGGATTTGGCTACTAACTTTAGTCATGGAAAACATAATATTCAGTTCTTCCAATTTGGTGAAAATCAGAGCCAATATGCATAATGTCTTTCAAAATGCTTTTTATCCTGATTTTAAAAATTTCTTTTAATTGTTTCATTTGACTTCTTTATCTATTTTTATAGTTCTTGAAAAATAGCATTACCATAAATAATTTAATAATGAAAATAGAAATTATTAGAATTTAACGGCTTTAAACTATTTTTAAAAAAAATTTGCTGAATTTTGTTTTGAATCTTATACTTTGACAGAGTTTAATAATTCCAAACACAACTACTCGAAAGAACTGAGACTTCATTGTTAATGTGATGCATTTAGTTATAATTTTTTTAATTCTACCAACAAAATCATAAGTGTTATTTGCCAATTTTTTCTGACATTTTTTGCATTAATGCCATATTTGTTTATAAGATCTAATAAAAGAAAAGAGCTTTACAGAAAAAAATAAAAATAAATAAAAGCAGGATGCAGACAATATCCTGCAAAAACTATAAGATTCAGACTACACAGATGATCTTGTACTTCTTGCAAATACACCTGCTCAAGGCAAATTCCTACTGCATAGCCTAGAGCAAGCAGCAGGAGGCATTGGCCTCTACGTGAACACAAATAAAACAGAGTTCACATGATTTAAATGAGAAAGAGCCATCTGCACTTTAAGTGGCAGACGTCTAAATATAGTAGATGAATTCACATACTTCACTAGTCATACTCATTAACTGAAAGCGATGTCAACACAAGCCTAGCAAAGGCATGGACTGCTATCAACAGGTTATCGATCATATAGAAGTCTGATCTATTTGATAAAATAAAAATGGGATTTCTTCCAAACTGTGACTGTTTATGGATGTACCACACGTACAATACCACCTGGAGAAAAAGCTAGATTGGAACTACACAATGCTACATACTGTTTTGAACAAATCCTGACAGCAACACCCCAAGAAACAGTGTTGTACGGCCACTTACCTCCCATCTCAAAAACAATCTGAAGTTTAGTTTTAGATTTCTTTGTTTAATGGCATACCATCCTTCATGGGTTATTTAAAGCCAAAGCAATCTTTGCAGAACAGATATGATACTAGGTCGAGAGATAGGGGGAGTTATATGTTTCCTAAGGGTATTAATCCAAAACGGAACATAACAACATGACTGGATTTTGAACACGTTTATGTCAAGGCCCCAGTCCAGTACTTTAGCCATTATGCCACAAAGACTCTCCCTAAAATATTTTTTCTTTATAATGACAACCATCTTTAATGTTGCAAAGAGAGGGTATACAGATTCACAATTGCTTTTTTGCTGCCCTAAAAATCAATTTGAAATAGGGCTCCAGGCAAAATGTCATGGAATTTTAAAGACTAAAGTGGTTAACTTTTTTTTAAGAGCATGTACCAAGGGGAATTTTTTGTTGATTAATTCAATGAGAGAAAGTAAACGGGAAGAAAAAAAACAAAACATCCCATACAAAAAATATTTTCCTTTAAATTAGAAAATGAATATTAAAAGCAACCCCACTTCCCCAAATCACTAAGAAATAATTTCATTCCCTGCATGCCAATAATAATTTTAATCCATTAAATTCATGCTAATTATCCATAGGAAAGGCATGAATCCATGTTCTTCCCCCAGCTATGGATAAATAGTAGGGTCGACTGAGTTCTTTAGCTCTGGTATGGCAACCGTTATAGAAGAAAAACACTGAATTTGAAGCCAGCTATACTCCAATTAAAAACTGACCTTGTGTTCATGACAGAGGGGTTGGGTAAATATATGCAATGAGTACATCATACATTCACTGCTCCTAGACATTATGCAATTCATTTTAATAATACCTTTGGCAAAGGCATGAATATAACTTTTCCTCAACTTGATTCAATCAACAATCATCTTGACAGCATAAAAATCTAAGTATCTACTATAAAAATTTCCTTTGCTCTTCATAAAAAGAAAAAAAGAAAGAAAGAAAAAAAGAAAGAAAGAAAAAAACAACTTTGTTGATACTTTTGATGAGGAATGTTAACAGTTCAGAAATTGTTTGGACACTTGAATCTCCTCTTTGTATTCTCAATATTGTAAACAATAATCTTCTCTTTTGCTCTCATCAGATATATAATTTGAGAAAGAGAGAGAAAGAAAGAAAAAGAAAAGGTTGAAGAAATTAACATTTGATTTCGTTTGCTTTTATGGCATATCAACCATTATTGGTTATCTAATGCTAAATCTTGTTTTTACATACATATTAGATGATTTGTAAACATTTTGTAGATACACAACAGTTAGATGATAAAACAGTTCTATTTCAAACAATTCTGTTTAGAATAAGTCATTTGTTTGCACTCAGTTAAATGTCAAGTAGTTCTATTTGACACATAGATAAGACCCTATCAGGTGCTACCACTCTGGGTCAGAGTGAACCTGAGAGTAATGACAGTAAAAGCTGCAGCATTACTGGAACCTCACTATCAGATTATTTAATGTCATATTCAGGGCACTCATTAGGTGTGTGGGTGTTGTAGTCTTACCCCTCAACAGCAGAGATGCAGTCGGCATATTCAGATGTTAACATCTGAACTTCATATGTATTTACCCAACCCCTCTGCCACAAGCAGGATGTGATGGGTTTCATGCCTTTCCTAGAGACATTAGCATAAAGTGAAACAAACAGCCTCCCTCAGGATTTGAACTTGGCTCACTGTTTCCATTTCTTACAACAATAACTTATACTGAGGGCACTAAATTTCCTTTTTGTATTGTTGTTAACATTTTAGACAATCCATTTTTCAGGTTTATTTTGTTCTTGGATAATACCCCTAACCAAAGTTGGAGAATGGTTAGCTGAAACATTAGAATTTAAGAATTCAAAAAGAAGGTTCTTTTGTCCAAGCAGTTTTTGCTTTGATAATAAATGTCCTTCTGAAATAATTCACAGCTCAACATAAATTAACATTCCATTCCATATTGGCATAATGGTTAGTGTGTTTGGAAACAGTCTGGGAGACCTGGGTTCAATCCCAGGTCAAGTCATACCAAAGACTCAAAAACAGTACTTAATTACCTCCTTACTTAACACTCAGCATTATAAGGTACAGATCAAGGGTAAGTTGAGCAGTGCAGGGAAAGGAGTAGAATCTTCTCCTACACTTCTGTGCAGTAGCTATTGAAAAGGGAGCCTTTGGTTGCCCTCAACTATAGTCAGCCAACTTATATATATATATATATATATTTTAAAGTTTTTAGATGAAGTTCTGATAATCATAATTATGAATAATTTTGACAAGTATTATCCTTCCTCTTTCAAATTCTAGTTGCTTGTTAGTTATTTCACTTTTGTAATATTGCTCTTCTTATCATAGATGCTAGGTCCAGGGATGGACATCCAGGTAGACTCCATATTAATATTTATACATTTCAGACTATTGTCCTCATCTTGGTTGTTTTATTCACAACATTTTGGCAGCTGTACCCTTTATTCAGTCTTTAGGGGTCTGGTGAGAGTTAGTAACCCCGCCAGAGAATCTTTCTCATGTAGACTTTTAGAATGTTCTTTTCATTAATTCAAGTATAAAAAAAATACCCAAGTTTCTAGGATATGACATTAAACTATTTCCAATAGTCAGGCTTTAGTTCTGGAGTAGAAAGTCATTCATTCATTCCTATGACATCCAGATCCAGTCTGATCTAGTTTGGTTTAATGACATATCAACCCTTGTGGATTATTTATCTTTATATATATATATATATATATATATATATATATATGAAAATGATTTGTATGTGAATAGTTTGGAAGTAAATATTTTTGTTTTTAAGTGAATCCTTAGGTTTGGTTTGGTTTATGGCATATCAATCATTGGTTATCTCATGCCAAATCCTGTTTTTACATATATATTAAATATATGATTTGTAAACACATTTTGTAGATATACACAGTTAAATGATCAAACAGTTCTATTTCAAACAAATCAATTAGCATAAGTCAACAAAGTTAAATGGTTTCAAGTATTGCTATGCATCACTAACAATTCAATTGAATATCAGCCATTTGTTTACATACTGTTAAATGATTAAACTGTTCTATTTCAAGCACTTCAGTTTAACATAAGTCATTTGTTAGTACACAGTTTAAATGTTGAACAGTTCTATTTGACCTTTAGATAGGACCTATCAGGTCCAGAGTGGACCTTGGAGCAATGAAGGAGTACTCTGCATTCCCCAAAGCCTCATCATCGGATTGTTTAATGTCATATCCAGGACAAGTGTGGGGGGGGGGGCATTACCCCTTTGCAGAGATGCAGTAGGTGTATTCTACAGCCCCAGCCAACTGGGCTTTGAAATTGTTAGAGTATGAGACAAACACGAGTAGACAAATTTTGCTTCACAGGCATTTACTTTACAGATATTCTTTTGTAAATGTATTTATATATTCAGACATGAAGTGATAGTACCTGTCCCCTATATGGGTTTGCTTTGGTATCTTTGTTAAATGGCATATCAACCTTTGAGGGTTAGTTAATGTATAGCTAGGAGGAAAAGAAAGTTTATACTAAGAGTCTGCAAGTGAACATAATAGTGTAACTGGAGCACAAGCTCAATTACTTCAAAGTTCCAGTCCAACACTTTAACCATTATGCTACAGCACCTCCCAACATATACGAGTCAAATTGATCTGTATTTGATAGTATTACAGGAGATCATGACTGAACTACATTAAGACACCGGCTCTTAAAACATTAATATTGCAACAAGAATGAATTGTTTGCTTGTTTAAAATAATTGCAAAGATGCATCTTTATATGACCTAACTGGAGAGCATAATTGTTAAACTGACTTTGGCATAAAATAACCCAACAAGGGTTGACATGATAGATTTTTGTGCTGTATATAATCGGAGAGCATAATTAATAAACTGATATTGGCATAAAATAACCCAACAAGGGTTGACATGATAGATTTTTGTGCTGTATATAATTGGAGAGCATAATTAATAAACTTACTTTGGTATAAAATAACCCAATAAATGTTGACATGCTGTAAAACCAACCATTCACTCAGATCCTTCTATGAAAGCAGGCAAAAGAAATATGAATAAATTCCTGGTTATATAAGTCATTACCAGAGTAAGTTGCAACAATAAAAAGAAACTAAAATTAAGAATAATAGGAGTAAAAAAAAAAAAAAAAAAAAAAAAAAAAAAAAAAAAAATCATCCCATTTTAAAAATTACTCCCATTGCAGAGGGATTTTTTTCATATCATTTTTCGTTTTATATATCTTGCCTTTCAGTTGAGTTAGGCTGAAAACCTTTCGTTTAGTGCATGGGTTAGTTAGGTGCACACTGAGTGCAGGTGTTCGCGCACGGGGCAGATATGACAATCAGAGATGTCACAATAAAAACCCCAGATAGGAAATGGGACCAGGGACGTGAATGACGTCATGCCCGGAAGTGTTGAGGATTTTGGAATTTGAAAAAAATAAATAAATAAAAGGGTAGTTGAGATTTAAACTCCAAACGAGTAGTTGAAATTTGAGTCTAGAGGAAGGTACTATTTACCCAACCCCTCCGCTCAGGCAGGATATGACACAAGGTCAATTTTTAAGCGGAGTTTAACAGGTTTTAATTCAGAGTTTTCCTTCTCCTAGACTAGTTGCCTCAACAAGGCTGAAGAACCTAGTCCGTCCTACTATTTACCCATAGCTGGAGGGAGAATAAGGGGGTTCATACCTTTCCCAAGGGTATTTGCCCGAAAGTGAACATAATAGCGCGACTGGAGTACGAACTCGCGTACTACGATTCCGCAGTGCATCGCTTTAACCATTACACCACGAGGACACCCCCTCTAGTCTAGAGGAAGGTAGTCGATTTTTGGTCTCGCCGAGGCTAGACCAGTTGGAGTCTACGAAATGTGCCGCACGTGGTGGGGTCAGATGGAAAAGTCAGCATAGAAAGAAATTGTGTCTCTCTCTCTCATGTTGAAAAACCTTAAACTCAAAAAAGGTAAATAAAAGTTTCGTAACTGAACAAAAAGAGAGTCGTCAAGTGTTTCGAGTGTTTTCGGATTCCTATATGTTTATGAACATTTGTGAACGTTTCCCGTATCCGTATGAATATATCTATTCCACTTGGTCATATATTTTTGGGATGTGGATATGTTATACCATAATCTTATAGGATAAAAGTATGACAAAAGACATTTGAAGAAGTACACCAGCTAAAAAATCATTGATATATAACAGATGAGATGAGAACAATAGTCCGAGATGTATAAATATAAATAACTCATTATTGCAGAAATTTAGACAAAAGTTAAAGTTGATATGTTGTATGTCGGCGTGCATATAAATTTTACTGATTACTCCTTTTCTTTCTTATGTGTATTTATAGAAACTCCCTCTGTAGCATGATCATAACTTGACTAACTCCTTACCTACTGGATAGGCTGGCTGAAAACCATACTGTACATACTTTGCATGACAGAACATATAGAAATAAGACAATATTTTAAACCAGGACAAATGCAGTGATTTTTCAAGTGAGTTAATTCAGGATTGCAGGTGGAATTTCCTGAAATTTAATAAACATATATATAGTCAGTAAGAGGTTTATAAAAAAAAAAAAAAAAAGGCAGAAAAGTACAATTTTTTTTTCATTCTTTAACTGGACACAAGAAAAGAAGGAACCATGTAAATTTTTTTTCAGCAGTTTTTCTTTCTTTTTTTTTTTCCTTTAATAATTTTAAGACACAGCCAAGCTTTGCCAGAAAATAAGGGTATTTTTTTTTTTTTTAAAGAAAATCCTTTTTCATATGTAAATAGACAAAAAGATTTAATTTGCAGTAAAAATTATATATCAAGAAATCATTTAAAAAAAAACAAAAAACAAACTAGATTGACAGTAAATTCTAGAAATTGGTAAAAAAAATATTAAAACCTGTATTAGTAGATGTCTATAGTTGTTGGTTATTATATCTGTATATTTGTAATTGGCATCACAAATAACAATATCACAGATATAGCAATTAAAAATTATAGACATACCAACAGATTTTAATAAAGTGTGCATACAAAGTATGCCACAAGATTAGTGAAATGTTTAAAAAAAAAAAAAAAAAAAAAAAGTATATTCAAGAAAACACAGAAGAGAGGTTTGACAGGGGAGAGAACTCATTTTGACTAATAAAAAAATATTCATAGAGATTCCTTTTGTTTTTTCATGATGAGAGATGAAAAAATATTGAGAGATAATCTAAAAATACATATTTTAGTGACATCAGGTACTAGAGAGAAATTAGAAAAAAAAAAAAAAAAAAAAGTAAGCAAGCTGTACATAAAAATCTAAGAAACTCCAACAATTGTTAAGATTGCTTTATAACAAACTTTTGTAATATAATTAAATGAGAAGAAAATGACATGAAAAAGATGGCTTCATTATAGAATGTCGTTAATACCAAATTGTAAATGCAGTTCAAATTAAACCATTTTAGAAATGACTATATATAAGAGTTCTTGAAATTTCAGTGCAACATCTTATGTTCAAAAATAGAGAAAAAAAGCATTTAATCCTTTTTATTGAAGATTAGCTTGCATTCAGGACAAGCCAGAACAGAGAGTGGAGGCAAGAGAGGGTGAGGTGATACAGGCCCTACAATTACAAAGAGGCCTACTCCCCTTGGTAAGAGGCAAAGAAAGAGCTTTTAATAAAGAATATTGATATTAAAATAGAGAAACTCAAGGAGGCATTATATTTGATCTGAGCCCTGAACCAGCTTTGCACAGATCTGATCTCAGGAATTTTTTTTCTTTTCATATACTTTGATGTTTAATATTAAATCCTTTGACTTAATTGACTAAACAGAATTGCTTTTCTTCCACTCTTTGTATTTGTTAAGCGACTCAAATCTAGAAATAAAAATGACCAGGATGAAAGCAGGTAAAGTGATAAAAATAAAAAAGAAAAGTTTCAATTCCTTTTTAATGGGTAGATATTTTGCTATGTTGCAGAAAGTGACTGATTACAACTCCAGTGAATTGGATCCCAAAATTGATTTCTCTTCACAATAGACTGACAGATGTCAAAATGACTTAATAAATATTTTATTTTTAAACAAAATAAATAAATATATACTTTTCTGCTTTTAACAACCATTGTCTAATTTTTTGGCTTAGAATTTTATAGCCTTATCCCCACTCCCCAATGTTCAATTCTCTTTTGGCTTAAAACATTAAGAGGAAAATTTATGTGAGGTGAAACAATTTAACAATTCTGCAATAGTAGATCAAAGAAAGAACCATGACAATCCAGATTATAACATTAAGATCAACTTAGATACTTAGAAAAATCCCGGAAACCTGAGGAGACTTGCTGTGATTAACCACTAGTTAAAATGGTATGAGAAACTCAAAACATATGAAATAATAAGTTTAATGAATAATATTCCAAGTAAAAAATTAGAGGAGGGCAGTTGAAAAAGGAAATAAAAACAAAAACTATTTATTTTGAGCAAAATAAAACATTTTAGATACTAGGTCAACATGAAATAACATTTGAAGACAGTATATTTTGAAAATCTGCCTCTAGAAATGTTTCAATTTTGAGCCCAATGGACTGGTCATATCATGATTTTAAAAAAAGAAATAGGTTTAACTTATATTTGTAGGAGTTTCAAATGTTAGCTAAAACCTGATATAATCAGAAATTTTACTTTGAACTCCAAGAAAAAACTATTAATTTGTACCTTAAAAACGCACACAAAAAAAAGAAAAAAAAAGAAAGAAAAAAAGTTGGGTGGGGACAGAAGAGGGGGACCAAATCTTATGAAGGCCAGTTTAGAACATTCTAACTTAGAGCTATTTGTCCAATATTCCATCAATTGTTCAAACACGTTTTTGTGACTAAATGTTTGCAGACTTCAAATAACAGTCAGGCTGAAATTTGAACTATGCTAACAGTTAGGGTCAGAATCCTCGATTGAGTTTTATGCTGCTACTTCATAGAAACTTTATTTCTCAAAATTGTTAACTTCTAATCTGTGCACTCATTTTTCAGCTTTCTCTTAAAGGTTGTACATAAAAGATTTGAAAGTAAGATTAAAAAAAAAAAAAAAAAAAAATCACTGTCCCATATTAGTTGATATATTTAATTTATGATGTCTATATGCCAACATAACAGCTATTATGAGACAGAAATAGTAGAGAAACTGGTCAGTTTTATGTCAGTATTTATGAATGAGGGAAAAGATTTTTCGTTTTTACAAAGAGAGAGAGAGAGAGATAAAAACAGAGAGAGAGAAGTGAATAAAAAAAAAACTTATGTATGAGGCTGATTAGGGCAAAGCCTTAGTGTTTATGAGAAGTTGGGGAGGGGGGTAGTCATCTTCAGAGGAAAACTGTTTTTAATCAGTACATTCCGATTCGATTTTTAGAAAAAAAGCAAGTTAAATTGATTTTATCAAGCAGAGCCAGTTGACTGATGAGAAAGAAAAAAAAAAAACCAAAAACAAAACAAAATAAAAACCAACTTCTCTATTATATTTTACCTGCATTTTAAAACTGGCCCTTTTTTTTGTCTTTCCCTTTTAAAAGGTTTTATTTATATAGCACTTGAGGTTTCAAAGTGTAAAACTTTAACTCATGTTATTTCAAAAGAGGTGATTTTATTTTTCTTTTGGGACTAATATCCTCATCATCTGGTCAGTTTCTGTCATTAGTCCAATTAGTAATTGAATTGATTTTTTTTTTTTAAATCTTTTTTTTCTTCTTTTTTTTAAATACATGCAAATGTAAAAATAAGTCAAAAAATGGAGGTTTGAGTCCAAAAGTAAGCCCCATATATGCTATTTTTTTTTTTAAACGATGTTTTTTTTTCCTTCCTACCAAGAATGTCCACATTGTTAAAACACTGTAATAATTCATTTTGAAATGAGAAAAAGTTAAAAAAAAAAAAAAAAAAAAAAAAAAAAAAATTAAAAGAAAAAAATATAATTAGTAAAGAATAAAACAATGTCTTTTGTTATAAAACCAGTGCATAGATTTTGGATACATTTTTTTTCTTATTTTAAATGTTTAAGAAAAAAAAAAAAAAAAAAAAAAAAGGTGGGGCAGGGAGAAATCAATTATTCATCATTATATTGACAAAAAAATTTTTTTTAATTGTTGGTTTTCACCATTTCACTAAAACAGTCACTATAATAAACCAAGTATGAATAGTACATACTACACACACACATATATATATATATATATATATAAAATGTGTATGTATGTATTACACGCATACGCACACGCACACCATATGCACATAAATGTATGTATCTAAGTAGGTATGTCCTGTTTTTCTTTTTTTTCCTCTTTTCCTTTCCAAAATGATTTTTTGTCATATATGAAATTGTCCTCAGCAAGAAATTACTGATCATGCCAAAAAATTATCAGGAGAGTGTTTTGTATATCATTAATGGCTGGCAGTTCTCTTTCCCCCACACACACACATTTATTCTTTCTAGATCAGCTCAGAATTACCACTCAGCATCACCCACTCCTTTGTGAAATACTGCATCTTTTCCATTGAGATTCATGATGCCATCTTTCAGCTGAAATTTCCACTTATTCTTGTTTCGGTGGATCTGTCAAAAAAAAAAAAAGAGAAAATTCTATTTTTAGAATTGGGAAAAAAACAAAACAAAAAAAACAAAAAAAAACGGAGTATATTCTTTTCACCACCAACTTAAACTTAGGCAAGCAATGATGATCTGATTAATAGGAGAAGTTATCTACCATAGCCCAGGAGTTAGCAAGCTCATACTCCTAAGGAGTATAGAACTCATAAATATAGTAAGTTCCATACTCACACACACGGAGGTGCTGGTGGTGTAATGGTTATCATCGTAGGAAATGGACACGTCGACACGATTTCAAATCCTGGACGAGACTGATTATACCCTTATTACCCTTGGGAAAGGTATGAATCCAATTATTCTCCCTCCAGCTATGGGTAAATAGTAGGACAGACTAGAGGCAACTAGTCTAGGAGAAGGAAAACTCCGAATTCAAACCTGTTAAACTCAGCTTAAAAAAATTGACCTTGTGTCATATCCTGCCTGAGCGGAGGGGTTGGGTAAATACGGTAAGTTCCTTACTCACTGATAACCCACACTAGAGAAGGTTGTTTCTAATTAGAAACACTAATATCATCATGAATTGCTGTTACATTGAGTTCCTGGCCCACCAAGTAAACAATAGTTAGTATTTGGAATCCTATACAATTACCATTAATAATTTTTGCAACTACTGAGACCATCATTCAAGAGGTGTGCCGAGCAGAATGGTTATAGTCATAGGAAAATTGACCACCAGAGTTGAAATCTTGGACAAGGCAGTCAGCATTTCCCTTTGTGTTAATGCTCCAAGGAAAAGTATCTAGTTCTCATCACCAGCAATGGGTAAATAGTAAAGCAGATTGGGCTCTTTAGACAGAAGGAAACTTTAAATTCAAACCAGCTTTAATCCACTTAAAAATTGACCTTGTGTCACATCCTGGTTGGGTAAATTCATATTTCGACTAGTGTGGGCTTGTCCGAGCTTAGTAAATATTTGTGGCTTATCTTGTGGTTAAGACAGTTGTATATATGCCATTGGGGCCAGAGATTAAGGTTTGAGCCTAAATTTTAAAAAAAAAACAAAAACAAAAAAAACAACAACAAAGCAAACTTGAACACAGATTTTAATGGCAATCAGACCCTCTCCCAATTTGGAAGATTAATGTAACAATTTTACTAACTCACTTTTTCTTCTCATCTGACCATACGATGTGTTAATCTAACCTTAGTAAATACCTAAATATAAAGATTACTTTTTTTTTTCTTTTTTAGAGTAAAATGATAATTAGCATGTTTGCTAAATTTTGAAGAAAGACTAGTGTAATTCTGATTAAAAAAAAATGACAGGATTATCTAGTTATGGATCAGTACTTTTGTTTGCTGATGGGAATCTTGAAGATGGTAGCAAGTTGAGAATCTATAATTCTTTCAAATCCCTCAAGTAAATAAAATGAAAAACAAAAAACAAAATGCATGAGAAGAAAATGAAAGGAAGAAGAACATGAAATCAGGCAAAGAGAGTAATTAGGAAGTTAGAGTAAAAGGAAAAATTAGAAGAATGGACAAAAAGGAATAATGGGGGCAAAAGAAAAAAAGAATAAGAATGGAGGAGAAAAAAGATGAGAAAGAAAGAGAGGTAAAATAGCGTAATTTACCTGTTAAGAAAAAAAAAAAAACCATGGATAGATTTGAATTTCTCAAGCAATCAATTCATTCATATATAAGATAACGTAGAAAAAAATGTCCCTCAATATTTTCTTATATATATATATATATATATACATATATATAAAAATACATAACAGTGTTGGTCGTCTCTATCTCACTTCGAGGGTTTGTGGCAGACCATACGCAATATAATTTGAAGAGTGCTCAATATCTGTGATAGTGCAATCATATGATAATAATAAGTAAATATATATTAGTTTTTATATATATTTAATAGCATGGAAGCTTATCTGCGACCTCAGGTTTCATGACATCTTATAAGCGACAATCAGGCAGAGAACGAAAGATAATGAGAAAAAAAAAAAAAAAAAAAAAAAAAAAAAAATCAAAGAATACAGTCTTTGGACTGTATTCTTTGATTTTTTTTTTTTTTTTTTTTAGAATTGTGTACTACTTTTTTAGAATTGTGTACTAATTTTTTAGAATTGTGTACTACTCTTTATGCATGTGCACATGTGTGTGTTGACATATAAGTGATACTTAGTATGTGTGTGTATAAAGATACATGCCCCATGCAGTAAATTTAAGGTTGTCTCCTGGATGTATTAGATGTGATGTGTAGCCAAAGTCGCAACAGATTGACCAAGTAAAAAAAAAAAATTTTTTTTTTTTTTTATATATTTGTGTGTGTGTGTGTGTGTGTGTGTGTGTGTGTGTGTGTGTGGTGATGATTTTAACTAAGGAACAAAATATCATCATTGCATTATGAAGAAAAAGTTTTGATTTGTAAGCATAATAGATGAAGGAGTATGGTGGGCCAGAATTGCAATAAATGTCATGGTGATGAAACATGTTATGTTGTAATATACTATGGAGTATTATGCAATATTAGTATATGATTTGTGTTAGATTGCAATAATAATTTGTATTAGTTATGATGTGTTAATGATATACTGTGTATACATCACTGTAATCCATGATTGGATGTACATAAGGAATATAGTGTATATATTGTGTTAAGACATTGCAATAATTATTTGTATCAGCTATGTCAGTTTTTTTTTGTGTGTGAGTGTGTATGGTGATGATTTTAACTAATCAGTAAATTATCATCATTGCATAATTAAAAAAATGAATATATGATTTGATGTGTAAGCATGATAGGTCTGGGGTGTGAGGATAATAGGTGGTGAGTTGTGTTGGATTACAATAATAATTGTTTTATTAGCAATCTATGTTGAGTCAATGTTACATATACGTTATTGTAATATATGATGCTATGTGCATGGGGGATATGTTAAATATACTGTGTGGAGATGTATTTTTAACACTCATGAAAACTTAGCTAACATAATGTCAACAGGTTGGGGAAGTACATTGAGATGGATATAAAGATTTAATGGAGGAAGATGGGACTTATGTTACTAGTTAAAATTATCACTACACAAACACACAAATAAATATATATATATATATATATATATATATATATATATATATATATATATATATATATATATATATATATATATAGTCAATCTGGCATGACTTTGGCTACACATCGCATCTCATACATCCAGGAGATAACCTCAAATTTAGCATGTGGTGCATGTATCTTCATACACACGCTAAATATCACTTATACGTCCAAACACAATATGCAAATATAACCTACACACACATGTACACAATTCTAACGTTCTTTTGGCTGTATTTTTTCGATTTCTTCATCTTTCTTTCTCTGCTTGAGAATTTTATAAAATGTCATGAAACTTGGTCACAGACAAGCTTCCATGCTATATATCACACACTGGAAAAAAATATAACACCATACGCAAAAATGAAGAAAAAGATATTGTTTACAATTTTTAAATTATGAAGATCAGTTATATGTAAGATTAGGTTAAGGGACATTTAAATTTAAGATAAATTTCAATTCATTTATTTTATATGTATATTAGCATTTATGCTAAATTTTAAAGTTTATTTTTGAGATAAATATAAGACCACCAATAAAAACTAAAGTAAAAATAACTTAATTTAATTGAAAAATTTATAATATATAGTCTACGTAATATAAAATATATTAAAACTGTAATACTTAAAATACTAAAAATATAAATGGCCAAAGGAACTAAATTATCTGAATTTGAGAAAGGTGAGATTACAGCTCTGAAAAGAGTCGGAAAATCTCAGAGAGAAATTTTGAAGGCCTTAGGACTCAGAAAAACTGTTACCTGCAATTATTTGAAAAGTCCAAATAAGTATGGAACAAGAAAATTGACTGACAGGCCAAAAAAAATTATCACCACAATTCAAGAGAAGTGTTCACGAAGCAAAAAAGAAAACTCTGTCAAGATCAAAAATATTGAAATCTCTTGTGGATGTTCCTTGCAGTACTAGAACAATAAGAAGGCATTTAAACTACGAAAAAATTAAGCACAAGAAAAGAATTCATCATCCAGGGTTAACTATGAAGCACAAAAAAAAAAAAAAAAAAAAAAAAAAAAAATGACTGGAATATGCTTGTCAATATCAAACCATAAGTGCTAAAGAATGGCAAAAAGTTTTCTTGGATGAAAAGAAATTCAATTTAGACGGTTCAAATAGCTTTCAGAAGTACTGGCACGCAAAAAATTTTCCAGAAGAGAATTACTCAACAAGGCATAATGGAAGAGGATCTCTTATGATGAGGGGGGAGGGGGTCTAATCTTCAGAAAATCTTAAACTACAATTCGTCAGAGGTCATCAAAAAGCAGTAGATTATGTGAAGATACTAAATGATTTAAGTCTTGCACAAGAAGGGTGTCGTCTATGTGGAGAAGAATGGATTTTTCAGCAAGATAATGCTGCAATCCACAATGCATCAATAACAAAACAGTACTTGCTTGAACAAAAAATAAGACTTCTTGACCACCCAGCCCTCAATCCTAAAGAAAATAATTTGTGGAGATCGATTGTTGCAAAAGTTTATGAAGGAGGTTGACAGTACTCAGCAATTTCTGAACTCAAAAACACAATCTTAGACGCATAGGAAAAAATACCTGCAGTCTAACTTCAGAAATGAGTTGGTAATATGCCTACCTGAATTTTTGAGGTTATTATATTCTATAGTTCTGCTCATTGGTCTTATATTTAGGTCAAAACAAAATTTTAGAATTAAGCATAAATGCTAATATACATATAAAAAATGAATTGAAATTTCTTCATATTTTTAATTTATTTTCATGATTTAAAAATAGTAAACAATCTCTTCATTTTTGAGGGTGGTCTTATATTTTTGTCCAAGGGTGTATACAATAAAATAAAAATTATTAAAATTAATGGCACACTAATTCTTATATTGCAGTCACACATGGAATAGATATTTGAATTTTCTTACTTTTTCATACTGGCAAACAACAACATTGTCTGTATCAAATAATTCAGACACATCTTCTTCACTGACATCATCACCTGAATTTAAAGGTTCCTGAAGAGAAAACAAATACTTGTCAAACATTTGCTTAATTAACAGACATTATTAATTTCACATATTTTTAATTGTACTTGCTTGAACTTCAATTAGATGGAGAAAGTGATTGGTTTGGTTTTATGGCATAGCAATCATTTTTGGTTATTTAATGCCAAATCCTGTTTATATATATATATATATATATATATATATATATGATTTGTAGTCATATTTTGTAGATATAATACAGTTAAATGATCAAACAGATCTTTTTCAACAATTCAATTTAGAAAGGTAAATGGTTCCAAGTATTACTAACATTTCAATTAAACATCAGTCATTTGTTTACACACAGGTAAATGATCAAATAGTTCCTTTTCTAACAATTCAATTTAGAATAAGTCACTTGTTTGCATACAGTTTAAATGTCAAACAGTTCTATTTGACCCATAGACAGAGCTCTATCAGGTGCTATCACTCAAGGCCAAAGTGGAACTCAGAGGGATGGCAATGAAGGGGTACTCTGCATTCCCCAAAGCATTTGTCTGCAGAGATGCATTCAGTGTATTCTATGGCCCCAGTCAACTAGACCAGGAGAAAGTGAATATCATTATACTATATATATATATATATATATATATATATATATATATATATATATATATATATATATATGAACGTAGCAGGAAAAAATATAATCCAAATAGGTGAATATATCATGATGTAGGAGCAAATGTCATCTCAGCAAGCACCCATCAATATTTGAACTATTTCATATCCAAGTCCTGATGATGGTTAATAAACCGAAATGTTACCGTCGACTTTACATCATGATATATTCACTTATTGGATTATATTTTTTCCTGCTACGTTCATACTGTCAGATTTTATCCATATTTACTTTCATATATATATATATATATATATATATATATATATATATATATATATATATATATATATATATATATATATATATATAAAAAGCAGAAGCAAAGAACCTTATCACAACTAAGGATCTTCAAAATAAATGTATAAATGTGTAACTTTTGGTTGAAACTAATATTCAAGGTTTTTCTCTCAATGGAATATATATGTGTGTGCGTGTGTATTCAAAATGTATTGAGACTAAAGTTGTATTCAAGACAGAAATGAACAATGAAAATGAATAATCAGTTTTCTTCAAAATACTCCTCTTGGCATTCAACACTTATTCCAGTGAGTTTTCTATTAGTTGAGGCACCTCTGAAACCCCCCTTGAAATAATCTGAAGCTGCATCATTAATGTCCTCCATATCCTCAAATCTTACTTTTGAGATGAATTCTCAGCTTATGAAAGAAGAAAGAAATCACATGGAGCAAAGTTAAGTATGAAGAGTATTACACTTGCACAATCCTATGTTTTACTAAAAACATCAGAGTTTTTTGCTTTTATTTTAAACTAGCACAATTCTACGTAGACATCCTTACTTTATTATACTATTTGCTCAACTGTGTTAAAAAATTCAAATGATTGATTTTAACAGCATGTCAATCTGTGTAGGGTTATTTTATTCCTAGAGGTTAGTACATGGTATGTGGTGCATTCAATAAGTTTCCAGACTTTTTTTGTACAGGCATTTAAAATTGTTGTAGACGCTTGAAAATTCAGTATGTTTTTGCTATACATCTTATGAGATGACAGACCAATTCTTATGATTTCAGCTTCAAATGAACAGCTACAGCCTGATTGTCACAGCTGGTGAATTTCAAAATGCAATCTGGATGTCAGGACACTTTAGAAGAATGATATGCAATAAAATTCTGTTTTAAACTTGGAAAAAATGCCACAGAAACATATGGAGTGCTTCAGACTGCTTTTGGAGCATCTTGCATGAATCAAGCATCAGTTTTTGAGTGGCATAAGAGATTCAAGGAAGGCAGGGAGTCTGTGAGGAATGATGAGAGGTGTGGGAGGAGTAAGGAAGTCAATACACCAGAGTTGATTGGCCAAAGGGTTAGGGTTACTATGTTGAGGTTTTAAGGGAGTTCAGGAAAAGATTCTGTTGGAAAAGGCTAGCACTCTTCAAATCAGGTCAGTGACATTTCCACCAGGACAATGCACCAGTCCACAACTCCATCCTTGTCACAGACTATTTAACCAAGATGGGCATCAAGACAGTTCCTCACTGTCCCTATAGTCCATACCTTGCTTCCTGTGACTTTTGCTTATTCCCTAAGCTCAGAGTTTGTCGTTATGAGACAATTGAGGTGATGAAAGAGGCTGTGACAAAGGTCACACAAGAGGACTTCCATGGGACCTTCCAGCTGGAGGAAATTACTTCGAAGGGGACTAGAGTTTCATGTGTGTACTATCAATAAAAGTGCCCATACAAAAAAAGTCTGGGAACTTATTTAATGATCCTCGTATGTCTATACTTACAGTTTTTGTAGTTTTTTTTCTTTTTCCACAGATATCAATCATTTTTATCTAATGATATTTTATAAACAATTGATTTGGTTTGGTTTCTTTGTTTAATGGTATATCAACCTTTGTAGGTTATTTAATGCCAAAGCCATTCTCCAAGAAGAACAGTAGTGGTACTATTTAACCCATAGCTGGGAGGATTAGGGGGTTCATACCTTTCCCAAGAGTATTTGCCCAAAAGTGAACGTAATAGCGCGACTGGAGTATGAACTCGCGTACTACGATTCCGCATCCATCGTTTTAACCATTACACCACAAGGACACCCCCCATATAAACAATTGAATGGTTTCAAGTAAGTATTCCAATCAAATAATTATCATTTCTTTGTAGTTATATCATCAACATCATATCGCGCTGGTAGCACGGATATCCCTGACCCTCTCTCGCCACTCCTCCCTATCGTTCATCGCTCTAGGTAGGTCTTCAGGACAACATCCCGTATCCTCACATAGCTGCTGAATGTATGTTCGTACTGGTCGTCCTGCTTTTGCACAGCCATATGTGGGGGTCCATAAGATTACATCTCTTATGAGTTCGTCCCTGCTTCTCCAGCAGTGTTCTGCATGTCTGGTTCGTCTAACTTGAATAGTTTTCGTGATGGGGGCAGGTGGCTGTACAGTTGGTGTCTTGTGGGGTGTTGCCGCCAGGACTTGTTTAAGATTGCACATAGCATTCTTGTGTAATTGCCGTCTAGCTTCTTCTCCAGCCGTTTTGTTAGCGTCCATGTAGTGCAGCCATATAGCAGTATCGATGTGACCGCTGCCTGGAAGAAACTGCGTTTCATTTTATCGGTTAGGTCTGATTTCCATATAATCGATAGCCTATTGATAGCTGTTCATGCTTTCGCTAACCTCGTTTCGATGTCCTTTTCGGTTGATTCGACGCTGCTTCCTAGGTAAGTGAATTTGTCTACTAGTTTAAGAGGGGTTCCTTCTAGAGTGGAGATGTCCCTCGTTTGATTATAGCACATATATTCTGTTTTGTGTGCATTAACGTAGAGGCCTATGCTTGCTGCTGCTTGTTCCAAACTATGCAGTAGTGTTTCGGCTTGGTCAGGTGTATTTGCCAGTATCGCTATGTCATTGGCGTAGTCGGCGTCGGTAATTGTTGTTGCGGGGTACCTTCTGCTTCTTTTCTTCATCAGTTCAAAGCCATTCTCTTTGATTTTGTCAATCGATGTTCTAAGTACATAGTCTAGACAAATGATAAAGAGGTATGGAGCCAGTGTGTCCCCTTGTAGTACTCCTGCTACAATGTCGAAGTATTCTGTGTCTCCATCTGGTGATCATACTTTTACTTTAGTGTTTCTATAGAGAATCGTTATTGCCGCTACGGTTTCTTTAGGTATGCCGTACGCTAGTAGGATTTGTTCCATCTTTCCTCTGTGAATGGAATCGAAAGCCTTGGTAAAGTCAACAAATATTAATGTCGCTTGTAGGTTTTTTGCCCGTACACCTTCAAGGATTCTACGGATGGTTAATATTTGTGAGGTCGTGGATCTATTTCTTCGGAAGCCATTTTGGTTTTTTCTAAGTATGTTGTCGATTTTGGGTTCTATGCGGTTTCGTAGGCATTGTAGATTTTGGCTGCTATGGATGTAAGTGTTATGCCTCGGTAGTTTTTGGCTAATCCGCGGTCCCCCTTTTTAGGGAAGGGGAGTATGCATCCCTATGGTTTCAAGTAATTTTTTCTATTTAATAATAATCATTTGTTTGCACACAATTATATGGTTTCAAGTAAATACTACTAATAATAATACTACTAATCATCATCATCCTCCTCCTAATTAAACAATTATAGCTTCAAGTAATACTAATAATTTATACATAGTTATATGGTATCAAAGTAATCCTATCCAATACAAAAACTTTTTTAAACCGATTTATTTGGCCTATAGATGGAACAGATACTATCACACCAGGTAAGAGTGGACTTGGGAGTAATGGCAAAGAAAAGGTACTTCACACTCCTTGGAACTGAACCCTCAGCATCAGATGATGTTTAGTATCATACCTGGGACAAACTTTTATTTTTGGATGGGTGGTAGAGTCAGTATATTCTAAGATCTACTTACAGGGTAGAAAAATAAAACTAAATTCAATTTTAAAAAAAGAAGCACTTGAAGATTCAGTTTCAATACTTTTTGATCTCAAATCAAAGGATAATTTAGTATTTTGACAAATACAAAAAGCCATTATGTTGATAATGTTTCGAGATAAACTAAATTAGCTATCTTTTCTTTTGAAGTAAAATTGAAAAGTTTTCCCTCTCTTCCAAAGGTCCTATTCTTAAACAACCCATTCCAAAGTAAACATCATCTCTTTCCATTAGGCAGGAAATAGCAGTTCTGACCTTAAATTTATCTGTGGTGACCTCTAATGATCTCTGCAGTACCTATCCCATGTTTATCTTCAAGTTATCCTCAGAAATCAATTTTCAGTTTTGAGGATCTAACTATTTGGCCACTCATAAGACAACCTAGCAAACAATTGCTGGTTTTAGCAGTATATGTTAATCAACAGAACCTATTACCTCTTCAACTCCACCTGATTCAACTTCTTCCTCGTTTGCTACATCATCTTCTTCATCTTCATTCTCATCATTGTCATAGTCATCATCTTCTTCTGAGCTCGTATCTTCGGGACCATCGAGTTGAATTATACCTGCAGGCTAAAAAGAAAGAAAAGAATCTTAACTTGAGAAAGAAAATGACTTAATATTATAAATAAAATGAAAATTTAATATTTATAGATTTCTTCCCACCCAAAAAAATTACTGTTAAGTTTCCATCACAGTCTTTTGAATATTTGTTACCTTGTTTTATTTAGTTAATTGTTTTTGAATATTTACCTGTTGCACTTTCTCACTCAACCAGTTTTTGTCCCTCTTTACTAGAACCCAAACAAGTAAGACGAGAACAAGAGCAGAAAGAGTTCGGAAGGAATTTATTCTTTTATAGAAGAATTTTATGCAAGATTATTATACAGTATCACCCAGAACTTTTTTTTAAAACTTAATTTTCTTCTCAACCAAAAATCCCAGGATTTTATTTCTAAACATCCTCAAGGTGTGCTGACAGTACAGATTCCTTTGACTCTCTCTGGTCATCCATCCCTATTGGCCATTGCTCTTAGATAGCATATCGAAACAAAATTGGCCTAGCGGTTAGAACGTTCACCAAAGGCCCAGGAGACCGGGGTTCAATCCCAGGTCGAGTCATACCAAAGACTCAATAATGGTACTTGATGCCTCCTTGCTTAACACAGCATTATAAGGTATGGATCAAGGGTAAAGTGGAGCAACCCAGGGAAAGGAGGAGCGCTCTTCCCTACACCTCAGTGTAGTAGCTATTGAAAAGGGAACCTTTGGGTCACCCATGACTTATTTGAATGCTCTTGGCAATTTTTTTTCTGACAGAATATTAATTTTCTTCTAAAGGAAAGATACCAATCAAGATTTTATTATTTCTAGTAAAACATCATATACACAAAACAGATATCATTAGGTATTATTTATTACCAAACTATGTAACCAAAAATATGAATATTCAGCAGTTCACAAATAAGTACACTCCTTTTATGCATAGATTCAGTTAAGGTTTCTTTGTTTTTAATGGCATATCAACCTTCATGGGTTATTTAATGCCAAATCCATCCTTGTAGAGGAACAGCAGCAAAGGGAGATAAGTGTGTTCATACCGTTCCCAAAAGTATAAGTCCAAAGGTGAACATAATAGCACAACTAGAATTTGAACTTGCCTACTTCAAGACTGCAGTCCAGCAATTTAGTCATCATACAACAGGGGCTCCTCTCCATATATGTACAATTTTATTTTTTGTTACATAGTTTGAATCCAGTAGAGATTGCTAATAAATAATACTTGATATCCAATTTTGGTTGTATAATGTTCTGCAAGAAATAATAGAATGATGGTATTTTTGGTTAAGTGAAAAATTAACTATTTATTAAAAACAAATTGTAAGAGTGAACTTATTTATGGGTAATACTGTATCTTGACGTCTTCAAACAATAGCTACTTTGTTTTCATGGAGTAAAAGGTCCCTGGAGAGAATATTCCAGTGTACAACAAACTTTTACTTTTCTTTAAAATATATAAAATAAAATTCCAGGCATACAATTACCAATTTTATTTGTTTAGGAAACTTTAAATAAACATGTACACTTTTTTTCAGGATAACTACTATTCAATACTTGATCAAAGTTTTATATAATATATAAAAACAATGAGATTTATTAGTGTTTTTGTTTTGTTTCTCTAAAATTCTTGCCCAAGTTGAAGCAAAAAAATATTGTGCACACTTGAGTATAAGAAGTCAATGTTTGATTTATAATCACAAAATTATTAATCGAATTAATCATTGAAGCCAAAGATCGCTCCCATTCTTGTTTGAATTTCAACTTCACAAAATTGTTATTCATAATAAAAAATTAGGTCTTCAATATTCTATTGGTATAAAAGTGTATACGGTATATAAAATTTAACCATGATTTGAACTTCCAATATGGGGGGAAAAAAAAAAAAAAAAAAAAAAAAAAACACTCACAACATATCCATTACTCTAAAGCTCTGCCACTATTATGGAACTATCTCTTATGGTTCTTAAATGTTTCCTCTCATTCCAGTGTCAACTCTTTCTCCCAGCATAACTAAACTACTATACTAAGATAATTGTTCTTTATTATTTTGTTAAATTAATAGTTAATTTCATTTGGTATACTATAGTGAGCTAAAAGTTAGGTTATTTTGTTTGGTTTTTGTGAAATTACTTGGAATTAGTCACATTCATTTTCTTTGTTAAATTTACCCCCCAAAAGTAAAACTTATTTAAAAGAATAAAAACAAAATTTAACATTTGCTTTTAATTTCTATTACATTTTTAACAAAAAGGGCAATCAATTTAAAGTTTATTGTCTTATACAAATTCAAATATCTCGGTGAACTTTTTTTAAAAAAAAGTAGCTGTGTAGTATAGTTTCTATTTCAAGTTCATACCAGACTCGAAACACATTGTCACAAAAAAAGCAAAATTCACATATTTATTATAACAATTTATACTTTTGCTTGAGTATAAATTGAAACTGCACAAACACTTAATGTACCTGGCATTGTTGGTTGGTTGGTTAGGTTTTATGCCAAATCAACCCTTATAAGTTATTTAATGCTAAATAATATATATATTAAATATACATGATTTGTGAATGAACAGTTTGCAGGTAACATTATTTTTAAATGAGCCAGAGCTTGTTTGTTTGCACACAGTCAAATGGTTTCAAGTATTGCTAATAGTCTTATTTGCACACAGTTAAATGATTTTAAGTTAAGGAAATGATCACATATTTCTATTTGACCCATAAGTTGGACTAATAGGTACTTTAGGTCAGAGTGAACCTGGGAGTAATGGCAGTGAAGCACTCCACATTCTCCAAAGCTCCAGATAATTTTGTGTC
Organism: Sepioteuthis lessoniana; assembly: GCA_963585895.1. Taxonomy (NCBI): domain Eukaryota; kingdom Metazoa; phylum Mollusca; class Cephalopoda; order Myopsida; family Loliginidae; genus Sepioteuthis; species Sepioteuthis lessoniana. The sequence goes on along the minus strand of OY757935.1, from coordinate 67,703,360 downwards.
ATATCCAGGACATTTGTTAGGGAAAAGAGAGTCTTACATCTTTGAAGAAATGCAGTCTGTGTATTCTACAGTCCCCTAGCTGACTGGACTGCCAAGCATTGTTGGAATGGATTGGTCCAGTTGCAATATTCGCAACTAGTTTGTAATTTTTCACTCCTCTCTCTCCACCTTCCTGATTGTATACTTGATGAGAACCAAAGAATGGATCAGTTGAAACATGTCAACATCAAAAAGAGGTTGAATTATTAGAACAATTTCTGGTAAATCAATGTAAGTATGTGATATGAGAATTATCAACATAGCATACTGCTACAAGTGTCTTATTTTGATTGATTAATGGTATGCCAACCCATCTAGGGTTATTCTATACCTAGAGGTTAGGGAATTATATTCAGTGTATGTTCATATTTACATTTTTTGTGTAGTTGTTTATTAGTTGTCGCCACCCCCAAGACCTGATCAAATATCAATTTTTAAAGTCATCTGTGGATGCATAGATGGGATCCTAATAGATATTATCACTCAAAGTGAGAGTGGAAATAGGAGTAATGATATGGAAAGGGTATTCCACACACCATAAGTGGAGCCTCACTATCAGATGCAGGACTTTATTGAGGATTTATTTTTTTAGGAAATAGTTTATTGTTGGAATAACCCCCCCCCCAAAAAAAACCCCCATAAAATTATCGAAACAATGAAAATTTCCATGATACAAGAGAAGCATTTGATTAATTTCAATGGCAAAACAAGGTCTGTTCCAGACAAAGTAACATGTAGAAATTTATAAAAAGTTTTAATGACTTACTGCAGAAGCATTGACTGACTGGTGTGCCACTTGAGTGGTAATCGGAACGGGATTATCAACCGAAGCAGTAGTGTGAACTTGATTATGGACAAGTGTGTTGGCACTGGGAATCGTGATTGTTGCTGTAGCAACTTGTGGGGATGATTGAGCAGCTTGGTGTGGAATGTTGGACACAGTAATAAAATGACCGTTACCTGTGAAGAATAAGACAAAAGGTGGAGGAAAAAAAAAAAAAAAAAAAAAAAAAAAAAAAATTTTTTTTTTTTTACATCAGTGAACCAATCAAGAAAATTCAAGTTAACTTGAAAGAAAAAAAAATTCAATTTATCTTTAACAAATAACAATGTAGATTTTCTTGATATTTTTCCATCTAAAGAGAACTTGGCACTAATAGGTAACATTTGTTTCACAAGACATTGGTAGTGATTTTTTTCTCTTACTATATCCATATTTATGGAAAACTTGCCACAAAATGGTCCCCAAAGCAAATTAAGATGTCTTTTCAGAAAATAAATTTTCTGGTTTGGTTTATTTAACAGTTCCTTGTGGCTTATTTAATGCCAAAATTTTATTCATTTGTAAATGTTTAATTGTAATAACTATGTCCCATCATATTTTTTTAATTGCATTTTTTTTTTACTTGTTAGCTTATTTGTTTTAATGGCATATCAACCCTTCATGATTATTTAATACTAAATCTTGTGTATATATCTAATACTAAATCATATATGTAAATAGCACTTAAGGGAATAGTTTGTGGGTAACATTGTTTTTAAACGAGCCAGGGTTCGTTTGTACACAATTAAATGGTGTAAGTCTTATTTAATATTAAAAATTCAATTTAACATCAGTTTGGACAATTAAATTTTTTCAGGTATAATAAACAATTAAATCTGACCCATAAACAGGACCCTAACAGGTACTACCATTCTGGGTCAGAATGAACCTGGGAGTAATGGTAATGAAGGGGTACTCCATTCCTCAAGACTGGAGCCTCACCATCAGATGCAGTTTAGTGTCATAAACAGGACATTTGTTGGGGATGGGATTTACTCCACTGGAGAGATGCAGTCAACATATTCTACAGCCCCAGTCAATTGGGCTGTTTTTTCCACTTGTTTATAATCACTGATTTGCATATGTTTATATGGTTTCAAATAATCCTAAAACTAATTCATAATTTAAAAGTCATAATACTAATTCACATACAATTATATATGCTATTCCTATCTAATAGTAATAATTCATGCACAATTATGTTTTAAAGTAACTATCTGTTTGCACATGTATATGGTTTCAAGTATTCCTATCAAATGCCAATAATTTACAAACAATTATATAGTTTCAAGTAACAAATAATAACCTCCGTAAACAATTAGTTTAAAGTAACTACTTCCAATTTGTATAGTTAAATTGTTTCAAGTATTCCTAACATTAACACAGTCTTAATTCAATAATAATCAGTTGTTTGCACACAAGTTATAAAATCTATTTTTTGACCCTAATAGATACTACCATTTCAGTTTAGAGTGAACTTAGGAGTAATGGTAGAGCTATTTCCTCACCACCAGATATAGTTCAATGTCATACCTAGGACACCTTGTTTGTGGAGGTTTTACTCCTCTGCAAAAGATAGAGTTGGGGTATTCTAAGCCCAGTAGACATGCAGAAAATAAAGTGATGGCGTGAAAAATACATGTAGAACTCAGATATAAAATCATTAAATTTTTTTTTATGAATATATTGATCTCAAGTGTGATCCAGGAGTTTTAAGTTTTGAAAAATACTAAAAAATTATTACCAGGTAATATAAAGCCTTTCACATGTTACTACACAGCTGATGTTAATCCTAATGTAGCACGATATTAACAATAAACAGTTCTTTTACAACATTTATTGAGAATAAAGTAAAAAAAAAAAAAAAATTTTGTTTATATATATATATATATATATATATATATATATATATATATATATATAAACCTAAGAAAATATAGTCTAAGGATTAGATTGAAAGGTAATTATCCAAGGAAAACAGAATTTTCAATGGAGTGCCCAAGGCCAACAACTATCAAATATAAATATCTTCAGTTTAAATATATATCAAAACTCACGTGCAGAGCAAAAACAGTCATAAATACACGTTTATAAAATCTGAGGAGAAAATCCAAGGGGTAGGAGTATCCAATTTGAGTGCTCAATGTCAATAGCTATCGACATAATTTGGGATTAAAAATACATCAAAACTCAATGTGCAGAGTCAATAAATTTATGACACTAAAGAAGTGAATTTTTTCTTTTTATATAAAAAGAATAAATATATAGGGCAAGTCTAAAGTTTTGCAATATTTGTGCTACTAAGTAGTTTGCAATGTCTATATTACATGGCTGAAATACGAGGTGCCTTCAATAAGTTTCCAGACTTATTTTTACAGGCATTTAAAATTGTTGTAGACTCTTGAAAATTCAGTATGATATTGCTATACATCTTATGAGATGACTGACCAATTTTTATGATTTCAGGTTCAAATGAACAGCTACAGCAGCAATAGGAATATACCCTACTAAAGCCTGATTGTCACGGCTGGTGAATTTCAAAAATGCAATCTGGACATCAGGACACTTTAGAAGAATGATATGCAATAAAATTGTGTTTTAAACTTAGAAAAAATGCCACAGAAATATATGGAATGCTTCAGACTGCTTTTGGAGTATCTTGCATGAATCGAGCATCAGTTTTTGAGTGGCATAAGAGATTCAAGGAAGGCATGGAGTCTGTAAGGGATGATGAGAGGTGTGGGAGGAGTAAGGAAATCAAAACACCAGAGTTGATTGGCCAAATAAAGAATTTCATGGATAAGGACTGTCATGTGTCTATAGAGTCAATAAGTGCACAATTTGATATCAATGTGGGAACTGTACATACAATTATTCACAAGGAACTGAAGCTGTGGAAGATTTGTGCGAAGTTTGTCCCAAGAGTGCTCAGAGAAGATCAGAAAGAAAGATGTTGTCATGACAGCAAGGAGAGGGTTGAACTGATCAATTCCGATCCCGCAGTTCTTGATGTTCTGGTGACCTGCGATGAAAGCTGGATCTACTGCTATGACCCAGAGACCAAGAGACAGAGTTCCCAGTGGAAGCATGCTGGCTCTCTTAGACCCAAGAAGGCAAGACAGAGCAAATCTACCCACAAACTTTTGATGATCCTTTTTTTGACAGCACTGGCATGATCTACATGCACTGGGTTCCCACTGGACAGACAGTCAACAAGGAATACTATGTTGAGGTTTTAAGGGAGTTCAGAAAGAGATTCCGTCGGAAGAGGCCAGCACTCTTCAAATCGGGTCAGTGACATTTCCACCAGGACAATGCACCAGTCCACAACTCCATCCTTGTCACAGACTATTTGACCAAGATTGGCATCAAGAAAGTTTCTCACCCTCTCTATAGTCCAGACCTTGCCCCCCGTAACTTTTGATTATTCCCTAAGCTCAAGAAAAAACTTAGAGGCTGTCGTTATGAGACAATTGAGGAGATGAAAGAGGCTGTGATGAAGGTCATTGACATGCTCACACAAGAGGACTTCCATGGGGCCTTCCAGAAGTTGTTGGAATGGTACAACAAGTGCATTGCAGCTGGAGGAGATTACTTAGAAGGGGACTAGAGTTTCATGTGTGTACTATCAATAAAAGTGCCCATACGAAAAAAGTCAGGAAACTTATTTAAAGAGCCTTGTATATGTATATAAAGTAAGTAAAGTTGACGATCGTAGTCAAGGGTGACCTGAAGGCTCTCTTTTCATTAGCTACTACATCAAGGTGTTAGGGAGTGCGCTACTCCATTCCCTAGATTGCTCTACTTTACCCTAGATCAGTATCTAGGAAAAAAGTCTGAAAACTTATTGAAGGCACCTTGTAGTTCAAGCTGTAGGAGGTACCCACTGAGGTTGGTAGTATTATGTTAGATAGTGCACTGACATATTGGGCATTGCTTCACTCCGTGTGTGATTTGAAAGCTGCACAGGTGATCATGAAATATAGTCTAATTCAGAAACTTATACTTTAAAAGTTTGAACTAGGCCATAACACTGAGGAAGCAACCAAAAACATTTGTTGTGCTAAAGGTGAAGACACAGTTGATCACAGTAGTGCCAGATGGTTCAAGAAAATTTGGTCTGGTTGTGAGAACCTCAACAATCACGCAAAATCGGGTGGCTTAAAAGTGAATTTTAAGGCTGTGCTCCAAGCGAGAAGGACAAATCCAGTGAGTTGCACTCAGAGAGAATTAGGAAAGCTTGAGAGTCTCACAGTCCAGCATAGTTTATCACCTTCATAACCTTAGCATCAAGAGCTGCCAAATTGTGCCTCACTTTAGGAAAATGTTGCAAACCTTTGACTCTCCCCAGAATTGTGCATAAATTATACATGCGCACGCATATATATATATATATATATATATATATATATATATATATATATATATATATATATATATACACACACACACACACATACACTCTCCTTCAAACTTTATAAACTTCTATAGGATTTGTCAATCTTTAGACGATATATCTACACCCAGTTCTTGGCATAAACCAAACCAAAGTTGTGTGGGAAACTGTCAATTGCCCATGCAGAAGGTTTTCCCTCTTTATGACACTGAATTCATCCAAGGATATCAAACATTCGGAATTGCTATAATCTCTTGACTGAGCCAACTTTAGCTTATTCAAAAAAAAAAGAAGAAGAAGCTTTCCAATATAAATTCTTTATCAAATAAATAACTGACTGAACATCTGACTAACAAACTGGATTCAAAATTAACTTTACAACATTTAAATATTGAAATAATATTCCATATCCAAAAACTGCTTCCGCTTTGCCAATTGTGGAAATAAATTCAGATTATCTCCCTTAGCTAAATCAGACACCTGTACAACATAAAACCTTGGAAAATTTTATTGATATGCATCATAGAACCGCACAGTTGGGTTAATATTTTTTTCCCTACCTGCTGGTTGAAGGGTGAGACCAGCTGCCAGTTGTTGTTGAAATAAACCGGAGCTGAGAGCCACGGCAGCTGTCTGGGCTGGGCTGCTCTGTAAAATAATTAAGAAACAGTTTAACACAAACAATGAGTAAAACAAAAGCACTGAAAAGACAACATCCTTTGATGCACAATGATGCATTAAAAGTTGGAAAAATATTGCAATAATGTTGGCAGCTAAAGAAAGTGAGCTATATATGATTTTCAACTCGGCAACCAAATCTTATATCACATTAGTATCCCAAGAAAAAGCATAGCCCTCAAATTTCTGTTTATATACAGTAGTCACCCATCCTATCTGCAGGGAGCAGGTTGTTCCAAGACATTTCAATCAGATGGTTGAAACTCAATAAATATATTACCAAACTAGGCTAACAAACCATTGTTTAATTCTTATGGATGCTCAATATTTCTGACCTTGTGCTAAACTAAGCTTAGTAAATGACTAAAGCAGATTGGCTCTCATTTTTTATTTTGTTTGATCATTGATTTTTTATGTTATGATTATATATATTTTTACTCTTTAGATGCACAACTTCCTTCCCTGCCATCCCATTTCTCCTGTACCCTCACAAAAAAAATAATATTACCCACCCCCACTCAAATTCACAAGTAGTAGTTATTCTCAAAAAGTCTTTTATTAATTGTTGTAAGGGGATTTAAAGTAATTTATTCTTACAGTGTTAGGATCAAATTACAATAAATTTTTCATCTTGATAGTTTGGTTTTTCATGAAAACATTTCAGATAGAACCTTTGTGAGTTATTCATCAAAAAAATATCTTTTTGAGATAAAAGACAATAAAATTAAAAAGTTAATTATTTTTATTAACAATAGTTTTGATGGGAAATGTTCTGTTTACTTTGAATTGTGTTTTTGTATTGGGCTCCTTATTTTACAGAGGAACTACATGAAATATCTGGTATCATGTTTGTTATTTACTATAAACTAACCTGGATTTTTTCATAATATAAACAGTTTCTAAAAATTTACTGTTTCACATTCTATTAGGACAATATCTTAAATAAGCATTAATTATGCATGATTTTTATTATTAAGTCCAAATATAAATTTGAAATACAAAAAACTACAATGAGTGGAAAATTGGTTAGCTGTTAGATTTTGACCCCTTAAAATTCAGCTTTTAACCCCCATCATTTATCAACCTACTGACCCCCAAGAATTGATATTGTGATACTAAATATTTTGTCAACTTATCTTAAAAAAAATCCTTTTAGTCTTTTTTTCTCTCTCTCTTATTGGTCTCCTAAACTTGTTTGATTATGAGGGTGCTTCTTATATAGCATACCTTTTTCAGAAATAGCTTTGTGGAGCCCATCCTTTTCCAGATCTACAACTGGCTTGAATTCAGTTTTCCTTCTTGCTATACCAAGTTTAAAGAACCTGGTCTGTCCTACTATTTACCATTAGCTCGATTCATACCTTTCTCAAAAGTATTAACGTTATGTGAAATGCAAACAAGTTTGTTTGGGGTTACCAAGTTCATTTCTTACACCATAAGTGCCTCCATGTCTTCTTTTGCTATTAGTTTTTGACAATTAAGTTACTTAACATAGAGATTACACAAGTATACTTTTCAGACATTATTTAATCAGGTTGGTACAAGGTGACAGTAATGGAGGTTCATAGTAAATATAAGAAATAAATTAGTTAGCAAGACTAACACACATGAAAGACAAAAAAATGTATGAATTTGAATATTGCTTACTTATTCTGTTTGCCAATTCTAAATATTTACTTGTCACAAGTTTTTTTTGTCAATATTATATTACTACTACTTCCTAAAACAATGTTTCTAGGGAGAAAAAAAAGTTTGATGAAGTCGGGGGGGGGTCACTTTGGAAATTTTACCACCACTGTTGATAAAATTAATATAAAACAAAAAGGAAAAATATCTTGGTGAGTTATCTAACTTGGTCCTCACCTTCCTTCTATTATAATTGGCCTTGACCTTCATTCTAGTAAACAATACTAAAGTTAAACAGATATGTTCTCCCACTCCCTCAAAAAAGTGACAGTGAGGATTAAAAGCGAGTTGAATTGGGATTTTTTTTTTTTTAATAAAAATGTTTTTCCTTATAAAACAAAAGACATCCTGGATTCAGGACAAAAAGAAATATATGAAATAAAATTATGCATACTCTTAGATATTTATCTAAAAAGAAAAAAAAGATAAAGATAAACCATATACTGATATAAAAAAAAATCCAAAAAACTATAAGAGTTCTGACAACTATTCACTTATCCTTTCAGTTGGCCCAATCAGGCAAAACATTTAGATTTAAGGCTTTTTTTAACTACTACTTTGCAAAATTGTGTGTGTGTGTGTGTGTGTGTGTTTATTTCTTCATTAATGCATATTTCATTAGACAATAGACATCTTTTGTCGACACATTTTTGTATATGTCCTTTCAAGTTGCCACATAGATTTTATGGTATCTGGCGAGAATTGGTTAATGAAAACACAATAGAACAACAAAATAAAAAATAAATAAATGAAAAAAAAATTAAAGATTCTCAAGGCACTCCATATCAGAATGAAATAGTCTAAACTTGATAGAATCAATTTTGAATTCAGTACTAATGTACTTAAATGTCATTAGCTACTGCAGCAATTTATAGAAATGAATCTAAAAATAAACGCTACAACACACCTGTATAAATAATAAACACAAAGTAGTAATGTACATGCAAAGTTCACATCAGTTTTGTAACATACACACCCCTGATGATGGCCCAAGTTTGGACAGCAAGTACTAGGGTACCAAGCAATTATGGGAGTTTCATTAACAAATTCCTGCCGGATACCATGAAATCAATGGGGCTACTCGAAAGGACATATACAAAAACATGTAGACAAAAGATGTCTATATTGTTTAATGAAATTTATATATATATATATATATATATATATATATATATTTTCTCCTAAAAAAAAAAAAAAAAAAAAAAAAAAAAAAAAAAAAAAAAAAAAATCTTGAAGAGAAAATTATTTGCTCTGTAGATTTTATTTACATTGAGCTCTTTACCAGGATTATTTAAATTTAATATTCTATTTTTTAATATTTTATTGGTTCTGATTGGAATTATTCCCTACTCTGGATTGAATTATATATATATATATAGGGGGGGTGCAATAGTCTTTAATAGTGTGTGGGAGAGGGGGCAGCAATTTAAAAGTCCTCAGATCCCAAGGAAAAAAGTATAAATTAATTAAGTTTTGTTCATTGACTACTGAAATGTATTTGTCTTATTTTTACAGTTGGTTTTTAATATTTTGCCAAAAGGAAGAATGAATTGCATATCAACCCTTGTAGGTTGTTTAATGCCACCCCCGCTCTTTTTAAAAAAAATTTTTTATACTAGCTGTAAATGAATAGTTTGTAAATAACTATTTTTAAATGAGTTGTTCGTTTACACACAGTTAAATGGTTTCAAGTATTGCAATTTAATGTAAATAATTTTATTTATCCAATACAAATAAATTGTACACAGTTGTATGGTTTTAAATAACGAAAAATAAACCTCAATAAATGATTGAACAATTCTATTTAATTCACAGATAACACCTTAACAGATCAGATTGGAGCAATGGTAGTGAAAGAGTACTCCACATTCTCCAAAGCTCTAGGACTGGAGCCTCACCATCAGATGCAGTTTAGTGTCCTACTCAAGGCCCTTGTTGGAGGGAGGGGCTTACCCGCTGCAGAGATGCAGTTAACATATTCTACAGCCCCAGCCAATAGTTAGGAGTTGCATCCCATCTGTTATCAAATGGGCTTACAGTGTATGGTAAAAAAATGAAATATAATTTTATCAATAATGATACTCAAGTGCAAGAAGATGATTGATTTTAATGGCATGTCAACCTGTGTACAGTTATTTTATGCCTAGAGGTTAGGGAATGATATCTATTGTACATTTATATTTACATTTTTTGTGTAGTTGTTTAAGAGTTTTACACACAGATATATGATACCAAGTATTCCTATCTAATACAAATTATATAGCTACAAGTAATTATTTCTATTTAATAATAGTCATTTGTTTGCACAGTTATATGGTATCAACTAACTAATAATAACCCTTAAAAAACAAATAGCCTCAAGTAACTATTCTTATTACAAATAATTTAGCTATATGGCATGAAGTATTCCTATCAAATATGAATAATCTTTAAACAGGTCAAAGGGACCCTAATCCCAAGTCAAAGTAGACCTGAGAGTAATGGTAATAAAGGATCCCCTTGCCACTCTCTAGAACTGGAACCTCACCAATAAATGCAGTTAAGTGTCAATAGTGTTCTCAGGACACCCCTTTTTTTGAGATACACTCAGCATATTCTAAGTCCTATCAACATAGCTGAACAAGTTTCTTCAAATAAGATGTTTACAATGGATAATGAGGTAGGAATTTATCTTATGTGCTGATAGCTAAAGATTTGCTGAAAATGTTTAAATTTGGTTGTAATAAATTGAACCTTTTCTAGAATTATAATCAAAAATTTTTTTTTTATAATCCAAGCTCTCAAAAACTTCAATATTATGCTAATAAAACAAAATTTGCATACAACCAAACTCAAATCTTGATGTTAACCATATTATTCAAACAGTTAAAAAGTGAATATTTTCACATAGTGAAGATGGGAATAAAATCCAATGAAATACGAAATAGAAAAAGATAGTAAAATTTAAATTCATTTGCTTTCTGATGACACTAGACCTATCAATCTAATTTTCTAAACTATCTTTTCAAACATGTCTGTGTTTGCCCTAAATAGTATATAAATTTTGTTTTAAGACATCATTTAAACTATATCAATTCTAATTTTTAGTCAGTATAAACTGATAAAAAGTTAAGCAAAGGTTAAATTTAGTGGCAACAAAATCTAAAATGTATTATATACAAGAATTTTTTCTAGAATTTCTTAGTCCAAAGTTAAAGGTATATGTCACACTATACATATACTAGCACTATTATTATTCTAGATTTTTCCACCCAAAAGTTAAGGGTGTTTACTATACAGGAAAAATATATATAATTAACTTTTTCTGGCCACATGCCACACCATATTTGGGATGGGATGACCGAAAATAAGTCACATTTATATCTAAACTAATGTGTTTTACACCATTACAGGAAAATATGTACTGGAATATGTGTCTTTGTAATTTTATTTCTAATGTGAGCTTATTTTCACAGCAAGTTTGTGTGAACATATTTGTTTTTACTCAAAATACTGAATAAATTTTGTGTTTCAAACTATATAAATTTTTATTTTTAATCATTACAAACTGATAAAAAAACTAAGCAAATGCTAAATTTAGAGGCTACAAATTCTAAAAAATATTATATACAAGAATATTTTTCTAGAATTGCTTAATCCAAAGTTAGATGTAAGTGTTGTACAAGAATGCATATTATACACAGGTCTTCCCCCATATATACATTATATATATGCCTACAGAGTCAGAAAAAAAAAAAATCAACAGGTCAGGGGAAACCTAATTAGATTTTTTCTGACCCTGCATATTTTGCTCTACTAAGTGTATTGAGCACTTTTACGTTAATGGTCGGTTGGGTTTTATGGTATATGAACCTTTGTAGGTAATTTGATGCCAAATCCTGTTTATACATATATCAAACCTATGTTGGTTGGTTGGTTGGATTTTATTACATATAAACCTTTGTAGGTTATTTAATGCCAAATGCATTTTTACACAAATAATCAGTTCTATTTCAAACAATTCAGTTTATCATAAATACAGAGTTAAATTGTCAAGAACATTTCTATTTCAAGCTATTCAGTTTAGTCAAACAGTTTTAATTCAACCAATTCAGATTAGTGTAAGTATAGATTTTGTTTACATACAGTTAAATGTAAAACACTTCCACTTCAAACAATTCAGTTTAGCATAAGTATGCAGTTTAAATATAAAAACAGTTCTATTTCAAGTAATTCAGTTTAGTATAAGTACACATTTTTAGTTCTATTTGACCAACAGATAGGACCCTATCAAGTGCTACCACTCTAGGCTAAAGTGGACCTGGGAGCAATGGAAATGAAGGGGTACTCTGCATTCCCCAAAGTTCCAGTGTGACTGGAACCTCACCATCAGATTGTTTAATGTCATACCCAGGACACGCGTTGGGGTGGGGGTCTTACCCCCTCTGCAGAGGTACAGACCCAGTTGAATAAGCAACTCTTATGTTTAGCTTAAAGAATTCTGTCAGTGTTTTTGCTTTTGACTAGGCATGCACTATTGGTTGATTATTTTCAAGTACTATCTATGTTTTTAATCCCCCACCCCCGTCCCAAATGGAATTTTTTCCCCCAGATATCAGTTTGTGTAATATATATTTTTTTTATTTGTATCATCTGGATTTTTTTTTTAAATCATCAGAATTATAGAATAGTTATAAAAATCAAACTCTATATATATATATATATATATATATATATATATATATATATATATATATATATATACACACACACAAATATAAAAGATAGAAGAAATAAGTTTTTTGCATGAAAAGAGTGGTTGATGCTATTACAACAGGACAATTATAAACCAATAAATAAGTTTTAGCATGATTGTGGTTATTGCTTTCTCAGTTAGATGGATTTGAAATCCATCATTGAATACAATTTCTTGTTTTTTTTTTAACCAAAAAGTATATATTTTATTCTGCAGGTATATTTTGTATCAAATAGCCATGCATTTGAAAACTTATTCTTTGGATATTCACAGTCCCCATTTCCTATATATATATATATATATATATATATATATATATATGAATAAATAAAGGGTGCAAAAAGATTAGTGAAATGAGTAACAAGGTTAATCAACTTCTATAACTGTACTTGTTTTTATTAAATGATAGGTCAATAATGTGATGGCAGTTAGTTGAATCAACTTATTGACACGTTTTTTTTCATTTTGAGACCCACAAATGTTTATTCCAATCACAACAACTGGTTGGTTAGTAAGTACTTGAAGCAGATAGACACCTATACCCAATACTAATTTGCAATGAGACAGGGTAGACCTATCAACCACTAGCTAAGAAGGGCTTTGTGCAAGAGAAGTGAATATATATATATATATATATATATATATATATATATAAAGATGAACAAAAGTGATTAAACAAATATTTCTTTGTTGCTATTTATTTTTTCATCATTCTCAACTAGGTCATTTTTATGAGAAAGTTTTTTATTTTTTTAAGTTTTAAGAGTTGAAATGCTATAAGAGAAGTAACAAAAAATGGACTAATGACAGCACATCCATTTATTGAATGAAAATTATTTTCAGCTGACCTTTACATATTTGTCAGGACACCTGGCAAAACAAGCTGTTTAGGAGGTATATTATAAGCATGGGACATGGGGGGGGGTATGTATCTAAAATATTTTAAATACTTTTTTAAATAAAAGAATTTTTTGACATAAATCCTCATGAAAACAGATGCTGAACACAGGCTGCTTGGGAGCTTCAAATCTTTAATTTGAAAATCCGTTTTGCGATTATTATCATTACTAAAGACTATTGTTTTAAAATAGCTTGTGATTTTTGACCCAGGAAACTGGGATTCAATCCCAAATCAAGTTATACCAAAGACTCAAAAATGGTACTTGATGCTGCCTTACTTAACACTCATCATTATAAGGTATAGATCAAAGGTAAATGGAGTAATCCAGGGAAAGGAGTAACACCCTCCCTTACACCTCAGTGTAGTAGCTATTTAAAAGGGAACCTTCGGGTTACTCTCATCTAAGGTTGCCAACTTTACTTTTTACTTTATAAACTATAACTGAAGAAGAAAAGTATTGTAGTGGCTTAGCTTTCATCAAATCTATCAATATTCTGTTTTGGATGTGCCCATGGTGTAATGGCTATCGTCGTAGGAAATGGACTTGGCGACACGAGTTCAAATCCTGGACGAAACTGACTGCATTTCACATAGCATGAATACCCTTGTGTCATATCCTGCCCGAGCGGAGGGGTTGGTAAATAGGATTAATATTCTGTTTAGTCTTAATATCTTTTTATTATCAATATTTTCATATTATTTTAAATATTTTATTATTAATAGGCATATAACATTTTATCTATACAATGTTAGGATTTATTTCTGGTGAGTCATACCCCTTTTCTCTTAAAGTATGGACAATCAGAAGTAAAATAATATGTTTTTTATGTTAATAACTTCTCAGAAGAGGTTTAAGTAACATCTTTACATTGGTTTGCCTCCGTAGAAAAAATATAGTCCAATGAAAAAACCATACTCTCCCAGTTAACTACAATGAATGGAAGAGTTTAATCTAAGGATGTAAAAAAAAAAAAAAAAAAAAAAAAATTAAAATGTTTAACAGGAACTTTTTTCCTCTTCGGTTAACCACATTCTGAGATCTTAGAAGAATGAGCTTAAAAAAAAAAAAAAACTTATTTTACTCTCTTTTGAACTTAAAAAATAAGCCATCTGTGTGAACAAATAGATAAACCATTATAAAAAATGGAAACAAAATCTAATTTTCCAGGGAATTATCTTTAAGAAATGAAAATGGGGGGAAAAAAAAAATCGTTCACCTGCACCTTCAGTAAGTAAGTCAAATTAACAAAATGATTGAGGAGGAGAGGGGGGGGGGACACATCTTTTAAAAGAAACCATTTTTTATTGCTTTGATAAGTGAAAACTTCATTAAAATCTAATAATTAGCTGATTTTGGAGGAATTAATAAAAAAAACAAAAAAAAAACAGAGCTTTAGGAGATGCACATTTTTGTACAGAGCTAATTAATATATTTATAATTATTATCAATATCTTTTTAGAATTAACATTTTATTTTGTTTGAATAACATCATTTTCTATGAGGATTTATACATCAACAAAATTCATTATCTGATGAAGCTGTATTTAACGAACCTCTCTGCTATCAGCAGGACACAATATAAAATCAATTTTAAAGTAGAATACAGATAAGGAAGAATTCAGAGTTTTCTTTGGTTGCTAAAAGGGCCTAGTTTGCCTTAAAACATGTTATATTAACAGAATGTTAATTTCAACAACTTGGCTCTCATTTGTCAGTCATATTTCTTAATCATATACACATGTATATGTGTGGCCGTGAGCAAAAGCAGCACATGATAGAATTTTCAAATGCTTTCAGTAAATAAAGCAATTTCCAGTATAATTTGAAACTGAAGGATAGTTTTGTAGGGTGTTCATTTCAAAATGAATGTAATTTTTTTTGATACTTCAAATTCTTGATATAATAGAAATAACTACAAAACACAAATTAGATGTCTCCGCATGTTCCGAAATAGAAGCAGTATAACTAAGAACGGATGTTACCACAGGAATCAAACAAGTTGATAGGATGTCTATCATATGGTTTAGTTGTCTTTTATAGCATATTAACCCTTGTGGGTTATTTAATGCCAAATCCTATTTAATATATATGTATATAGATTTATAGGCATATAGTTTGTAAGTAACATTTTTAAATGAGCCAGAGCTCATGCATTTTCACACAGTTAAATGGTTTAAAAGCATTGTTATCTCAGCGCAACTGACCCTCAGCCACTGCATTCTAGCACCTTTAAGCTAAAATAGGGTAGGGTACTTACTACAAAAGCAATTTGAAGAATACTGTTAGGTGCAAGGGTTTGATATGACTAGTTGATTGATTAGATCAGTTCTTTCTGACCACCTGTCTAACTAAATAAGGGCCTAAGTGGAGTGTTCTAAGTTATGTAATGCTGGGTCACAGACAGCTAAACATCCAGGGTTCATGGCCAACAGGTAGCCATGTTAGAAGTGGGAGGATCTGACCCCTTTACATAAGGGTTAGTATATTCTATTGCTCCAGTCGACAGGGTGATTATTACATGGGAAAGACATGGATCCAAGTTTTTTTCTACATGGTGGCCTAGTCGGCTGGGGCTGCAGAATAGATTGACTGCATCTCTGCAGAGGGCTACAGCTTCCCCGAGTGTCCTGGATATGACACTAAACAATCTGATGGTGAGGTTCCAGTAATGAGGGAGCTTTAGGGAATGTGGAGTACCCCTTTATTGCCATTAGTCCCGGGTCCACTCTGACCTGGAGTGGTAGCACCTGATAGGGTCCTATTCATGGGTCAAATAGAACAAAACTGCATACTTGTGCTAAACTGAATTGCTTGAAATAGAGCTGTTTTGACATTAAACTGTGTATGAACAAAAAACTGTACTTATGTAATGTAATTGAATGGCAAATTGAAATTGAATGAATAAATAAATAAAGCAGTCTCTGAATAGCCAGGCCAAAACACTTGTAATTAAAAATGACTAGGAAAATTCTTGTACGCATGTGTGGAATCAGCGGAAGAAAAAAATTCCAAGTCTGCTCTCTTTTTTTTCACACCAGGATATGTTGCTTATTTTTGCTAACTAACACAGTCGTCTCAGTTCCATACTCTTTCTTTCACCTGGCAGCTACTTACAAGTGCAGTAGTCAATAAACCTTTGGGTAGTTAAACTGAATTTTTTTTATGTTCATTCACTTTTACCACAGCAATACCACAACACGGTTTAAGGTCTCTTTAGTACCGCAAATGGTATACTTATGCTAAACTGAATTGTTTGAAATAGAACTGTTTTCATGTATAAAAATGGATTTGGTATTAAATAACCTACAATGGTTGATATGCCACTAAACCAAACCAAACCAATCTTCTACATGGATAAAACAGAAA
Source organism: Sepioteuthis lessoniana (assembly GCA_963585895.1). Lineage (NCBI taxonomy): Eukaryota > Metazoa > Mollusca > Cephalopoda > Myopsida > Loliginidae > Sepioteuthis > Sepioteuthis lessoniana. Next base: position 67,686,735 of record OY757935.1, on the reverse strand, counting down.
GGAAGATTGCATGGGCAACCAATCTAGGAGAATATCAACTCTGCCTGTTAACAAATCATATATCAGCATGGTAGGGTAGGGCCCATTATTCCTTATGTCTTACATACCTTCAGGAAGGGTCTGAGTCCTACAATGGGCCGAGAAAAAGGATGATAATGCACACATGTTTCTCTACTTTGATAGTATTACATTTCAAAAGGCCAGTCATAAAAGGTAGAAAAGAGATTAGTGTATCCAGACTAAAGTAATATCTCAACAATCTTATTATAATAGTCAGTTTGTTTTTGTTAGGAGATTCACTTGAATGTTTAGTAATGAGGTTTGAAAATAGAATTTTAAAAATATAGAAAACACTGGGAGATATTAACATTCATGATTGCTAATGAAGCTGAAATCTGAATAGATGCTGTTAACTTACACCAGCATCAGATAAAATATACATAATCACTAGACCTGCATGGCATCACACACACCCACAAAATGATTCTTTAACAACCTGAATGTTCCTTACTAAAATAACACTGTAAAAATATATATATATATATATATATAAATATATATATATATATATATATATAAAAAGGTTAAACTTATCATCTGCAGTTAGCAAAAGCTAGTTGAGGAGCACACAGATTTGTAAGGGATGGAGTATTATTATTCTATTTTTAAAGTAAGATTTTGCATTTAATCTATTAAATTTAATTTATTAAATTTATTAATATTAAATTAATTTATTAAATTTTTTTATTAAATTTATTTGCATTTAATTTATTCAGAGCACTGGTTAGTATCTTAAAGTATTAGTAGACAATAATTCATTTCAACACCACTAGATTGTCTTGTAATAAACCATAATTATCAGATGGTGTATGACTGTATCATATACAGTCTATAGAGTCATTTATGACAAGAATTGTTTAAGTTTTTCTAACAGGCAAATCAGTTGCTGAAAATCTTATAAAAACTCTCCAAAGTTTTTTTTCTTTAAAGTTATAGTCTGGGTAAATTGCCAGCTGAAAAAACTTAAAAATTGAACAATTCTTGTCCATCAGAGTTAATGAAAAATATCCAAAAGAGGATTTGCAACACACACACACAAGAGTTCATTCAATAAAGGAAATTTAAAAAAATAATATAACTTTTTCAGAATTTTTAAAAAATGATTGTAAACTCTGCATGGTTTAGAATTGGTGTAAAGTAAAAATTATTTAAATCTTCCAAAAATATTTGTTTTGTGGCTATTCAAATCGGCAGCAAATCAGAGTGCTCCAAGTCTTAAAAAGAGGTTTGTCATCAAAATTTTGCTGACTGAGAAGTACAAGCCATGTGAAATTTACAGAAGAATGTGTGATTTTATATATATATATATATATATATATATATATGAGAGAGAGAGAAGTATGTTTTAGTATAACATAAAAAAAAAAGTTTACAAATTGGCTAAATATGGGTTTTCCACTTCATCTTCAGTGAAACTTTGAGTTGAAAAGACAGTCAATGAAGTGGAAACAAATGTAGCTATCAACTACCAATTTCCTTGGAAAAAGTGCAACTGTAAACAGTGCTATCTAATAAGGAGGTGCCTGTGGTGTAATGGTTATTGTCGTAGGAAATGGACACGGCGACGCGAGTTCAAATCCTGGATGAGACCGATTGCATTTCACATCGCACTAATACCCTTGGGAAAGGTATGAATCCAATTATTCTCCCTCCAGCTATGGGTAAATAGTAGGGCAGACTGGGTTCTTTAGCCTTGGTGTAGCAACTAGTCTAGGAGAAGGAAAACTCTGAATTCAAACCTGTTAAACTCTGCTTAAAAATTGACCTCGTGTCATATCCTGCCTGAGCGGAGGGGTTGGTAAATATGGTAAACAGTGCTATCTATTGTAACTCCTTAAGCAAAATTCACCTTATTTATTGAATGACCCTTGTTACTATGAACACTGGAAGTCAGTCACTTAAGGTTTTATCTGGTGTGCACAATCATTGTTTCCATCAGATGATTGTGTCCACCACAGGAAATTTCTCCTGTTCATAATTTTAAGATTTTTTTTTAGGTTTTATACTTGCTCTGTAATAATAGCATGGAGCACCTTTTTTAGGCAAATCCCATTGGCATAATGGTTAGAGTGTTTGTCAATGGTGTGAGAGATGAGGGTTCAATCCCAGATTGAGTCATACCAAAGACTTAAAAAAAAGAAAAGAAAAGAAAAAAAAAAAGGGGGGGGTACCTGATGCCTCCTTGCTTAAGACTAAGCATTATATAAGGTACGGATCAAAGGTAAGTGGAGCAATCTAGAGAAAGGAGTAACACCCTCTCCTACAATCAGCTAACTTACTTATATTACTAATATATGTATACACACACACACACACTTTTGTTTTTTTTATTCTATTTTATGTAGATAGCTATTTATTTTTTTAAAAAATAGTTATAATAACAACAATGAATTATAATCAGTGTTTTTTTTTTTAAATTCAATAAACCGCTTCATATTCAATACTTATTCAAATAACTCTTGCATTGAACATAAACAAAATAAAAACGTTTATTATAATTGAATATTATTATTATAATCAATAGTGTGTGTGTGTGTGTGTGTGTGTGCGCGCGCGTGTACGTACAGCATAGAAATGAATAAAAATAACACAGTAATTAATTTGTCCAGGGGAAATGTTTTTCGTTTCAATGACCACATGTAAATCCTAGCCTTCACATCCACACTTTAAAAATATCATTAGAGACACTAAGCATTAATATAAAATGCACAAAGGAATGAATTGTAGCCAAGACAACTGCGAAATAAAAGATCACAAACCAGTTCTGTTCCAGATGTGGAGCCAGCAATTTGGATCGGTACTGAAATTGTTTGAGGCATAGGATTTGATACAACTGGAAAAAAACAAAACAAAAAAAAAAACATTATTTCAAATTATTGATCGATAAGAAAAAATGATAAGAGATGAATGAGAGTATTCAATTCAGTCTTATCATGACAAAAAAAAAAAAAAAAAAAAAAAAAAAACACAAAACAAATAATCAAAGCATTTAAATAAATTCAAGGTCATCTTTACAGCATGCAAGTCTCTAATAAAAAGGTAGACTATATCATAGATGTAATTTTTTTATTTGCTAAAATCAGAAGCTTAAGTGTACTCAACTTGTACAGACAATAACAGAAAAGTTATTGGTTAGTTTTACAATCAATTCTTGATGGGATATTAAATGATAAAGTTTGTCTTTTTCTGTTATTTTGTAAGCAATTATTTCTATTTAATAAAAATTGTAAATGATTATAAATTCCAAGTAATTATTCTTGATACAAATAATTTTTTTTTTTTTTTTTTTTTTTTTTTTTACACATTTAGGTGGTTTTAAGTATTCCAATCTAATACTCTAATGAATTTCACAATCATTTTAAACAGGTAAATACTTCATATACTTAGTTACAATATCAATGTCTTAAGAGCCAATGTATTAATAAAGTTCAAAACATGATCTCAAAACAGACCTACTTCACCCATAAATGGAGCCCTAACAGGTACTACCACTTTGGGAAGAGTGGACCTGGGAGTAATAATGATGAAGAGATAAATCCAAACTTGCCAGAAGCCTAGAACACCACCAGATGAAATTTAGCGTCATATCCAGGTAACCATTTTTTTTTTTTTTAAGGGGATCTTACGCCCTCTGCAGAGGATACCAGGTTTTAACCCAACTACCAACCCAACTACCAACCCATCAAATGAAAAGTACCTTGATCAGCTCATCCATAAAACTTAGCCCTGTCAAAGATGGACAACATTTTCTTGATAATCATGCAAAAAAAAAAAAAAAAAAAAAAAAAATCATCACATTATCTGAAACTAATCTATTTGACAGTTAGTTGTCTAAATTTCTGAGACAAAGCTTGTTTATTTTTATCATCAAGGGTTTTCAGACTATGGTCTTCATCGTTATTGTTATTTTCACAATGTTTCGGCCGATATGTCCTCCAGCATTCTTCAGGTGTTTGTCGAACTCGGGAACCTTCGTGGAACTTCGAACTATGTCCTTTATTGAAACCAGGGGGGGGTCGCCTGTTCTGATTCCGTTAGCCATAACCATGTACAAGTGTTAAGTATTCAATCCTCACTACAGGCGAGTAACAATACAGGAATACTTAACACTTGTACCCGGTTATGGCTAACAGAATCGGAACAGGCGACCCCAGTAGTTTCAATAAAGGAAATAGTTTGAAGTTCCATGAAGGTTTCCGAGTTCGACAAACACCTGAAGAAGGCCGGAGGACATATCGGCCGACACATGGAAATAACAATAAAGAGGAAGACAATAGTCCAAAAACCCCTAATGATATTTGACAGTTATATAGTTTCAAGTATCCCAATCCAGTACTAATAATTTGAACACAATTACAGTTTCAAGTATTCCTATCCAATACTAATAATTTTTAAACAAATTCATTTGACCTGTAGATAAAGCTCTAACAGGTATTACCACTTTGGGTCTGAGTAGACCTGAGAGTGATAGCAATGAAGCGCTGACTCAATACTTCCCATAGATCCAGAACTGGAGCCTCACCATTAGAAGCAGTTTAGTACCATGCCCAGAACATCCCTTTTTTTTTTTTTGAGGGGGGAGGTCTTACTTCTCTGCAGGAAACACAGTCAACAGGGCAGGTAGCAGAAAGATTTTATGATATTAATTCAGAAATACTTTTTAAATTGGACATCTGAATAGAATTTTAAAAAAATATTGATGTAAAATCCTTGTGGAAAAGCAAATTGACATTAAGTAAGAAGCAAAAAAGATTCTATTTGTTGTTAAGTGATAGTAATGGCAATAAACACTGCCATTTTGATTAATGCAGTATAACCCCAATGAGATAATCAAAACCAAAGGCTAAGAGTCAAGTAGCAAGAATAATCTATTAACAGCTTTTACAGCTCTTTGACTCTTTGATAGAGAAAGGGATTATACTAATTTGTAACATTAGGTTTTGTTGTAGCCAAGTGAGTAAATAATTTTTGCTACAGCACCTTATCTAAAAGGGGTTAAGTCAAGTCAGGTTTACTGATAGATAGCTGAGCTAGCTAAGCTTCTTTTGGCACTACCTTCAGCTGTGCACATTCATGCACTTTAGGGCCTCTGTTTAAAACCGGACCTTGTGTCATATCCTGCCTTCATCAGAGTGGGTGAGGTGAATAACATAGAATAGTGAGTGATAATTGCTTTAATTCCTGACTACTGACAATACCATTTTTTTTTCTTTCTTGTTTCCAATGCATGACATACAGACCAAGTGCCAAAACTTAATTCCTAAAGCAAGGTACATGCTGCACAGAGGATACAATTTGAATATTTTGAGGGGCAATTTGGAATAAAAGTAAAAAGCAATCAATTTTTAAAATCTTCAGATGTATTTGGATATTGTTGGCTTAATTTACAACATTCTTTTATCTAACAGCTGCATACTAATCATAGCTATTATCTTTAGTATTCTTGTTAAATTTAGATAAAATTTATATTTTGTTTTCACAGTTGGAGGATTCAGTCTGTCATCATTTACTTAATGAAAATTGACAACTTTCCTTTTGATTTTCAACTTAAAATTACTTGATGGTTGGTTTCTTTGTTTAATGGCATATCAACTCTTTTTAGGTTATTTAATGCCAAAGCCATTCTCCTAGAAGAACAGTACTATTTAACCCATAGCTGGGAGGATAAGGGGGCTCATACCTTTCCTAAGAGTAATTGCCCAAAAGTGAACATAATAGCATGACTGGAGAACGAACTCACGTACTACGATTCCGCAGTCCATCGCTTTAACCATTACACCACGATGTCATCCCCTTAAAATTACTTGAGAAATAGTTTGAAAACAATAGTTATCTGGTCAGGCCATGTTGAAAGCAATGATTCCATTTAGATCACCAAAGTTAATAAACCTTTTCAATACTTGGATGGGTGACTACTTAAGCAACAACAGGTATTGTAAGCATCCTAAGGTCTGTGTGTCATATCTAAGCAAAGTTTAGTAAATTACAATAATAGCTGCTCATTCACTAGTATGGGAAAGAGAATATATAGTAAATGGGGACATTAAATCATTTTAGCTGTTGAGGTGGAAAATAACAAAAAAAAAAAGAAAAAGTTAGGAACTACAGTGTTATATCAAAATTTACAAAATTCAGTATTTAACAAATCTGTTTTTCTTACCACCAGAAATATTTAATTCATTCATGCAAAAAATTAAAAAAAAAAAAAAAAACAAACTAAAATTAAGAAAGGTAATGATAGAGTAGTGGTAAAGTCAGTGAGTTGAAAGCTGAAAATGTGCTCATGTATATTGGGTTCAAATGCATTTTACATTAAAATACACCAGTAATTATGAGTGCAAGTTAAGTTTTGTAATATGGCAATTTGAGGCAAAATCCAGCAGCCTTGGATGATTTTGCGGAGTTGTGCAGGTGATGAACCAAACTTTCTTTAATGGCGTATCAACTGTCATGGGTTATTTAATATGCCAAATCCATCCTTCTTGAAGAATGGTAAAGATACTATTTAACCCATAGTTGGGAGAATAAGGCGGTTCACATACCTATCCCAAGGGTATTAGAGTGAAAATGAACATAATGTAACTGCAGTTTGAACTCGCTTACTTTGAGGCAAACAACACTGGACAGTGAGATGCTTACTTGATACACTGAGTGCTAATTACTGGATTTGCTTCAATGGTTTGGGGTATTGCCTTGGAATGCATGATTTTAGGCCTACTTGATTTGGCCTGATCATCAAGGTTCTTGCAACCCAAGCAAAATTTACCATTCACTCATAGTTGAGGGAAGAACTGATGGATTCATGCCTTTCCCAAGGGCATTAGCATGAAGTGAAACACAAACAACTTCATCCAGGATTTGAACTCTAGTTGCTGATTTCATTTCTTTTCATTGTCGAGTCAAAAATACAATCCTCATCTCCCAAAATGACCACTAAATGCACCCCACACACCATTATATGTACCAGATATTTTATGATCTTGATGGAAATTAAAGTTATGACATGACAAATTAGGCTCACAAATAAATTTTGAGCCCCCTCAAGTTTGAAAGTAATTTTATCAGTAAAAAATTACTTTCTGTCCATCTTCCCACATTTGATGCAGGTAGTTCTTGTAAAAACTTCACTCCTCCTCTTCCTTAGAAGAGGTTTCTTGGCAAGATAGATGTAATGTCTATTTAGGTGCAATATCGTATCATCCTAATGGCAATGTACTTAATCGGGTCACAGTGTGGTTCTGTGCTAGTCATGTTACTTTATTGTACTCTTATTGACTGCCACATACATTTCCAGCTAGTTAGTTAATTAATTCTTGCTGTGCCCACATTGTGATTGAAAGATCCACAAATGAGGATGACACAATCTATCTGGAACTTCTAACTGCCAGGGTGGTTTGTTGGAATAAGTTGTCTGGGTGTTGGCAACTCAAACACAATGGTGTAACAATGAGATGTGTGTGTGTGTATATATGTGGAATTGTGCCATTTTTGTGGCATTTAAAAAACAGAAAATTGAGGTATTTGGCAGGTGCAGTCTTTCTATGTTACTTAAAGACTGAGGCTTTTGCTGGAGAGAGTTTAGTTCTTGAAAAGATTTCTATTTTTATTCTCCTGTCTTTGGTATGGACATCAGATATCTTCTTTCATTTAACCCTAAAAACATCTATTTTCATTGAGGATTCCCCTGAGAACAAACATTCCCAATTGGCTAACCAATTACAGATCATTTTGTGTTATTCTACTACTTTTTAACTAGTCAGCCAATCAAATGTGCTGATCTACGTCTGTGAGAAGAGTATCCCTTCCATGTATCAAATTCTAATTGGTCTTCTACATTACAATATAGGGGCTTGATTGATTAAAGGTCCCAGTCCATGACTTGTGGGGAGTATCTCTTTTCACATTAACCAAAACAAAAATTAAAGATCTGATATATCTATTCAAAGATTTCACCTTTTATCCCCAGCAGGTGGGCAAGAGATCTCATGATTTAAAATGGATCAATGCATCGACAAAACCCTAAGCCTGCTTACTTTTTGTTTTGACAATCTGAAAGTTCGGTTAGTGCTGACATTTTAATTGACTTTTGAATTTCTTAAAAAAAAAAACAAACATTCTCCATAAGTTTTTGCACCAGTGAATACCTCATACAGTCATATCAGGATGCAACTTTTTATAATACAGTAATCAATGGATAGACATCACCTCACATCAAAGAATGTTGTCAGTCATCAAGGTTGTCTTTCTTTTTTGACCACAACCTTTCTTCCTCTTTGGTGTAGCATCGGGTAGCAGTGATGCTGTAACTTTCTTCATGTCATAAATGGCCTACCTTCTAACTTTCAAATCTTTGCCATACACATTGCCAGACATGCCTTGTTCTAATAAAGGCAAAGCATTCCTAGCTTCATAGCAAAATTTCTTGCCTCTCATTACAAACAGCAGGACTTGCAATAAAACGCAGTAAAAATACTGTTTCATTCACAGACATTTAAGAACAAAAAAACCCAAAGTTTAATAGAAATCCACCCTCTTATTTGGACAGGTTGATTGGTTGGGTTTTATGACATATCAACCTTAGGTTTTTTAATGCTAAATCCTTTATATATATATATTAAATATGTAGGATTTGTAAATAAATGATTTTAGGTAACATTTTTTTTAAACAAGCTAGAGAAAACTTGTTTACACAGTAAAATGGTTTCAAGTATTGCTATCTAACACAAATAATTTGATATCAATCATTTGTTTGCTCAGTTAAATGGTTAAACAGTTTTATTTGACCTATAGATGGGATCCTAACAAATACTACCACTCCAGGTCAGAGTAGACCTTGGAGTAATGGCAATGAAAGGATACTATACATTGCTCAGGGCTCCGGGACAAGAGCCTCACCATCAGACAGTCTAGTGTCATATCTAGAGCACTCGTTTGAGTGGTTACCCATTTGTAGAGACACGTATTTTACTGCCTCAGTTGATTGGGCTTCATTTAGACAGCTAATGGACTACTTTTAGTAAGGCTGATTAGCTTAGTGCCCCAAACAGACCTTTGGTAATACTAACTTAAGCTAAGCACCACAATAGACCTTTGGTAAGTCTGACTTAAGCTTCACCCATTCATAGTATGGTATTAGTGTGAATATAATCTTTATTAGTTTTTAATGTAAACATTTCTTTCAAAAATATGTAAAGATTATTTTTGCAGACACTGTATACAATTGTTTTATAGAATAAAGATTGTCTTAAGTATGTTCTCAATTAAATATCCAAGGTTTTCATGGCAAATCAATCAATCTAGAATTGTTATGGGATATCCAAATAAGTCAAGATGGTGTCTTTAATCAAATATCAATTTCTTCCCTCACTTAAAAAAACAAAACAAAACACAGAAATGGTTAGCAAAGATAAAACCAAATTGTTTCTTTTTGCTTTTTATATCATATATAGGGTGTCTCAATATACATGGGATCTATGTGACTGCTAATAACTCTACTAAAAATAATTTTTTTTTTGTGTTTCAGATTTGAAAATTGTATAATATAACTTAATCCTCAATTACAATGCCTTGGACAAGAGAGAAAAAAATATTTTGTGCCACTACTTATTTGGAGACAAAATCATTCAACACTGTTTCAAAATAGATGCACAATCCATTAATATGATAATGATTTATTACGGAGACAAGAAACTAAAAAAAAAAAAGGATTACATGTCCTGAAAACTGATATAACAATTAAAAAAAACATTGATTTGATGTGTCTAGCTCAAAGGATGCATTTTTTACAGGATGTGTTCCAAATGACCACCATTGCGCTTGTCTTAGTAATAAATCATTATCATATTAATGGGTTGCATCTGCTTTGAGACACCTTGTACCTATAACTGAGACACATATCCTGACTCACATTAGCACAGATGATTCATTGAAATAATGGAATTTATTAAAAAATAGAAAGAAAGGCAGTAAAAACAGCATTAATCTGAAAAATATAATCAAATCAAGATTGTAAAGTTCCAAGCTCACCTTTTGGTTTCATGGCAACTGTTTGAGACTGGGTGTGATAATTTCCCAATCCATAGGGGCTGGCTAAAACTTGTTCCTCGGGTGTGGATTGAACTAAAGCTTTTGACAATATCAGTTTATTTTCCCATAACTATAAAAAAAAAAAAAAAAAAAAAAAAAAAAAAAAAAAAGAAAGAAAAGTACATGAATAGTATAATTAAACTAACAGAGGTCAGTGTGTCATATCTAAGCAAAGTTTAGATATGGCATAAAATAACAACAGATGTCCACTGCAACAGGTTGATTGATTCCAATGATGTCAACCTGTTTAGGGTTATTTTATCCCTAGAGGTTAGGAAATCACATTCGTTGTACATTTTTATATTTACATTTTTGTGTAATTGTTTTGGAAGAGGTTTTTTTTTTCTTTTTCTTTTTTTTTTTTTTTAGACACAGTTATATAATATCAAGTATTCCTATTCAATACAAATAATTTGCACACAGTTGCATAAAGTAAAGTTAGCGACTGTAGATGAGGGCGACTAGAAGGCTCCCTTTTCAACAGCTACTACACCGAGGTGTAGGGGAGGGTGCTACTCCTTTCCCTGGATTGCTCCACTTTACCCTTGATATGTACCTTATATTGCTGAGTGTTAAGCATGGAGGTATCACGTACCACTTTTTAAAGTCTTTGGTATGACGCGACCTGGGATTAAACCCAGGTCTCCTGGACCATTGACGAACACTCTGGTTTTAAGTAATTATTTCCATTAATCATTTGTTTGCACACTGTTATATGGTTTCACATATCCAATAATAATAATAATAATTTGCAAACAGATCTATCTGACCTATAGATGGGACCCTAACAGATACTACCACTCTGGATCAGTGGACCTGGGAGTAATGTCAGTGAAAGAATATTCCCAGAACTGGAGCTGCACCAGCAAATGCAGTTAGGTGTCATACCCAGGACACTTTTTTTCTTCTTGCCACCCCCACCAACAGAGCAGTATAATTAAACTAGCATAAACAATAGGATTATTCACATATAAAGCAAAACTTTTGCTTACTTACAACTTTCAAAATGATAGGGAAGGAAAAAAGGAAGTGAAAGAGCAAGAGATTAAAGTAGTGTAGTCTACTTAGTCTTCTTTTTCACACTGCCAGAGGCATTACCATAATACTGGAATGTTTCATTACTCTACAGTGAGCCAGGTTGCATATATTAAGAAAATTCTTTTATAAAGACAATAGTCTGGCCTTTTTTTTTTTTCCCCCCTTTATAAATGAATGTTAGCTTAAGGGGGCCATAAAACAGTTGTCTGCAAAAAGAAAAACATAGCAAACATTGGCCCAAAACCAGATATCTTTTTTATCAAATGGAAAAGGAAAGATGGATGCACAAGAATAGAAACAGACAAATTTGTTTAATTTAAGATGCATTCAATAGACTTCAGATGCTTGAGAGTCAAAAAGGCATAAACAAAATTTAATCATGATTTTATTGCTATATACCAAGGGTGGGCAAACTTTTGGGGTTATGAATTATCAAAGGGCCACATCTTTTAAAATCAAAACAATTCAGTCTTGATTCAAGTGCAAGTGTTGATTTTTTTTTTTTTAGAGGTTCCTGTGGGCCACACAGAACAGTGTACCAGACTGCAGTTTGCCAACCCCCGCTATGTACACGTGTTGCGCAAGAATCATTCAATAAATAAGGTGAATATTGTCTCAGGAGTTGACAATAGAAAGCACTGCTTACAATTGCACCTTTTTCAAGAAATTAATAGTGACAAATCCTTTCATATCCCCAAAGATAGTCACAGCATGACCTTCTTTACTGACTGCTGTAGGAGGAACTTTTCCTTTATCAGAAAGTTAGTGTGCTTAAACTCCAGAGAGTGTTATTCCGACTTAGGCTCATAGAGGCAATGTGTTTAGCACATTTGTAAATATCTTTTTCACTAAGACATGCTTCTTTGCTTGCAAAAATTTGATGACAGACCACTGTGCAAGCCTGGGACAATCTGATTTGCTGTCACTTTGAATAGATTCAAAACGAATAGTTTTGCAAGCAAAATAATTTTTGCTATAAATCAATTTCCAACAATGTAGAGAGCCCAGTTGGCTGTGGCTATAGTATACACAGATTGCATCTCTGCAAAGGTTTGGTTTCTTTGTTTAATGGCATATCAACCTTTGTAGGTTATTTAATGCCAAAGCCATTCTTCTAGAAGAACAGTAGTGGTACTATTTAACCCATAGTTGGGAGGATAAGGGGGTTCATACCTTTCCCAAGGGTATTTGCCCGAAAGTGAATGTAATAGCGCGACTGGAGTACAAATTCGCTTACTGCGATTCTGCAGTCCATCACTTTAACCATTACACCATGAGGATACCCCCGCATCTCTGCAAAGGGGTAAAACTCCTTCAACAAGTGTCCTCTATATGACACTAAACAATCTGATGCTGAGGCTTCAGTAATGCTGGTGCTTTGGGGAATGTGGAATACCTCTTTATTATCAGGTTTTTTTTTTTCTTTTTTAAATAATGACATCTGAATTCATTTCAGTAAATACTAGTACACATAAATTATTGGCAGTCTAATTTTTCTTAATTTAATGAAAATAATTACCAAGCAATGGGAAATTAAAAGTATGAGGTTAGTAAATATAATATAAAAGATATTTAAATATATATATACATAAAAGATATTTAGAATATTTAATTTGAAATAATTGTAAACGAAAAAGAAATTGTATGTCCAAAATTAATAGTCTCTAGTATATCATTTTTGAGCTCACTTTTTCTGATAAACTGTTACTGGATTAGATTGGTTTGCTTTTTTTAAAGGTATATCAACCTTCATGGATTATTTAATGTCAAAGCCATCCTTGTAGAACAGTAATAATACTATCTAATCCATAGCTAGGAAGTGGATTAGAACAAACATCTGCTTTATATTTAACAAATTCGGATTTTTTAAAGTGAGGTTGAAAAATAAATAGATCATTTATTTACCTGTTTTAATTCTTGTAATACTTGCTCATCAACACCTTCATCTAAAAATGATTCACGCACATTGCTTATGACATCCTCGACAACTGCTCGGTAAAGTTTGGGCTGCAAAAAATAAAATAAAATGATTTTTTTCTAATGAAATGCAAAAACATCCACTTAAAAAAAAAAAAAAAAAAAAAAAATTCTTTTTTCCTTTTATTCAAAAATTTTTTCTTTTATCTTTAATCTCTTTTTTATTTATTTATTGTGCCTCATTGGGGATTTCTACTTTTCAATATCTTCTCACATCAAACTTAAATGTACACTATTAATACAATATCTATATACAAATGAAATTCTGCTAAGTAACTCATCGAATAGTTCCCAAAAATGCCCTTTTGATCTGATTAGGCAATTTGTTCCAAAAATATATTACTCTATTAGCAAAAAATCCAATCGGTTATTAGACTTAGTTTTTGAAATCTGTCATGACAGTAAATTTTTTAGTTTGAGAGGAAATGTTGAAAAATGTTTACAATAATTAGAAAAATGATTACTATAGACAAATAAAAAAAGCGCAATCAAACATTGCAATATGTTGAAAATTATAAATAGATAAGATTATCATCATTATTTGTTTGTTATGCCACCTTGAGCATCTCCCCTTTTTTACCATCTTCTTACATCAACCTAAAAAAAAAAAAAAAAAAAAAAAAGGTTTTTGCACAGAACATGTACACTATTAATACAATATGTATATACAAATTAAATTCTTTTAATTCATTCATCTGATAGTTTAAAAAAAAAAAAAAAAAAAAAAGAAAAAAAGAGCTCTCTTAAATTCTTTTCCTTACCATTATTTCTGAAAACATCCAATTTAATCTTGAAATTTTTCACACTATTGCTATTATTGATCTCATTAGGTAATTAGTTCCAAAAATATATTATTCTATTAACAAAAAAATCCAATTGGTTAGTAGACTTAGTTTTTGATATTTGTGAACCATAAAAAACAAGAATAAAATTAATTTCTATTATAATATAATTTTACACTCATTATTCCTAATGAAAGCTAAAATATGCATCTATGTGGATGAGAGATCAAAATTTTCTGGTTTTACAATCTCTGTAGTCAATATTATTTTTGGAGACATATCTTTAAAATTTAAGCAAAAGACACTAAAGAGAGATGTCATTACAAGTAAAGATGACCGATTGATTTTAATGGCATGTCAAAATATTAGAGGTTATTTTATTCCTATAGATTAGGGAGTCATATAATTTGGTTTTTGCATTGTTATATGATATCAAGTATTCTTATTTAATGTGAATAGTTTGCGATCCAATCTATTTGACCAATAGATGGGACTCTAACAGGCACTATCATTTCAGGTCAGAGTGAACCTGGGAGTAACGACACACTCCCCAGAGATCCAGAACTGAATCAAACCACCAGGTGCAGTTTAGTGTCATAGTCAGAACACTCCTTTTTTGCTAGGGTCTTACCCCTCAGCAGGAGATAGTCAGCATATTCTGAGCCCAACCAACAGAGCAATACTAGTAAAAAGTGTAATTTTATAGTCTATAGAAATGAAAACAAAACTTTGATAAAACTAATCAAATTTAACAAACTTTATTCATGATTTACAAGCAAAAGGAATCTGATAAAAAGTGAAAAATTTTCTTTAATTATCAAACACAATTTCAGCATTTTGAAAATATCTATTTTTTCAAAAAATTGGAAAGCCAAATAATATTCCCAATCAGCTGATGTATTTGTCTACATTGTATAAGAATTGAATTGCTGATAGTTATTTAATAATCTTTATTATCAATATAAATTTGATATTGAATGGTTATTAATATAAAAGATAAATCCATATAACAGAAGATTTAACAATTTTGATATTTATATCATTTTAGAAAGACAAATTTCAGACTTTTATAAAGAAATACTTAAATGACATTTAACAGATCAATTTAAACATTTTTGTTCAAATTGTTAGCCTTAGATAAATAAGTAAATTAAGTAAGGCTCCTTTTTATATAGCTACTACACCAAGGTGTAAGGGAGGGCACTACTGTAACCACCAAAATATATCTATATTTCGGTGGTCATGGCACTACTTCTTTCCTTGGATTGCTCAACTTATCCTTGATTCGTACCTTATAATACTGAGTGTTAAGCAAGGAAGTATCAAGTACCATTTTTTGAGTCTTTGGTATGACTCAACCTGAGATTGAAACCGGGCCTTCAAGACCATTGCCGAACACTCTACCCACAATGTTAAGTAATTATTTTGTATCTCCAGTTTGAAGAACTAATGATAAACTTATTCAGTAAAGTTTAATCAAATGTGAAGAACTATCTTAGTAATATAAATCTTTTGAAATTTGGAAAATTAAAATATGTATAATTAGTTATATCTTGCAGCAAAATGGCTTCTTACAGATTGTCTGGGGTATAAACTGTACGCAGGATTGTCATTCCTATTTATTAACTTTCCTGACAACAGCAGGCACTTCTGGTAAAAATTGCCCAATCAGAAGACGAGGACTGAAAGCATTTAAGATTGTCCTCAAATATCCACCTCAATTACAGGTTGAACTTTCTGCCTTGGATTTTAACACAAGAAGAAATCTACAAACAAGGATTACCAACACTAGATTCTGTGAATAAAAGATCAAAATGGTAACAAAGATTCTAACAGACAGAGACCTACTTTTCAATGAGGACTCCCTTTTTTCTATGACGAACCAACATTTTCTTTATATTAAAACCTTCTCTGGGGCAGGGGAAGATTAAATATGCAGAACAATCCAAATTATTAATATAGACTTCTCTACAAATGATCCTTGGATGTCACCAATAGAAGTGATAAATATATAATTAAAATTTAATGCTAAAAACGTTTTAATTGGTAAAATACAGAGCAATATCAGAATATTTTCCATTGCAAAATAGAATAAAGACAGGATTAAAACACACGACTTAAAGTCTCCTGTTGTCACTCTCCAAATGAACCAGTATTGACATGGCAACAAGAAACTTGAGTTGGGAGTTTTTATCCTGTTTTATTCTATAAAAGTTTTTATTCTATTTTATAGTTGAAAATATTGTGTATTCATGTATATATGTAATGTAAACTAGCAAAAATAGCACCTCATAGCAAGATTCTATTTGACACTGAATATAACAGAAAAACTAACAAGTGCTAATTAGAATCCTTCACTTCTTCCTAAATAGAAGCATCAATATAATCATGGACAGCTATTAACTATGAAATGCTAATTAGAATCCTTTGCTCATTCCTAAATAGAAGCATTAATAGAGAGTTATGAGCTAATGGGTCATCTACTAATTAAAAGGTTAGTTCTGACCTTCAAATATCATAACATTTTTTTTCTTTGAATACAACTACAATGTCATAGAATATTGTCAATTGACCTTTGTTGACTGAGACCAATTATCAACAATGTCTGAGAAAATGGTTCAAAACCAAAGACCTCCCCCACCACCACCAAAAAACTAAAAAGGTCTTACATAATATTAGTTTATTCTTTTCCAAAAGAATTTCTAAACAAAAAAAAGTCAGTATAAAAACCTTGAGAAAGAATGGTTTTCTATAAACCAGTGCTTTCCAAACTTTTTCGCATTGTTGACATTTTTTAAAAATAATCTTTTTTTTTTTAAAACGATACATCAAGTTTTGATTGATTTTAATGGCATGTCAACTCATCTAGGATTATTTTATGCTCAGAAGTTAGGGAATCATGTTCATTGTTGATATTTACATTTTGCACAATTAAGAAGTTTTTTTGGGGTTTTTTTTGCACACAGTCCTATCAAATACAAATGTTTTGGAAATAGATCTATTTAACCCATATATAGGACCCTAATCAATACTACCACACCAGGTTAGAGTGGACCTAAGAGTAATGGCAATAAAAGAGTATTCCACACTTCCCAGATCTCTAGAATTGAAGCCTTTGCATCAGATACAGTTTAGTGTCTTATGCAGGATTACCATTGAGGAGGGGTCTTATTACTCTGCGAGGGATCCAGTCAGCGTATTCTATATAAAGTTTTGTTAGTCAAGCCAAATATATAATTCAAAATATACATGAAGAGGAATAATTCAATTAACATTTTAGCCCATTATTTAATGAAAGAATGAGTAAATTGCAAATGACTGGTGTCTTGACACAGTTTGGAAAGTTCTACCATGTTAGTATCAACATATAATAAGGGGAAAAAAAAAAAACAAAAAAAAACTTGAGATCCATTTCTAATTACCAGCTAAAAATAACATCTTTTGAAAGCATTTGGTTAAAGACAATCTTATTTTGGCAGTTTTTCAATCATTCCCAAAACTTTTAGTATTAAAGACAGAAAGAAAATAACAGACAATTTCATTACTGAGAAGGAAAAAAGATCTTTAAAGTAAAAATATTCATTCCCACCAACCTTAAAAAAAAGAAAAGAAAGAAAAAATACATGTCTAAATTTTAGCAATATTTACATGTTAGATTTCTTATACAATAAGAATACAATCCAATCAACATATGGTAGATATCAATTTTTTTTTCAATTTAATAAAACTCAGTAGTTAAAAAACCACTTAGGGGAAAAAAAGACATACAATGAAAATGATCAACTCAATTCACCTCTGAGTATTAAAAGTCAGAGTACCATAAGAAAAAGTTGTTTATAAAGAAGGATTATGGCTTTTGCAAATCCTTGTCAACATTTTAATATAATCAAGGTTACCTAGTGCTACGTCTAGACATTTTACCTGATGACAAAGAATCTTAATTCATCGAAAAAAAGTCAAGGTTTTGACACTTACTTTATCCCAACCCTATAATTAAATTTTTATCCAAAACAGATTAAAAAATCAAATGATATAGTATTAAATTTCAAACATTCTGTTTGTTTGTCATCCCTCTCAACAACCTTAGAATCTTCCAGTTAATAGGAAAAAAATTTAGCACTTCTATGAAAGTACCTTTATGACATTAGAATTTCAAACAGTCTCTACATTTACATCATCCCTATCAACACATTCTTGCAAACTTACACAGGTAATTGGAAAAATAAATAAATAAATGAATGAAAAACAAAACAAAAAAAAACCCACTTCTATGAGAGCAGCTTAATTAGAAAAGTATCAGTGAAAGATTCCAAGAATATGTTGACACTGATAGTGAACAAGTAGAGATGGTTTGAAATCATAATAGTATAAAAGGTACTCCCAAGACGAGTGTCAACATTTTTTTATTTTATTTTAAATCACCCAGTATAACATTTTATTTAAGGCAAATGCATTAGGATAAGAAAAAAGATAACTTTCTGGCTAGGGAATATTTAGATAGATGTCTAATTTATATGATTAAACAAAAAGATAAACATTCAGTTAAGCCAACTCTAGATGGATACAATATGAGGAATATCAATGGAATAAAGGTAATAACTTTGGTTTCAACCACGGAAATTTTCAGTTAGACGTTTACTTTATATGGTTAAACAAAAAGATAAAGATTTTGTTTAGCTAATCTGATGAATGCAAAGTAAAAAGTAAGAGCTTAGTTTAGCATTATATTTACACTGTAAATAAAAAATCTTTCTAAAAAGTATTGGAATTTTTAAAAACTTATGTATGAGTTCAATTCTCACTGGGTGCCCTATACTTCTGGCCTTGTGCCACAACTAAGCTTAATAAATAAATAATTCAACTTGGAGCAGGATTAGTATGAAATAAGTATTTGTTGGAAGTATCTGACCATTATATAGAAATTAATGTGCCATAAAATTACATTCATCATTCTAACGATGTACTTAATGTAATTTTGAAAGTTTTTTAAAAGAGAACAAAGAGTTGGTTTTTTTAAAGCAATTGTAAAGATATTACAATTTCCACTGTTCTTTTTTTTTTGTTAATAAAACACTGTGGTTCCATAATTCTGAAGACTATCAAACTATAATTTATGAAATTCATTGATAAATAAATTCTGAAGACTATCAAACTATAATTTCAATGGAAGCTTTTATGAAATTCACTGATAAATAAATGAAAGTCAAGTACATAATATAAACACAGATAAATTAACTAGCTGAAAACTTATCCAACAGACATTTTTTTAAAATTACATGAACTGACCTTGAATTTATCTGGCTTGAAGTAATAAATACAGGCATAACACTGAACTATGTTTTTGTGAGGACTTATAAGTTAATAAATGTTATCAAGTGTCTTTCTCCAAGAGTGGAGGGTTGTGAACCTGTAGCTTTCTGGCCTACCTTAAGTATCAAGGCTCTTAAGAGATCTGAGGTGGGGGAATTGTGTTTGTTATTACTGTTGAAGCTAATTGCGTCTGTTGGATTTTGCAGTCACTAATGACTTACAGAGTTATCTGCCGTGATATGAGCATTATTCAAAATAGACACGTATGTTTACATATAGTTTTTATCTTATTGGGATTATAGGAGATTCTTACGTTCACAATTATTGACAAATTATCTTCAGGAGTATATTTAGTGTATATTTTTTTAATCAATGATAATTCATCAGATAAAACTGAATGAAAAAGCAAACCTACAGGTGAGATTTTTAAGTTGTATAAACTGAATATATAATTACAGCAATAGGCACAAACACCAAACTATGTTTTTGGGAGGACTTATAAGCTAACAAATGTTATTGAGAGTTTTTCCTAGATACTTTAATAATGTAACATACCCATACATGAATATGGTAAACGTACATAGAAGGTTCATAACATATATACATAAAACATAGGAATCCTGAAACACAAAAAAACACTTACGACTTCTTAGTTCAGGTACGAAACTTTTTTTATTACCTTTGAGTTTAAAGGTTCTTCGACATAAGGAGAGAGATACACATTCTTTCTATTCTGGCTTTTCCATCTGCTCCCCCCCAATCTCGTGCGGCACCCATAGTGCACAAATTTGTCTGGCCTCTGCGAGCCCCGAAAGTCGACCCTTCTTGTTTGGTGTCTCGTTCTCAACTCCGCTAACCTTTTCAAAATCCCCCAAATCCTCCGTGTGCTTCTGGTGCATGATGTCACCTGCACTCTCTCGCCCCATTTCCCATCTGGGCTATTGTGACATCTCTGAGTGACACATCTGCTCCGTCTACCTGCCTGCCCGCGTGCGCGCATGAACACCTGCATTAATGTTGCACCTAAGTAACCCATGCACTAAGCTGAAAGGTTCTCAGCCTAACAAAGGCATAAAATGCAATCCCTAGGCCATTATATTACAATAAAAGTTAAGGGCATAACACTGATCAATGTTTTTACGAGGACTTACGATCAAATTAACATAATCAATAAGTTAATGTCTATGATCTGTTCTGTTGGTGGTCATTACTCTCATTACAATTGTACACACTTTTTTTTTTTTTCCAGTTTTGATTTTCTAGTGTTAAAAGTAGAAAAAAAAGTAATAACTAGGGTTTCTAGGTGGGAATTTTTTTTTTTAGTTAGATGTCTACTTTATATGGTTAAGCCACAAGATTAAGATTCTGTTTAGCCAATCAGAGGGATACAAAATAAGGATTATCATTAGAAAAGGTAATAACTTTGGGGATTAGCTAAAACATTTTCTTAGCTAGATGTCTACTTTATATGATTAAACAAAAATACAAAGGTTTCATTTAGTTAACCTGACTGACACAAGTAATAGCTACTACACCAAGGTGTAGGGGAGAGCGGTACTCTATTACCGGGATTGCTCCAATTTACCCTTGATCCTTACCTTATAATGCTGAGTGTTAAGCAAGGTGGCATCAAGTACCATTTTTTGAGTCTTGAGGTATGACTTGACCTGGGATTGAACCCTGGTCTTCTAGACCATTGGCAAACACTACTCATTAGGCCATCTAAGATTGTAAATAAGGCTCTTTGCCAAAATTTTCAAAAACTAATATGCTAAAATACGTTCTGTACTTACTAATGAGACATTAGTAAGCAAATAACATTTGGTGGCTAAGGTTTTAGTCTTCCTTGAGTTATACAAATGGTATGTTTTCATCTTGCTCAGACATAGTCCAAGTTAAGAATGTGATAAGGGTGATCCAAGGCCAAACTTTTTTTAAGACTTTATTTTTCCAATGAAGGTATCATTGGGAAATGGGCCAGGTTGCAACTTACCCTTACCACATTTTTAACCTGGACTAACAGTGACTGAATATATTTTAGTCAAAAAGATATCGAGAATATCTTGAAAACATTAATTTTTTTTTAATTATATATAAGCAGCCTTCAGCTATCAATCTCAGGAGACAAGAGACCAACTGATGAGGAGTCAGCAATATGAAACAAAACTTAGTGATAGAGGATAAAAGAAAAAGTTCTGAGTTGGTTGAAGGGTAATATTATATATTGGAGGTAATATTTAATCAGTCTATATAGCAAAAGAGAAAAGTGAGATAGGAATAGGATTCTTCACAGAAATTATTATAGAGAGAATTTTGAGTAAATGCATTAGGAAAGAAAAAAGATGTAAAAAGAAAGCTCCTCCATAAACAGCTGCCATTCAGTGAAACAGAAAGAGGAAGGGAGAAAGATAGACAAACTGGCTACAAGATGGGAAGAGATACAGAGAAACAGACAGGAAGGAAAGAGAAAAGAGACAGAGAAAGGAAAGGGAAGAGAGAGAGAGACAGGAAGAAAAGAGGGGCAGACAGGAAGGAAAGAGGGGCAGACTGACAGGAGATAGAGACACACAGGAAGAAGAGAGAGAAAAACAGAAGAGAAGCGAGTCAGACACACTGGAAAAGAAGGGAGACAAACAAAAAGGAAGGGAAGAGATATGAAGGGAAGGGGGGAAGAGAGAGAGAGAGAAAAAAAGAAACAGACAAAAGAGAAGGTAGACAAACACACCGGAAAGGTAGGGAGACAAATAAAAGGGAAGACACACACACACACACACACACACACAAAAAAAAGGGAGACAAAAAAAATGGGAAGAGTCAAGACAGACAAATAGGAAGAGAAGAGAATGTGACAGACAAATGGTAGAGTGTATGTGTGCTTATTTGATTTAGAGTGATTTTAATATTTTTTTTTTTTCAGACATTTGCTAAATCCATTGCACCTATTAGGTTCTTTTTAAAACTCACATTTTGCAAAATATACCTAATGTTGAAATAATAGCTAAGAATCTAAACATTCATAGCTTCCTGCTTTTCTCAAGTAACATTTTTGGGATTTTCTCATCAAGAAAGTTTTTTCAAACAAGCCAGCTCTGTAATTGAGTGACGGGATAATATTAAATAAGGCTGAGGAGAGGTTACTGACCTAAATTCTCAGACAATCATTTCCTCTTTAAAACAAATAATTATAATTGAAGAAAAAAAAAAAAAAATTTTTTTTTCCACAGTTTATCTTTCTCTCTCTCAGTTCCATGTGATCTACAAATATTAGAGATACTCTGAAAGTAAAAGGCCCTATTATATTATGCTGTTCCGCAATGACAAAAGCAGGTCTGGCAGTAGAGGTTGAACCTTCTTGCTAATAACCCATAATTTTATTTGCCTTATCACAGCCTGGTGAAAATGGTATTTGACAGAAAAGTAGAGACATGTCACTAAATTCCTTCAGGGAATGACATTAAAATTTCACATTTTGTTTAACAGCATACGAGTTATTTAATGCCAAAACTGGATTCATTTGATTTTAATCATATGTCTGATACAAATAATTTGCACACAGTTACACGATTTCTAGTATTCTTACCTAATACTAACAATTTATATGCAATTATATGGCTTCAAGAAAATATTCCTATTTAATAAAAATAATCATTTGTTTGTACACAGTTATATCGTATCAAGTATTCCTACATAATAAAAATAATTTGCATACAATCGCGGTTTTAAATATTCCAATCTAAAACTAATATTTTCAAACAAATACTACAGTTATATAATCACGATCTCAATAATAACAGTAATAATACAAATACAGGTGGTCTGAACGAGTTTATTACTTTCTACCTTCAGTCCTTGGTGACACGAATTATAAAAGCCTATGCTAAGCCAACACATGTTGCAACTTGTGGTGTTTAATATTTCTACTTATCTCAGCTGGTCAAGACCCAAAAAATATGATCTGCTTTTCATATCCGAAAAACCCAGCCACATGCTTCAACAGACAAAACTCAATTGTCTTTTCAAAATCCTCAAATTCTCAGGACCATCTCTTCTGGGCATGACATCAACCACACTATATTTTCTCCAACGACCATCCAGCCCTATTTCTTGTCTGGAGGTTGATTATAACAGGATGATAGTCATATCCTTACCATGCAGGTGTAAGAGTGGCCATCTGACTATACACCTAAACTAAGATACACTGAATAGTTCAAAGCCTTACCAAACTAGATAATAAAATATAATGAACAAAAAATGATTAATATAAAAAAATCATTACCTTAATTATATAACACTACCACTTTAGGTTAGAGTGGATCTGAGAGTAATAGTAAAAAAAATGGGTACCCCACACTCCCAAGAGCTCCAAAAATGGAGCCTTACCACCGGATTCAGTTTAGTGCCAATATTTAGGGCATTTTTTTTTTTTTTTTTTGAGATCCATCCTTCACTGCAGGGGATACAGTTGGCATAGTCTAAGCCTCATATAGGGTGATAACACTCAAATATTCTTGTTAAATTTTTAGATAGACCAAAGAATAAATGTGAACATAGTTAGGCAGTGGGTAATGAATTTAAGCAGTGACAATAACCACAAGAATAACAAGTGATGTTTCAACCTAGCTGACAATTTGTAAAATGAAAAGCACCTTGGTCAGCTTATTCACATGAATCAGCCAGGTAGACAACATTTAACTGATAACCCCCTACAAACCCCTCCCGATAAACTGTAAAAAGTGATAGCAGATTTTATGAATAGGCTTTTGTTCATTATTTACCATTTAGAAAAATAGCCAAAATATTGCTTTATTTGAAACTTATTGCACCCCTTGTAGTTTGCAAGGAAATAAATAGTAGGCATTACTTTCTGAGCATCCCCATATAGTTATAATATTCTTTATAATATTTTTTATACATATTGTTAGAAATCACATGTTTGGATTTATTTTTACTTTCATTACTAGTTTTTAGGGTCCCTCCCCACCACACTTGTCAAAATTATTGTTATCACTAGTTGGAAAAAAAACTGTCTGTTAATCTGATATAATTCTTACCTGGTTATCTATTTTATATTGTGCCCAAAGAAGTATGTTAGATAAACAGGCTCAAATAACAGATATAAAAAACCCAACAGCCTCAGACACATTGAGATTTTTACTTGAAATTTTTTGTCTCTGTGGAACAAGTTGTCCTAAAAAAATAAATAAATAAAAAACGGGAAGTAAACAAAGATTTTATCTTCTACTTGTAGTACGATGGAAAATATGCAGCTTTTACAAACAATGGAGTAACATACAACAAATATATGCAAAGAAAAAAAAAATAACAGAAGTGAACCCAAAATCTACCAAAGTTGATAAAGGGAAATTAAAATTCAAGCAATTTCTGAGATTTAATATCTACCCATAATACAGTGGTAATTTACTAAGCTTTTTGCTTAGATGTAGCACAAGGCCATATGAAAGGGGCACCCAATGAGATTCGAACTCACTCGTGTAGGTTTGCTAGTCGAGCTTGCTAACCATTACACCACCAGAGGCGCCTCTACCCATAATACAGTGATTTGTATACAGATGTTTATCATTTTGTAGAAAAAAATCCAACTTCCCAAAAATTCATTTTCCCAAATAGGAAGAAAAAGAAAAAAGAAAGGAAGGAAAGATGAAAAAAGAAGGAAGGAAGGAAAGATGAAAAAGGAAGAAAGGAAGGAAGGAAAGATGAAAAAGGAAGAAAGGAAGGAAGGAAAGATAGATAAAAAGGAAGAAAGGAAGGAAGGAAAGATAGATAAAAAGGAAGAAAGGAAGGAAGGAAAGATAGATAAAAAGGAAGAAAGGAAGGAAGGAAAGATAGATAAAAAGGAAGAAAGGAAGGAAGGAAAGATAGATAAAAAGGAAGAAAGGAAGGAAGGAAAGATAGATAAAAAGGAAGAAAGGAAGGAAGGAAAGATAGATAAAAAGGAAGGAAGGAAGGAAGGAAAGATAGATAAAAAGGAAGGAAGGAAGGAAGGAAAGATAGATAAAAAGGAAGGAAGGAAGGAAAGATAGATAAAAAGGAAGGAAGGAAGGAAAGATAGATAAAAAGGAAGGAAGGAAGGAAAGATAGATAAAAAGGAAGGAAGGAAGGAAAGATAGATAAAAAGGAAGGAAGGAAGGAAAGATAGATAAAAAGGAAGGAAGGAAGGAAAGATAGATAAAAAGGAAGGAAGGAAGGAAAGATAGATAAAAAGGAAGGAAGGAAGGAAAGATAGATAAAAAGGAAGGAAGGAAGGAAAGATAGATAAAAAGGAAGGAAGGAAGGAAAGATAGATAAAAAGGAAGGAAGGAAGGAAAGATAGATAAAAAGGAAGGAAGGAAGGAAAGATAGATAAAAAGGAAGGAAGGAAAGATAGATAGATAAAAAGGAAGGAAGGAAAGATAGATAGATAAAAAGGAAGGAAAGGTAAGAAAGATAAAAAGGAAGGAAAGGTAAGAAAGATAAAAAGGAAGGAAAGAAGGAAAGATAAAAAGGAAGGAAAAAATAAAAGGAAAACAAAAAAGTGAAAAAGAAAAAATAAATAGCCAAACATACTAATATTAATGAGACATGCCAATAAGCATATCTCAATGATTATTTATTGTAGTTCAATAAGTGCAGGTGTGGTTATATTTCTGATTAAATGAGACACATTGGCAGGGTTACAACAACGACAAGCGAGACAAAAAGACAGAGCGAATTTGTTACTTTGCCAAGCTGTCCACATGTCCTGTCATAAAAAAAAAACCTCTTAGTCCTTCCTTTTGAGCTTAAAAGCCACTGACCCATCAATGTCCACCCTTGTTGGCCACAAATTAACATGGACTACGATTACCATTAAAGAATTGGGCAAAGAACGAGAAAAGAAAAAAAAAATCTAGTCAATTTATCAGTCTCAAGTAAGTTCAAGTTTTATACTTCACATTTCTGATGGACTAAGAAATAAGTATCATACATCTAAAATAAACAGTCTCTCTTTTATATATATATATATATATATATAACTTATGGTCATGCTTAAAGCACAAATTCCCATCAGATCATCAAAGTTAGCAAGGCATTGGACCTGCTCAGTACTTAGATGAGTGACTGCTGGGTTACAGCAAGTACTGTAAACAATCTGAGGCTTGTAGGACAAACTTAGTAAAGCTTAGTAAATAATAAATTTTAAGCTTGAAAGACTTACAGTCAAATCATGCTTAAAGTACTCCCAATCAATCACTGAAGTTAAACAGAGACTGCTCAGTACTTAAAAGGCGGGGATCACTTAGGAATAGCAGGTGCTGTAACCAATCTGAGGCCTGTATGTCTGACCAAGCCAAGTTAAATAAATAATAATCTAAAACCTGAAAAGTGGATACATAAACAAAAGGTGAGATTTGTTTTGAACAAATATTGGAAGTAGCACCCTTCAAAATAGCAGTTGTAAGGCCACTTACCTCCCACCACACAAACCATCTAAGTATGACAAGCTAGGCCCAGCTGGAGAAATAAGAATGAACTCAGACATTTTCCTATAAACTCTTACATAAGGGATACACTAGTGTTGGGGGACCAACAAAAAATTACATTAACCAGCAGTGTGAACACTGGATGCCTTCTAAAGGATCTACCAAGAGCTATAGCCGATACAGACAGAGGAGAGGAATTCAAGAGAATCTGTGTTGTCAGCATGCCATGATGATGATGATATCATTCATCATGGCATCAATAACCATAAAGTATTTAAGCCATAGTTAGAAAAGAATGACAGACAATATAAAAACTACATAATTTTCATATTTCTAGATTTAAAGTATACAAAAGATAACATGTAGATAAAAAAAAAAAATAAAAAAATAAAAAATAAACATGAATTAAGTGTGTATGATGGGTTACAGACACCAGGCTTTAAAAGAAAGAAAAAAAAGTCCTCTTTAGAGCTTCTTGGCAGAAAGCAATGATGAAAAAAGAAACCAGATAATGGATGGAGAAGAAGATACACTATCATCTGCTAAACTCTGAAATCTCTTTCAAGTAAGACCAGATAGTTTGGAGACTTGTGATAAGAATGGTCAGAGTCAACAAGACTCAAATTATTGACCTGTGTTAATGGAAGGAGAGCTGATATTAGTAGTCAAAATAATAAAGACAACATAGCAATGATAATAAAAGAACAGGCTGACCAGCTTACCTCATCTATTAGTCAAGATTTATCATTGCCGAGTAATCAAAAGGAGAGAAAGAAAGAAAACTAAAACAAGAAAAGCATTATTAAAAGATTTTGAAAGATGTTTTTTTTTCCATGAGGCATATAAAAAAATATTACTATGAAAATATACTAAATACTATATAAAGAAGATTAACCCTTAGAACACTGAACCCACTTATCACAGCCCTGGGTTGCTGACTGAAAAATAACTAAAATACTAATACTAGTCTCTTATCTGTAAGGCTGATAACAAATTTGTATGGGTAACAGCAATGTAGAAACAATGATTCTCCAACCAGAATTAAGGCTGCTCAGGTATATATATATATATATATATATTTTACACACACATTCATGATTAAAATTTACAACTAAAATTGTTCTAAATCAGTGTTGAGCACAAGAATGCAGAGCAATATACTGATATTCCACCTATAAAATAAAAGAGGGTAAAAACTCATGACCACATTTCATGTGGTCAATCTTCAGCTTGACACATTTGAAGTCCATTCAGATGTGTCAATACAAGATTACCTGAAGATTCCCCATGTGTCATAAGGTTTTACTCTATTTTATTTTATAGTTGAAATATCACACACACAAGTCAAGCTAAGATCACTGTAAAATTAAATGGAATATAAAGGCCTCCATCAACACATTCAACATCTACAGAGGTATGATGGATAGGTGGTGGGTCAAGATTAACCACTGCTGAAGCAGGGCTATAGGAAATGCAAGAACATGCATTTGATTGGCTTTGAGGAGATTTGTGATTTTAGGAGGGTTGAGTTCTGAAGAGTAAAATCATATAACCAAAGGCTAAAGTGAAACATCAACTCTATTGGAGGTTGGTAAAATGTTTCATGAGATGGTGACTTTTTTCTCCATTGATTCAGCAAAACCATGTCACATCTTCCTCTTTGAACATATACCATCTGAATTAAGTGTGAATGGTTTTTATAACCAAGCATGTCTATCTTGTACTTTCTGCCATGAAGATAAAGTGACAACCTTCTTTTTTTCACTTTCTATCTCTTTGAGATCCTCCCACCCAACATTACAAAAAGAGAAAGAAAGTAAAAGCCAAGAATAAAGGAACCTACAAAATGACCCCGTATGCTGAGAGGTAAGAAATAAATCACAAAAATGGCATGAAGACAATGCCTTTTTTTGTTTCTGCTGAGGCAGCCAGGATTGCATATAATATTTACTCAGCACTGTAATATTATAATTCAGCCAACAGATAACCAAGTACACCTGTAGAATTACACAGGTAGCAGCGTTCACAACAGGAGATTCTACATTCTCAAGAAACTTTTCTTCTCCACCTGGCCCAATTCTAATTTGAGCAAAGCAGTTAGTTTACATGAAGAGAAAATTGGCTTGACTTATACTTTGCTGATTCAAGGTATTTTTCTAAACAAATATATGGCAAACAACATTCAAAAAAGCAATTGTGTAAACTTATTTAAAGCATCATTCTTAATTATATACTAATTCATACAAATTGGTGATCTAAATCAGTGAATATAATCTTACTATAATTCAAATATCTTTCTTGTGTCTATCATTGCATAACTAGAGATTTGGCCACCAAATTTTTGGCATTAACTAAGAGGATCCCGAGTATGATTTTAGCATATTAGTTTTTGAAAATTACAAAACATTTTGAAGTTTTTAATAAGGGATTTGATTTACAATGTTCAGTATTGTTCTTAAATAAGGACAACCCCAACAACATTTTCATGAAAGTTAATTTTCTTCTAAAGATACCAAAATTTCATTATTACTAATGGAACATTATATAATCAAAACGGCTATTATTAGGTATTATCTATTACTAAACTATGCTACTCTGTAACCAAAAGTAAAATTGCATATATATGTAAAGGGCTGTACTTATATTTGTACTGCAACATATCCATAATTTGGGGTACATAAAGGGAGACAGTTTCCAGTTTGAGTCTGTTTTAGAATGAGTGGAAACAAATTACAATGACAAACTGTGTCCAATTCCCATCCACCTAAAAATTAATTTCTTCTTGCATGGTCAGCTCTATGTAACCATGAGGACAATTGGAAATCCAGTGAGGTTTTGAATCATCACCAAAAGGTCAAACAAGAACAAATACTGTAAATTGCAGCATATACATTGTCCAAGATTTTTTTAGCTCAAAATTCAGAGTTAGGCCTATACCTGCTGTAAAGGTTGAGCCCCACCTTCCCCAAAATATATAAGGTAGGGTAGTGTGATGTTCTGGTTAGTGTTTACAGTTAGTGTATCAGCTGTTGGAAACCGTGTGTGATATAGTGTTAACATAATACTTTACTTGTATAACTGTTTTATTATTTTACTAGAATACACCCATCAATGATGAGAAATTTTATATAATCTTAAAAAGTGGAGACTCTCTCTCTTTCTCCCTCTTCCTTGTTGCTGTCAATGTAGATTCAAAAGATACATAGCCAAGCAGACAAACTCAAAAATTGAAGAAACTGTTCTGTTGTGACATCAGCATGCTTTCCCAACAATTTGTCAGTTTTCTTTTCCTTTCTCTTTCAATGTGGCAAGCCACAAATCACAAGATACGTACTTTCTTTTTCCATTTAATTTTTTCTTTCTTTAATGATTACAACTAAAATGGCAGATATCTCACCTTCCATTTCTTTCTTTTTTTTTTTTTTTATTTCTTTCTTTTTTAAATATTATGCATACAGACACAGATGTACACCCTGTACACTACACTTGTGTTTTATATTATTTGGAGATATTGATCTGTGTTAATTTGTTAAATATGTTAACCAAACAGTTTAAGTTGAAAATGTTTATAGCAGTCTACAAGAGTTACAGTAAGTCATGTATATCAATTGTCAGGAGTACTGTTTCACTGGTTGATCACTCTGTGGTAAAGGTTTCATAGAAATTTTTTTTCGGGCTTAAAAAATCAACTTGTATGCCACAATTGACAGTACATTAAAAGCAATATTGTCTATCCAGAGGTTCTTTCATGATAAAAATATTTATGATATAAGATTTTGAGAACAACATGCATGTTAGGCATAAATAAAAGATTCTAATACTAAGTATGAACATCTTAAAACCCATATGTAATATAAGTAAATACTGCTAGCAATAATTGCTAATTTAAATAATCCAGACAGAAACCATTCTTAAAGTGGTGATTTTAAAAATTGAGTATTTAAAAAAGTAATCTATATAAAAATGGAGGATGAATGAAGAATGCAGTTTTACAGCATAATTTCTATACAATAACCGTTTAGAACTGAATAAGTATTTTGGCCACGATATGCAATACCCCTGGCTCCCCCCCCCCAAAAAAAAAACAAAAAAAACATTACAGCAATAAAAAAAAAAAAAAAAAAAAAAAAAAGGTTATAATCAGCAAAACTAAAATTTAAGATAATTACAAACTCATTTTATTGTTAAAGTCTACTTGCAGTCTGCTCCTCCTTGCAGGAAAATATTTGAGGAAGAAAACAAAAAGGAGATGGTGAAGAAATCTCTCAGCAGTCAAGGGGAGGAAGACAGTTGAGAAAGTGAAAGGGGGAGGTTGAAAAAAAAAGGAAAAAGAAAATAAAAAGGAGAGAGAGAGAAGGGGGGGAGAGTAGTAGGCAACTTCAGAAAAGGATGTAGACTTAAGATATTTTATCAACAATTGGCTTATTTCCAAAACAATTTCAAAATCAGAGTTGAAAGTCATTCCATACACTGAACAATTTTAAAAAATAATTAAGTAAAAATAATTTTGATCCAAACTCTTATAAACATTTTGGCCATTGAAAATTACTAGCTGAAATACTTTACATTTGTTAAGAGGTCAAGATTCGTATTGCAACTGATAGTAAATTATCATAAAAATTATTCCTCAGTACTCAGTAAATTGGTAAGTTTCATTTTATTTTTCTCAGTCATGTAAGACTATATGTGGGTGTGTGTGTGTGTGTGCTTAGCAATATTTATAAATAGTGCTCAATATTGGTGATAGAGAATATATATCCAAGTTAGGATAGCATATATTAGTTCTAAAATGTTCTTAAATTTGGGTGTAGGGAGAGAGATGTGAGGGGTCCTTGTGACATAATAACTAATGTGCTGGACTGCAACATTGTAGTAAGTTCAAACTCCAATTGTGCTGTTAGGTTCACTGCTGTTCTTCTACAAGGATGGCTTTGGCGTTAAATAAACCATGAAGGTTGATATGCTATTAAACCAAACAAACCTAGTGCACATTTACAATTTTCATTCACACTTCAAAAACAAAGACAAAAATGTGGGGAAAAAAAAAAAATCATTTCCTTCTTGGCTAGTCTGAGAAATTTTCTGCACCACCTTGTAATTCATTAATGCTTTTTATTTTCACATTTAGAAATTTAAATTCTGCACAATAAGTTACATCTGGCAGCAACATAGCTTCCTAATGGTTGTTGCTGTTAGGACTCGCATTAAGAGGGTCTCCCTATCTCCTCACCATGAGGAACAAAAAACAATATCTTTTATGTTAAAACCTTCCTTTGGGTCCAGTAAATATACATGTCAAATTTGATAGCTTAACATCCAACTGTAAACAGAGGATAGACAAACCGACTAATTATTAATAGATTTCTGAAAATTATATAGATTTGTCAGAAACAAAGAAAATTCATATCTTAAAAGATTGGTTTGATTGGGCTTTATGGCATATCAACTATTGTAGGTTACTTAATGCCAAATACTATTTATACATACATATCAAATAGATATGATTTGTAAACTTATTTTGTAGATACATTTTTAAACGAGCCTGAGCTCATTGTTTTGTACACAGTTAGTTACTATAAATTATTTGTTTCCACCGTTAAATGGTTTCAAGTATTGCTATGTTTCACTAACAGTTCAATTAAACATCAGTCATTTGTTTACATACAGATAACTCATACAACAGTTCTATTTCAAACAATTGAATTTAGCATAAGTCATTTATTTGGACAGTTTAAATGTCAAACAGTTCTACTTGACTCATAGATTGGACCCTATCAAATACTACCTCTCTGGTTCAAAGTGGACCTGAGAGTGATGCCAATGAAGGAGTACTCCACATTCCCCAAAGCTCCAGTATGACTAGAGCCTCACCATCAGATTATCTAATGTCATATGGAGAACACTCATTTGGGAGGAGGGGACCTTACTCTTCTGCAGGTGACTGGGCTTATATTAAAAGAGTGGGTTAAAAAGTTCATAGATGACATCTTATTCACTGTCAACTTTTTTGATTGATAATATCCTAACAGTGCAACACCAATGGAAGAAGTGCGTGGACCAAAAGAGGGATTATGTTGAAAAGTAAACCTCATTTGGTCACATTGCATAAGTATCTTGGTCAGCCTATGAACTTTCTCAACACAGAGATGGCATAGTGGGCACCAGGGTTACTGATAGCGAAAGGCAACCACTATATTATATTGACAGTCATTTTTCAATCATACAAATTCTTGATATAATGAAGATAACTATGAAATGGTAATTAGAATCATTTACTCCATCGTAAATATAAGTATCAGTACCATCATGGATCAAAGTTACAATGGTTGTCTAGTATACACACAAATACAGTTTTTTTAAACCAGGAAGGGGTGGCAATTATGGCTTACATAGATCAATTATCACCAAGTAATTTTTCAACCATGTCAATGTAGTTGACTTTTACATTGATAAGCAAACAAAACTAAACTCCCTCACTTTTAAAGACATTCAATATATATATATATATATATATATATATATATATATATATATATATATATATATATGTGTGTGTGTGTGAACACACATCTATATGTGTTTCAAGTTTGTTTTTTTATAGATTATATATAACCAATTAAAAAATACAAAAAGGTGAGTCAAATGTTTAGCAATATTTTACAAACTTATGTTTTATTCTTCAAGTCACAACAAAAGCAGTCTAACATTCAAAGTAGGGGTCTTTGTGTTGCAGTATCTGAAACCACCCTTCTACCAGTTCTTGTCCTTTGAGGAGAACTCTTTCACAGTAACTTCCACCTCCTCTTGGTTGTTGAAATGTTTCAAGTGTAGAAAGTGAACCATGGATCAAAACAAGTAATAATTCAAGGGAACCAGGTCCAGACAATAAGCTGGGTGTGGCATCAGTTCGATTGTCTTAAGTTCCTGGAGTTTATTCCAGAAACTAGCATGTATGGCAAATATTGCAAAACTTTTGACTCGCTCTAGTATTTGTTCAAGACATTTTGATCATTATTTCCTCCTATCATTAAATGATTAAGTGTGGATTATTATTTATGTCTAATAGGACTTACTGTTCTTTACTTTCCTCTTCCCAATAGTCAGATGTTGGCATGAAACTGAGCCTAATGCTTTTTAACCTGTCATCAAAACAGTCAGCAGTGTTATAAGTGACAGATTAAGCAATAATCCACAGTCATCTGATAATCATTGGAGAACAGAAACTGAACTCCTTTGTATTGCTTACATTGTTGCAACAAAGTTTCAGCTGATTCATTCTACAACCTTCTTCAGGTATGCAATTCATTTAAAAAAAAAAAAAAAAAAAAAAAAAAAAAAAGTCTTTATAATACTAGGAAATGTTTGTTGCAACTATCAGATACAGATGATACAATTCATCACTAGAAAAGTAACTCGGGTTATTCTAATTGGCCTAGGAGAAAATCATTGAAAATAACCAGTTGTAAGAGGCCATTTCCTAAAGGCAGCACCTCTCCATTATATACAAAAACATACATTGTACAACAATGGGAGGGTGATTGTAATTTTCCAAGCCTCCCTCTATTGAAGAAACATGTTACTGAAATCTATAATGGCCCAACTTACACAAATAATCAATGACACCAGTTATTTGTAAGCAAACAGTTAAATAGTTAAACAGTTCTATTTGGGATCATAACAAGTATTACCATTTCAGGTCAGAGTAGACCTGCAAGTAATGACAATAAAAAGAAACTCAACCTTCCACAGAGCTCCAGAACTAGACCCTCTCTGTCAGAT